>OY756952.1:2500-660000 GCA_963580275.1 Crataegus laevigata | reverse complement strand
AGTAGGACTCCATACATGTTGACCACATGTTGTAGTTTTTGTTGTTGAGCTTCTTGATTCCTCCAACTACTTGAAGGTCACCCATCGTGCCGGCAAGACTTCAACTATACCGATCAAGCTTGACTAACAAACTTGCAGAGTACCAAACTCCTCACGACTCAAGATAGCTCCACCAAGAATGATCCCTGACCGACTTGGCTCTGATACCAATTGTTGAACAAAAAGAGTATCCAAGATAACTCTAATTATCCCAAGAAGAAGAAAATAAAGCACACTCAAAAGAAAGATCACAAAGATAAACTAATTAGCAAAGCTTTTCTTATTTAGCACTTAGCTTTGTTTTTCTTTGGATGAATTACAAGGCTTGGGGACTTGGGTATTTATAGCAAACCAAATGGAAACTATACCACACATTTTAATTAAACTAAGATTATTTACTACCACACAAAACACATTAATTGCACCTATTTGTTTTCACACACAACCTAACTTGCCTAACTTTGCTTTGTTTTCACACACAACCTAACTTTGCAATTGTAAGCACTTACATCATCAAACTAGATATGGACTTGGACTTTAGATTGGGTTGTGGATTACTTATTGTTTTGGGCTTGACATTGATTTTCAACATGCACCGTTTCCAGGAAGCAAAGTCATCTGGTTTCTCGTTTTCATCAAGAGCCTTCAGTGTCCCATCCACAAAACCTAGCTTGTTCTTGGCACTCAGAGAAAGCTTCACAGAACGACTCCAAGTGGAGTAGTTGTCTCCGTTGAGAAGCTTGGAGACGAGGACCATTGCCAGATGATCGGAATGGTGAATGAAAAAAGGACTGGAAATATCTAACTTAATTCCATCCGAACTATGTTCGCCAACCATGAAAGAACAAGGACACAGAAGAAAAATGCAGAAAAAATGCAGCGGGAAGAAACTAGGGCTCGCTTAGATTTCCCTAGCTCTGTGGTACCATATTAAGAATGGTGAGAAGTACTTTTTGTATTGATGTGTTCAAAAACTACACGGCTTACAAACAATATAAAGGTCAAAAAGAAAAAAAAAGCACAATAGTACTACTCCCTAATTTAAGCTTTAAAGGCTGTACAATATCCCTTGATTTAGGGAGACATAAAGACACTCCCATAATGACACTCCTTGATACAAGGCTTTATGACACTCCTTGATACAAGGCTTTATCAAGTCCCATCAAATTTCTTATTTTCAACAAACCAAAGATCCTCTTGCTAGTGTAAAACTTTCCAAGTGCGGTTTGACACCACACAAAGTGATTCTAATAGGAAATATGCAAAAAAATTAATACACTATATGATCGTCTGACTTAATCCACATATGCTTAATATTTTCCTTTTAACATCTTACACACTTTTGATTTTATACTGAGGTAACAAGTAAACATGTGGGAGTGAAGTGGAAAATAGAAAGTACAAAGAAGTGTAGTGCGTTTCCGACTCCAAAGGCAAAGCAAAAGTGGCGAAAGTGTAGAAGAGTAAGAGTAAGTGTAGAAGAGTAAGAGTACAGTGAGTACACAGTTTAGTACAATAAGTGTCATAATATAATTACTTAAAAAAAATTTTAACTACTTATATTAAAATACTTTAGTGTGCCAAACCGTGTACTCAACACACTAACAAACTTCTCGAGGGGTACAAGGATTGTGACATGCGTGGTCGCAATTGGGGAGCACATGCAAACCAAACATGCTTGCTTCATCGTCAAAAACACCCCACATGCTTGCTTCATCGTATTCATATTCTTCCCCCATCCCAATCTTTTTGTCTTGTATTAAATTTAAACCCTCTTCTTCTTTTTATTTTATTTTTTCCCATCGTCATTTTCTTTGACAAAGAGATACTAAAATCTGGTAAGGGATTCTCGAACAGGTAATTTGATTTCCTTTTGTTTGCATGTGTTTATTCATGTTTTTCAATGAATCCCAAAGGCTTAGATAATTGGTGTAAAAGACAATTTTATTGTGATATTTCTCTTTTCATGTAAGTAAGAGGTTTTAGATTCGATTCGCTAAAGGTGAATTTGAACTACATTATTGCTAGCATATTGCAAGTCTCAAAAACTTGCCTACATCCCCGGAGAGATATTATTCTTCACTATGAGAATAACAGTACAAGTTATACATGAGTTAAATCGATATAATCCAATTCCAAATTCCTTGTACACGCACTCACATAATTTTCCCAAGAGTCTCACTCTACTACAATAATTCTTTCACCAGAAGATCTTTTCACTCTAGCTCTCTTGATTTTCTCTCAACCTATGTTCAACCTTTCCCCATGGGAGAGCCGAATGCTCTCTCTGTTGGATGCTTCGCTGATGCTTACCCTCTCACTTTCCAAGCATACTAAATGCACAAATATTTCATCTAGTTATAGGCATACACCAGCAACTATGTCAACAATCAAGACCAAAAAGTCTTGAGTTCACATGACATAATCAACACATAGCCTCCCTAGCGTGCAACCATTTTCTCCATTTGCCATTTAATGCATAGAAGAGAAGGCATGCACAATTGCATGCAAGCAAACACAAAGTCACGGCTGCTATTAGACCTAGCATCCGTGTCGTGTTTTTCGTGTTCGTGTCATACTCGATATCTTAATAGTTCATGTCGTTTAACACCCGTTAAAGTAAACAGATAATATAACTCGACTCGAAATCGACCAGTTAATATTATCAGGTAATATGACATGACCTATTACCCATTAAAGAAAATATTTTTTAAATCAATAAATAATGAAAATGAAAAACATAATTTGACAAAAAAAAAGTATAATACTAAAATAGTATATGTATACCACATTGTCACATAAATATTACTCCAAAACATAAAAAAAATATTTGTCTTTCAAGTATTATTGTTGACCCTAAAAACTACCTAGCCTACGTGGTGCGCAAGCCAAGTAACTAATAAGCTAACTACGTCATTCGGTTGTGTGTGGGGCGTGCCAACTCGTCAGCCGAGCTCGGCCGGGGAGTAAAATACGCTGATGTTGCGTTGAGTTACATTGCTGACCTCTTCATCTTGAGATTGCGGCCGAGGAAGGAACATGTCTTGGTCTTTGGATTCTAAAGCCTGAAGACAAGGCTGTTATTTCTGCGAAGTTCACAAATTGTCAGCGTCGGATTCGGTCACAGTGACTGTGTTCGTAAGGGTGAACTCACGCCGAATCGACACCAAGGTATAAGGGCACAGGTACTCGAAGCAGATATAAGTCTTGATGGTGAATGTGGTTCGGTCGTCTGAATGCCGAACTTTAAATCCCACTTGTGAGTATCCAATCATAAATCAACTCGACGTGCAATGTGCCGAGCCTAATAATCAGTAACACATCACTTCGCTGAGAAAGCTAATGAGATGACCTCTACCAACAAGGATTCGAAAACCCTTGTCGACCGAGACTTGGATAGTTAATCAGTTGGCCTCGACGCAGTGCTGTTTATCCAAACTGAAGGTGCTCCGAGGTCGGCTGATTCTACGGCGATAGTGCTGTTTATCCAAACTGAAGATATCACCAGTTGCCTTCACAGTGCTGTTTATCCAAACTGAAGATGTGTTGGCGAAAAGGAAAATAAAGATCTCAAAGTTGAGAGGTTTCACGTAGAGCGAGAGTTTGTACAAGGCAGATTTGTGTGTTGAATTGGAAGTCCCTTGAATGGTGCCATCACCCCTCTATTTATAGCAGCAAATCCCCCTTTAATCGAATTAGAACTCCACTTGGATCAGGATTCCTTACTCTGATCCAGCTTTATCTCGGCTACTCCTACTTCCATCAGGATTTTGAACCTAGCCCTCTATCCAACCACGTTCTTCCACGTCTCCGTATCCCAGTCTCACCGATACTCCTTACTGCACTAAGATTCTACTTCAAAATAAGAGTCTAATGAAAAAACATTAGTACATTACTATAAAATACCAAATGTTCAAGAATATGTAAAATGAAAGGAGTTGCGTTTCAAGTTTAAGGAACCATGCTCGTTTATATATGCTTTCACATTTTTTAGATTTGTAAATTAATGATTCTGAATTTTATTTATTTTGAACTCACTTAAAAATTACTATTCATAAGGGGTTGTATGGTGGTTCGTGTCGTGTAATGTCACATCCCGGCCCGGGTTCGACTCCGCCATAGCACGATATTGTCCGCTTTGGGCCCCTACCACACCCTCACGGTGAGTCTAATGAAAAAATATTAGTACATTACTATAAAATATCAAAATATTCAAGGATATGTAAAATGAAGGGAGTTGCATTTCAAAGTTAAGGAACCTTGCACGTTTATATATGGTTTCACATTCTTAAGATTTGTACGTTAATGATTTTGAATTTTATTTATTTTGAACTTGTGAGATCCCACATCAACCAATTGAGAGGGAGTGATGTGCCTTATATGTACATGCTTAATGATTTTGAATTTTATTTATTTTGAACTTGTGAGATCCCACATCAACCAATGGAGAGGGAGTGATGTGCCTTATGGGTGCGTTTGGTACGCAGACGGGACGGGACGGAATGGGACGGGACGAAACAGGACGGGACGGATGTTGTAAATTTTGAAAAAGACAAGGGGCATTTTTGTCCTAAAATGTTAAAAATTTCTGTCCCATAGACGTGGACCAACCCCGTTCCAGGGGGTGGAGGTGGAACCAAAAATCATCCAAAACTTGTCCCGTGGAACGCCTCGTCCCACTCGTTTTAGGTGTACCAAACGCGGGACGGAACGCCTCGTCCCATCCCGTCCCGCGTACCAAACGCACCCTATATGTACATGCTCCCCACCATATAGCACGAGGCTTTTTGGGAGCTCACTTGCTTCTGAGTTCATTGAAACTCCAAAGTTAAGCGAGTTCGGGCAAGAGCATTCCTAGGATAGGTGACCCACTAGAAAGTTCTTGTGTGAGTTCTCAAAAATAAAACCGTGAGGGCATGACCCAAAGCGAATAATATTGTGCTATGGCGAACCCGGTCTGAGATGTGGCAGAATTGTATCAGAGCCACTTTGTCGTTCGATACAAGTGTGTCGACGAAGAGGTCGAGCCCCTAAGAGAGGTGGATTGTGAGATCCCACATCGACCAATGGGGAGGAGGTGATGTGCCTTAAACGTACATGCTCCCCTCCATATAGGTTATTCGTGTGTCACTTTTGTTTAAACTTGTTAAAAACTCGTTATTAACGGATTCTTATTGTATAACCCGATAACGATCGATTAATTACCGTATTGACTCTAAATTTGTCTATTTATGTGTCGTAATAATAAGTCGTGAAAGAAATTGCCAAATCTAACTGCTGCCCCTTTAGCATTCAGATGGTCTTCAATTGTTGTCAACACGAGACTCATAATTACTCACAAATGTATTAGTCAGACACAACAATCTTATCTTCTCAGTCTCACCAACCTATATTCGCACCGAGTACTATTAATTAATGGCTAAGCTTTCCTCGCCGATAATTATTAAGGGCTAAGCTTTCCTCTCTATATAAACAACCAGCACATCGCAATCAGAAAACATGTCAAAACAAATTGCAAGAACCAGAAGAAAACACATGGATCTGCAGGCCTTGCCGGAAGGCTGCATAGCCACCGTAATCTCCCTGACCACGCCTCGAGACGCGGCCACCATGTCGTCGGTTTCGAGGAGTTTCAGGTCGGCAGCGGATTCCGACGCCGTCTGGGGCAGGTTCCTTCCCCCCGATATCGACACTATCCTGTCCTCCTCGTCACCCTCCATGTCCGTACAGCCGCCGCATGTGTCTCCCTCCTCCGTTTCCAAAACCAAGAAGGAGATTTACCGCGCTCTGTGCGACAACCCAGTTCTCATCGAACAGGGCAAGTTGGTAATTTCACTATTTTTTTCCGGGATTTATTTTATTTTTGGAGCGATTTGATAATCCTTTAGTTTTTAGTCTTCCGCTAGTTTTTGAAAACAAGAAAACAGTTGTCAATTTTTTTCTTTTTTAATTTTAATTTTTTATTCAATGATCTATTTTACACTAATAGAAATGAGTTCTGCTGTGGCATATAATGAACAATTTAATTTAGTATCTAATTCGCAATCTACGAAATTTAAAACTAAGATATTTCGCTGAAGAAGAACGACAGCAAGCACCGAGTGATATGCTTTTTTTGTAAGTGAAATGTATTAGTTACGAATATCGTGGTATCAGAAAGTAGCAAGTTTGAAACTTTGGGGGCCGGAAAGATCTTAAGTTTTGTTGTTGGGCGAGGGGAGAGAGAGTAGGCTGTGGGACCAAATATTGTGCGTACATTTGTTGATGTGAATATTTAGAACATTAGACAAAAATGATACAGAAAACTGTTGACGAAATTGTAATGACATGAGATTTCCCGACCCTTTGTTTTGTACTGTGTAGTTTTAAAGTTGTCTAGTGATTTTGGCCCTCGTTCTTGTTCAGCAGGTACAAGAAAATTATTCAATCTGAAGTGCAGATGGTCAAAGAAAAAGTGTTAAAATCGCTAGCATTCAATTCTTTTTAGCATTAGCAGAAGTAGTACAAAGAAAGGCTAGAAAAACTGAGTTAGAAATTAAAATGCTTTATATTGATCTGGGGTTTTTTTTTTTCCTTTTTCGTTTTCGTGTAGTGTTTTCTATTTCTCACTGCTCTAAGATCCTGAGTGTTAATTGGCATGATAATGCAGAGCTTTTCACTGGACAAATGGAGTGGGAAGAAATGCTATATGATTGCTCCAAGGGCCCTTACGATCATTTGGGTCAACACTCCTCGGTACTGGAAATGGATTTCTATCCCCGACTCAAGGTCTCTAAATTTCGTTCTTTTTCCTTTTTAAGGAATTGTTACCTTACCAGCATTCCAAAATAGTCATCTGTTCTGCGCCCGTTCCTCAAAATTGAGGACTGCGGATGATTCCATGTTTTTATTGCATAAACTGTGTTATGGTTGGTGATGGTTTAAATTTTGAGTAGAAATTAATTATACTAAACAAACAGGTTTGAGGAGGTGGCAGAGCTTGTGGATGTGTGTTGGCTTGAAATCCGTGGCAAAATTGAGACACGGATGCTGTCCCCATCCACCCTTTACAAAGCTTATCTTGTATTCAAGACAACTGCAGAGGCTTATGGACTAGAGCACCGCGCTGCAGAGGTCACAGTGGGTTTAATTGGGGAGCAGCGCACGAATCAAAATGTGTTTCTGGGCGCTCGGAGAGTCCAGACCCAAGGCCAGGGCTACCGCATGGCCAGGCGTCGGGGTATTCGCCGGACGCACATTCTAGACCAGCCCAGGCAGATCAATGAGACCCAGTATCCGAAAGAGCGCAACGACGGGTGGCTGGAGATAGAGATGGGGGAGTTCTTCTGTGAAGGGGGTGAAGGTGGGGAGTTGGAGATGAGTTGCTTGGAGACAAAGGGTGGACACTGGAAGAGCGGCCTCATTGTTCAAGGGATTGAGATCAGGCCCATAAGGATGTAGAAATCAAGTGGCGGTAGATTACTGTCTTTATAATTTCAAAATATTATAATTGAGCAATTTTCATATGCTAAATGTTGCAATTGAAGTGGATCATGTCAATGTTCTTAGTCAATTGCTTCATTTGTTGTAATGTTTGTGTTCGATTGAGCACAATTTTTTATGATCTTTGTGGTCAATCGCTTCATATGTCTAAACTTTTACCATAATTTAATATATTGTTACAAGTGATATTATTACTTTGAGCTACATTAAATTTATTCGCTGCTGAGGAGAAAATTGTTTCACTGAAGTTGAATTCTTTTCATTTTTCATTCAAGTCCAATAAGCCGACAATGTTATTATTATCTATTCTAAAATTGAGGAGGGATTTGACTGTAGCTTAGCTACAGTCACATGTTTGCCATCCAATTTCACGCTATTTACCACAATGCCACAGCCAAATGGCTGGTTGGGATGGTAGTTATCAAAATGTATGAGGGTACTTCTGTCTCTGAACATATTTCAAAATATTTACGGTTTTACCAATCTGTTATAAAATGGGCCCTTGATTTTACATTATTTACATTTGAGCCATGGAGTGATTTCGGGGAGAGAGGCGTCAGATGGCAGGGGGAAGGGAGAAAGAGGAGTGAGGCTGCCAAAAAAGTGGGGTTAGGGTGGATTTTTCCTCCTCAAATCAAGGTTGGTGTCGATGATGGAAAGATTGAGAGGGATGGGAGAGACCCATTTGGCCTTCATTTTCCCCTTTCTCTCTCTCTTCTCTCTCTCTCGCAGTCTCTCCTCCTCCATACTCAATCTTCTGCTTTTCCTCTGATTCATGGTTGGGTGACTCGTCCAAAACTAAAATTGTTCATCCAAATCAATTTCAGTCACTCAAATCCCTAGAATCCTAAAACCTAAATTTCTTCAGATCGTCCCGATATTCAAGGGCAAACCCAAAACCCAGATCCCTAACTCAATCAATCTGTTTCATACCCTCTTCAACTCGCCTTTTCCAACAGAACATCCAGGTTTTTTTTTTCATTTTACCCCTCTCAGATTTAATCTTTGAGATTTTCCAAATTATTGAGCTTTCGATTTTGTGTGTACAGTTGAGAATTTGGAGTTTTTTTTTTTCGCTCTTTTTCACTCTCAAATCTGGACTTCTCTCTGTGTCTCTCACTCATCTCTCAGCTTTTTCTCTCTCACTCTTGAGGTACCCTGCCGCTGGATTTCGTTTGCCGTTGCAGGTAAAGCTTCAATTTTCATATTAAGGCTCTATTTTTCTTCATTTCTGGAATTTGGTGTTAATTTCAGTAATTTATTTCTATTAATTTTGGTCTTGGTTGGTTTTTCCATTTTATCAGGGTGGATTTGTTACCTCCAAGGTCCACATCCGTTTATTGGCGAGTTTATTTTGTTGTACTTTTTTATTATTTCAGTTTTAATTTTTTCCTGGTAGTTTCCATGTTGAGGTGGGATTTGTGGATGAATTTTTTTCTTCTTATTTTGGGTATTTTCTTTATATCATTAGATCTGCTGTCTGGGTTGATGATTTGTTTGTGTTTTTTTTTTGTTTCAGAACGCGTTACTTACGTTTTTTGGAATTTAGTTTTTGTAATTTTGGATGGTTTGGTATGTGGGCTTATTTCGTTAGTTTTTGGTTTCAAGAAATGCTCCTGTCCCAATTTTGGAGCTTTTGTGTGCAACTTTCCATGCCCTTTGTGTTCAAGGTATGTGTATAAAATCTACTTTTTATTTTGGGTTTTTTGTTGAACAAAATTTAAATTTTTTGGGGTGGTCTTCCGTTTGCAGATGTGTATTGCATTTAAATTTTGTTTTCGTAGTTTTCGGGTTTTATTTCTGTGTCCGGATTCTCAGTTTGGCTCTATGATTTGCTTTTCTTTTCATTTTCAGGAAACTGGGACAAGTTGAATTGAACTCAGATATGTTCTAAGATTCATCCAAATCCTATTTGTTTAGGTTTGTTAATTTTTCCTCATTTTTCTGAAATTGATTGATTAATTTGTTGCGTTAGTTTCTTTGATTTCGTTATCTCTTCTCTCTGCAACTCGGCTCCTCGGATTTTCTCTCTCTGTCTCTCTCTCGATCTTATTCAAGGCATCCAAGGAATTAGGTACTTAATTGATCAATTACCTTATTCAATTTCTTTGATTTCTTCTGAAAGAATTTTTTTTTCTCTGGGGTTTGGATGTTTTCTAGAATTTTAAACTTTGGTCATGGCTTCCACTCAATTTTTAATTTATTTTATTTTTTTGGGTATTATAACAATTATATATATAGTTTACCATTATAGTTTGGTCCTGTTAATGCAGTAGATTGTAGAAAAATGACTAAAAGCGGCTTCAACCAAGCACATGAGTTTGGTAAGTTTTGGTATTCATATGTTGAATTTGTTTATGCTCTGTGTATAGTCTGTTCAATTTATATCAGTTTCATAATTTATATCTGTGATGTTTATAAGTCTACGGAGTCAGTTGCATAATTGTGCGGCATCTTTTATATGCAGAGAAGAGACGCACTGAGTCTCAATCCGGCATTCGGCCCTCCATCCTCAAATGATCTCTCACATCCTCTCTATAATTTCAGAACAATATGAAGCACCTCGAGCTCTCTTTGCATTGAATCAATGACAGTCATCTAGAGGTGGTTTTTCTTTGCCTTTTTGTTGGGTTAGTAGATTATTAGCTTAATTGGGTAGTGAAGGTTCCGTTTTGGCTTAATTTCGATCTTCAACTCTTAACAAAATATCAGGTTTTAAGGATTTCTTCTTAATGATCATCTTCATATTCGATTGGTGATTTAGCCTGTGGATTGTCTACTTTGATGAGAACTCTCACCGTTGAGACTAATATAGGTTTCTCATATTTTCTTGCACCATTTGTGAGGGATTTAATTTTCCTTTTCTAGGTTTTCTTATACTCAGGGTACCATTTACATTCTGGAATTCATGATTCAATCGGAAACCATGATGACATATCAACGTGTGTTGGATATTCAGACGAAACAAGTAAGCTCTTATCTACCATTCCGCTCTCATTGACATTGGATTCTGATTTACCTTCTAAATACAGATTTTGAACTTTATACAAGTTGTAGTTTTGTCTTTCCAAATTTTAGAAGATATTAAGAAAAACATAAAACCAATTGTTTGTTAGGAAATATATCTAGCATGGATATGAGTAAAGCTTTTCAGTTTCAATTACAATTGAATTAAAGATTTTATGCATAATATTTCATAAAGTTCGCAATTGCTAACTGCGGTATATGATTGTAATGGCATGTATGGTGGAAACCAGTGAACTTATAGGCTTAATGGGCTTACAATAAGCTATAGTGCTATATTTTCCCTCTCCTATATGTAGTTTAACATAATTGCACGAGTTCAAAGAGAATGATCAGAACGAAGATGGTTCCTCTTTCTATGCATTTTGGTCCAAATTAGGGTTTTAGGTTGCCCCGAACCGAAAAGAGAATAAATTTCAAGGATCTTCGGATTTTGTGTTTGCATGAGAGGAAAAGATGAGAAATTTGTTAAGAAAAGTTGGTTGTGGTGAAATTTCGTTCTTTAAAATCTATCAGATCATGCTTAAATTGTTAAATGCAGTTGTTATTGTTACCTTTTTTAATTCATGTTTTTAGTCTTGAATTAAATTTATTGTTCCCTTCCTTGCTTATACTTGCAGCTACTATGGAAGTTTCAATAACAGCGTCGTTGGCCAGCAGGTGAATACTAAGCAAATTTATCTAGCATTGAACCATTTCTTAAGATCTGATTCAGTTTTATTCAAGGAATTTGAAACCTTTACATTGAACCATTTCTTTTCTTAATTCGTGGGTTCCTAGCTCCAATATGGTGCAATCTAATGTTTTGATGCATACTTGATTTGGTCTCAAATGCTATATGTTATTCTTTCTAATTTCATTGTTTACCTATCTTTTGAATCGCAGAGATGAAGCACAAAGACTGAAGAATTATACGACGACTTCTGTTCTCCTTCCTCAGAATCCAGGAGACTGGTACGCTCATTGCCTCCCAATTTCTCCTTCTTTTTTTTTTCCTTTTTCAATTCCCAATTTCCCAGCAACTCAGGGTTTATTCCCGTCTTTGTCTTCAGTATTTTTTTCTTCTAATTTTCAACAATTCGTTACCAAAATTTGATGTTATGGTTATGGATCCCACTTTCTGTTTCTCAAAATTGTTAACAGTTTTTTTTTATGTATTTTTTGCCTTTTTGTGTGGAATTTTGAAGGATGCTGAGTTATTTGTCTGTATTGAATCTTGCTACTTCGAAACCTTTCTTTTAGCTGTAAATAAGAAGTGCGCTTATGTTTTGTCACAGATCCTGAAGAAAACTATAGATCTGCATGCACCTGCATCTTTAGAGAATTCTAACTGTTGTTCTGGTGAGAAAATAATCTCAAAACACATGATGTGTAGTGGACTTGGTTGATAATTCATTTTGATTATGTATATGCATAATTAGTAGCTAAGAAAATAGAATGGGGAAGTATACAAATGGATTTGATTTGGTTCTTAGAGCTGACATATATATCCTCAATTGTTAATTTTTATCATGGTTAAGCAGCATGACCATGACTATATTATTTGCCACTAACTGAGAGAGTGCACCTGCAATTCAAGCCCTTAATGTGTTTTTTATTTTATTTTTTCTATTGAAAGTCATTACACAGTTGAAATCTTTTTTTCTTAACTTTTTCAGGCTATTCTTTTCCGTGATTTTAGAAATTGAGGATCCATTTGAAAGACAGTAGTACTGATAGAAATTAGGGTTTAGGTACTTTTAATCATAATCCATGCCTTATGTTCTCATAATTCATCATTCCAGCGTTGGTGGTGGGTACCTGATACGGTACCTCTGGCTCTCTTCTTCACCGCAACAAGTTGCCAGAAAAGTAAGTCCAAATCGTGATGCATAATTTCCTTTCATTTTTTAATTAATTTATGAATATACTTTCATCATAATGTATTTACTTCTTGGGCAGTGCAGCCTTTAAAGGAAGGTATACATCCATCTTTTCCCTGGTACAGGTATAGACCTCTGTTAAATTTGATTTTCCTAAGCATTTTCTTTTATTTAAGGTCAAAACTATTTATGAGTCATATTTATCATCGTCATGCATAGAAAAATGTAGTCTTTATTTCTCTCTCTCTCTCTCTCTCTCTCTCTCTCAAAATTAGTATATTTGAAGTCAGTAATTGACTAAATCCTTTGTATTTTGTTTGAATGCAAATGTCTACTTATTAGTTCATTTATGATATTTATTTTTAGTGTTAAACTATTATTCTCATAATTATTTGAATTATATTTCTTACCATAGTAACTAAATAATTTAAAAAATATAAACAGGAATTAGTATGCAGTTTGTTGAATCCGAGTGATATTTATATATGCCCTCATTTCATCTGAAAAACGTGTTTTATGCTTGGTGACAATGTGTTTTTCAGTTTGCTGCAGCCAACGTCCAATTCCATCTAAATGGGGAAAAGGTCCAAAAGATTTCCACTAGATCCATCAAGCGCATGATAAAGCTTTTGAAATTTCTGTAGGTAATTATTTTATTTGTTCCTTTGAAGTTTGCATATATGATTTTGTGCATTTATAAGAGTTAAAATCAAGTTTTCATCATATTTGATATTTATATATGTCTCGAAACAGAAAGTTACTCGGTCCTAATGCGTTGTTCATTTAGCTGCAGCCAACATTCTGGTTATATGTAAACGGGGAAAAATTCCAAAGCTTTCCACTCGAATATGTTTACAAGTAAGCTTACATATATGCTTTTGTGCATTCGTAACTATTCAAGTCAAGTTTTCTCCAAATGTGATGTTTTTTGTTTCTATCTTTCTGACCATTCAGTTGCTTTCTCCTTCTTGGGATTATTACTCTGCATTTGAATTTTGAATTTCCGCTCAATTCAAATATGTTGTGGAATTTCGTACTAATTTATTTTTTCTGATTTGTAATGAATTTCTGGTTTGAAATCCCAGCATACACATGTGGGTTTTGGGATTTAGAGGGTATCTTTCCCTAACTTGCATTCACCTACCTCATCATCCTTCGATTTTTATTTTTTTTTTAAACTTTGTGTGGTCAATAGTTATCTAAAAAATTATGGGTTTTATTCAGTTCATTTGTAACATGATTAAAATTTGATCTTTTAGTTGTTTTCCTACTTATGTGGTTATTAGTCATGTTTATGTGATTTTTTTTTTTTTTTTTTTGTGTTTTGACAAGGAATTGGCTATAGCAATCTCAAATGGCTTTATCAAATACAAAAATTATATTGGATAAGGCGATTTCAGTCACACAGCCACTCACCACAAATGTTTGATAAGGTTTTCTGCCTCTATTTGTGAATTCAATTGCTATTTCTATTTGCAGATATAGAAACCACTGTGTCATGCATGGTCTCTGTAAAAGGTGGTCTGTAGATCCATAAAAATATACCAGATTGCCTGGTGTCGTGTCAAGTTAAGTGTTTAACGGATAAAAGATTGTTTTCAGAGTTATAGATGAGTCGACCCGAATTTGATTCGGCTAAAGTGACTTGGTTTTTACACTAGCCAAGCTTGAGTGAGCTTAAAAAATTCAAGCCCAATACCGAACTCAAGCTATTTCGAGATATTTTTTATGCTCATACAAAACTTTGTAATATCATGATAAGTTTTAGACTTAAGCGCGCTAACCTATCAATTTTTTTAATATTGTCACATATTGTGTTTCTGATTACTTTCTGTTTAACATTGCGCACAAATAGGTGAAGGCTTTGCGTGATTGGACAGACTTTGCTTTGCATGATTGGGAAGATAATGTAAGGGCTTTGTTTTGCCAAGGCCAGGTAATAATCTATAATTGGCAAGAATTCATAAAGCCTTCTGGTTCCTCTTAATGATCGAACTTCTCTGCATCTTGCTGGCTGCAGACCTATATGACACTCAATGACATCGACGCTGCAGTTGAAAGCTTCAAGAAGGCACTAGAGTTGGAACCAAATGATGGTAAGTGGTGTTACATAATCTACCTAACTTCGTACTGGAAAATAGGCTCTTTTATGAACTAAGGTTATTCTTTCTTTTAATTGTTAATATTTGCCAAGGTTAGGCTTCCTGGGATTAGATAGCTTTTACAGGATTGTCATGCCAATCTTGGAATGCTTTATATGTTATTTTCTTTCGGACTTTTAGTTAAAATAAAGTTGCACATTTTTTTCCAACGGCAAACCAGATTTTGTGGGGACCTCAATGGACATTAACTCGACTGTGGTTGGTTTTTGACAATCTGCTGCGAATGATTAAACCTCTATGCTTTCAAAGTTGATGTCCTAGACCACCAATACGATATACTATCAATGACACTTATTTACAATACTTCTAATGCATTTGACATTTTGGGTGATGTTGTTTTCTCATGTAGACAAAGAAAGAGGTCGATCAAGGTTTCGTCGATTTTGGTCAACTTGGGCTTCCCCCAATGTCCAGTAAGGTATCAATCTCTTCTTATCCTCACGCTTCTTTGGTTTTTGCTTTGATTTTTTATGGAAGGTATGAGATTTCTTTATTCATATAGTCAGCTTGCCCTTAATTATTCTTTCACTATATTTGATTGTTGTAGTCCTCTTTTAGCTACTCAAATGACACAATAAAATCCCAAGAAAAATTTTCTTACTCTGTAATTTCCCTCTGATCCCTCGCTGGTCCCTTCTCTCACCTATGTCGTCTTACTCCACCGTTTGCGTCAGGAAAGCCCGTGCATGCTTTTTTGGGTGGGGATTTCAGATTTCAAGGGGGAGAGAAACTGTGCTTCGTTTCGATCGGGCTGAGCCTCTATCTACAAATCGAGGCCCTGGTGAAGCATAAGCATTACAAGCTTGCGGTAAGTTCTAGGTCACCTCTTCCGTCTCCGATAAGCTCTCCTATATACATCAGTATTAAAAGAACAATTTCCAATATTTAATTTCACCATTTTCTCACATTTCCTGTTGATTGTCCCTCGAATTTGCAGGGAAGGAAGAAGGAAGGAAATGCCGCGAGGTATGTCACCAAGTCACAAGCTGTTAAGCAGCTTCAAGTCAGTCTTCCCCTCTTTAGGTCTGTCTCTGGTATTCAAGTTGTAATTTGTGTATTTTCACATGATTATTGTAATTTATTTTAATCTAAGGTTTAGGGTTTGTGCATTATTTAGATTTATCTGTTGAATTATTGTATGATTTCTTAATACATGTGCATGCTGTTGGAAATTATAGGAAATTTTGTATTCTAAAGGGCGTGGTTCCTCGGGAGCTGAAGAAAAAGGTGAAAGATAAAAGGTTAAAATCTCTGGAACAGTTTGGAGAGTGCACGACTTGAGGATCTCAGACCCAAGGTAAAAGGTTAAAATCTCTGGCTTCCTTTACTGATGTAAGCTTGCATGAAAGAGAGAAACAATAACAAAATTTTATCTAAACCCGCGTGTTTTTTAGTTTTGCTCGGTGGATTCAGATTCATTTGGGTTTATATGTGATTATTATTTTTTTATTAGTACAACTATTATATTGCCTCTTGACTAAATGTATTTTTATAATTTTCTGGATCTAAGGTTACAATGTTTTTTTATTTATAATTTCCTAAATGTATTCTTTTTGTTCATTCATGATTATGTTGGATGTTTTTCAGGTTAAATGTGTCTTATTTATATAGTTAAGGTTAATGCATTCAAGTCCCGCAGCATCGCGCGGGCATATTACTAGTATATTCTAAGATTGAGGATGGATTTACTGTAGCTTAGCTACAGTCACACGTTTGCCATCCAATTTCACCTTATTTACAAGAAACCCATCTCATTTGGGCTGTCTAAAGAAAGCATTGCAATTGGCACTGTTCCTTACTGTTCATCCGAATTTCAGTTTAATTACGGGCATGCCACTGCTTTACAGAGTAGGTGTTCGAGAGGCCATGCCGTCTGAGATAGAGATAGAGAGAGGGAGAGGGAGACAACGTGAAAGAGGGAGAGGGTGACAGCGCGAAAGAAAGAGAGGCAGAGAGAGGAGTGAGGCACTGAAGCTACTAAAAAGGGGTTTAGGGTTGATTTTAAGTCCTCAAATCAAGGCTGCTGTCGGTGATTGAGGGATGGGAAGGGATGGGGGTTTGATTTTGTGAAAGGAATTACTGCATCTTCACCTCTCTCTCTCTCACTTCCTCTCTCCTCTACTGAAACCATAATCTTCCTCTCCTCGGCGCTCTTCCATGTCTCTCGCAAGCTTTTCCTTCTCTCTGTTTTCGTCTCGCTCTCCATCTCACTCCGGGCACTAGATTTCTGTCCGTTTTCCATCCCCATTTCTTTCCCTCTTTTTCTCTCCCGACTCTCTCTCACTGCCCTATTCTCTCACGCCCGCTCATCATCTCAATCCGGGCAATACATACATGAACTCGATGAGAATCCACCATCTCTTATCTGCAAAGCGAAGAAGAACTCAGCAGATTGTATGTTACTCTTCCCCAATATTTTCTGTATGTTTTCTTCGATTATTTGTTTTTGGGTTTGATTCTTTCCTGAAAATAAGAAGAAAGAAACGGGAAAAATTAATATTGGGTAGTTAATTTATCTTGGAGTGTTATATTTATTCAAGACATCCAGGGGAATTAGGTACTTAATTGATTGATTACCTTCTTTGATTTTTCTGAAAGAATTTGTTTTTTTTTCTTCTGGGGTTTTGATGTTTTCTTGAATTTACTTATCTATGGCGATGGAGAATTTAACTCAGAGGGGGTAGGCAGGTTCGTGAAGGAGGTGAAGCTTACCAAGTGCGGACTCTCCTGTCCGGTTGTTGTAATCATGGGTCCGCAGAGCAGTAAAAGTTTGAAACTTTGTTTGATTTGGTTAAGTTTTGAGGTTTTTGGTGAATTTGGTTTTGGTGCTTATGACTTTTGATTTGGCAGAGAAAAGCACTTTGTTAAATCATTTGTTTCGGACTAATTTTAGGGAGATGGATGCTTACAGTGGAAGGTTAGTTTCTGAGTTTGGAATTGATTGTGTAGTAAATTTTGGTTTTTTTTTTTTTTTTTTGCTTTTGGAATAATTGCTTTTTGGGAGAGATGACTATCTGATTTTGTGGATTTGTTTTAGGAGCCAAACTATAAAGGGTATTTGGATTGCCAAGTGTGTTGGCATTGAGCCGTGCACAATTGCCATGGATTTGGAGGGGACTGATGGGAGGGAGAGGGGCGAGGTAATCAGATTGATTTTTTTGGGGAGGGGGGTTTGTGGGGTTTTTTTTCAGAGAATTTTCTCTGAAAGCATTGTTGTTGTATGAATTTTTTTATTGTGGGTTTTGATTGTTTGGTTATAATTTTGGGTATCTGTTTTGGTTTTTTTAATCAATTTTTTTTGTAAGTCAAAGTTTTGTGTGGATGATCGTTGGTTCTAAATGAGCCGAGCTGTATATGGCTTTGCTTCCCATCTACTGAAAACATTACCCTTCACTCAGGGAGGTATGGGTTTAGGGAGAGAGAGTAAGGGAGAAGTATGGGGTAGGCTAATTTCAAGGGATTTCTTTTCACCCCTTCACTAACCACGAACCCACCTTTCCCTTCACTCACCACGAACCATCTTTCCCTTCTTTTCTCCCGCCCTCAAATCTTCTGTTTTCCCTCTAACAAAATACCCACCAAGGAAACCCTGCTTTTGGTTTATTTTTTTATTTTGTTTGCGTTCTCGATTTTCAGACGACGGGCCAATTGGTTGAGATTTGGATTTCTTCCCCTTTTGTTGAAACGCACAAATTTTGTTTCGGCGGGATCGGTCTCGAATAGGTGCGTGTGTCTACCCTTTCCAAGGTATGGTGTTCACGAATGGCATGTTTTACTGTGTTTCTGTTTTTTTTTTCTTTGTTTTGTATTTCTAATTTATCGTTTGCTGCTTGACAATGGTGATTGTATGTTTTAGTTTGGATGTTTTTCTGATTTTGGGTTGGTCAGTTTTTTGGGCTGCTTGAGAAAATGTGATCCCATGTTTTGATTGAGTGAAATAATAAATAGATAAAAAGAGTGGAGAATTAGTGTCAAGAGTAGTGATGGAAAAATGGAGGAAAAAAAGATAGATGTGGAAGAAAGGGGGGACTGGAAATTGAGCAAAGTGAAGAGAAAAAAAGGGGTTAAGTGAGCAGCCAAAAGAGAAAAAAATGAGGGAAAAAGCTTAATGTGGGGAGTAGGCAAAAGAGAAAAGCAAGAGAAAGGAGACAGAACAGAAACAAGGTGTTGTTTTATTGTTGGTTTTATCCAAATTTTTTATTTGGAATTTGGTTTGAAGCTTATGTGTTGTTAGTTTAGTCTAATTTAGTGTTGGTTTATCTAGGTTTGTAGCTAATTTAATGTTAATGTCGATCTAGGCGTTTTAATTTGTTGTGAACTTATATGAGTTTTGTTTTTTAATTGTTATTTTACAGTTGCTAGGGATGACTTTGGCTTTTATATTGGTTTGGGTAGGCGTTTTAATTTGTTGTGAACTTATATGATTTTCGTTTTTTAATTGTTATTTTACAGTTGCTAGGGATGACTTTGGCTTTTATATTGGTTTGGGTATTTTTTTTTCATTTGAAGATTTAGTGTCATTATACACCTTTGCACCACTGTTTGTTCTGTTTTTCTCGGTTTCTGTATGTAGTTTTTGGTAGAATTGGACTGTTCTTTTTAACTTAATTAAAGTGTTTGAGACTTAATTGAATGAAAGTTTAGTTTGGTTTTTCTGCCTTGCCTTCATTTCCTTGGCGCAGAGCATCTGTGTGTGTTTCAGACTAATGGGTTTGTGAAGATGGATAGATGTATGGCTCGGTTGCAGGAGCTGCAGTACACAGTTTTGGGCGGTACGAAGGTGATCTCACGAGTGAGTCTCAGCCCTGGGAGTACTAGAGGTTATCTCAGGACTAGCCTCCGATGCAAACAGGAAACTGCAAGGTAATTGAGAATCTGATTTGAATTTGATTTGTACAAACCAGGAACAAAAAATCCTAGCTTTTGCTTGGATTTGAAGTTTTTGATTATTTTTGGCCAGTTTTGATATTGGAACTGAAATGGGTCTTTTGATTTATGCAGGATTAAAGGCTCAGCCCCTAGAAAATCTCCTGTTGGCAAGTTTCCAGCAAGGGCAGGAGGTATCTCTCTTTCTCCAAATGTGTTTTCTGACATGAAGTTTATCCTTCACTTTTTTGAAAGAACAAAATTGAGTTTAGGTTCAAAATCTGAACCTTTTGTTTTTGAAAATACAACATTCTAAACAACAGAAGCTCATTACTTTTTGTTTCCCTATAATTGGAACCGCAGTAGCACTCTACCCATTTATTCACTCGACCAAATTCATTTTTTTATTATTACAGGACAATCATTATGGATACATTCTTCAACAATATTCTGGTTTGTTACTTTGCTAAAGAAGCCAGTTGCTCTGTGCTAAAGGAGGATGGTGAGGTAATTTGATTGTTTCCTCTTCTGTAATTTGTTTCTGTTAGTTTATTGTTCTTGAATTTTAATTTTTCTGTTTTCCGACTTGGAAGAGTTGACCTTCAGGTGATAAAATCGTGATGTGAGGAACTGTAATTTTTTTTCTTTTTGCTGCTAGAAATTCGAATTCAACGTCATCTCTTCTCATTTGGTAAGATTATTTGAGAAATTGTCTTCTTATTTGTTTTTTTTCTTGGTGTTGTTTACTTGAGCCTGAAGAGCCCTTTTCTCTACTTTCCATTCCTTAATGGCCTCTAGATATGAAAAATTCTACTGCAAATACTCTCATCTTTTTTGGATTTTCTTTTTCTTTTTCTTTTTGAAAATTATGATCTGATTTTTTATTTTTCTAGCTGATTTGATTAGCATTTGGATTATTAATGGATTTTGGATTAATGGGTTTGTGGATTGTGCTGAATGCAAGCAATTGTGGCTATGAAAGTTTGCTTCTTTTTTTTGGTTAATGGATTATGATTAATAGCCATTGTGGCCTTCTTGATGGTGTTTATTATTATGCTTTTTGCTTTGGTAATATAAAGTTTGAACCTTTTTGTTCAGGTGGGAAGTTTGATGTGCACAAAATGTATGTCTCCCAAATTATGTAGTGTGAGAATTTCGTATACATATATATTTTTTTTACAATATTTGATCTATAGAAGTTGGGTTTTGATTTTGTTATGATGTGAATTCAATTGTGTATTTCTATCTTGGCAGGGAGTTGCAATTATCCTGAGATTGCAATTGAGAAGGGACAGGCAGTCATGAAAAAAGGTAGCAGATAAGAGCATTGCCTCCGAAGACGATTGTGTTAAAAATAACGAGAATGTGGAATCTTCTGTTCCAAACATTTGAGGATTTGGTTTTAATTGTTTGTTTGGACTTTTGAGCTTTTGACCAATTATTTGATGCTAGGAAAATTTACATGCTATTTGGATAATAGGAATATTCATGGAACTCAAACAAGATTGTTTTCATAATTTTTTGAGAAATGTGGAATGTGTTAGCTCAATTGAATGTATATAAAAGCCAAGTTGCTTATTTTATCAATCTCATTCACTCATGTGTCCCTCTGTTCATTCATGATTGTGTTAAATTTTTTAAGTTAAATGTGTCTTATTCATGTAGTTATGCCTGAAACAGCGGTTTCCGCTGCAACGCGCGGGCTTATTTTCTAGTTAAAACTATAGTATGAGCCACAATTGCGTGAGCCCAAAAGCAAAGAAAGACCACTTAACATGGTACTCCAAAAGTAAGTTCAAATGGATACCTCATGTTTTAAAATTAAATGTTCGTTGAATATTTGTTCGGCCACCAACGTTAAGTAATGACATTGGCAAGTATTGAAATAAGATTTCACTTTCACATTATTTATACAACTCTAAATCTCCAAATTGATTCTTTTTAACTAGATAGAAAGCGTTTAACTTGGTTAAAAGAGGTCAATTTGAGGATTTAAAATTCTAAAATGACGTGTTAGTGAAACTTAGCTCCAATATTTGTCCATACTATCACTTAACATTAATGACATCGTCAATTAACGGTAGTGACGTCTCACTTAACACTTATGACCTAACGATGTATATTTTTCAAAACATAAAGTAGTTATTTGGAATGCTAAGCCGAACTTCCCATACCTTTAATGTAAAAATATTGATGTACTCAACAAAACAAAACAAAAAAAAGGGAGGTTGAGACCAATTTTAACTTACCTCTGACGAGGTATTTTAAACCGCACAAATTTAACCCTCTTTTTGACAGTTGTAGTAAAGATGTAAGTAGGGTATCGTTCTAGGCCGGGGATTAGGAGGGCTTGCTAAAACCTCTAAAATAAATTAAAAACGTAAAAACAAAGTTTAAAACACTAAACTAAAATAAAAACACTTAACTAAAATAACTCAAAATAAAACCAACAAATAAACTAAAACAACTCAAAAGACTCAAAACAACTCAAGACTCTAGAAAATACAAACTAAGCTAAAAACTCGAAACACACTAAAAATGACTCAAAATAATGAAAACAATTTAAAATAAAAACTAGGAATTTAATTGGACGGAAAGTAAATTAAAAGATAATAAAAATTAACTAAATAATAATATTTTAATAATGGGGGGGTTGATTTGGTTTTGACGAAGTAAATTAAACTTAAATAAAATACAAATTGACAAAAACATAAATTAAAAGTGAACGGATAGGTGACGGATTGGCTAGAGGGTTTTTCTCCACACATGACACATATGCAACCTAAATTGATTTTCAGTTGTTCTTTCAATAAATTATGAATTCTCAATACTCCAGATTAACCGTGAACAGCACTTTTTTAATCTTCAAGTTTTCCTTAAGTTATTGAATTGGATGAACAGCATACAACAATTCAACATATTCTCTAAAAGTCCCCTACGTGAAAAGCACAATAGAGATACAATCAAAGATCATTAAACTTTGTGAAAACTATAAATACTGACGAGGCATTCGTAACTATGAAAAGCATGATACTCCTGCCAAGAATTTACTTAACGCGATTGTGGATAACAACCTTCACTACTCATGAATATAAGTTCATAACGATTAGGTGAAATTCACTTATATTCTAGCATCAAATTCATGCATGTAAATTAAGTATGCATTCTTAATCAACATACACAAATAAGTTATCAATCAAGCAGTTAAGCAAATTAAATCACAACTTAGAAATCACAACTGAAATTACCAATTCAAATTACAAATATAATCATAGCTTTGAATTAACCTCTAGCCAATATAAAATTTATTTACACATGTTTAATATAATTAAAAGATAAATTAAATTAAACATGAGTTTAAGAAAAATAAAACCGAAATAGAAGTTGCTCTCTGTGCTCCCTTGCTGCCCTGTGCCAAATGGATTGGCTTGGTTCCGTGTAATGGATCTGTGCTGGCAGCTCCCTTTGGCTGCCTTCTGTCCTTCACTTCCCCTCAAGCACGCTGCCTTTGCAGCTTCCTCGGTGGTGAGCTCCTCGCAAGCTTTGCTGGCAGCTGCCAATCTGTTCTCCTCCACGCTGCACAGTAATGCAGCTCTTATCTCCCCCCCCCCCCCCCCGAGGCCACTTCTTCAAAGCCCCCGAGGCTTTTGCCTCTTCCTTTCTTTTTGGAGCTCTCCAATTCTGCGCAGCTCCCTGTAAGTCGCTGCCTCTGTTGGCAGCTTTGCTCCAACCAATCAAGGCCCCGAGGCCACTCCAAGCTTTCCCCGCGAGGACCTCTCTAATTCCCAAGCTGCCAGAGGGCAGCTCTTCTTTGCAGCCACCAAGCTCACACCAAAATGGCCCTTAGACTTTCTCTCCCGAGCTCCCAGATTCGAGCGCTCCCTCACTAGCTGCCCCAAGGCAGCTTCTGTCCTCTTTTATTTTCCTTGGTTCTCTTCTTTTATCACCGCTCCCAGGAGCTCCTTTTTATTTTTCTGCTTTCTTTTGGTTTTAGTCTCGTGCACTGCCATCATTTGGCTGCTTCACTTCTCTGCTTTCATCATGGATGCCAGCCAAAATGGCATCTCTTTCTTCTTTTTCTTAAATTATTTTCTGCTAAGATGCCCACCGAGAACTTTGCACACATATTATATTTATATTAATATAAATATAAATATATATATATAAATATAAATATATATAAATAAATTATTTTTCAAATGATAAATTATAATCAACAAGCAAGATAGTACGAATTTAGTACTTAATACTTCACTTATTCTATTTTTATTTTCTTAACTAGATAAATTCTAAAAACACAAAAATAACGTAAATAGCTCAAAATATAACGAACTAACTAAGAAAAGACGAGTGAATTTGATATAAAAATGTATATAAATATGGTCCGATCAAATACCCCCACACTTAGCTTTTGCTAGTCCTCGAGCAAAACAAAGAAAACAGAAAAAGTAATAACATGAAAAACATTAGCTTCCCCTTATTTGACCCTCATAGAATTTCATTCGAGAACATAAATCAGCAAGAACCATAGCTAGCACCAAACAAGCTAATTCAAGCTCATCTTCCTTATTCAAGTATTAGCAGTAATCTTTAAATCATCCTTGAAGTGTAGTGTGTGAGATAGCCATGCCAATGCAATTTCAAGTTTTTATTTTCAAAATCATCATATGCAAACTAGCAACTTTCTCACGGGATATGCACTCAATCACACATGTGTTTAGTTTTAATGTGTTTCGCTCAAAGAAACAAATGTGAAAGATCTACCATAAGCTTGCATAAAAATCACTTCTCCACAGTCATAATTGCAAAACTTAAATCAAGAGGACTTTTATTGGATGTAATGAGGCTTAGGGATAGGGCTATTGAAACGAAAGAATAGGAAAACACAAGTTCCAAGCTACATCGCAAGCGATTCTTTTGTTGAGATTTATAAGAACTTAAGCTCTCCAACGATTCTTTTAACACCTCCAATCACACCCTCAAACTGAAACTTTAAACTTTTTATTTTATTTTCTTTGAATACAATCTTTCTTTTCTTTTTCTTTTCTTCTCTTTTCTCATTTTTTTTTTTAATAAATACAAACATGAAATACCCCCACACTTATTCTTTTGCCAAACTCATTCCAAGTACTTCATAAACATTTCTCATAAGACAGTCTCAAATTGCTCGCTTGGAAAGGGTAAGGAAACATGTTTGAGGTGTAAGGATAGACATATTTGGTGATAAGAAATAAAAGGCTCACATAACGGCTCAAATTGGCAATCTAATGATATCATTTTTTTTTTTTTGGGAAATATGGATATTTGGGCCATGGTGGTGAACCTAATGCCTCTATCATTTTCAAGTTCATGCAATCAATGACAAATATTTCAAAAGATCGTTACGCAAGTTCTAGAGATGCATCTCACATAAGTTCATCACACATGAAAGAATAGGAGTGTATGAAAAATGCACACACTTTCAATAGGCTCAAAAACTCACATAGGATGTATATGGTCACTAAATTCACATATGAAGCTTTAATTCATGCTTTAGTTTCACATCAACAAGGCTATGTGCATTTGGTTTTCCAAAGATAATCAAACATGTACAATGCTAACAAGAGAATAAGGAATTTCATACAACACATGTTAGCTAAGTTCTTGATAATCATGGTTCAAACTTCATTCAGTTATATCATTGGGTCGGGAAACTAATAAAAATCTAATTTAAAACAATAAGGAAAACAAGACAATATTTTTGGATTTTTTTAAATTTTTCGAGAAAAATTAAGTAAAACACAAAGCTAATTAAGAAAACAAAAAGCAATAACATGGAAACAAATGAAACCAGTTCAAAGTCGAAGGTACAAAAATTTTCAATTTGGTCATTTTTTATACTTGATACCCCCACACTTAAACTAGACATTGTCCCCAATGTCATAAAACAAAAATATGCAAATAAAAATAAAATGAATAAATAATACGAAACAAAATAAAGAAAAGGGACTGAAAACTTCTCTAATTTGCAGAAAACCAAGCGATGACCCCCAAGCGTAAATTTTGCAATCAACTTCAAGGGAGAAAATAACCAAACGTTCCTGCAAAGAAAAGAAATAAATCAGTTAAGCACGCAAGAAAAATATAGAAAATTCAAACGAAAAATAGAAAATGAAAATAAAAGATAATGAAAAGAACTAATAGGCGATCATTGGTCATGATTTTTTATTTTCCACAGCTTTCTTCTTGAACTGGATGGGCCTCCTTTCTTGCAAGTGCTCCTCAGCTTAGTAGAGGATGAATCAGCACGTTGTCTCCACATGCTTCAAGTAGTCCGGTCTCCACGCAGGTGTGGCATCTTCTTGAACTCTTGGATCAACCCAGACTCATCTGCTCTTGGGTGCACCTCAGACTCCTCCTGCTTCGTCTGTGAGGTACTTTTGTTTTTGAAGAAGTACCTCAACACAGGTTTATTTTTGAAGTGTGTTGGGAGGGGTCTGAGATGAGTACTCGAGAGCAAGACTAGGTAAGCAATCAGGATCTCACTTTCTCCACGTTCCTCAGATGAAGGTGAGGAGAAAGCATAATATGAGATACTTTTGCTTTTAACCTTTTTGATATGAAATACTTTTGCTCTGGAAGGTTTGTTTTCTGGGGTGATCCAAGGGATGAAGAACACTGAATAACTCGAAAGCTTTCTTTGGGAAGACATTATCGGAGATGAAGAGAGGTTGAGAGGTTGAGAGGGTGTGAAGGTGTGCCTTTGATGTGGAAGGCGAAGGTCGACTTTATAGAAATTTTCCTTCACAACCGGAACTGTTCCCTCACTATTTGTCGGCAGCCGGTGGATGGATGAACAGTGCCCGTTACGCGCTTTCTGACAAAGCTTCCGTAATTTTCGCGAAGCTGACTGCGCATGCGACGAGTGACGACAAATTGGAATGATGATCTTTTGAAAACCGGGTGCGGCTCGTGGTTTTCGCAACGCTCCACGCTGCACGTGATGAGTCACGACAAAATTGAAAAAACTGAACCACGTGATTGCTGAGTCAAGCCCAGCTTTTGAGAAAGGAAACGGCCTTCGAGAAATGAGTGTCCAGCTCTTTCGATTTGCGCGAGGACGCGTCTTCAACCTCTGAGGAGCGCGCGCTCTTCATTTTCTTCTTTTTATAGAGGCGCTAATTCTGCTCCACCTCACACTTGAACTCTTTTCCTCAAACACTCCCTTCTGTAAACACACATAATCTTTCCGAACTCTTCCTGCACTTCTGCAGTTCTTAATCTTTCCGCTCTCTTCTTCCGCTTCAGCAATCTTAATCTTTCCGAACTCTTTTCTTCCCCAACCCCCTCTAAAAATGTCTTGCCCTTCCGACCGTTACCTAAACTTGAATGTCGGGGAAGACGATGACTCGTCTTCTCCGAACAATATTTGGAATCCATCCTTCATATCCCCCAATGGTCCACTTACAGTCGGGGACACAATGATGAGGAATGAAATCACCGCTACGGTGATTGCCAGAAATCTGCTCACTCCAAGGGACAATAGGATGCTATCTAGGCGGTCGGACGAGCTGGCTGTTCAGGAATCTCTAGCCCTCAGCGTCCAAAGTGCAGGCTCAGTTTCAAACATGGGCCAGCGCCTGCTTGCCCGGTCTCGTCAAGTGGAGTCGCTGATGGCAGAGGTGGCCAGTCTTCGGCAGGAGGTCAGAGGGCTCAGGCACGAGAACAAGGAGTTGCACATGCTTGCAACTAGTTACTCGACCAGCATGAAGAGGAAGCTGGACCAGCTGCAGGAGTCGGACGGTCGGATCCAGAGTGATCATGAAAGGTTCATGGCGCTACTCCCGAGGTTTATGTTGCCTTCGTCCTCTGGAGCAGCACCAAGCGTTCCGGCTCCGGAGATTCCAACTCTGGCTCTTCGTCTTCCTGGAGCTCCGTCGACCTCTGGGGCGCCACCTAACCAATGATCAGTGAATGCTATTAGTTTTTCGTATTATTGTAAATTTTTTTATTTTTTTTATTTTTTTATTTTTTTTATTTTTTTTAAGGTTTATTTTAAGCAAAATTAAATAAATGTAAATCAAAATATGTAAATTAATGTAAATTTTAATTTTAATTTTAATTTTTTTTTTTAAGTTTATTTAAATAAATATATATATATAGTACTAAAATTATTATTATTATTATTATTAATTTTTTTTAAGGTTTATTTTAAGCAATATAAAATATGTAAAGTAAAATAAGTAAATTAATGCAAAAAGACTTTATTTACCCGCACTTAAAATAAACAAGGCCCTTAATTTATTTAAACACAAACTAAACAAAAATCAACCAAATAACACAACTAACTAAACAAAACAAAAATTTCAAAATAAAGGTAATAAAAAGGAGGGTTAAGAAATGCAAATCTGGTTGCTTGGGTTGCCTCCCAAGAAGCGCTTGATTTAACGTCTTTAGCCGGACGAATCTTTCCTTTAACCTCCCCTCAGCTCCAAAGCACGGAATTTATCTTTTAATGGGAGGTGATATTTGAAATGATTCGGCAATGGTCTGAATTCTAGGGTGGATGCCTGAATCATCAAAATTAGAAACATGTTAGTATAAAATAAAATTTTTATTAAAATTGGAGAAAATGGCTTATTGTATTTCTCCGACACAAACTCAATTATAAAAACTACGCCTTTGGATATTTCCGGGATTTTGAACTGGGCCAGGTTGACTATGATGGTTGTGGCCTGTCCCGTGTCATCAATCTCAATTTCTTGGGCCTTGATTGTCTGCACAGTCTCTTGAATGTATTCTTGATAGTCTCCAGCCACTTCGATTTCTTCAACCATTTTTCTTAGTGCACAAGGTTCTGGAACAGCTTCATCATCCATATCACCTTCCAAAGTGATGGCTTCATTAACTTCACAATCTTCCTTTGAATTTTCAATAGGTGAGTTGGAGAGTTCACGTTGCTCTTGAATTTGTGCCTTGATTTCCACAATATGCCCCATTTGATTATTCAATTCTCCCATCTCCTTGGTTTGATTTTCTACTTCCTGGTTCAAAGAGATGAGTAATTGAATAATATTATCATTATTCACAGATGTACCTGAATCGAATTGGGCTGATTGTTGTGGTGGCTGTGACGGTTGACATGGCCATTGATAGAACTCTTCCGATGACGGCACTTGTTCTTCTTTTTGTGAGCCCTGCGTCAAAGAAATTAGTCCTTCAAGAATTTCATTATAATTTACGGCCATACTTGAATTCGATTGGAATTGTTGTGGGTGATGCTGTGGTGGCTGCATAGGTCTGGAATAGAACTCGTCTTGCTGCCAATATCCACTTTGTTGAAGATGTTGAGGTTCATCCCACATTTGATTTGAATAATCCCTCCAATCCGAATTGCAAGCGTTGGAATACATATTGCCCCTTGATTGGCTGTGGCTTTGATATCCCCAATCATCGTCATATGCCGAAAATTGAGGATACTGATGAGCTTGATATCCTTGCCCATAAGGCACATCAAGTGTAGGGACACTTGGCATTGAGGTCTGTTCGGCATTATGAGTCAATTGAGCAGTGAGCTGCGCCAATTGAGCTTGAATGGTTGCCATATCTTGCTCCATTAGTACCTAAAATTAAAGAAAGAAAAATAAATCAAATATCAAAAGTAAAATACACAAACACAAAAACAAACAAAAACACAAACAAACAAACAAACAAAAATTAAACACAAACAAAAAAAATAAAGGGATTAGCAAAGTTACTAATCCCCGGCAACGGCGCCAAAAATTTGACGGGATTTTAAACCGCACAAATTTAACCCTCTTTTTGACAGTTGTAGTAAAGATGTAAGTAGGGTATCGTTCTAGGCCGGGGATTAGGAGGGCTTGCTAAAACCTCTAAAATAAATTAAAAACGTAAAAACAAAGTTTAAAACACTAAACTAAAATAAAAACACTTAACTAAAATAACTCAAAATAAAACCAACAAATAAACTAAAACAACTCAAAAGACTCAAAACAACTCAAGACTCTAGAAAATACAAACTAAGCTAAAAACTCGAAACACACTAAAAATGACTCAAAATAATGAAAACAATTTAAAATAAAAACTAGGAATTTAATTGGACGGAAAGTAAATTAAAAGATAATAAAAATTAACTAAATAATAATATTTTAATAATGGGGGGGTTGATTTGGTTTTGACGAAGTAAATTAAACTTAAATAAAATACAAATTGACAAAAACATAAATTAAAAGTGAACGGATAGGTGACGGATTGGCTAGAGGGTTTTTCTCCACACATGACACATATGCAACCTAAATTGATTTTCAGTTGTTCTTTCAATAAATTATGAATTCTCAATACTCCAGATTAACCGTGAACAGCACTTTTTTAATCTTCAAGTTTTCCTTAAGTTATTGAATTGGATGAACAGCATACAACAATTCAACATATTCTCTAAAAGTCCCCTACGTGAAAAGCACAATAGAGATACAATCAAAGATCATTAAACTTTGTGAAAACTATAAATACTGACGAGGCATTCGTAACTATGAAAAGCATGATACTCCTGCCAAGAATTTACTTAACGCGATTGTGGATAACAACCTTCACTACTCATGAATATAAGTTCATAACGATTAGGTGAAATTCACTTATATTCTAGCATCAAATTCATGCATGTAAATTAAGTATGCATTCTTAATCAACATACACAAATAAGTTATCAATCAAGCAGTTAAGCAAATTAAATCACAACTTAGAAATCACAACTGAAATTACCAATTCAAATTACAAATATAATCATAGCTTTGAATTAACCTCTAGCCAATATAAAATTTATTTACACATGTTTAATATAATTAAAAGATAAATTAAATTAAACATGAGTTTAAGAAAAATAAAACCGAAATAGAAGTTGCTCTCTGTGCTCCCTTGCTGCCCTGTGCCAAATGGATTGGCTTGGTTCCGTGTAATGGATCTGTGCTGGCAGCTCTCTTTGGCTGCCTTCTGTCCTTCACTTCCCCTCAAGCACGCTGCCTTTGCAGCTTCCTCGGTGGTGAGCTCCTCGCAAGCTTTGCTGGCAGCTGCCAATCTGTTCTCCTCCACGCTGCACAGTAATGCAGCTCTTATCTCCCCCCCCCCCCCCCCGAGGCCACTTCTTCAAAGCCCCCGAGGCTTTTGCCTCTTCCTTTCTTTTTGGAGCTCTCCAATTCTGCGCAGCTCCCTGTAAGTCGCTGCCTCTGTTGGCAGCTTTGCTCCAACCAATCAAGGCCCCGAGGCCACTCCAAGCTTTCCCCGCGAGGACCTCTCTAATTCCCAAGCTGCCAGAGGGCAGCTCTTCTTTGCAGCCACCAAGCTCACACCAAAATGGCCCTTAGACTTTCTCTCCCGAGCTCCCAGATTCGAGCGCTCCCTCACTAGCTGCCCCAAGGCAGCTTCTGTCCTCTTTTATTTTCCTTGGTTCTCTTCTTTTATCACCGCTCCCAGGAGCTCCTTTTTATTTTTCTGCTTTCTTTTGGTTTTAGTCTCGTGCACTGCCATCATTTGGCTGCTTCACTTCTCTGCTTTCATCATGGATGCCAGCCAAAATGGCATCTCTTTCTTCTTTTTCTTAAATTATTTTCTGCTAAGATGCCCACCGAGAACTTTGCACACATATTATATTTATATTAATATAAATATAAATATATATATAAATATAAATATATATAAATAAATTATTTTTCAAATGATAAATTCTAATCAACAAGCAAGATAGTACGAATTTAGTACTTAATACTTCACTTATTCTATTTTTATTTTCTTAACTAGATAAATTCTAAAAACACAAAAATAACGTAAATAGCTCAAAATATAACGAACTAACTAAGAAAAGACGAGTGAATTTGATATAAAAATGTATATAAATATGGTCCGATCAACCTCTAAAGATTAGGTCATTATTCCTACTTAACCCTTATTTTTTGACTTTGCGTTGCCATTTTAGTTGCAACTCCATTTCTTCTGTGTAACTGTTTTTAATTTGTAGTTTTTAGTAACATTTTACACCTAAAAATGAGTAAGATAATTGGATCAGGTCCTTGTATTAGCAGTATGCTATGGATGGTGGAGTGTATTAGTACTCTTTAATCCAAATTAAATCCCAATGGGAGCGTGATTGGACTGATGGGTGTCCTCTTAGGTCAAGGAAGCCTCATTAACATAAATTTTACTTGTATACAATAATGCTTCAAGGGCTAATTGGTAAAGTCTATGTACATAATGTCTTGTCTTTATTAAACTCGGAAAATAAGCATTGAAAAACTTTACTTTTACTTTGTTTTCTTCAATTTTAATCCTAATTATTTAGTTATGATATAAATGGCAATTTAGAGTTCCCTCTTAATACAGAAAATCGAAGTGATTAACCAATTTAAGACTAGAATTGTCTACTTTCCCCAAATTAGACCATTTCGCCTTCAAATCCTTCTCCTCCCCATCTCATTCTCCCACCACCACCACCACTACTGATTCCGATACTACTACTTTAAAACCTTCGTCATTTCTCGAATACCCTCTTAGAGCAGGTAAGTATCTGAGAAGTGAAGAGCTCAAGTAGCTCAAACTCCTCGAGGATTTTAGGTACTACTAGCAATTGGAATCTAGGTCGATGTGGGTTCGTGTGATGAGGCTGGAGGAGTTGAACATCATCATCGGGTTGCTCGCCGAGTCGTTGGCAGAGTTGATGCTTTTGCCTCCGACGCCACGCTGGCGTCAGATGGGACAGTCCATGCCTCTATCAATTCTGGGCTGGCCTAGAGTGGATTGGCTGGGTGCCAGCCTAAATGTTCCCCCGTGGAACTGCTCTTACATTAGTGTGGGGTGAATCAAAGATCCTCCTGCTAGTGTAAAACTTTTCAAGTGCGATTTGACATCACACAAAATGTTTCTAATAGGAAATATGTAAAAAATAAATAAATTAATACACTATATGATCGTCTAACTTAATCCACATATGCTTAATATTTTCCTTTTAAAATCTTACATCACTTTTGATTTTATATTGAGGTAACAAGTAAACATGTGGGAGTGAAGTGGAAAATAGAAAGTACAAAGAAGTGTAGTGCGTTTCCGACTCCAAAGGCAAAGCAAAAGTGACGAAAAGTAAGAGTATGGTGAGTACATGGCTTGATACAATAAGTGTCATAATATAAATACTTAAAAATTTTTTTTTAACTACTTGTATTAAGACACTTTAGTGTGCCAAACCGTGTGCTCAACACACTAATAAACTTCTCGAGGGGTACAAGGATTGTGACATGCGTGGTCGCAATCAGGGAGCACATGCAAACCAAACATGCTTGCTTTATCGTCAAAAACACCCCACATGCTTGCTTCATCGTATTCATATTCTTCCCCCATCCTAATTTTTGGATGTTGTATTAAACCCTCTTCTTCTTTTTATTTTATTATTTTCCATCGTCATTTTCTTTTGACAAAGAGATACCATAATCTGGGAAGGGATTCTCGAACAGGTAATTTGTTTTCCTTTTGTTTGCATGTGTTTATTCATGTTTTTCAATGAATCCAAAGGCTATAGATAAATAATTGGTGTAAAAAAAAATTATTGTGGTATTTCTCTTCACTTGTAAGTAAGAAGTTTTAGATTAGATTTTCATCAAAATAAATTTAAACCACATTATTGCTAGCATATTGTGAGGCTTAAAACTTACTCCCTCGCTCTTTAGTATCGATAAAATTGTTAGTTAAAAAAATGTGAAGTGTTCATAAAACAACCTAAGTGGTGATACCTCACATTTTTGAAGTGTTCATAAAATGTGAAGTGTTCATAAAAAAAATGAAGTAGAAGAGCCCAATAGAATTTGATCAATATTTTTTTTTTCTGTCGTTAAGGTGGAGAACTGAACCAAGAATTCTTTTTCTTTATCTCATGTTGGAAATCAAGCATGTGCAAGAACCAATCAAGAGACAAAATACTAAGTGGTGATACCTCACATTTTTTTTATCAAAATACTCTAAAGATTCTCAATAATTATAACCTTTTTCCTCATTTTTCTGAAGACACCCACACCCCCGTAAAGAAGCCAACGCCAAACAAGCCCCAATATGACGGCCACCTGTTTCTGAATACATACCTCTGTCATTGACATCGGCACGGCTGACAACTCTCATGCCGTTAGTAAAAACTCACCATCTCAACTCATCCAACCAGATAACCCTTCAACCCCATCACGTTCGTTGCGGACGTTGTCGGTCATCACCATCCAACCCCTGTGGGGCACAAAAGTCTGTCTTCCAACGCCCTAACTCGCCCACCCCATCTCTAAATTTCCTATTGCCAAACTTCACCAACCATCCAAAATTCCAAATATGGTTGAAGAAGTACGTGCAAGTTGTCGGGATTGTAAAGAGAGAGGAGATATGGTGCCATGGTGAGAGGTTGCTTTTTTTTTTTTGCCTCAAATTTTCTCCGGGGGTTGGCTGCCTACATGTGGAATCAGCTGTTTGGTTTTTCTTGAGATAAGATCCTCGTATTCTCTTTGTGATGATTCTGATAATTCTTTAATTATATCTTTTTATCGTATATTGTGCAGTCATAAATGATTTTAAATTATATTATTGAAAATTAAACAAAAACAATACTGGACAAAAATTGTTCAGACAATGTATGATGAACATACATGATTAAAGAATTTTCAAAATCCTCACAAAGAAAATCCGACGAGAATCTTTTCTTATTGTAAAAAATGAAAGTGTGACGTGTTTTCGTAAGATTACGGTGCTAATAAAACCACCCTTATTCCGTTGTGGGAATAAATATAAATATATCTATTCGGAGGATTCTGACACCTTTTTTCAAAGCGGGAAAGAGAACCAAGACTTAACGGCTAAGCTTTCCTCTCTCTATAAATACATAACCAAACACCACGTAGCAACCATAAAATATACGAACACAAATTACAACGTATTTTTCATTTATCCGAGGAACCCAAAAATTTGTTGTTCTTCTTAGCCGGTGGCGGAAGCCAGAAGAAAACGGACGACGGCCAATCACATGGATCTGCAGGCCTTGCCGGAAGGGTGCATAGCCACCGTTGTCTCGCTGACCACGCCTCGAGACGCGGGCACGTTGTCTTCGGTCTCGAGGAGTTTCAGGTCGGCAGCGGAATCCGACACCGTCTGGGACAGGTTCCTTCCACCCGATATCCACACTATCCTGTCCTCCTCGTCACCCTCCATGTCCGTACAGTCACCGCATGTGTATCCTTCCTCCGCTTCCAAAACCAAGAAGGAGCTTTACCTCGCTCTATGCGACAACCCTGTTCTCATCGAACAGGGAAAGTTGGTAACTTCACTACTTTTCTCCTTATCTCCTATTCTTTTGTGGGATTTATTCGAGTTTAGAGCTCGTTTTGATAATTATTTCGTTTTCAGTTTTCAGTTTTTGAAAAAAATACAAAGTCTAGTGATTTTGGCGCTCGTTCTTATTCCGCAAGTACAGGAAAAATGGTACAATATTCAGTTTGAGGTGCCGAGGCTCGAAGGAATAGCGTTAAAATCTCTATTCTTTTTAGCATTAGAAGAAATACGAAGAAAGGCTAGAAAAAAAATTAGATAAAATTAGAATGCATTCTCTTGATGTAGGTTTTTTTCTTCCGTTTTTTGTTTACCTTTTCTATTTTTCACTGCTCTGAGATCCTGAGTGTTAATTGGCATGACCATGCAGAGCTTTTCACTAGACAAATGGAGTGGGAAGAAATGCTATATGATTGCTGCAAGGGCCCTTTCGATCGTTTGGGGCGACACACCTCAATACTGGGAATGGATATCTCTCCCCGACTCGAGGTCTCAAATTTCGTTCTTCTTCTTTTTAAAGGAATTGTTATCTTATCAGCATTCCAAAATAGTCATCTGTTCTGCACCCGTTCCTCGGAATTAAGGACTTCAGAAGATTTTTTTGGAGTGCGATAACAGTTCCATGTTTTTATTGCATAAACTATGTGTTATTGGTTGCTCAGAGATTAAATTTTGAGTATAAATATAATTGTAATAAGCAAACAGGTTTGAGGAGGTGGCAGATCTTGTGTGTGTGTGTTGGCTTGAAATCCGTGGCAAAATTGAGACTCGGATGCTGTCCCCGGCCACCCTTTATAAAGCTTATCTTGTATTCAAGCGAACTACAGGGGCTTATGGGTTTGACCAACAACCTGTGGAGGTCACAGTGGGTTTAACTGGGGAGGAGCCCACGAAACACGAGGTGTTTCTGGACGCTCAGAGGGGCCTTGGGTCCCAAGGCCCCGGCTATCCTGTGGCAGGGCCTCGGCGTATTAGCGTCTTCAACCGGAGACACATTGTGGAAGTCCATGATTTTCAGCTCAGTGAGATCGAGGTCAACGAGGCCCAGTACCCGAAAGAGCGCAACGACGGGTGGCTGGAGATAGAGATGGGGGAGTTCTTCTGTGAAGGGGGTGAAGGTGGGGAGTTGGAGATGGCTTGCTTGGAGGTTAGACGCATACACTGGAAGGGTGGCCTCTTGTTTCAAGGGATTGAGATCAGGCCCAAAAGGATGTAGAAATCAAGTGGCAGTAGATATTATTGTCTCTCTAATTTGATAAATATTATTGAGCTTGTAATTTAGAAGAGATTTTTCAATGTGACCGGTATATGGAATGGTACAACATGAGATATGTGTGCTAAAAAGTTAATAACTTAAAAAATAAAATTTATCACCACTTCTATTAAAACACGTGGTGTACTACTTGTGTTTTCGTCACAATGAAAAATTTCTCGTAATTTAAAACCGAAAAGGTATTTGCTTTTTTTATTTTTAAAAGTTTAAGAGGGAGGGGGCTACCTCATCCTGCGAGGCTACGGTCATGATATACTACTACAAGTCTCTTTGAAGACATACGAATGAGGTTTTTGATTTTGACACATTGCCTACTTAGAGGAATTGTTGACTACCTGGGTCGGCCTTGAGGGTAGCCTAAGTAGGGGACCGCCTAGGGCTCAAAAAAAATTTAAATCCTATAATTAATATATAAATACAAAAAAGTAAGAAATATTATAATTCATTTGTTAGTGCAGTGAAATGTTGGCTTTATTTTTCTTTGGGGTGTTGAGTTCGAAACACAAAGTTGCCTTTCAATCACTAGATTTTTTTTGTTTTTCAAATTTACTGCCAATTCATCTGTCCAACTCCCAATCCATTTGTCCAAATGCGGAGAAACTTGAAATAGGTCTAATTTTATAAGCCTCTTTTGATATGGGTTCAATTTTTAGTTACTTTTGATTTAATTTCAATTTTTGTAGCCTAAAATTGTGTGCTTACTTTTGATTTAGCTTCAATTTTGAACTCATATCAAAAGAGACTTGTAAAATTGGACTCATATCAAAAGACCCCAAGTTATAAGGCTCAAGTCTCTCTGCAATCTTTTTTTCTTTATGTTTAAACCAACTTCCCATTCTCTCCATTTCTATTGAATGTTTAAACCAACTATCATATGGTCTTAAAGATTGTACTTTAAGGAAATCAAAACTTTGAATTTATACTTTTCTTTTCAGTAACTTTTTATTCAATGGATTATTTTAATATTCAATTCATTAGTGTGATGTTGATTTTAGAAGAAAAAAAAACACAAGAGAAACAATTGGCGTTGAATTTATTATACTCGTCAATCAAGTTTTATTGTTATTTACTCTCATGATCATCAAGTTTTATTGTTCTTCACTCTCAATCTTAGACTCTTGACTGCGAACATTTAGTACATTTGCATCTAAAAACGTGAATCGTGTAATGTTTAAATAATGTTTGTATATTTATCTTCTTTTGATATTCTTTTTAATGATATTTGATATGAAAATTGAACTTTTTATGTATTTAGGAAATTCTTTTTTATACAAATCAATATACAAAGAACCGGAGATTAGAGAATTTTAGGGCCCCACTTCGAAGGCTCGCCTAGGGCTCCCAAATTCTCAGGGCCGGCCCTGTTGACGACGGTGATTGAATCAGATTTTGGTCAAGCGAGAATGATTTTTACCAACTCAGTCAACTCTTCTTGTTTTTTTTTTTCTTCATATACTGAATGTTGCAATTGACACGTGTGAATCATGTCAATGTCCATAGTCAATTGCTTCATTTGTTGTAATCTTTGTGTTCGGTGCTATAGAAATATAAAACTGTGGGTTCCATCGAAAAGCCAAGAATTGTGACGATTGAGCAAAAATCTTTGTTGTAATCTTTGTGTGCAATTGTTTCTCTGTCTTAAAATTTTTCATCATAGCGTAATCTAGTTTAATGTTACAAAAGATATCATTATCTTAGACTAACAAAAAAGAAATGACGGTATGTACTTTGAATTCATCAAGACAATTTCTCACTTACAATACAATGCCAGTTTAGATTACTAAATATTGATCGCACACACAATACTTGATTATAACCTTTGATCTCTTGCACTTAACATGTTACTGCATAAGAAGGTTCAAACAAATACAGTGTCAAGATCTCCAAATGGTGGAATTCACGTCCTCTCCAAACTCGATGTCCAGAGCAGACGGATGGAGTAATCTGAACCACTTAAAAGAGAGAGAGATGTAGACCTTTAATTTATATAAGGTGGACTAGTGAGATGGCTAACGAGAATCGTAGAATTTAAAATAAATGGTTTAAATTTTTCTATCTCTCAATGGACTGCAAAATTCAAAGAGGATCTCAATTCAAAATAATGAATCAATATCGCACTACTAATCAATTCAAGATTATCTCCAATTAACTTAAACTACTTGCTACCCCAATTAATTAATTATTTTTATACAAATAATAGTTAGCATTAAATTCATTTAAAACTATGAGGAAAAGAAAAAGGGCGAAATATAAATTTTATGATATTTTTATATATTTTTCTTTTATTTTTCTTGAGTGAGAAACACAAATAAGGACAGTTTTGTTTTATTGTCAGTGGGTGGTAAAACCCAAAACGAAAGTGTTCTGTCAAGTTTTGGTCCATCTCCTCCTCCTCCTCGAGTTGCCAGACTCCACCAAAGGAGCTTAGAGAACGAAGACTACCGAAAAGCGAAATAAAGCACTTTCAGCAGAAGCAGCTTCCCACTCTCACCCCCACCAGGTTTTCCATTTCCTCCTCCTTTTCCTTTTCTAATTTTTCTATTTTAATCTCACATATATTTATTTTCCACCGCATCCCACAGAACTTCAAATTAGAAATTAAAGCACAATTTGTCGATTTTAATGGGTTTGTCAATGATTGTTGAAAGGGAGAAGAACCCACTTCCTAAAAGTGCTTATTTGAAAAGCCTTTTGGGGTATTGGGATCTGAGGATTAGTGTTTGGATCCGTTCTGAGATTCCCAAATTGTCGTTTGGAAAAAAAGTTTGGGAATTTCTGGTTGCTGATTGTTGTTTTTGAAAAATTTCAAGTCTTGGGTTTGAGTTGGGAATAATTTTGGGGGCAGAATGCTCTATTTTGATTTATTGGGTTATCGGTGATTTTAGTTTTATAGTGTTGTAAGTAATCACCAGTAAGTCGGTGACTCAAATGGCCACATGGACTGTTCCGGTGACGTTTGCCTTTTGTGCAGTCGAGTCGGGTCTTAGGGTTCTTCAAATTCAACCTACATTGTGTTGGATAAGACTGTTCTTAAGCCACGCTTTTCGGTTTCTGTCTTTGCCGTCAGTCTGAGGGTGATTGGGTGAGAAATGTGCGAGGTGTTAGCGCTACGGGAGCAAGAGTGATAGGGAGTTTTAGTATCATCTAAATGGATTACCCCTCATTTGAATTGCTTGTTGGATGTGGCTCCAACACAAGTAATCTTGCTGGTAGATTCAAAGTTTCACAATTAGGCCAATAAGTGAGTTTTTTCGTGTCTTCAAAACTTGTTTAATAGTTGACACCAGTCATTAATAAATTACTCATGTTTTTTTTTGTTTCACAGGTGTGGTAATAATGCTTCTTTCCCTGTAATAGACATAATTCATCAACACCAAAGGGTCAAAGGATATACCTTGAACTGCTCTTATCCTATACTAAAGGCGCCCTTCGCTGATGATTATGATTAGTTAGGACTGGTACAATTCTTCCCATTTGAGTTTCCTGTTGACCAGTTATGCGCACACACGCACACACAGAAAAATGCTGCCTTCTTGTTCTTGTGCTCCCGTGCTGTATCCATATATAACAGGAGGTCTCATGTAGTGCAGTGTTTACAATACAGCCTGTCTGGAGAATTATCAATCTGTGTCAGGATGAGGGGAACTGTTAGAATCATGTGACACTTCTGCTACCGTCGTGGATACATGGAAGATCATTCATTAGCTGTGCAGAACGATTCTGTTGCCTTGACGGAATATGCTTTAGACTTGGCTATTGGGCAAGAATTTCCTGATGTTGAAACTTGCAGAAGAAGATTGAAGAACATTGCTTTAGTACAACATTTTGATCTTCGTATAGTGAAATCAGATCGCAGCCGGTTTATAGCCAAGTGCTCCAAAGAAGGTTGCCCATGGCGTGTCCATGTGGCAAAATGTCCCGGAGTTCCAACCTTTACAGTAAGAACCCTGCATGGTGAGCATACCTGTGAAGGAGTTCTCAACCTTCATCATCAGCAAGCATCAGTAGGTTGGGTTGCTAGGTCTGTAGAAGCACGGATTCGGGATAACCCACGGTATAAACCAAAAGAGATCCTGCAAGATATCCGTGATCAGCATGGAGTTGCTGTTTCTTACATGCAAGCTTGGCGTGGCAAAGAACGTAGCATGGCAGCACTTCATGGAACTTTTGAAGAAGGGTATCGCCTTCTTCCTGCATACTGTGAGCAAATAAAGAAAACCAACCCTGGAAGCATCGCTTCAGTTTTTGCCACTGGACAAGAAAATTGCTTCCACCGTCTCTTCATTTCTTACCGTGCATCAATTTATGGGTTTATACATGCTTGTAGGCCACTTTTGGAACTTGATAGAGCGCACTTCAAAGGCAAATACTTGGGTTCTGTACTTTGTGCAGCAGCTGTTGATGCTGATGATACATTATTTCCTCTGGCAATAGCTATCGTTGATGTGGAAAGTGACGAAAATTGGATGTGGTTTATGTCAGAATTGCGAAAGCTTCTAGGAGTAAACACTGACAACATGCCTAGACTAACAATACTCTCTGAGAGACAAAGAGGTGTTGTAGAGGCAGTGGAAACTCATTTTCCTAGTGCCTTCCATGGTTTTTGTCTGCGTTATGTTAGTGAAAATTTTCGTGACACGTTTAAGAATGCGAAGTTGGTGAATATCTTCTGGAATGCTGTTTATGCTCTCACTGCAGTTGAATTTGACAGCAAGATTGCAGAGATGGCAGAGATCTCGCAAGATGTGATACCATGGTTTCAACACTTCCCTCCTCAACTTTGGGCTGTAGCATATTTTGAAGGAGTGCGATATGGCCATTTTACTCTTGGTGTTACAGAGCTGTTGTATAATTGGGCTCTTGAATGCCATGAGCTCCCTATTGTGCAAATGATGGAGCATATTCGTGATCAGTTAACATCATGGTACAATGGCCGCCGGGATATGGGAATGAGTTGGACATCAATTCTAGTACCATCTGCTGAGAAGAGGATTCTAGAGGCAATGGCTGATGCTCGATGCTACCAAGTACTTCGTGCAAATGAAGTCGAATTTGAGATTGTGTCAACTGAGCGGACAAATATCGTGGATATACAAACTCGCGTGTGCTCATGTCGCCGTTGGCATATATATGGTCTACCTTGTGCACATGCTGCTGCTGCACTTATGTCTTGTGGACACAATGTCAATTTGTTTGCTGAGCCTTGCTTCACAGTAACAAGTTACCGAGAGACCTACTCGCAGCTGATTCATCCTATTCCGGATAGGAGCTTATGGAAGGAGCCAGGCGACGGAACAGAGGGTGGAAGCACCAATGTGGATGTCATGATACGCCCACCCAAGACTCGGCGGCCACCTGGAAGACCCAAGAAGAAGGTCCTTCGTGTAGAGAACTTCAAGAGGCCAAAGCGAGTTGTTCAATGTGGTCGCTGCCATATGTTAGGACATTCTCAAAAGAAATGTACCTTACCAAACTGACGTGAATTCGACTCCTTAGAATCGTTCTTCAACCTAGATTTTGGTTCCTTTTATCCTTTCATCGTTCTAAGACGCTGTAGAATCAGTTGTGTTGTAGTAATGCTAATGTATGTTTTAATTTTAACTACTTTAGTTGCGAAATAAGGATTCGGTCCTTTTTCTTTCTTCTGCACAGTTCAATCTGTTAATCTGTTTATCGGCATAAAGTTCAGGCGAATTGTTAAACGCTGCAACTTCACTGCGTCGCGTTTCGGTTTAGCTTTGTTTTCTCGTATAGATTCTGCAATTTACAACTCTTTCGTTTGAGAGTTAATGGAGATGGTGGTAACAATGAACATTAACTTGGCTCAAATATGCTTCAACCTTGCAACAGATGTGAACAAACAGCTATCATCGAAAAATATCGTACAAATCCAAACTTAAAACCATTGTAATCAGCTCAAATCGAGTTCAAATTCACGCCTGTTACAGAAAATAGGCGTAGCCGCATTGATTACCATCCTAATTTCTTTTGTATTTGAGCATCAATCATCGAAAAATGACTCGATCCAAATTTGGTAACAGAATTGAATACTAAGCTTCAATTTGCGAAGTGAGTATAAGATGTGTGTAAGCGTCTCTGCTTCGAATTTAGATGAACATACTGGGTAGGGGCCTCACCGCCATAAACGCATCCACCATCTGAAAAATAAGCAAAAACATTTCCGTTAAGTCCTTCCAAGGCATAACAGGGGTTTTGTATAACTCAACATGTTTGCTTTCAGAAATCACGCAGCACGCAGAGACAAATAACAACCTACAGAGCGGCCAATCATCTAAAAAGGCTGGAAGCTTACCTCATCAGTCACAGCAGCCCTAGCCCTACGATGTCTTTCTACCATTTCCGTCAAAACTTCAACAAGCAGTTGCTTCACTTCACCTGTTAGCATGCGCCCGGAACCATACTCCTAATAGCCACCCAAGTGAATTAGCAAAAAGACGAGGTATAATATGCTGACAAAGAAAACAAATAAGTTCACTGGGGCGATCAGTCTCACCTTCCGTATCTCTTCAAGTCTATCATCGTCGTCTAGGAAAAAGCTTAGATATTTGAATGGAATATCTACCTGAATAGTTTCCAGAAGATAAATTAATTCCTCAATAAGTTTCAAGGCACCAAACCAAGTACTAACAAAGAAATCTCATGAAACCAAATTGGCATGAATTGTAGACTGGTAAGCAAATTTGTCTTCTTGCTTGGACAATCTATACTGAGAAAAGAAGGTAGCACATCCAGCAACAAATACACTCTCAAGCCAATCGGGGAGGGCACATTCTATTACTAACATGTGAAACAATCCAAATACCTCAAGATTTGCCCCAAGCTCTCTATGTTTCTCCACTGAATCTTGTCCACCAGAAAATGCGTACCTGTTGATCTGCGTATACACACAAGTTCTATGTTTTAGGTTAATCTTGGAGAATTTTTGGACCATTTGGAATGTGATTTTCAGCTAGAAAGATTGGCGCTGTGAGACTACGGCAACATCAAATGCAAACCTTGTTCTTAATTTCCTTTGCAGAATCAGTTACATATATGGCAGAATTTGGATCACTAGCTGACATTTTTCCAGTCTCTCCCTGCATGTATCCGCATTCCAGAAAAGGTATCAGAATTACATCATAAGCTACATACAGTAAAACATAAGATCATAAACATACCTGCAGGGCAGGGAAGAAAGAAGACTCAATCAATGCAGGCTTGTGATATCCAATTCGCGGAGCAACATCTCGTGTCATTCTAAAATAAGGATCCTTGACAAATCACAAACAAATAAACCATGGTATTAGAAAATAAACAAAAGAAAGAAAAACAATGTTAAATCAAATTGACTAGAAAACAAAGTTATTAAAACTATTTGATACACTCAAAAGGTGCCGTGCAGCATTTAAAGGTAAGGTAGTTCCGTAGAGATTTAGCCAAGGAAAAAAAAACATGCATATCATAGCTGAGAGTTATCCATATCATGCATACCTGGTCAATTGCGCAAGGTATTAAGCAACGAAGATTGTTGTGGCCAGAGAAGAGATGTGGAAATGAACTTGGAAATGATGGAACTGCCTGCATTAAGACACGACCATATTAGATCTCTTTATTATGCATCCCAGCGCATTTTTTGCATCCATATGTCATCTTACAGTGACATAATCGATACAGAACATCAAACTGAAGGTTTCAGAAAAATCAATATTCTTGGCAGCCTCAACGTGGACTAAGCAATGCATTGTTTCTTTAAATGATGGAAAATATGAAAGATGTTCTACAGTTGACTGGCAGCAAGTCAACAATAAGGGCTCATAGGAAAGAAAAAGCACTTATGAGCTAAATCAAACTTACAGGAGGTGAGGTTTCAGTGAAGATATAAAAAGAAAACAATATTAGCTTCACTCATTTTGTGGAAATAGTCAGAAACAAATAACATTAACTTAATAATTCTTCATATGATAAGCAGTGTAGCCAAGGAAAATACCTGCACAGGTGGAAAACTAACTTTTCCTATGTGATCTTCTCCAGTGAAACCAAAGATACCAACAACCTGGATATTAAATCCGAAATTCACAAAATTATCACAAAAACTCAAACAAAGAGGTATACAAAGCAAATATCTCGCCATGGGAGGAAAGATTGTTAATCACCTTATTATATGTGACACACTTCCCAACCTTCACCATGTTCTTGTAGAAGGCACTGCACAGGAAATTACGCATAAAATCAGTAAGCAAGTGTTACAACACAAGCACGCACCCACACACACGAAGTATTCATGATAGAATCAAACTCTGTTACGTTTTTCTAATTATTATCGTATCTTGCCAAGCAGTTTGCGGCCAACTAAATTATCAAGGCATATCATTCCGATTTAATAAAAATGGGACCTCATGCAAGTGTCAAGTAGTTTCAACGAAAAAAGGGTTTCCATAAGATTCTAAAATCTCAAACCCTTCCGACATGGGCAGAGAAGCAAATAACTTCTGTTACCCACTTAAACAGTTAACTAAAAATTGAAGCATAAACTCACATACATATCAACACGAAGCAATATTCACTTCGTAACGGAGTTAAGCCTACATATCTGTTACTTACCCACCAACGAAGTCAAAATCGGAGAAGATGAAGGTTTTTGATATGTCAAAACCACAAGCAATAATGTCTTTAGCATTCTCCCTTGCAAGTCTCTGGCTCTCTTCCACGGTCAGATTTTTCCACATGCACTTCTCATCGTCGGTAAGTTGTACAACGAGCGGAACCTTGAAGACCTCTTGCAAATATCTGCATAAATAATTCAATTCATAAACTTTTCAAAATCTACTTCACATCGGACACGCGAGCAATACCAATTCCAACACAAAGCACAGAGATACCGATGACCACACTCACGAAAACCCGAAAAGATCGAAAATTTCATAAAAGACCAACATCAGATAATCATAAAACAATGCAGTGGGAGCTTACTTAGTGAACATGAAGGGAATAAGATGCCCCAAATGCAGAGCCTCGGAGGAGGGCCCTCGTCCCGTGTACAAATAGAACTTGTCTCCCCTCTCGTAGGCATCCAGAATCTCACTCAAGTCCCTGCATTTCACAGAAATTCGACTCCCAATTCAATTTTTTGCAATTTTTCCAGAAAAAAAAATGAGAACTTTAGAGAGAGGGGGACCTATGGGCAAAGAAGACGCCGCGGCGGAGGAAGACGTGAGGAGGACGGCCGGTGAGGCGGTGGATGCGATCGACGAGCGACTGGTCGATTCTCTGGCAGCCGAACTGGTCGATGAGCTTGTCGTAGTCGATTTTCCCGCCACCTTTGGCCGACACCGTCCATGGATTCACTACCTGCTCCTCTTCCTGCTGTTCTGGTTCTGCCTCTCCCTCTCTTTTCTCCATCGTCACTCTCTCTCTCTTTCCCTCCGTCGCTCGCTCACTGTCTGTAAAAATCGGCGGCGTCTTCTTCTTCTTCCTTTCTTTTATTCGGAGGGTATTTTGGTGTTTTCATGGATTCTGTCTCCAGGTTCTGTAAGCTTGTTATTTGTTTATGTGCCCCTGTATTATTACGAAAATTTCACTTTCCTCTCTAAAACTTTAATTGTGCGATTTGGGCCCATGTTCTTTCATTATGTGCCTGGTCTATCATGATTTTTAACATACTCGAAATAAAGGCGTTATAGGACATGTTATAAATTATAATATGAGTGACGGCACATTAAAAAATTATATTTAAAGTGAAAAATATCAACTTTTTATTTTATTTATATTATAATTTATGGTGTACTACTTTGTGTTTCACGTACTTATGAAAATTTCTCCATTTCATCAAGTTGATTGAGAAAATTGTTAACTTGATTGACTGGTGTGGAATGGGATAGGCAAAAGCACGAAAGCACATGAGGCTGCAAAGTCTTGCAATTGAAAATGGTTCGTTCTATTCATACATCAATTTTTATCTTTTATATACCTTATTATTAAATTTTTATCATTGATTTTTTTTAATTCATTCGATCCAACTATCGAAAATTAAGAAGAGTATTTGAGAAGGAAAAAAAATGAGCGTATAGATATCACTACCTTGAGAATTCAGAGAGGAAAGAGGAAATAATGCAAAGACCACATCAAGTTGATCCTGAAATTGGAATTGATATTTATTTTTGAATCTTTTGTAAATTGATGTTGAAAACATTTGTTTCCGCTTCGGCTTGGCAGGAAATTAGGTCAAACTTGGTATTTCCTTTATTTTACCTCCAGTTCCACAACGAGTAAATTCATAATTTTCTTGACGAATTAAAAGATGGAATTGCAGATGACATTTTACCATTACGACGGAAAGCAATAATCAATAGAAAAATTATTTTTCTAGGGATCTCGTAATTGTGATCGTTTATCAAACGTCATGTAGTCAGTTTTCGTTAGGTATTATTTATATTTAATTTAAATTTTGAAATAATTTCTAGCCGCACGATGTATAATAAACAATTACGATCACGAAATTCTTAAAATTCCGAGAAAATGAACCCGGCGAGCATTCTTTTCTTAATCAATATGGGTGCGTTTGGTACGCGGGACAGGACGGGACGGGACGGGACGAGGCGTTCCGTCCCGCGTTTGGTACGCCTAAAACGAGTGGGACGAGGCGTTCCACGGGACAAGTTTTGGATGATTTTTGGTTCCACCTCCCCCCATGGAACGGGGTTGTTCCACGTCTGTGGCACATAAATTTTTAACATTTTAGGACAACAATGCCCCTTATCTTTTTCAAAATTTACAACATCCGTCCCGTCCCGTCCCGTCCCGTCCCTTCTGCGTACCAAACGCACCCTATAGACACATGGACACAATTGCAATAACCATGCACAAGCGGCATACAAAAACAAAATGGCCTATTCAGTTATTTCCCTAGACGGTGTCGTCTTGGCGGCACAATCGGGCCCTATTTTGCTTGAATTGAACCCTAATTTACAACAAAAAACCCCCTTTGATTCAAAGCGAATCGTCGTCGCTGCCAAATGCTTCAATGAAGAACAACGAAGATCCCCAATCGCAATCGATGAAGAAAACCAGAGAGTTACCCAATCTGTCAGAGTGCCATTGCTGCCACCTGAGAGTCGACATCGCCAACGCCAGCGCCAAGAGCAAGCTTCAGATCCTCTACAGCGAGTGGCGCGTCGTCCTGCTCTGCAAGAAATGCCTCACGCGCGTCGAGTCGTCCGAGCTCTGCTCCTACTGCTTCGCCGCCACTTCGCCGTCGAAGGAGGATTCCTTCACTTGCTCCCAGTGTAACCGGAGAGTCCACAGGCATTGCGATTCCGAGTATCGAGGGAATGCGCTGTTGTCTGAGAATTCTCGCTTGGCGGTGGACGTTGAGGTTTGCGCCGATTGTTGGCTGCCAGAGTCGCTTGCGCGGTGGAGAGGGGTTGAGAGGAGTCGGAAGGCCGGGAGGAGTGGAAAGGGGAAAGCTTGCTTATTGGGAAAGTATAGGGTTTCGGCCGTAGTGGATGGCAGGAAAATTCGTGATGTGTCTGGAGCTGAAGAGTGCTCAAAGGATGCGGCTTTTGATGACGACGACGATGAGGAGGAGGAGGAGGAGGAGGACGATGATGGGCAGTTGGCTGCCATGAATGGCTATGCTAAGAAACTGCGTTCGCCGAATTTGAGTGTGTGTGTTTGTGATTCATCGACGGATGTTGGTTGTTTGAAGCTGGATATCGAGGAGGAGAATGTGGACTATGACGGGCAGTTGAAGGAAGGACAAGGGAGCTGCTCCAATGGTGTTGACTTGGAGTCTTTTGCTCTCAACAAACAAGAGCAAGATGAATGTGTCTGTGTTACAACGCTGAAGGACGAAAGGCGCGATTCAAAGCTTGATCCTTTTTACTTCAAGTACAGGAAAAGGGGCAGGGTTAATCAGTCTGTATTAACATATAAGAGAAGGCCCAAAAAGCTCAATCCTTGTTCTATGTTAACATATAAGAGGAGACCCAAAAGCCACCTCTTTGCTTGTTTTCTGTTAACGTATAAGAGGAGGAGACCCACGATCCTGTATGACCATTCATCTGGAGACCGATAATGAATCTTGGGGTTGAGTCTCTGGAGATCACAGGGCTTTATTGTAGAAGTGGCTCGAGCCTCCATTGGAATGGAGTGACCAAGGTCGGCCATGGCCTGGTACAGAATCTTGATTGCTACAGGTTGGAGAAAACATCCTCCTTTTTGTATGCTTCCATGTGATTTTCAGTATGTTTTGTGGCACTCATGTTGTATGATTCAGTTCAGATATTATATTGTGTTCTCGGACAAGGGTTTACGATTATTTTCTTCCAATCTGGGTGGTAGTGATAAGGATAAGATTGTTCAAGAGTCTAGATTTACAAGTTCGAAGTAATTAGTGAAGGTCTGTTCTTTCATTAAGTAGTGCAGGAGAGCAGGGGATGGTGGCAGTATATCACATCATTCAATCGGGGCTTCTTCGAGCTATCTTTATTACCAATAATCCTGAGATACGCGAATTAGGATATGTTACAACTCCTAGTGTTGTAGTGAATACAAAGGATGGGTCGGCTGTGATTGACTATGCACGGAAAGTGCGAAGCCTACTGTCAGCATAACGTTCCAACAAAGATTGCTCAAGACAAAGCCTGCACCCACAGCTGCTTTGTACACTTCGAGAGGTCCTTCAAAAAGTTATCCAGGCATTTTGAAGCCGGATATAATGGCACCGGGGTCATTAGTTTTGGCTGCTTGGCCTCTGGAGGTTGCAGCAGTTCAAGTTGGGTCCATTGTGACCTTACGTAGTGACTACAATTTGATATCCGGGACATCCATGGCTTGCCCTCATGCTTCAGTGTAGCTGCCCGACTGAAAGGTGGAGTGCAGCAGCAATTAGGTCTGCTTTGATTACCACAGCCAATCCATCGGACACTACTCACAATCCAATTCTTGACGACGGTGACAATTTCTACTCTGCTTCATCATTAGCTATGGGAACAGTTCACATCGATCCTAAACTATCCATCTTTCATTGCGTTGTACAACATTCATCACAAAACAAAGACAAGGGTTCAAACATTTCACAAACATTTCAGAGGACTCTGAAAATGTGTGGGAGATGGCACGGCTAGGTACATACATGGCTCCGGTGATTGCTCCAAAGTGTTCTAAGGTAACAGTTTCCCCCAAGGTACTGATCTTTGCGCACAAGTATGAGAAGGAAAAAGGGAAGGCTTCGTGTGGCACACTTGTTTGGATCGAACAAAATCGAAAATACACTGTCATGAGCTCTCTTGTTTGAGTTGATGATCATGTATGTAGCTAGAACAAAATGTTATTTAGGATGAGTTTCATTTTATTCACAAGGCTTATTTGCATATCCCTTTGCACACTAGAAATGAGGCCGAATAGAGTCTGAAAGATAGCATAGTTGTTACGCGTCTTGAAGCAATCTTGAGAAACCTCACGCCCCGAGTGCATTGCAGCTGCTATTAGGTCTGCCCTAATGGCCACACCTAGCCCGTTGGAAAATTCCGGCTGTTCGATTCGAGATCCGGGTTTCAATTTTACGACACATGACTGCATCAATTTGTTGTGCTCCATGAACATTGTTGGCAATCAATTCCAAAAGCTCCGAGGAAGAAGCCATCTCGTTTGGTGCAATTGTTTGGGAAGAAGTGGCAAACATGCTGAGAGGGAGCCCTTTTGTGATCTCTCATGCTTTATCATCATTGTCTGAGAACACACTACCTAGCTAGCATTTCCAAGTAGTTTGGTAGCTTAAAGATAAGCAAATTGCAACCTAATGTAAACTAGCTACATGGGTACAATTGCACTAGCAAACTAAATGGTAGCTTTGGAGCTTGAGTAATGCATACATAGATACACCAAAATAACATCTTAAGTTTTGGGATGTCACATTAATGTTATAAAACAATAAGTTCTAGTACCCGTCCTGTTGCTGACACATCATGTGATAGAAAATGCACGATAAGAAACTTTCTACATTCTCTTGGGCCTGACCTCAATCCCCTGAACAATGAGGCCACTCTTAATCCTCTTAACTTCCATACAAGTCATCTCTATTATCGCGCCATCTTCTTCTCCTGGACAGAAAAACTCACCCATCTCCACCTCCAGCCAGCCATCGGTCCTTTTCTTCGGATATTGAGTTTCACTGGTTCCGACGGGGGCCTTCTGTCTCCGCCTTCCTACTTTTTCTCGGTCCAGAAACACAGTGCGCTTACTATTGGCCTCTTCTTCTCCAAGAAGTCCTACCGTGACTTCCAAGGGATCGTTGCGATCAAACCCATCCGCCATTGCTCTTAACTTGAACACAAGATAAGCTTGATAGACTGTGGAAGGGGAGAGAATCCGCGTCTCAATTTTGCCACGGATTTCAAGCCACCAAACAAACCTAAGCTCAGCCACCTCCTCAAATCTGTTCCACATAGTTTTACACGCTAATCAATTGCCTAATTACATACATTCATACACACACATATTTCAATCTATAGATATAGCAACCAATCCAACCGTACAACGAACGAAGAATTTTACAGACCTGGAGTCGGCAACAGAATTCCATCCCCAGTAGTCAGGAGTACCACCCCAAGCAATCATAAGGTCCCTTGCCGATATCATGTAACATTTTTTCCCACTCCATTTGTCCAGAAAAAACATCTGCATACATACATCATAACAAGGCATGAACATCCACACCGGTAGTAACTCATCATCCACTAAGGGAAATGATTTCTACGCACTCATGTATTTGATTAATTTATTCAATCTAAATATCAGAAATAGTGCGTATTGTGAGAAAATTAGCGTGCGGAAATCATTTATCTAAATCCGACAAGTGAAGTCATACATTAAAAAAAAAAAAAAGGTATGATCATGGAAGTAGCAGCAGAAAAGTTTCAATCAATATATGATAAGTGATAAAACAAATAAATCTTCAAACATATTCATGTTCCAAATTTTGGGGGTCAACCCTAATCCCACGGTCCACCACAAGATAATGTAAAGTTACCATTTTGCCATCGTCAAGGAGGACAGGGTTTTCGCAGAGAGTGAGGTAAAGCTCCTTCTTGGAGGAGAAGTGAGGGAGTATGGAGGGGATATCATGGGGAAGGAACTTGTCCCAAACGGTGTCGGATTTGGCGGCCGACTTGAAACTCCTAGACACCGCCGAAAACCTGCACGCGTCTGGAGGCGTCGTTAAGGAGACGACGTTAGCTATGCATCCTTCGGGCAACGCCTGCAGATCCATGTGAACATGACGATGATCGTCATCAAGTGCCATCGATTTCGCCGTCCCGCAGCCACCGCAAGTGATTCCTTCTTCTCCTGATGTGCCGGCGTCGACTGTCTTCTTTTGCTTCTCTTGTTGATATCCGCCGCCGCCGTGGCTCATTGTGTTGTGTATGCCGTGGCTTTTGTTGTGCGTGTTCTGTTTTGTGTAAGAAACTCGTCATATTTGTAGGGAAGAGCATCCGCTCCGAATCTTAACGTCTAAGCCTCCTCGTCAATTGATTTGGACTACAAACCAAATCAGGACTGTCGGTTGTGTATGGCGAGCCAAGAAAATAAATTAATAAAAATTATTGGATTCAATTTGTACGGTCCAGGTTGATTGATGAGGAGATTCCGAACACTAAAATTCGAAGCAAATCATCTTCCTATTTGTAGGGAGAGAGAGGCCAACTACAAACTAAACTACAAATATATGACACGTGGTAGATAACTCATTCGACTCTTGCTTTCTAACTGTCATTTTTACCGCAAACAAAAATGAAGTCAAGCATCTTTAATTTTACTTCAATGCATGAGTCTCGTTGACAACGGATAAGATCAAAACTTTATTTCTATGCCCCTTTCCCTAAGCTTTTCAAAATTAATTTAAATATCTCAATTTTTCTCGCAAGCGACATTAAAGGAGAGAGCTTCAAAAAACCATCGACTCTTTTTGGGGTGCATGATCCAACATTTTTATATTGGGTTCAAAAATAATTTCAGTAAATCCCAGAGATAGTAAAGACTAGCAAGCCCAATAACAACCCAAACAGAAAAAAGCCCAACACGAAGAATGACAAGCTTTTAGCTGGTAAATACAAATGGTACGTGAAAAATAAGCTCTTATTTACCGATTAAGAAAGGCATTCAGGCAAGTGACTCAACTATTAATACAATTGGATGCGATTCCGGCGACGGAAGTCGAGAATTCAAAAGCTATACCGCTCGTTGTCCCTTCACTAAGGCCCCCCCCCCCCCCCCCCCCCCAAAAAAAAAAAAAAAAAAATCAACCGTCGTCATCTTTTAACTCAACATTACAATCAGAAGAGCAAAACATTGATTTGAGTCGTCCTAGTAAATACAAATGGTAATTCAAGTGTGACTGCTACAGAAAAACATTCTGGTTTCAATTTCAACAACCTTCTTGAAATATTTGGATCTGATACACTGACTTTATACATCTCAGAAAAAATGTAAAACCTGAAAAATAAAGACACCCGGTAAGCGAAAAGAAAAAATAGACGGTGAGTGTGTGCTTAGAGAGGGAGGGAGAGAGGGCCGTAAAGCATACCTCAATAAAATTGTACAAGGGAAATGCATAGGCCACCGAAATTGGTTCTGACATCCCCAAAAATTTGATTAGCCAATCTCCAACGAAGCAAGTGATTCGCTACTTTACAACAACATTTAACTGGCTTCCACGCCAAATCTCTGCACCAAAAATTCATCTAGCTGACCCCAGTTTGGAATACTAGATTCGCTCATTTTATCCGAAGGCAAAGATCGAATGCAGCCAAGAATGTGTTTGACATCCCGGCGTAGCCTGGTAGACAAAGTGAAAAGTTGTGTTTCATTTAGGAGTTCTAACAATTTGTATGTGGGAACTGAAATGGTGGTGTACCTGTCCTTGGCTTGTGGTGTGCTGATCTCTAACCGTGAAAATGCTTCTGATATTTGTGAATGGAAGACCAAAATTACTTGCCTAAAAATTACGAAACCACAGTAATCATTAACTGCCCATCTCATCAACCAAAGCACATCGACTAAATGTGGGGGGCGGGGTGGGAAACAAGACCCTTTGAGTCTTTGACCAAGTTTCCAAGCCAATTCCATGTGATATAAGCCTTACCTGAAAATCTCTTGGACATCGACCTCATGTAAAGTTCGAGTTAAAACACGTTGTAAGTATCCGACTTCCTGCAAATCAGTTGGATCAATTAAGATAAAGAAATTTCCGGAGGGGTGTTAGATAAACAGATACAATAACCACTTGTTTCTATTATTTGAAAAAACAGAAAATGAAGAAGAACAAGATACCTTGGTAAGGGATCGAGCAAACTGGCTGGGCTGTGGATCAGCCTCTTCAGGTCTATTCCAGCTCTCTACAATTTGGGGCAACCCGCGTAGATGAACCAATAACCTTTCTCTCATGATCTGAACTAGTTTGGTGTGTATTTCATCTCTATGAACCTTATAATCCTGTTTTAAATTGAATGAAGAAACTTCAGAACGGTTTCTGGAATACGTGCAAAAAACTTGGCTAAAGTAAATATGGGCTCAAAGAATCTGATTTTAGAATTTGAGATTACAGGTGCATTCTGAAAGGTTAACAAACTTGACAAACATGTAAATTACATATATATATATAATTAAAATAAAAGTAGAAGACAAACCTGAGCTACTCGATCAATTTCAGATAGCAGCAATGCCTTTCTTGTCTCTGGCACTTTTTGAAAAAGAATTTGCCTGATTTCTTGCAGAAACGGAATGAAAAAAGTCATTACTCGATGATCAAAGTAGAATTCTACAAATACATACATATATACATTCACAGCAATGCCAACAATTTTTCAAAATAAAATTTTAATCACCTACCAGGAATAATAGCATACGTAAAACTGATGACTTGACTTGCCAAGGCCAAGTGTTTAGAAGTGATCGACTTTAAACCGGATACCTGCATTATCACATGTGATATATCAAAAAGCCGCAAGAATGGCCCTGGGGAGCATAGTCAGTAGATATAACAGGATAAAGTGACCACAAATTTTGAACAGCGTTTTGAACAACACTTAAAGCATTTCTGGGCTCAAGAAACAAAGTTGCATATAGAATCAGTGTAATGTGTTTTTGATACATGTACATTGAAGAACGGTAGCTATTTGATCACCTCAGTTGCATAACCCTTTTGGGGTTTCTGAGTGAAAATTCCTAAATATTTGCAACAATATCATCTATTATAGAGAGAAATTAGTACCTGCATGGCACCAGCACCAAGAACAAGCTGACATGTTCTTGTATTGAAAAATTTTAAAATTTCTACAATACGATGAACAACTTCTGAGGACAGTGTTGGAAAAAAGTTGTTCATATCAATGTACTCTGACAACATCTTCATCAATATCAAGCCACTGGAGGAAAAAACCAAGGAACACGAGAAAATGTAACTAAAGGCTTATACTGAAAATTCTTATAATTATTGAAAAAAAATTAATAGTAAATTCCTCGATGGAGGAATGAAGAATGCAAACCAAAACTCCAAACTGCAAATCAGGATTGGTGTTAAAAAAAAAAAGAATAAATGGGGGAAACAACAAGATAGACAATAAGAAATAAGAAAAACAAGGCAACTGACCAGTTTACCATGTGAAAACCAACACCTTTGTAGAAAAGGCTTTGAGAGGTTGATTTTCCTCGCTCCTTATTGCTATGGTTATTTTGAGCAACAGAATTTGCAACATCAGCCTTATTTTTCTCAGTTCCATCAGACTTTGGTGTCTCCTTTGCAGTAACATCCGCAGATGTTTCACTAGAATCCACCCCTTTAGATTGCTGTTCAGCAACTGATGATCCCGTTTCCTCTGCATGTGAACTATTACTGTTTGTGGCCACCTCATTGTAACTTGTTTCCATATTATCTTGGACAGCATCCAGGTTTTTGGAAACCAATGATTCAGAACTAAATAGTGAAGTGACAATGACCTGAAATTCATCAGGAACATCCACTTCCACCCAAGTTTCTTGGTCAAGAACTGCCTTAATTTTTGCCATCTACAACAACCCAAAAAAAAAAAAAAAAAAAAAACCAATTAGCTCATAGCAACAAACAAGCTAAAACAGAAAGTAAAGTATAAGTAAACACTATCGGACACTAACTCGAGATTCATGCTGAAAATCCATGAAGGCTTTGGCCTGTGACTGTATTGTTCCCCTGATGCTAAATCCTGGCCTTCCCCCTATCTGTTTAGGTTGGCAGTGGCACAAAACGGCACCAGAGACATAACATGGTTGATCATAAAACTAAAGGATCGAAGAAAGGACAATATAAGAAAGGGGACAGATAAAAGAATTAAATATGAATACCTTCTCTGTAGCTGTTATAAAGTCTTGGGTGATGTTATATATACTCAAAAACTCCTGCAATCTCAACCTCGGATGAAGAATAGCACGAACCCCAAGTAGTTTTGCCCATCTTCCATGAGCAGCGTCACATGCTGCAACAACAGCTTCTGTGTTTTCTCGTAACACATCAGCTCTGTTTAGAATCACATTGTTTCAGACTGTATACATTTGGAAGCACTCTAACATTTGGACATATCAAAACTAAACCCCTAAAATTAACCAAAGAATTTCAGACCTTCCTAAGGGCAAAATTTATTTTACATGGCAAGACGAACACAAAACAAAACCTTAAAATTCAAAGATGCATAAGGTTTCAGCAGAGGTGAAAATTTTGGACATCAGAGTAACATAGTCAAGGGACAAGAGCCCACCTAAAATTCTTAGAGATGTTTGAAGGACTTGCTGCATCATTAGCTTTCCCTTGAATTGAAAGTGCCTTTGTAGCAACCCTATGGGATGAATATGGCATAAGCAAGCCTCCTTGACCATCACTCTCTTGAGCTGTTTCTGCAGCTGCAGCACCAACTGCAATTGCTGCAGCAACTGAATCGGCTGCATAGTGACCATCAAGGTTGCACATAATCCATTCAATGGCCTTCTTCACTTCAGCAGCCCGCACTAGATGTGCCTGCATTCACTAAAATAAATCATATGACATCACACTCAAATAGTGGTTGATGCTTAAAGAAAATAGACAAGAAGAACTTAGATAAAGCTCACACAAAAAAAATGAATGAAATACAGCACATATGCCGTCTAATAATAACTTATTGAGCACCCTAAAAACAGATCATGTGTGTATGTGAGTTTATGTGACCAGTACCTGTTCTTTTATAAGAACCACTGCCCTTAAAACTGTTTGTCCCTTACCCTAATGCTCCCAAATGAATTTGATTGATAAACTCAAATATTAAAGAAACAGGAGTGACCAAAATGAAGACAGAGGAAACCTATCTATGATTTCTATACACGTATTAGGGTTAGAGAATATCTGTAATTGGTTCAACCAGCTATCAAGTGATTGAAAATTTTATGACAAGCGATATTAGTTGGTTCATATTAGTGAATTAGTCACAACTTGCAAAAAAAATATATATAAAGGACAAAAGGCAAAAGTTCCGTTTAGGGCGTAGTAAATTGACTATTTTGCATCATAGACAACCCCAAGCCAAATCTATCCTCAAGCTAACCCCAATAAATGTTAACCATTAGAAATATCAAATTTAATAGATACACACTAAACTTGAAGAAAATAAATAGTGAAAATACTGGGAATTCAAAAAAGAATTATAGAAGAACATAAATAGTGAAAATACTGGGAATTCAAAAAAGAATTATAGAAGAACATAAATAGTGAAAATACTGGGAATTCAACAAAGAATTATAGAGCATCTTATTTTTCAACAATACAATGCCTAGAAAACAAAACAAGAATAGTCTAGAACACATACCCTTATAATAAAAAAAATAGCACTTAAAAGTTGAACAAAGCTCTCAGATGACAGGCTCCTCAATTTGCTCGCAAGTGATGCACCAAAACCTAAAAAACCATGTTTAAAAGATCAAAGACAAATTCGTGTGTAAAAAACAAGGCACAAAAAGAAAAGAACAAGACAGAACGTAAACATGAAAATTGAGAATTATATAATCTATTTTTCTTCTATATTACATGTAATTCTTCATAAGCATAGATGACAAACAATATCACAAATTTCTCACCATCTGCATCAACTATTCGCTCTCCAGTTGTAAAATCTGACTCCAGTGGTCGCGAAACAAGAATAGGAAGAAGCTCTGCAACCGCATTTTTAATAGCAGTCTTCATGTCAGCTGTAAGTTGGTCACGATATAGCCTCAACACAGAAGGGAGCTTGGCCTGAAAGTAAAAGGATACCAACTTTACTTAAAGATCACTAAAGGTACTCACTGATCACAGAAAGAAATAAATTCCATCCCAAAGAAATAAAAAAATTTATATATGGTTGAAAAAATATTAGGTTTGACAAAACGAGAACAACTCACTGTTCTAAGCAATCCAATGATGACAGGAAGAAGACGATCTTGAAAATTGGAGGTTTCTTCATCATCCAACTTAATCTGCTGATACAAAAATAACAGTGATCAGTTCACATATAGAATCATGCCCAGACTTTAGAAATCATGATAAAGGATATCAACTTAAAAAAGCAGTTACAGCATATAACAGGTACAAACAAGAAACCATGAAGTTTGGACAAGGCGGCACTGGGTGTATAAAAACAGTTAAGTCAATCAAAGATCCTAGAAAGTCTTTACAGCTCAAGTAAATGGTCAAAATTAAATTAAACGCTTTCAGGCGAGGTTCCACAAAACTTGCAACATGGCTTATGGCAGGGCACTGGTTCTTGAGCCATCTTCAAATACTGTTGTCGTAAAATCAGATTTCAGAGCATACTATCGAAAAGATATGGTGCCACATAATTTCTGCAAATAAAATTTTACTTCGTACAATAGTTACTTCCTACAATAGTGTATTTATCTGTAAACATTTCAGCTGATTCAGAAGTAAAAGAAATGCAATTGCTATTAAACTTGATTATCTGCTTTTTTTTTTCAATCAGTGGAGAGAGCAGCTCCCCACGGGAGAGAATAGACTTCAAATATTATGCAATTAAAGAAAAAGACTTGAGCTTACTTCACCATCTTCTCCATTCATGAGACTAGATGCCCTTGCTTTCACTCTGGATATAATTATAGCATCTGTATCTCCGGCATCGTGTATTGAAGCACGCATAAACTCTGCAGCAAGAATGCTACAAGAATAAATTTAATAAGTTACTATAAACATGCCTCATATAATTTTATTCCATTTGAAAGACAGAAAATGTTTATTCCAACATTCTGGTCAATATAAGCCAAACAGGATGAAGAAAAGCATCTCCATTTCAGATTCTCAGAAGAAAGAAATTAAAAGCTGCCAACCCCCGTCCCAATAATATTGACCAGCGTATATTTAAAACATCAAAAGCAACTCAAAAGGTGTCACTCATTTCTTTAATAATAGTGCCACTACAACAGGAAATTATACCTATTTATCGATTCAATTGAAGCTGCTACACGATCCCGGAGGTGATGAAAGCAATGAAGACCAGTAAGCTCATCCCCATCCTATTAAACACATTGACATCAATAAGGTAGATAGAAATTGTAGTCTGGTACACCGTTCCTTGTTTTAGTGCACCAGTTTGTGGGAGCAGATCAAACAAAATGTAAATAAAAACATACCAGCAAATGCTGTAAATCATCTGTGACGTCCAAGGCTCCAGCACAATCTGCAGAGGCAACAAGCTGTATGACAGAAAAAGTAAATCAACTAACATCAAGAAACTTGCTACTTATAAAAATGACCATCTACATTTTTACCCAACTCGTCAAATGAAAATCACGAGCATTTCTTAAACAAAAGGGACGAAAAAGAAGCCACTAATCATCTGAAAGTTAGGTGCACAACTAGAGTTTAATTTTCATAATCCGTCAACAGGTTGGGGAGAAAATTGCAACTACAATTTTGAGTAATTGAGCAACAAATTCAAAATCTATCATTGAATCCGAGTAGAGCTATCGGAAACATCACCAATCACATATCAGTGCTTCAAATTGGATCTTCCTAGTATTTGCAAGAAATGTAAATGGTCATCAAGTTTTATGCTTTGAACCGATTCTTGAAGGAAGTCAATCTACTAAGAAAAAACATATCAAATCCAACATCGCAAATTGGCGATTCTTGATGAAGTGAATTCTAGACCAAATAGCTACTAACTAATTACTATCAATACTTGCACAATTCAATACACTACAAACCCGAAAGAAAGATATTGAAGCGCAATGCATACGAGTTTAAGTGCCGAAAGAGCTTGATTGACGTATAAAATGAGCCTCAATTTCTGCTGCAGAGCCAACAAATTGCTCCTGGTTTCATTCAGATCATGAATCTGCCTTGCGCACTCGACCAAATCGACATCCAAGAGCAAAATTGTCTCCTTGAGCTCTCGAATCCGACTGCATCCCTCGACGATCTTGACATTCAAGTCCTGCAACTGCCCCTGGGCCTCAAAGAAGGAGTTGGAACGCAGCGAGATCTCCTTCACCAAGTGAAGCTCCACCACGTCCAAGTAATGCGATAGCTTCTCCTGCAGCACCAGGTTCTCGGAGACGTTCGTGAACGGGCACGCAGAACGGAACGTGGCGCCGTCCTCCAGGGCGAAGTCCTCCTTGAAATAGAGAGCCGGGACTTCCCGGAGGCACGCGACGAGGGCTTCTCCTTGGCCGCCGATGGAGTCGACGTCGGATTTCTCCTTCTTGACGTGGTTGATGATGTCCGCGAAGCGGTTGTAGTGATCGGAGACGGAGGCAAGGTAAGGCTGGAAGTCGGATCGGGTCACGGAGTCCGATGCCGATTTCGGCACGAGAGGCGCGAATTCGGGCGGGGCGACGGAGGCGGAGGAGGACCACCAGCCGACCCAGGAGGAGGCGTCGGAGGCATTCGGGTTGTTGAGGATGGAGGCGAGGCTCTGGCTGGTGTTCGGGTCGGATATGGAATTGGATCGGCTGTTCAACTTTCCGGGTCGGGCGTCCATGATTACCATCTCTTTGTTGGAGGCATTGCTGCTGCTCTTGTAACTGTGGTTCCGGTTCATGAGCGAGTCGGGTGAGTCGACTCGGGGCGAGTGGGATAAACCCTACGACGAAGGAGGGGAATGCGCGTGGTGGTGGTGGATCTGGGATTTGGTGTTTTTGCAGGTCATCATATCATATCATATGCTCTATCTCATATGGGATCTGGGGGTAAAGGTGGAGGGAAGGAGAAAGTGGGGGATAAAATGGTAATTTAATTAATTAAATAGCAGATACGGGCCGACCCGGTTTGGCGGCAATTGGTGCGAAAACTGGTTTTCAATTTGAAGCCCAAAATTTTTTATGCAATTACTATGGGTTATGGGCCTAAGCAAAGACCAAGCCCTTTTTTTTTCTTTTGTTTATTTTTTTGTTCGATCAATGTGATCTAAATTGAGGATAAGAGATTTGAACTTAGATGTCGAGCAATGTCTGCAAAACATTTGAGTTTAAGCTTGAGTGTCTACTTGTATTGTTCCACTGTTCCATTTAGCTCGACACTACTCGAGAACCACTCATAACCTTCCTTTTTAGAGTCGGTTTCTACTACACTTATGTTGAAAATTTCACGTGTTAATATTCTAGGCCAGACTATTTCCATTTTTGATCGTGCACTTGACAAAAGATATAAAAGAGATCGAAAGATAAACTCTTCTCCTTATATACGAAACAGTACGAAATTTGCACAACATAATAATTGAAGTGTTCTTTCTATGAACAGTGCCATTCTTACCCAACTTCAATTGCAAAGCACAATGGACCGTACGTGGTGTAACAAACTGGCTTTTTCGACGAGCAGGCCGCCAAGCATTTAGACAACAAAGGATATTTCAAACTCTGCCATGCTATGTACTCACCTTTTACAGCACAAAACAACGTTTATGTATCAAGGAAGGATAGTGATTTCCCTTAAACCTGTCTCTCTTACGAATGCGATTAAACGTGAAAGTCCTTTGGTTTTGGGAAGTGGGGTGTAAACTTTCTCGGCGTTATCGCTACAAGTCGCTGGGTTGAACAATGAACCACATAACTTGTGGTGAGTTTCCACGAAACTTGGTTTTGGGTCTCTCAGTCATGATTTGATGACATGTTTCATTAGCATGAGATTATTTGATGATTGGAGACGTATGATGTCACATCCCAGCCTGGGTCCAGCACATCCTGGGCCCAACTTTCGCCGTAGCACGATATTGTCCGCTTTGGGCCCGACCACGCCCTCACGGTTTTGTTTTTGAGAAAACACACGAGAACTTCCCAGTGGGTCACCCATTATGGGAGTGCTCTGAAGCCGGTGAGCTCTCAAAAAGCCTCATGCTAGGTAGAGATGAAAATATACATATAAGGCTTACAGGATCCACTCTCATGAGCGATGTGAGATGTTACATATGAAAGAGTTGAGTTTGAGGCAACTGCAAAGGACTTTCATTCTCTAACATTAGACGATATTCTATTCTAATATAAAGGAGATTCGAACTTGGTGTAAGGGGGCGGCCGGGCAGCAGGCACACTGACTTTGACTTAGCCAAGTGGCATAACTCACATCTAACGTCTACTTATTATGGCATTAAAAACTTTGGTCGCCCAAAAATTGGTCGCTGGATGAATTTTTTCTCTTTTAGTTTTCTTAGTAGAGACATCAACTTTTGATGCCTGATGGGGTTTCTTGCACGGTTTATCAGCTAGTGCTTCCCTGAAAGCAACAAATTCAAATGGTTATCAAACAAGCCATTAGTTTTAAAAAAATAGGAAAAATAAATAAAGCTGGACCGCGGGAATGGTCCAATTTGGCAACTTCCTTGCATTGAGTCAATCGCGCACTTTAAACGTTCTCTTTGATGTGAATGTGGTCCTACGCGCTGAAAGTGGGGTGTGGACACAGCTCGCATTTGTTGGATTGATCGGAAAAGTGGTATGGTTAATAGTTCAGTTGACTTGATTTGAGTTTCACTAAGTTAAAAAGTCTTTGATCTTCTGGAAGGCTTTGAGTCTTGACACTGCCGGCCATTTGCAGCAAATATTCGAAGAAGAAACTTTCCATGCAGCAGCTGGTTAATGATTTTGGATCCTCTCCTCAAATATCTATATATTATAGTGTTGGAACCCCGTGTTTGTCCCACATCGGCTAGGGGAAGGAAAGCAAAGCAATTTAAATAGAATTACTCCTTTTTAATTAACACCGAGGTTTTTTTGTGATAAAACCTCACACTTGAGGATTGTGCAGGTGGTTAAGTGAGGACAGTATCGATCTTGTTAGAGTGAGCACTCGGCCCGACGACCTGAAAAATTCTACATGGCTCCACATGCATAATTTTTTGCACTGCTGGGACAATAACCCTCGTATAGAATTAGAATCATTTGAAGCCAAATCTTCAAAAAAGGACAACGCAAACTAGGAAATACATGAACTTGTTAAATTACCTTCTCTTCTTCTCCATAGTCTTTCCTATAGTCTTGGGGATCGGCTTCCTTGTCATGTTCCTCATCATCATCCGTATTTGATTCGACCATGAACTATTGCAATCAGAAATACACAATTCAAAAGCGATTTTATAGATTATATTTCCAAGCAAGAAACAAATTGCAAGCTTAAAGTAGTTCCTACTGATAATATATTTGACCCAAGAAACACCAAAATAAGAATAAAAACAAAAACAAAACAAAAGATACATACATACATACATATATATATATATAGATGAAATAGACGTTGTGGGGTTAAAAGATTTAGGGGCTTGAAAACCGTAAGAAATCATAGTGGAAGAAATCTAAACGTAAAAATCACAACGGAACAAAAATTATGTATAAGGACCTGATCTTCTTCTCTATGCAGAGAAGGAATTCCAATTATTTAAAATAAGAAGCTTTGTCACGTTTCAAATTTTAGTGGAGGAGAATGCTCCTTATCAAATAATAAAGTTAATAATAATTTACGTTTGATATGTAGTGTTTGTAATAAAACAAAATATAAATATATTTAAATATTTAAATAAAAACATATTATCCTAAGAAAATATATGTCATACAATAATGAGTGTCACCAATCGTAGCCTCATATATATATCATTAAGTTCTGTTGACTGACTTGATTTTGAGTCTTGCTATTTTGGAAGGCATCAAGATTTATTAACCAGCGCGGTGTAAACGAATTAACATCCATATGTCACGTTTCTTCAATAATTTGTGGAAGAAAGGTGCACCATCTTCATCTGATCATAGAAGAAAACTTTCGGATCCAGATCGAGATGAAGCTAAATGGGCGTTTCCAGAAGAATTGTGTCGTCCGTTTTCGCTCGCAGAGATCATAGCAGCAACTCAAAACTTCAATTCTAGGTTACGGATTGGCAGTACCAGAAATTTGTCATTTAAAATTAATGGCCTAATAGATAAGTTTTTGGTGTTCGATCGCCATGAGGGTCCGAAAACAAGAAAAGACGATGTTAATGTCGGTGCTGCAGATGTCTACAAAGGATACATCAACCTTGACGGGGTAACTTCCACGGTTGCTATCAAGCGTGTTACCGGTGGACATTCATATATTCAGCAGGAACGCGAGTTCAAGGCGGAGGTGCAGCTACTGTGTCAGTTGCGCCACCCAAATTTAAACTCTCTAATCGGATTCTGCCAAGAAAAGGGAGAGTGCATCATTGTTTGCAACTACATGTCCAATGGTTCCCTCTCTGACTTCCTTTTCAATCCTTATAACAATAATAGGTATCCGTTGTCTTGGAAGCAACGGCTGAATATCTGCATCGGGGTGGCGCGGGGAATACACTACCTTCACGCGGGGGTTAAGCATGCAGTCATCCACCGCAACGTGAAATGTGACATCATTCTATTGGATCAAAGCTTGGAGGCCAAGCTTTCTAACTTCCGGCTGTCCAAGATGGGTCCTCCATCTTTGTCAAATGCATTAATCAGATTGAACTCCAATTCTGGGGTGTCAGGAACATTCGGGTATCTTGATCCAGAGTATGCTTTGTCCGGCCAGCTTACGGAAAAATCTGATGTCTTCTCATTCGGAGTGGTGTTATTCGAAATATTGTCTGCCAAATACTCAAAAGAGATACCGGGAATATATATGACTCTCCCAGCTGATATTCTGGATCCATATCTCATGGGAAAAGTAGCTCCGGATTGTTTGATAAAGTATTTGGACATCATCAAAAGATGCGTCCGCCCTACGGGAGCCCAACGGCCAACGATGGGTGAAGTGGAGGTGGAACTTGAGCGTGCGGCGGAGCTGCAGGAGAGAGCAGATGGCGAAAAGGCGTTGAGGGCAACTAGCAATCCTCTTGGTCGTCCAGCTGACTGTGCCTACGATTATCAAGGGATATCAGTTTCCGAAATTAATGATGCTTTCTCGTTTCTGAGAGGTAGCCCAACCGAGTCTGCTGATCTTGATTCAAATAGTACTGATGTTTCAGTACTTTCCGGTGACAGTGGCTCTGAATTCGAATATTCCAGCCGGTAAACAAACTATTACTTCAAAAAAATTGGATCAAATTACAAGATCACCACAGAGTGGCTGAAAATAATTCTGGCCCCCTTTCGATCATATTTTTTTTTCTTCTCGTTTTTAGTTTTTACCATCTTGTTTTTTCACCATTCGCGCACTCTGTCATTCTTCATCTCTCATTACGTAACTCGTCATCGCATGCATGTAACTTACCGTTAGAGTTGTCAAGAGAAATTGGAGACGCCACCATAGATCATGTTTGCCAGTTCGGATAAAGACAGCAGGCTGCGTGCACCATTGAATATTACTCCTTTTTTGTTTTGTTTACCGGCTCAGCTGAGACTGATTAAAATATTATTGATTTTTCGGTACAAGTCTATTTTGTCTTGTGTTTCTTGAATAATTGTACGTGGCTTTCTAGCTTTCTACCAGTCGTTGGGTGGGTTGAATGTTGAGTCTGAATTCCAAGCTCAGATTTAATATTCAGCGGTCTATCTGTTTTGATAGCGCCATTTGTGTGAATGTGGGCCAAAAACGGAAGAACACTTGCAAAAGAACAGTGAAAAGGACAAAGGGAATGAAGTGAAAAGTTACTCATTTAGTATATAGATCATTTGTGTGAATGTGGGCCGGGTTTCCACACAGTTAGTCTCAGTTAATTCAATTACGTAAAGTGGATGTGGTCTTATCGTTGGATTTATTGGAAAAATCATATCGTAAAAAGATTCAGTTTGACTTTTTCTAGTGTGAAGTCTTGGTCTTTGGAGGACTTTGAGTCTTAACGCTGTCATTAAAACCAGACCACAGCAGGTGGACTTGGTCAATAATTTTGGACCCTCTCTCTCGAATCTACATAATGTGAGAGGATGAGGAGGATCACTTTGTGAGTCCATGTCTTAGATGCATAGTGATGGGGCGTACTGCGCAGTCTGTCTCTCGTTTCTTCTCTCTTCGGAAGAAGAAACAAAATGATTGGGCGTTTCCAGAAGAATTATGCCGTCGTTTTACACTTGCGGAGATCAGAGCAGCAACTCAATGTTTCGACCAAACCTTATGTATTGGTAAGGCTGACTTTGGCACAGCATACAAAGGGCGTATTAAGGTCGATGGGGATGAGGACGGGAAGGACGTTGCAATCAAGCGCATTTCCGAAGGTTCAGAACGAGGAATGCGTGTGTTCAGGGCGGAGGTACTGCTCCTGTGCCAGCTGCGCCACCCCAACCTCATCTCTCTCATCGGATTCTGCCAAGCGAATGGAGAGCGTAGCATTGTCTACGACTACATGCCCAACGGTTCCCTCTCTCGTCACCTCTTTCATCCTTCCAATATTAAAAATAAAGATCCCTTTCCCTTGACTTGGAAGCAAAGGCTGAAAATTTGTATTGGGGTGGCGCGCGCAATACACTACCTCCACGCAGGGGTTAAGCATGCGATTATCCACCGAAACGTGAAATGCTGGAACATTCTATTGGACCAAAACTTGGTCCCCAAGCTTTGTGACTTCGAGTTGTCCGAGATGGGTCCTCCTGTCTTGTCAAATGCAGCAATCGTACTGAAATCGAAGCCGGCCGGTAGGCGGGGCTATACTGCTCCAGAGTGGTTTTATTCCGGCAACGTTACCGAAAAATGTGATGTCTACTCATTTGGAATAGTGTTATTCGAGGTGTTGTGTGCCAAATCTTCTTCAAAATTGTTTATAGAACGCCGGGACAGCAGTAAGATTTTCCCAGATATGATTGATCCGTTTCTGACGGGAAAAATAGCTCCGGATTGTTTGATAAAATTTATGAACATCGCCGAGGGATGCCAGCGTCCGACAGGAGCTGAACGGCCCACGATGGGTGAAGTGCAGGTGGAACTTGAGCGCGCACTGGAGTTGCAGGAGAGCGCAGACGCCGTCAAGCAGCTCAAGGAGTTGGGGACAAGTGCTCTTCCTGCCCATGACATGGAGGACTATACCTACGAAATAATATCATTTACTGAGATCAATGAAATTCTCTGTAATAGGTATCCGCGATATCCATCTAGTACTGATGAGGCAGCTTCTGTTGAAAGCGTTGCTAGCCTTGATTCTAACAGGGAAGCAATAACATAGAAGAAATATTGTGATATGCAATAGCTGTACTCTTGAAAGAAATAAACTTTGGTTTATCTATCCGAGGAACGCTACAGAGTTTTTGGTTTCATTCCTCTATATGCAAATTAAATGTTGTTTTTGCACGAGAAAAACAAATGTACATACAGCTAATTGCATGTATCGGAGTGAACTTGGTCCACTTTGAGGCTCTCGGAGGTAGGTGAAGGTAAAGAAAAATCATCTTGGAAGAATAAACTACCAGCTTCGTTGAGAGGTTAGTTTAATTAGAATGCCTCCCCAAACATCTCTTGGTTTGCATTGTTGAGATATATATGCCCACGCAGAACCCTAAAAATAACGCCTAACATGATCATTGCGGTAAACTTCCCTGGCGAGAGTGGTCTTTCCCAAGCCGCCCATCCCACAAATGGACACAACTCGACCGTGTTTTTCTTCATTCACGAGCTCCGCCACTAGTTAGTTTCTCCACCACTAGTTAGTTTATGTTTCCTTGTAAACCAACGATATGGTCATCAATAACATGGGAATAAGACCACCTCAATTGTCTTTGCTTCTCAAACGCAATACTCGACGAGCCCTGGTGATCTCTTACAACACTCAAGCCGTAAGTTTGTGTACTTCTAGTAAGGTCAGAGATTCTAGCTTTGATGGCCTCAATCTCAGACCCAACTTGATTAAGGTTTGAAGCTCGGTTGAAAAAACGAGCGTACCTTTTTAGTGGATTGGAAATTGGTGTTGCAATTTTGATGGTAAAAGTCCCAATGACATCCTCGGCATCGTAAGCAACTTCTCTAATCTCGGAAACCCAATTTTGAAGGCTATCATCTTCGTCTTGCCTCTTATCGCCATCTTTCAAGAAGCATTGCATCCGCCTTAGTTCGACGCGGATCTGCTCAACGTTTTGCTTGACACCATGTAACAAGGTGGCTTTCTCGATCAGTAGGTCACCAAGTCTTTCAACAACAAATGATACCACAAACTCTGCCATGCTTTGTGCTTGCTAGCTACTTCCTGATCCTCAAATTACAGCTAACAAAGGTTAATTTTACATACAAAAAAAGAAGAAGAAACTATTTTTTTATTTTTATTTCTTATCTACTAAAAGAACATAACCAAACTAGCTATGTGTTGTGATTTGTATAACCAACTCACAATTATTTTGATATTTACCACCGTCCAAATCTCATTTAGTATGTAATTATTGGGAAGATTCTTACTTCTTAGCTATATATCCCGAGTTTATGTTTGTTTGTGTCTGTCCCTCGTCACAAGAGGATAGCTTAAAAGCTTCTCTCCTCTTGTTGGGGAGGTGGTGAGTGCGCCAATCTCGCGTGCATTACTAGAAATGTCTTTATGTGAATGTGGGGCTATCATATCATCATATAATATCCACACAGCCCTTCAATTATCTTGTAGGACACTCTGTAACTTTTTTTAAGGATTCGAACTTATTATATTTCAATTTATCATTCATAGATCACATTCGTAAAATAAAAATAAAAAAATCATTTGTTGTAAAGAAAATGGACAAGAAAGATTATGTAAGAAAAAAAAAACTAAAATAACTATCATTTAATTTTACCATCATTTGCGCCTATAAAAAAAATTCAACAATCATATGGTTTTGAATTTGGTTGAAATTTGGTAGCATTGATCTATGAGGAAAGACATAAAAGATAAATAGTTGGATCGTTGAAATACATTACAAAGTAGTTTCTACAAAATAAATAATCAGGCATTATAGTGATAAAATTAGAACACAAGACAATTAGTGATTAACTTATGACGCCAAGTCCAACTCTGGGTCTAAGTAGGTATACCGTTTGTCGTATATATGTTTGTGTGAATGTCGGCCGGGTTTCCAAACAGCGGCTTTCAGTTATTTCAATTACGCAATTGAATGTGGTCTTATCGGCAGAAAGTGGGGTATGAGCACAGCTCACACTTGTTGAATTTATTGGAAAAATCATATCGTAAGAAGATTCAGTTGGTCTTTGGAGGACTTTTGAGTCTTGACGCTGCCATTATCCAATAAAAAACCAGCCGGCAGCAGGTGGACCTGGTTAATAATTTTGGACCCGCTCTCTCAAATCTACATAATGTAAGAGGATGAGGAGGATCACTTTGTGAGTCCATGTGTTAGATGCATAGTGATGGGGCGTACTGCGCAGTCTGTCTCTCGTTTCTTATCTCTTCGGAAGAAGAAACAAAATGATCGGGCATTTCCAGAAGAATTATGCCGTCGTTTTACATATGCCGAGATCAGTGCCGCAACTCAATGTTTCGACGAGAGCTTATGTATTGCTAAGCATCGCTTTGCCTCAGTATACAAAGGGCATATTAAGGTCGATGGGAATGAGGACAGGGAAGACGTAGTTGCAATCAAGCGCTGCTTTCCCGATTATTATAACGGGTTCAGGGCGGAGGTACAGCTACTCTGCCAGCTGCGCCACCCCAACCTCATCTCGCTCATCGGATTCTGCCAAGAAAATGGAGATTGTATCATTGTCTACGACTACATCCGCAACGGTACCCTCTCTGATTACCTCTTTCATCCTTCCAATATTAAAAATAAAGATCCCCTTCCCTTGACTTGGAGGCAAAGGCTGAAAATTTGTATTGGGGTAGCTCGCTCAATACACTACCTCCACGCAGGGGTTAAGCATGCGATCATCCATCGAGACGTGAAATGCTCCATAATTCTGTTGGACCAAAACTTGGTGCCCAAGCTTACCGGCTTCGGGTTGTCCAAGGTGGGTCCTCCTGTCTTGTCAAATCCATTAATCAAATTAAACTCGAGAGTGTCTGGTACACTGGGCTATCTTGATTCAGAGTATGTATTGTCCGGGCAACTTACCGAAAAATCTGATGTCTTTTCATTTGGAATGGTGTTATTTGAAGTGTTGTGTGCCAAATCTTGTTCGGTAAAGATACCTGAATGTGTGGAAAGGGGTGAGACTTTCCCTGCTATGATTGATCCATTTCTGGTGGGAAAAGTAGCTCCAGATTGTTTGAGAAAATTTATGAACATCGCCGAGAGATGTTTGCGCCCCACGGGAGCTGAACGGCCCACGATGGGTGAAGTGCAGGTGGAACTTGAGTGCGCACTGGAGTTGCAGGAGAGGGCTGACACCGTCAAGCAGCTCAAGGAGGTGGGGACAACTGCAAGCAGTTCTCTTGCTCCTCCTCCTCCTTCCCATGACATGAAGGACTATACCTACCAAGATATATCGTTTTCTGATATCAATGAACATTTCTCTAATATGTATTTCCGGAAGCGAGATTCATCTAGTACCGATGAGGCAGCTTCTGTTGATGGTATTGCTAGCCTTGAGCTTAACAGGGAAGCAATAACATAGAAGAAATATTGTGATATGCATCAACTCTACTCTTGAAACTTTGAAAGAAATAAACTTTGGTCATATCCATCCAAGGAACGCTACAGATTTTTTGGTTTCATTCCTCTATGTGCAAATTAAAGGTTGTTTTCGAATGTCATACACGAGAGAACCAAATGTACGTAGAGCTAATTGATGTATCGGAGTGAACTTGGTCTTGTTGAGAGTTGTCCCACATTGGTGAGGGACAAGGTTTGCTATGTGCTTATATGGTCTTGGGCTACTCCCCATATAGCCAATTGGTTTTATGGTGGAACCTCAATTTCATCATGGTATCAGAGCAAAGTTGTCCACGTGTGAAGCCCAACGGCCACACGCGCTCCACGTCACCCAGTTGTTGTCCACGTGTAGGCTTGAAAATCCGCCACACGTGCGGGGGCGTGTTGAGAGTTGTCCCACATTGGTGAGGGACAAGGTTTGCTATGTGCTTATATGGTCTTGGGCTACTCCCCATAAAGCCAATTGGTTTTATGGTGGAACCTCAATTTCATCAGGTCTACCTTTAGGCCCTCGGAGGAAGGTGAAGGTCAAGAAAAAATCATGTCAGACTCAGAAGAATAATGTAAAAAATACTTGTACTTAAAACTCATAAATCTCATTGTTCTCGGTTTCCAGTCTCAGCCATGAAAGTGTTTTTAAGTAGAATTTGACAATGGTTACCATCAAGGCTCTGTTGCCTTAATCATAGCAGAAGCCGAAAACTAGAAAGGCTACATGGGAGCTGCAAAACATGTGAGTTTCATCTGGAATATTCCAAATTTAGTGAAATTATAAAAATGTCCTTTTGTTTCGTAAATTCCGACGGGGTTTTTTCATCTTGAATATTACTCCTTTGATCTTGATTCAAATAGTGTTGATTTTTCGGTACAATAGTCTAGTTTGTCTTGTATAATTGTATTAGCATTTCAATTAATCATCATTAATTAATTTAATTAATATCCTCATTGATCAATGACACCAAATTTCACCCAACTGTCTATGTGGCTTTCTAGATTTCTACCACTCGTTGGGTAGGTTGAATGTTGAGTCTAAATTTCAAGCTCCAATTCAATATTCAGGGCGTCTATCTGCTTTGACAGCACCATTTGAGGCGTAGTCTGTCTGCGTTGCTTGCGTCCCAATCCAACTTAGTGGATTGGAAATTGGTGTTGCAATTTTGATGGTAAAAGTCCCAATGACATCTAGCGGCGGATCCAAGAAAAATATTTCGGAAGGTCACGTATAAAAGTTTACAAATATTTTTTAGACATTATAAAAATTTACATATCTGCTTCGATAGCTTGAAAGTTTCTCTCCTCTTGTTGGGAAGGTGGTGAGTGGGTCAATTTGGCATGAATCACTGTAAATGTCTTGATCTGAATGTCGGGCTATCATATCATTATATAATATCCACACAGCCCTTCAATTATTTTGTAGGATACTCTGTAATTTTTTTAAGAATCCGAATTTATTATATTTCAATTCATTATTCATAGATTATCCTAGAAAAAAAAATTGTAATAAAAAAATAGATGAAAAAAGTTATGTAAGTAAAAAAAATACTAAAATAACCATCATTTAATTTTACCATCATATACGCCTATAAAAAATCCGACAGTCCTACGGTTTTGAATATGGGTGAAATTTGGTGGCATTGATCTACGGGGGAAGTAAGTAGGTATACCATATGTCGTATATATGTTTGAGTGAACGCGGCTTTCAGTTATTTCAATTGCGTAAGTGGAGGTGGTCTTATCCGCGGAAAGTGGGGTATGATTACAGCTCACACTTGTTGAATGTATCGGAAAAATCATGTCGTAAAAGGATTCAGTTGACTTTCTCTAATGTCAAGTCTTGGTGTTTGGAGGAGCTTTGAGTCCTGACGAAAGAAAAAACCAGCCGGCAGCAGCTGGACCTGGTTAGGGCTGATTTGGTATTGCTGTGTTTTGAAAAAAAAGTTGTTTCTGTTGTGTTGTGAGAATAAGCAGCTGTGAAATAAAGCAGTAGAGTGTTTGGTAAACTTTTTTGTAAAAGTGCTTTTGAAAAAAAAAACAGTATTATAGTGTTTGGTAAACTTTTATGTAAAACAGATGTGAAAAAAGCCGGTTTTTCAAAGCTGGGTTTTGTAACTTCTTGTTTTTAGCTTTTTTTCACCAAAACTGTGAAAAAAAGCTGAAGTTGAATGTTTACCAAATACAAAAAAGTTGCCAGCTTTTTTTATAACAGTTTTTTTTCAGAATCACCCCAGTACTTAACTAGGCCTTAATCACTTTGTGAGTCCATGTCTTAGATGCGTAGTGATGGGGCGTACTGCGCAGTCTGTCTTTCGTTTCTTCTCTCTCCGGAAGAAGAAACAAAAAGATTGGGCGTTTCCAGAAGAATTATGCCGGCGTTTTACATATGCCGAGATCAGTGCAGCAACTCAATGTTTCGACCACACCTTAAATATTGGCTGGGGTCGCTTTGGCCCAGTATACAAAGGGCGTATTAAGGTTGATGGGGATGACGACAGAGAAGACGTAGTTGCAATCCAGCGCTCTTCCAAATATTCAAAACAGGGAGTGCTGGAGTTCAGGGCGGAGGTACAGCTACTATGCCAGCTCCGCCATCCCAACCTCATCTCTCTCATCGGATTCTGCCAAGAAAATGGAGAGTATATCATTGTATACGACTACATGCCCAACGGTGTCCTCTCTGATTACCTCTTTGATCCTTCCAATATTAAAAATAAAGATCCTTTTCCCTTGACTTGGAAGCAAAGGCTGAAAATTTGTATTGGGGTGGCGAGTTCAATACACTACCTCCACGCAGGGGTTAAGCATGCTGTCATCCATCGAGACGTGAAATGCCACAACGTTCTATTGGACCAAAACTTGGTGCCCAAGCTTTCTGACTTCGGGTTGTCCAAGATGGGTCCTCCTACTTTGTCAAATGCATTAATCAGACTGAACTCCGAGGTCTCAGGTACATTCGGGTATCTTGATCCAGAGTATGCATTGTCCGGGCAACTTACAGAAAAATCTGATGTCTACTCATTTGGAGTGGTGTTATTAGAAGTGTTGTGTGCCAAATCTGTTGTAAAATTATTGAATGAAAAATACCGGGACAGCAGTGAGATTTTCCCTGCTATGATTGATCCATTTCTGGTGGGAAAAGTAGCTCCAGAATGTTTGAGAAAATTTATGAACATCACCGAGAGATGTGTGCGCCCGACAGGAGCTGAACGGCCCACGATGGGTGAAGTGCAGGTGGAACTTGAGTGCGCACTGGAGTTGCAGGAGAGCGCAGACGCCGTCAAGCAGCTCAAGGAGTTGGGGACAAGTGCAAGCACTTCTCTTGCTCCTCCTCTTAGTGCCCATGACATGGAGGACTATACCTACGAAAATATATCATTTTCTGAGATCAATGAAATTCTGTCAAAGGTATTCACGAGATCGGTTTGGTAATGATGAGGCAGCTTCTGTTTATAGTATTGCTAGCCTTGATCCTAACAGGAAAGCAATAACATAGAAGAAATATTGTGATATGCATTAACTCTACTCTTGAAAGAAATAAACTCTGGTTTATCTATCTGAGGAACGCTACAGAGTTTTTGGTTTCATTCCTGTATATGCAAATTAAATGTTGTTTTCGCATGTCATACACGAGAAAAACATATGTACGTAGAGCTAATTGCATGTATCGGAGTGAACTTGGTCTACTTCGAGGCCCTCGGAGGTAGGTGAAGGTAAAGGAAAAATCATGTTGGAAGAATAAACTACCAGCTTCGTTGAAAGTTAGAGCGAGAACAATGTCAAAAATACTAGTAGTTAAACTCATAAATCTCACCATTCTTGGTTTACAGTCTCAGCCATGAAAATGTTTTAAATGGATTTTGACAATGGTTACCATGAAGGCTCTGTTGCCATAATCAATTATACCCAGTATTTCAAAAATACATAAACAACGGTCGAGACTCGAGCTAAACAAATGCCCCTTCAGTACATCATTAGAGAATCACAACAACCATCAGCAGAGAAAATATATGCAACCATGCAAATCGAAAGAGTTATTTTCAGCTTCTTCTAGTCACCGAAGAAATATAGCTTCTCTGGTTTCCTAACTCCGTTTTCTGTAGCATTAGTTTCAATCCTGCTGCAAATTTTCAGTAGAAAATTAATGCATGCAATTCAACATTGGTATATCTACTTGTATACATAGAGTATAATTTTTTGCACTGGTGGGACAATAACCCTCGTGTAAAAATAGAATCATGACAATTCAACATTGATGTATTACGAAGCAAAGAACGAATTTTGGAGCCAAATCTTCAAAAAAAGACAATGCAAACCAGGAAATACATGAACTTGTTAAATTACCTTCTCTTCTTCTCCATAGTCATTCCTAGAGTCTTGGGGAGCTGCTTCCTTGTCATGTTCCTCATCATCATCCGTATTTGATTCGACCATGAACTATTGCAATCAGAAATACACAATTCAAAAGCGATTTTATAGATAAGATTTCCAAACAAGAAACAAATTGCAAGCTTAAAGTTGTTCCTACTGATAGTATATTTGACCCAAGAAACACCAAAATAAAAATAAAAACAAAAGAAAACACAGACAAGCGCGCGCACACACACAAGGCAGAACCTCACCAGGATAAGTTCTATCTGCAATTCGAAGAACTCTTTTCTTGAAACCTGACCATCAAATATATCCGTAGCTAGTTGATATACTGTGCCACATCGGAAAGTACCTCCCTCTTCCAGCTTGGAAAAGTTGATCTTATAGAACATCAGACACGTCACAATACACAGTACTAGGTTCCGTCATCATCATCTACAGGCTGAGAATGTTTTATTTATACAGTAGGTCCTGGTGCCACGTTACGGGAATGACAGCTTATTTCAGTGTATGATCAGCTGACCTCCTCACAAAATTCACAGCTGACTTATGAGAACGATTCGCTTATAAGCATAAACCACCAATCGATTCATCAGTCTCTTTTAGACTTCCAAGTTCCCTTTTATTCCTTGCATTTACAAATTGCCTGTAACAAACTGTGTACACCACCTTTGTACAACTTCCCGTATGAACAAACAGACTTCCACCTGCCAAGCTACCTTGAAGCTACAGCCTTGCACTACAATCATCAGATATAGTCTCTTCAGAAGAACCATCGCTGTCTATAATAATTACATCGTCTTGTTTGCCCGCATGATGAGAATAATCCCTTCTTAGTTTCCCCATCCCTAGTCCTACCGATGAGTAGTTGAAAAGAGGAGCAGTACTTAATGGCTGTGAGTCATTTACTCTTAAACCACCACATGTAAACTGCATTTCATTCCTTGGGGCCCGAGGATCGAATCCGAGAAGGGTGAGATTCAACCTATCTGAATGAGCAATTGATGAAACAGTTGAAGGCACAGTTGGCGGTGGAGAAGCAACAGCTTCTCTGAGCCAGTGGGGTAAATTTCCCTTTGCTCCAACACAAGTTGTGGGGCCATCAGTCGATAGTAACTTGCCCCTTCGAATACTTCTACTTCTATTTAGAACACTAAATTCATCATCTTCATATTTGTCCCTTCCCATTTCAAAACGAGAGGTCCTTTTTGTGTAACCAAGAGGCCTCCGAGGATTTCCATTGCCACTGTTGCAAATATAAGCGGACTTGAATAGTGGCCTCCTCGAGGCATTACCTCCTCTATGAGCATCAACATCGCCAAGTGAAACTTGGGTTATGTCTGTTGTATTTTCTTTCCATATTCCTCTTTTTGGACCCGAGAAGTAGTTGCATCCCAATTGGGGAACACATAAACCACCAAAAAGTTTTGACTGTTCCTCTTCCCACCGCTCAGCTAAGTCCCTTGCCACCCTCCATGGTGAGAAGTGCAATCTTGGATCCGTTAACATAGCATTCCAATTGTCCCGTCCATATCTCCTCACGCCCATCCATAGAAAATCCAACTCTTCTTCAGACCACATGGTATTATATGGCATATAATTTTCATGAAAACTACCCCTTTCATTCAAAGCTCGTGCTTGGCTTACACCACTGTCATGCATAATCTTGTGTTTCAAAACTGATGATAAATGGTTTGAGGAAGATTGGAGCGCTGCATCTCGGATGAATTCTCTTGTTCCAATGATGGAGTTCAAGAAGAGAGATGTATTGAAGCAGGTATTGGCAGCACATCCTGCAACAACAGGTTTTTCGGTTAAGGATAGACCCAAAAACATAGGAGATCCTTGTTTTGGTTGATTATTCTGCCATCCCAACTGAAGAACTTTTCTCCGTTCCGAAGCTATAGAAGCAGCTACCTCAGGCTGTGTTATCACCGGGCAAAAAATGTCACTGGTTTTTTCTTCTGGAAACAGCTGGAGATGAAAATATAAATAAAATTATTTGGCAGCCAAATTATCCCCAAATATCCAAAAAGCAAGACTTATAAAACCTACCGGCAGACATTTGTTTTTGGAAGTAAATTCCTCGGAAATCAGAGGACCAACTTTATCATCATTATCTTTGCAGCTGGCACCAACTTCTAAAAATTCAAATGCACCTCTGTGTAATTGTGAAGCTTGAGTTTCTACTCTTTCATTTCTCGCAGCCGGCATTTGTGGAGGAGACAGTTCATGTAATACAGCGGCATGGTTTCGGCTAGTAGAATCCAAGGAGCCCCCCATAGTTTTTGGCGCAGCAATATTAGGTTGCTGTTGAGGACTCAAGTTTAAGTCAAAATTGCCGTCGGTGCCACATGAATCTGCTAGTAAGAATGTATTGTCAGTTAAAATAATGTAACTGGTCTAATAATGCATGCCTAGAAATTAATGAAGTCTTACTGGTTGGGATAACGGACAGGTGCAAATAAGGAAGTGATTGGCCTACACAAGGGAGTTCTGTCGCTTTAAGATCATCACTTGACAAAACTTGAGATTTGTCACTGGAGTGCTTCAAATCTGTCTCATGATCTATGGAGCACTTTTCAGGGGAAGTTTCTTCGCACGAAGCGGCATTAGCACAAACACAATTACTCAATTTGGTTACCAATGAGCAATCATTTTCTGCAGGCACAGATTTGCTTTGTATATCAGACTTATCTATATCCTTTCTTCTTTTTTTCCTTCGGCAGAAAGTAATTAATGGGGCAGTCGACTTGGTCTGCACAGCTGAATCGTAGCATAAGTTATCTGCCTTAATTTTAGAGAATGGATCAGTCTCTTCCAAGTTTGATGCATTCAATCTTAGCAAAATACCATCACATTCAGAGGTGCCTTTTCTTTCAAATGATGATGATGATTTCAGCCTGACAAAATCAGCGGTCATTTCAGTGGCATCCCCCATTAACCCGGAAACTAACTTCCCTCCAGCATTATCATCGTCAACCAATGCTTCACTATTAGTATTTGAGGACGAGCCAACTTTCTTGTGACGGGAGAGACCCTCATCGAGACTCTCCAGTCTGCTTGATTTTCGTATTGGCTGAGGTATTGAAGAATCATTTCTGTCATAGTCTTCTGGTGCACGCTTATCAATCAAACGAAGTTGCAAGTCTTCTCTACTTAGAGAAGTGTCACTCGGAGACACAAAAAGTGAATTATGGCAATCATGTCCCTCTTCAAGAGCTTTTCTTGATCGCCACTTTCGCTTGTATGTTAAAAGCACTTTGGTCCCTGACATTTAACCTTTCACAATGAAATCTTGCTGCAATTCCACACTCACTATTTCTTCCACTATGTTGACTCACATTTTCAACACACAAAAATCTGCAGAAAGGAATAAAATCCAGTTAACCAAACAAAAAAATATGACTCAAATACACACTTCTGAGTAGCAATACAATGAAAGATGAAGGGAAAACGACAGATTCCAAGTCTACTGTGAAATGGTAATCACTCTTACGAGAACTCACACACAAAAAAAATGTACTAAAATTGTCAAACACGGGTATTCATTTGCTAAACATGTTAAACAGTTGAAAAAAAATCAGTTTGGAATAATTAAAAACGAGACTTCTTTTCCGCTTTTTCTACTTGTTATATATTCCATCTTTCTTTGTTCTTCACAAGCACATTTTCTTTTGTTTTTTCTTTCCCTTTTTTCTTCTATTTTGAAACTTTTGTTTGGTTAAGACAACAAGAGGAAGGGCTTGTTTGGTGCCTATGATTGGATTGGAAACTCACTGTATTCAGCGTATGTTGAAGGAAACTTATCCCTTCCAATCCCAACAAAATGGAGATATTATACAGCAGAACTTTCCTTCATTGCTAATAACCTCCTCGAAACGTAAATTCATTCACCTATATGTTCAATTATATGTGTTATCCATTCCGATCCAATCCCAGGCATCAAACGAGCCAAAAAAGATAAAACTCACGTATATCAGGAACTTACGTGTACAATGAGACTTGCTGCCTTAAATCCTCGGTTTTACACGTGCAGTAAGAGTTGAACAAGGGGTAAGGATCTCACAAAATTCAAAAATATCCCAGTCCAAAAGCGAAACATTCACGATTACGCTACCTAACACACGAAACCTACTCCTGTTTCCAAACAACACACATGCTATACCAAATTAAAAACCATAAACATTCAAAGAACGCAACTTTTAATTTACTGTTACACATTGAATTCATGAACTTCAAGTTAGAGCTCGAAATTCACCCAAGAACACAACTTTAACTTCCAAGGAAGAGCCGGGAATTCAAAATTTAACCAAATAAAAAACCGTAACACGCACATATAAGCTACCAAACACACGAAACCATACCTGTTTCCAAACAACACACATCTACACCAAATCAAGACCAATAAAACATTCCAAGAACACAAATTTTACCATGATGTTCCACTCTCAATTCATGGACTTCTCACTAAGCCAAACAATTGCAGAGAACTCCATGTCCTCCGCGATTCGAAGGTGATTTACATTCATATCCTCACATGGGTTTACTAATTAAGCACCCAAGATGGTTCATTGAGCTGCCAAGCATCGTTCTTGTTTAAATTTTCTAAATTTGTTTTGCTTTTTTCTTGTTTCCAAGCACTAACCTCGTTTTCTACGAAGCAATCAAAGACAAATTACCTCATTTTTCACGAAGCAATCAAAGGATAATTGTGCAATTTCCACAAGCAAACATAATGAATAATAATTGATGTCTGAGAAAAACATACAAACAAATACTTGAAACAGAAAGCATAGGGTATAAAAGAAAGGAGATGGATCAAACCGGAGTCCGGCCAGTAAAACGACGTCGGAGCAGTGCACACACCGCCGGTGAGACCTCTGTGTTTTTTTAGAAAAGGTTTGAGCGGTTTACTTGCTGTTCCTCAGTTGAAAGACAGGAGAGAGAGAGAGAGAGAAGAGAGAGAGAGCATTTATCAGTGACTGTGAAGTGACTGAGTGACTCATCGAGACGTTGCTTCTTTTTGCGTCCCGTCTTGGCCAAGCACGTGGAGTGCACGCGGGAAGAGGATACAAGAACCAGACAGAGACAAAAGAAGCATCTCTGATAGCTTTTGAATCACGCGCGCCAAAAGACACGCCATCTCGAAATAACACGTCACTGTTCAGTGGCCCCCACAAGAGTTAGTGTTTACGGGTGTGGTCCACCGGATTCTCTTATCTGTGGGCTCTACCACAGTTCAAAACACTGGACATGCAATGAACTCTCCCGCTCAGTTTCTGCAGTGCAGTTATGGGTACTTTACTACTTTGGGGAACGATCCTCGCCTGATCATTTCCACCAAAGCTATTGAGGTCACAAATTCAGATTTTTAAAATTTAATTCAATAGTTACAAATAGAAATTTATTTTAAAAGTTATAATAATTTTAATCGTTGGACTTGGTTTGAATAGTTTTAAGGTTAAATCCATTATGATCCTTGTGTTATGAAACTCTACAAATAAAATTCGAGAATTTGTATTCGATAGCTGCCATTTTTCTCTATTCTTTATTTAGAATTTCGATTTTACTAGTTTGATGTTAATATATTATGCATGCAAATCTTTACACATGCAATGCAATGTGCGCACATTAACTCGCATAATGTGCGCGTATTGGCGTCTAAACTAGATGGAAATAACTAAAATGGTTAAGATATTGAAACACATGACCGAATTGGCCAAATCGAACTCGACCAGTAATCATCTGCATAAGTACACAAATTGCTTTGAATATTTGAATTACAATAGCTTCTTGCCGTTGAACAACGAAGGTTCAACACCAAGAAAATCAACATTCAAAGTAGAGCTCAAAACTTACTACATGAAAATTCATGGACCATCGTGCAAGGCTGTGAACATACGAATTACAGACGATTCATATATCATACAAGTTTTCCACTTTTCCCCCACAAAGTGCTGCACCTGGACAGCTCAAATCCGATCGTGTAAGCGGGGACTCAAATGCATCAGTATGTAACTTTCAACGCGTATGGGAAGAAAGAAAAAAGGAGGCTCAATATTATGGATAGGTACATTTAAGTAAAAGAGGAAGGAGAAGGAAGAAAGAGGGCAAGGGAGGAGGGAGAGACGGATATAGAGGTTCGATTTAGCGATGTAAGGGTAATATGCCCCATTGGTGCAAAAACCCCTCCCCGGTGGTGACTTCTAGGACCAGTAGAACCACCACTGCCAACATTGCTGCTCTTCCATTCCAAGTCTCGGCACTTTTTGTCCAACCCCATTCCCAAACCGTCACAGGTGCCGGTAGCTCCCTACGTTGTGAATCATATGTCGCTAACAACTCTTCCACACTCCCAAGTGGAACTAAAGACTGCAATAAAAGACCCGAAACACCATCCAAAGACAAGCACAGAGTAGAAAACTATAGTAAGAACCTATACAAGATGGGTTTTCAATACGGAAAACAGCAGGGACAAACAAATGAAAAATGGTACTATAAGCTAGCTTCTCTAGGCCACCCACCCACGGACTCAAGCGCACGGAGGGCACACACAAGACACAACATTGTTCAGGAGAGAGTTTACCTGTCGAGCTTCAAGATGTGAGACTGCCATAGCTCCAACATATGGCAAGCTCTCAATCACCGCATCTGCCAAATCTGAAATGAAGGTGGCTTCACATCCTAGTGCAGGAACACGCCCCCAAGCCTCTATACCAGATTTCAGAGCCAATTCTTTGTACTCAACATCGATTTCTTCTAGAGTTTCAATATGCTCACTGACAAAGCTGTGAATCATGCATCAACATTTAATCACAGAACTAAGTTCCATAATTCATATATATGATAGTATGCACACATGTTTGTGTGCCTGGGATTGAGTAAGAGAGAGAGAGTAAGCGAGAGAAGATGCAGCCAAAATTCAGCTAACAGTGGGGAAAAGAAAAACAACAAACAATTACCTTATAGGGACTGCCAGCAGTCTTTTGACTCCCTTTTGTCCAAGCTCAATTATTGTCTCATCCGTATAAGGTTTTAACCACTCCACAGGTCCAACTCTGCTCTGTTAGAACATTCACTAACTATAATCAACCAAGTCATGAAGAATATCATGGATGTATAAGATAGATATCGAATACAATAAAAAAAATCTAAACAACAAAGACGAGTATCTCACATGATCTTTGAAAAAACCATCCCTATTCGTGAGAGGTTAGAGGCTTGAACTCAATTTTTCCTTTATAAACCAACACTGTATTTTACCATTATAGTTCTAAATGCGAAGATATCTAAAATCAGATCAAATTAAAAGCACAAATGCACCTGATAGGCAAGGGTGTACGCATTAGTTATTTTTCTCTTTTCTAACTCTTCCATTATCAAATCTATGCATTCCTCCATCTCCGCCTTGTATGGATCACCAGCCTCTTCCACGTATGCAAGTGGCACCCCATGGGCGCTAAAGAATATCATTACCTGTAATGCACATTCCCAATTAAGCTGGTTGACATTTACACCAGGATGCTAACCAAGTTATTTCCTTTTGGAACTTAGATGTCAGTAAGAGAAAAGCTACAGCAGAACATAAAAGAATTGCATATTATACCATACATTTATATACCAAAACTGAAAAAGCCGCAACTCTAGTCTTTCGCAGCACTAAAAACTTACTGCAGGAACACTGAACTGCTAAGAAACCATATCCAAATGTGTTAACAGGAGGAAGGGAAGTTATAGTGAGATAACTTTGCTTTTGTGGTAGCCTCTTTCGAAAACTTAGTAGAATAAATAATATAATAAGACAATTCCTAATATCCCCCACTAAATAGAGATTAAAGGAACCTCTGTTCTGCCATGAGAATTGTAAAACCCTATGAGGTACTTTTTCCTTCATTTAGTTCAAATGATAGAGGATAAACAACTCACTTAGAGGCATGAAAATCAATGTGAAAAAGAAAAGATTTAACAATACCTTCTCAGGGCTGTCAAAACGTTGAAGCTCTTTTTCAATCAAATTTGCCATTGCCGTTATGTACCCTTCACGTTGGTACCAAGATGGTATTACTGTGTGCTGCATGTTGACAAGATATTCGTCCTCCCTGATGAACCAATGAATTATCCGGTCAGTTTAAAGATTACAATTTGAGGCAATGATATGGCAACACATAGTTAGAGTTAGACATCACCGAAATATACTCTCCAAGAGCCGAAGGCTTGAACCACTAGTCGATATTGAAAATTGTGGATAAAGCGGAAGGACGACAAGCTTTGTAATTCCATCTCTTTTTATCTACAAAATCTTTTTAAAATCAACAACCAGATCCATGAACATTTGACAACAATCGAAAACCTAAATCTCTTAACAAATTTGCATGTTACCAACTCAATTGGACTTAACCTAAGACTTGGCAACAGTGCGGAACAACCATTATACTTAAGTGGCATCATAGTTAAAGAAAGAAGAGCACGCCTCAGGTAATTTGTGAAGCAAAAATTGAAGTGGAACGATTCAACAAAATATATTTGTTTATTGTATAAGACAATGTAAACTCTAATACGTACATAACTCACTAGCCGAGATATCATTGACAGATACATCGAAAATCAAAATGAAAGCATACCAAAATACCTGTTCTATAGCTTCTTCAGTAAACGGATGCCAATAACGCATACCAACATACACTTTTGCCGGGACATCCTTCGCATAAAGGGCCTTCCTCAATTCTTCCGCCTGAATAGAGAAAAGGGTACCCAATGAAATTCCAATTAGACAGCATTTCCATCAAGCTTAAAGCTTTACATGATACGCAAGCAATTCAAGAGCACTTGAGGTCAATGTTAAGAGAAAGTTAGAGAGGTCATGCCTGTGCATCAGTTATCCGTCGAAGAGGAGAGCCGCCGCCGATGGATGCGTAGCCTTCCTTGCTCTTTGGCGCCCTCAGAACGGATATAAATTGCGCCAATGGCTTCTGAAGAAACCGAAACAGCCTCGGCAGTCTAATGATATCCTGCCCAGTTTTTCACACACATTCAAAAATCACTACCCAATACAATGGATTCCAACTAAATCCACACACATTAAAGTCACTAAATTCAAATTCACACACTCTAAATTTACTAAATTCAAAATTCACACACCTTAAAGTTAATAAATTCAAATTCATGGCATTTTCGTTGAAATTTCAGAAGTTAAAGCTTGGAAAATTCAAAAAATTAAAAAGCTTGAGGAAGTTACCGGGTCAGCGAAGAGGTTAAACAAGAAGGGCTGGACGTCGTCGAGAGTCTCGGGCCCACCGAGGTTAAGCAGCAAGACTCCGACTTTATCCTCCCCACTAAACGGCGTCGACGGAGCGTCCAGAGCCTCCGACGCCACCAACGCCTTTATCGGCGGCAGGCATTTCCGGAGCGAGTTCTTGGAGAACAGCAGAGCAGATTGCGTCGAGGAGTATCTGGCGACGACGCAATTTCTAGCCGGAGCTGCGGAGGTGTGGCTGTGAGAACCGCAGAGTAATCCTCCGCGCGGCGGAAGGCGGTGGTCGGAGGGGACGGCGGAGGATATTGTCCACGGTAGCATTGCTATGGATTCAGCCGCCATTGCCCGAGGCCTGGACTGAGAAGGCAAGTTGCACTGTTGCAGAGTGTACCGCGTAGAGAGAGAAGAACAAGAGATAGGCGTTTGGCTATGGGTGCTGAGTTCGCAGTTAGGACACGTGGCCTGCTTCAAGCCACTCTCACTCTCTCTTCGAAGGATTTGAATTCTAATTCAATCGGGTTTGAACCGGACCCGTGCCCAACGCATGGTCGGGCAGATTGGTAAGAACAATTTTTGGTTTTTTTTTTTTCTCATAGGGACGAATGCATATTTTTAACATTAGTTTCGTCCAATCTCCTGTAAACAAATGGTCACTTACGAGCCGTATGATTAACTTGTTTAACATAATACTAAGATTTAAAATTACTAATTCATGAAATCAATACATTCTCGCTTGAATTGTGAAAACTTTAATTCTCGTATTAAAATGTGGCTATGTTTTGATCATCTGTTGAATTGTCTCTGATAGTTACTTGTCGGCCTACCTATCACAAACTCTTATCATACCAACCACATTTTTTGCCACAATGAGCTTATAACTCAAGTAGGTAGATTATTCACATTGCACTTAAAATTCTAAGTTTGAAACTCTCATTTTTCACTACAACTTGAATTAAATAAAAATATTACATTTTTTTAATGTTTCAAAAATTTACGAATTAGTTCATAAAAAATTCTCTTTTCAGTGTAGAGTATATTGTTTGTTAAAAAAAATAATGTTAAGATTCGTGGGTAAAAATGTTAAGACAAAAGTACTTTTTAAATGTTTTAGACAAGCGATTAATTTTGATGAAAATTAAATGAAATTGCTTTTAAGGAAGACGCTTGTAAGAAACGAGAACAAAATGATAAATTTGTTAACCAAATATTATAATTCAGTTGGTTAAGAGCATTCACACGTCTACTTCTTGTCGGTGATATAAAATCAGTAATAAAAAAACCTACGCGGACTATTTGCGGTAAAACAAAGAAGGAAAAAGGCATATTTGCCCTTTTGTTCGGTAGTTAGGTCGGGTTTAGTTATTACGTTGTGTTTGGCGCCCTCGCGTTGGGAACGTGTCACAACTTGGCAGTTCCAACTGTTTCTCTCCCTCTCTCTCTCTCTCTCTCTCTCTCCTCTTTTCTCGCTTTGTGCTTTCCAACGGCTCCAACAACTCGAACTAGAAAAAGCATTCCGATACCTTTCCCATCTCCATTGACAAGCCTCGACAGAATCTCTCCCCGCGAATCCATGACGGAGTCCTCCGCCGACCACCGCCGGAGCCATTCCGGCAGCTCCAGCGACGTGTCTGTTTATTTCGAATCCGAAGCCCCTCCCAATCCTAATGACGAAAATGCCACCACTTCCTCAGGTTCCCTCACCTCCTCCTCCTCCTTCTTCGTCGTCGTCGTCGTTGTCTATTTTCGTAATTTTGGTTTCGAGTTTGTGAAATAATGTGGATTTGGCAGGGCATTTGGAGAGAGACGTGCAAACAGAGAAAAATTCTGGAAATTCATCATCCACCGTCCGTACGTCGTCCGGTTCGAGCTCCGGTTCGAGCCAACTCACTGCGAGCGCGCGATTGACTCGGAACCAGGCGTTGGCTGTGATTCTCGCCAAGCTCTTTGATCAAAGAACTCCTTTTAGAAAAAAGGTGCTCGATTTAATTTTTTGAATTTTTCCAAGTTTTCGAATTTAATGTTTTTAGAATTTAGTCCTTGAAATTTCTAGGATTTAATTGGAACTACATTGAAATTCTGCAGCGTAAGTATATAAAACGGCTGGCGAAAGTGAAAGATGACGGGACCGTGCAATTTGACGTTCCGGGAGATATTAAACCGCAGTATCTGGATTTCGGAACTGGAGCTGCTCACAGTGAAGCAGCTTCTGGTGGAGAAGCTGGCCGCAATACGGAAACTGAAGTTCAAGATATACCTCCTCTGCAAATTGTAATGCTTATTGTCGGCACGCGAGGAGATGTGCAGCCGTTTGTTGCCATTGGAAAGCGATTGCAGGTCTCGCGGTTATGTGCTTTTAGCTATATAGAACTTAACTGTGAAATGCTTCATAATTTTGTGTGTACCTGATTGGGAATGTTGACATCAATTGTGAGAGAAATTTTTATCTTTTGCTGGATAAATGCTCGTGCTCGGTTTTGCTTAGTGGTTTCTGCTGGTGATTAATTTTATGACGAAAATTGATGTTGTTAGCAATTTTAGTTGCTTTGTCGATTTATTGCTTTGTTTGTGCCTGTTACTCGCATCCATTTTACTTTCTAATGCGCTTTGTGTGCGTGTATTTATTCATAAAGATATAATTTAGTCCGAGTACTATGAGAATTTTACTTTTTGTGATGGAAATTTTTGAGGCGGTGAGTGAAAGGAAAATATAGTTTTTCTTGGGAAGCTTATCCCTGACATTATGTGAATTGATGGATGTGTTTACTTGCAGGAATATGGCCATAGGGTTAGGCTAGCAACTCATGCAAATTTCAAAGATTTTGTCCTTACTGCTGGGTTGGAGTTCTATCCTTTAGGTGGAGATCCAAAGGTTCTTGCTGGTTGTAAGTGCAGAATTTGTTTCCTGGAAATTTAACATTGAAGATTCAGGCTCATTTGTCTGTGTGTTCCTTAACACACATATGTGAACGTGCCTGTCTTATTTATTGGTTTTGTATTGATGTAGTGCTTTTGTTTTTTAACAGATATGGTCAAGAATAAAGGTTTCTTGCCATCAGGACCTTCGGAAATATCAATCCAGCGACATCAGTTGAAGGAAATCATTTTTTCTTTATTTCCTGCATGCAACGAACCTGATCCTGATTCCAAAATTCCATTTAAAGCAGAAGCAATAATTGCCAATCCACCAGCCTATGGTTAGATTCCATCATCTTATTATATTGCTTTTGGTTTTCAAGTATCAATGGCATTCTACAAACAATTGAATTGGCGACACACAATGAAAGGAAGAATGAATATTTATGTTGTTTGAAATCATTTAGTAGACTCCTAACTTTGCAAACATTTGTCCAGGGCACTCTCATGTCGCCGAGGCACTAAAAGTACCTCTTCATATATTTTTCACAATGCCATGGACGTAAGTGTTGTCTTCTGGGTTAAATCAAATGCTGATATATTTTGCTTAAAGATTCGCTCAGTTTCATCGTCCATTGTTCATTTTGGTTGACCTATTATTTCTCAACCACACACAGTTCATTGCATATGTATGTACTTTAAACGGACTGTTAAAAGAGAGAAAAGCAGCAAATCATGAAATATTCTTTGTTGTTTGATCGATCGCTTGATAACTATTTACCTTTTCTCAGGCCTACGAGTGAATTCCCCCATCCTCTATCTCGTGTTAAGCAACCAATTGGATATAGAGTGAGTCTCATACGATATCCTTTTCTTCCTAACTGGTAGTGATCTATATTGAAGCGTTTGCTTGCCAGGCCTATATTATGTAATTAAACAGATTTTTCTTTTCTTTCCAGCTATCATACCAATTAGTCGATGCATTTATTTGGCTAGGAATTCGAGACATGATTAATGAGTTTAGGAAGAAAATGCTGAAGCTGAGACCTATCACATATTTAAGTGGATACTATAGTTCTCCTCCTGACGTGCCCTATGGGTATATATGGAGTCCTCATCTTGTTCCCAAACCTAAAGGTCATATATTTAAATCTTTTTCCTTCAGATGAAAACTTTGCATGTATTGACTTGATATGAAGTCACAGATTTCTTTTATATTAAATGAACTGATATCGAATGTCATAATGGAAGATTAATTTCAGCTTTTCTGTCAATATATATGCGTTAGAGGTTGTCTTTATTTCTACAGGTGGTGTGTTTCAATGCTTGCCCACTCTGTGCTTGGTGTGAGCTTGTTAATATTTTATTTCTTGTTGTTCCTCGAATTGAAAAACAGACTCGCTGTTGTATGTTTAGTTAGTTGTTGATTCTTGGTCCACCTGGATTGAAAATCTTTTGAGGACTTTCTCATAGGCTTTCACCATGTTTCTTGCTTATTTGGGGTTCATAGTATGTTTGATAACCTCGTTGTTCAAAAACAAGTAATTGGTTACAATTTATTGCTGAAAATATGTTAGAGATACATGGTCAATTAAAAATACTCATCGTGGTCACTAGATAAGCTTTATCATGTAATAATAGGATTCTTATGCTGATATTATTGCAGAAGCCTGCAGAATATGATTTGATAGGGGAGAAATATACTAGCTTGACCAAATAAAAGTATGCTATTTATTTGCTCATATCCTTTGGTTTTCACTTGTCTGGCAGATTGGGGACCGAAGGTTGATGTTGTTGGGTTTTGTTTTCTTGACCTTGCTTCAAATTATGAACCCCCAGAGCCACTTGCAAAGTGGCTTGAAGCTGGTGATGCGCCTGTCTATATTGGATTTGGTAGCCTTGTGAGTTTTTTTTTTTTTTGGCCGCATTTTCTATTCATGTTTAATGTTCTTTGCCCAGTTCTATCGTGGAGTAGCTCTGTTTCCTCCATACACTCAAAAAACACTTGTTACTCTCCGACCAAACAATCACCATAAGAGCCAAAACCACACATCATCAATGTGTGACCACCTTCATGTTGGTCCCCCACAACCAACAGGTTGTGGGAAATTGTCTTGTAAGATGCTAATGTTTTTCCTTTTATTACGTTTTCTTATTAGCCTCTTGAAGAACCAGAGAAAATGACTGATATTATTCTACAAGCTCTGGAAATAACTGCACAGAGAGGCATTATCAACAGAGGCTGGGGTGGCCTTGGTAATTGTAAGTCTCGATTCGTTATTAAAAAAAAAAAAAATATATATATATATATATATATGTATTCTTTCTTCTTTACATGTGAAAAGCTTTATATATTTCTCTTCTCAGCGGTAGAACCAAGTGATTCTGTGTACTTAGTGGACAACTGCCCCCATGATTGGTTATTCAAACGATGCTCTGCTGTGGTAAATTCTAATTGCTTTTAACTCATTTTGATTGGTTGAGATTTCACTGCACTAGTGTTCACAACGTCATTCTCCCATGGTTGTGCTGAAATGTGATCTCCGTTGCAGTCTGTTGTCATGCATAAACTTGACGCACTGTTTTTGTCCTTTGATTTCCCCCCTTGGTTTAGCTTTTGCTTGTACTTTGTTTTCTTTCCGAATGAACTTGGTTTCACGTTGGATACGGAAATTCATTTTAGGTACATCATGGGGGTGCGGGAACAACTGCTGCTGGTCTGAAAGCTGAGGTAACTGATAACATTATGATTGGGAAATCTTATATTAGTGAATGATTTAGTTAGTGGATTATTTATAGGTGATATTGTGTTCTTTTCAGTGTCCGACTACAATTATACCATTCTTCGGGGACCAGCCATTTTGGGGCGAGAGGGTGCATGCCAGAGGTGTAGGTCCTGCACCCATCCCAGTTGAGGAATTCTCCCTTGAAAAATTGGTTGACGCCATACGCTTCATGCTAGATCCAATGGTATTTACCGTTTTCTTTTCTAACTTCAAGTGATTCACTTATGCTGGTGCTATAAATTGTCATTTTTTTCGTTTAAAATTCTTAGTTCTAACACCTGCACTCGCGTTGAACAACACTTGACATTGTTTATCAGAATACAATTTTAACATAACTTCTCCATTGAAAGGTTAAAGAGCGTGCCGTTGAAATTGCAAAGGCCATGGATAGCGAAGATGGGGTCAAGGGAGCAGTGAAGGCCTTTCACAGGCATTTTCCTTGCAACAAATCCGACGACAACGAACCTGATCAGTCATTGCCAACTAGAAAAAGGTTATTATCTTTCAGGAGATGTTTTGGCTACTCCCCCGCATGATTCTCGACAGCAACGTCTTTGCTGCTCATGATTCTATACACGTTTAGGCTGATCACTAATCCATTACTAATCAGACAATATCAGAAGATATCCTGTATCGTTATTTTAACTTTTTTTTTCTAGCTTGTTGAAACTTGAATTTATAAAGTTATAATTCGAAACAAATATGAAAAAAAATCGTAAATCTTAATTACTGTAAAACATTTTGAAAATACATAAAATACAATCAGTTTGGAGGAGGTCCTTCTAGTCGGATGTAGTCGTACATGAGTCCTGCGAAAGGTCCCCAGTTTTTTGATTGAGTAAGATAGATGGTGTTGTATCCCTGTTGAAGTCGATAGCTCGGCACATCGACGCTGAAGAGCCAGTACAAACCATGAATTCCATGCCTTGCTATGGCATTGTCCTTCCCTATTAGCCCCGTCGAAAAATGAGGTGCGTCGTTCTGGTTGTTGAATCGGACCTGCAGTTCTGCGTAGTTGGCCGAGGCCAATGCCAATTGGAGCGTGTAATTTCCGGTATTCCAAACCTTCTCAAGTTGAAATACAATTTGCCACGTCGTTGCCTCGTACGTACCATTTCTGTTCCTTGTCACGTGAGCGTAAAACCAATCATCGCCGTAATTGTGAGTGCCGACGGTGTAGATGAGATCACGGTCAGGGTAACAATCTCCGTATCGTTCCCACAAACCATATTGCCTAAACCTGTTCGCGCAATTATCGGTGAACAGACGGTTCACAAGGGTTGGATATGGATCCGGTACGTTGAATTCCGCGGCCGATCGATCCGGGGTGCCGATTTCCCACAAGGTCGGGCCGTTTCTCGGAGGTTCAAATGTAAGATTAGCCAAACTGACTTCACTTGCTGCTTCAATTGTAATATCGTACTCGTATTTGTAGTCCCCAATGAAGCCGGGAACAGTTGCATACAAACTGTAGTTCCCCGGTCGAACATCTTTCACGTAGAAATAACCTTGCTTGTCAGCTTGAGTCCAAAACTGATAGCCCTTGCATTCCGTTTGCCATGATCCCGCGTATCCGCGTGCAGCCAGTCCCACATAAGCATAACTTGCTGAGACCGGGCTCTCGTTGATGTACGAATCCCGTACTAGTAACTGACCAGCGACTGATCCGCGTTCATCGGAGTTAGGAAAGTCTTCGGACTGAGTGAAATTGTATGGCCAACTCTTTACTTCTTCATGCATCTGTTCTTTCGCATTTTCCCAGAGGGAGAAGGATGCATTCGAGCTTGGAACGTCTGAGTTAAGATACACAAAGACGGGCCCGAAAACCTTCTTCCATGCCTCACCGCCTGCAAAGGTCAACCCAACATCTTTCCCGACGTAGTGACTACTAAGAAACACAGTGAGGGCAGTCGGGCCGACGTGAGAGGTAAGTTCCTGCTTGAACGGCCCAGCTGAACGAAACTCAGTACTAGGTGTGATCATCCAAAGCCCTACAGCATCGTCAGTGCTAATCCAACCGTGAACCTTAATGTCTTTGGCGTCACTGGAGTATTGGTACTTGTCATCCACCTCTCCTTTAAACTCGGGATTGCTTGGATTAGTTAAAAGAACAGCTTCGCGATAGGCAAGGGTCTGAGCGTGGTCTCCTTCGCGATCTTCGGCTGTTGGCATGAATCTTTGTCTGTCGTCTGATATAGCCATGAACTGAAATTTATCTTGTCGAAGTTTCAAAGCAAGTCTTGTTTGATCTATGCGCAATTCCGGCCACCCTTCTAGACGCTCGTATATGGCATACGCGTAGAACCCAGCGCAACCACGCTGCATTATGTACCTTTTGTCAACGTTTAAGGGTAGCGTCCAATCTCCGAGGGAAACATCATAAGTTTTATTGAAAGAAATCTCTATTTGGTCTACCGTCGATGTAACAATCTTAAATGTTGTTCCTTGTAGTCTGTCCTCGCCATTTTTCCATACAAGATCCCAGTAACCTCTATTGTTTGGGGGGTTTTTGATGTCAAGCAAGTTGTCAATTCCCTTGTATTGGATTCCAATGATGTCTCCTCCGGGATTTGAAAAAGCGACTCGGACAATGCCATTGTTTAGCTCCACTGTGTTCTGAGTTTGCTGTGTTAGCATCTGGTTGAAGTTGAGCTCATTGCCAGTAACGCTCCTCAGTGCTCGCCTTCCAGAAATCCTCGTCGTCTCAGAAGCACCATTGTTAATAGGGAAGAAGAAGAGCAAACCAAGTAGTGCTGGTGCTAATACTCCAAGGATCACCCATCTCCTCCATTGCGTCACCTTCTCCATCGAAAGCATGTTAGTCTCCCTTCGTTTGCAATAAAAGAGTACTTGTTCGTAGTAACAAATCAACGTACTTGTTCTGTTTTGAGATTAACCGATGACAAATCAAATCTTACATTCGATATACATAGTCGGACACATTCATCCTCATGTAGCTAGGACTCCTCGCGTTGTCGGAACTCCTGCATATAGAGTTTGGTTTGATTTTCCTGGATAAATTAGGATATGATAATACCTTCCCCTTTATGTTTGAATTTTAATTTAAGACGATTACCCTAAACTTTTATAATTGGTCAATTTCGGGAGGTAATTTTGATTTTAGCCGATTACGAAGGGGCCGAGGGCCCACTCTAACAACACCAATACTGTCCTCACTTTACTACCAGCCTAATCCGTCAAGCGTGGAGTTTTATCACAAAATGGCTAGGTATTAGTTAGAGCGGGATAATTCTATTTAAAGTGCGTATCTTCTTTTCCTTTGGCCGATGTGGGACAAATGAGATCCCAACAAACTTTAATTCTCGCTAACCCTAATATTCAAACAAAATTGTACGGAGTGACCTAGATGAAGAGAAGAAGAAGAATAAAAAACAATTATTGTCGATTACAGTTCAGGGAGAAATTGATCAATTAAAAAAAGTTCGAGAGTAAACGGCTAAAATTAGAGTTTCAAGGGAAAACTGCCCAATTATAAAAGTTCAAGGAGGCAATAACTAAAATTAAAGTTCATTGGAGAAATTAGCAGCTTCTTACAAGTTCACAAAAAAATTGACAATTTCTTACACACTCCGCCCTCGCTACAAATGACCTGCTTATCCATAATCAGCTCCACCAAAACAACTCCGAAACTAAAAACGGCACTCTTATCTCATAAAGAGTTCGGATTTAAAGTCTTTAATGAGGAGTGCACAAAACTGTGGATGAACTTAGATCGGAGGTGGCGTTTAAATAGAAACTCTTCCATAATTTGGTAGAGCTAAATTAGCTAATTAAGCATGCTTGAAAATGCACTATACAAACACATCTGCTTTCTCAGTTCTGCAACACCTTTCCGTAGCACAACCGCCCGATGCTAATTGCATCTTAAGATATGTAGCCTCGCTCTTAATTTACATCTACAAACCGGACATCGTCGAACAGAAGATTTAGAGGGGTGTATTCAATTGAGAATTTGAGAAACTTTAATAAATTTATAAATTCATGAATTTTTATGGAGTTTAATTGATTTGTAGAGATTCTATATGAAATTTTGATTCAATTCCCACGAAATCTCATGAGAAGATGTGAGATTTGTGAATGTTTAAAATACACTACGAAATCTCTCTAATTTCCTCCAATTCCTCGACTTTCTCAAATTCTTTAAAATCAATTTCTAATTTTTTTTTTTTGAACAAAAGTACGATATTCATTAAGCAAATCAGAATTCGTACAAACTAAGGATAGTGTGCATAATGGGCCTCGATTAAAATCAGAATTCGTACGAAATCAATTTCTTATTGAATACACCTGGAATGTTATAAACTTCTTTAAAATACTAATTGAGTACACCCAGATTTCTAAGGATTTTAATAAACTATCATAAAGTTCTAATTGAATACACTTTAAATTTCAAAGAATCACTTAAAATCCTAATTGAATACCTCTAGATTCATTAAAAGAATTAAAATCCCTCAAAATCCCAATTGAATACACCCCGAACCACATCAAACACATCAGAACATAAATCTCAGCCCATTTAGAAGCATGTAGCTCGACTGCGATAATCAAGGATGAGCAGAAGAGACCTCACCTTTCTGAACAACTAAAGAATCCTCTTTTGGGGTACCGACAGGCGTATCCACTTCAAATGAAGGCATCTCCAATGTGGGAACAATCGGAGGTTTTATCCTCCTACTGACTGTCATCTTTAACCCTTCCGTCGTGTGAATGGTGGCTCCCGTTGTCATCTTGACCTGCTCGGAGAACCATTCATTAGATAGAATCATAAAACTTATTGTGGTTCTTCTTCCCAATTGCGCCAGCAAATACCGAGTTTAAGAATCACGCTTCAAAAAGCTACTGTTAGGCTAGATATAATACGCGCCGGAAACAACATAGGGAAACTTACCTCAGGAGCGCCAATTGCCATCTGAAAGTTAAATCTTCGAACAAGCATTGAAAGTGCTACCACAGTCTGTCAATCAGCAAAGTGAATGTTTCAGAACACTTTCTTATTTTGCAAAAAAGGAGAAGCTCTGAATACTTGTAAATGGTCGTCGCGAGAAGAAGCACGCAAAAATTTCAGTAATTTATATTCAACAAGTTCAAATGTTTATATTACCTCGAACGTGGCAAACATGTCACCTACGCATTTCCGTGGTCCTCCACCAAAGGGCAAGTAACTGAAACGATAACTACCAGTCATTTATTCATAAAAAGACAGAGATACTTTATATAAAACCTCCAAGACAAAATCCAACCCTGAATCCCATCTCAACGAAGACAGCATAACAGACCAGTTGTAACTCCACAAAACAATCTTGTGACACAAGTCCAATTCGTGAAATAGGCAGAGAGATGAAATACCGAAAATTTTGGTTTGTCTCGTTAGGATTGGGTCCATCTAATGGCCATCTTTCAGGGTTAAACTTATCTGCGTCGTCCCATTGTTTTGGACTGCGATGCAGATTCCAAATACAAATAAATATATCCTCGTTCCTGTAAATGAAAATATAATAAACTATGAATGATACGTATGATAACTTGTTTGTATGATCAAGGAAAAAAATTTCCTTTCGAAAAAAAAAACTAAATAAAAAGCTAGGTCATTTTTTAAAGAAAAAAGACACTACGGTTCTCTTAAAGAAAGCAATGAGGAAGATAGTGTTAATCATATATTATGTTACAAATGAACAACAAATTGACCTTTTAATAGGGTAGTCTCCCAGCTTGTCATCCTCCAGTGAACGACGAATTAACACAGGTGGTTGTGGGTAAAGCCTCAAGGACTACAAAGGAAGAAGGAAGGTTAAACCAAAAAGAAACAATCATATTGACAATTAATATAGAAGATTAACCTTCTAATCATTCCGATAAAAGCTGGTCTGCTTACTTCGTTAATCACTCGAGTTGCATACTTGAGGTTCTTCATATCATCAATGGTTGGAAATCTATCTCCAAGAACGGAATCAGCCTAAGAACATGAAGAGTGATAATTAAAAAGAAAATATCATAAAGGCTAAAGTATTCATGACACCTATTGATTCTTCCGGTACAAATATTGATGCATTAAAATTAAAAATTTAACATACCTCCTCTTGGAGCTTGGCCATGACCCCAGGCTCCTGCAGTCAGCCAAAATTGCAAATCATGAGAAATAGATTTGCGATTCACGCATGATAAGTTGTAGTCCTTATTTCTAAGTGAGAACTTCATCATCTACTTTTAAAAAAGGAACTACGTATATTGGTTTCAAAATCATATGTACCGTAAATTCATTATTCACCACACACATTTACTTAGCAAGCACCCGAGATTTACAAGTTGTTATATTTATCCAGTTCAAGTATAATTCCTTATTACCGTGTACTAAAGAATATAAAAGTGAGAAATTAGTTCCATAATTCCATTACTAAGCCACAAACTTGTTACCATGGAAAGAAGATAAAATGTCCATGTTAAGACTGCAGCTGATGTTTCATGCCCAGCTATTAGCATTGTCATCAAGTCATCACGGAGTTGCTTGCTAGAAACCTACAAACAGTGGAGCAAAAAGTTCAACCATTTGAGCTGGTGACAAGCATGTCTGATAGTTTGTAGTTACATACATCATCGCCAGATGCCAAAAGAAAATGGAGAATACTAGGATCTTGTTCATTCATGTACTCCTCATGAAACTGTAGCTCTTCTTCGTCTACCATTCTCTGCAGATGACAAATGAAACTAAAAATTAAAGCAATAATGCATCAGATTAGCAGCCATGCCCAGCCATGTATGATCTTGAAAGAATACATACGCGTGAGTGTGATCAGAAACATGTCATGCCAAACAATCGATCGCTTTACCTTGCAAATTGCTATCAAATCATCCAGTGTAGTATTAATTAATTTGAGGGCTGTTGCAACTTTTCTTTGTCGTGGTGAAATGTCTTTCCATATTGGGATCTCCCATAATGGTATTGGTGCAACACTGCGATTTTCTGCTTCTCTCAAGACAGTGTACACAGCCTGCTCTAGCCAAAATAGAATGACACCGATATGTAGATCAAGAGAACCATTGAAGATAAGTGGAAGCTAAACAGGAAAGAACCTCGTATAACTGGAACTAAGATAAAAGGAATGGAAAGGAATACCTCAACAATCCCAGTGTCATTTGTCAACGAATCAAAATCATAATTAAAAAGTGCCTTGCCAATGATGTCCAGTGTCAAACGGGAGAAAAGCGACTCCATCTCTACATCCTCCCCATCAGATGCAGCAGCATCTAGCTTTTGGCAAAGCCTGTCTGTAGCTTCTCCAAAGAGATTAATCATAGCTGTTACGTACTACAGGTTCAAAATAAAAAAATAGAAATCAACAATAAAAATCGATCAACGAAAAGAAAGTTAAAAATAGTTCCTGTGGCCTGTTCAAGTTTTAAATTTACAGTGAGGTAGCTCCAAATTGAATGAGAAAATGAACAGGCTTTTAATAAGGCAAACAGCTCATAAATTTTCTATCTGCAGTTTTCTAAATAATCAAGTGTTTTTTGTTATATAGAAAGAACATTTTCTTAATATATGAACAAAATCAATACACTCTTCAAACATTTGAACCTAGGGATGCCTTGCCCAATGCTTTTGCTATTGGAAACATTGAATGTATGGAAACAGAGACATTTTTCAACAAGATTAAAAAAGGAATCGCAATTGAAAATGAGAAGGAAAAGAACGAAATACCTTCTGATGCAATGCAGGAACTATAGCACGTCGTCGAACACGCCATATTTCCCCGTCTGCGGGAATGAGTCCAGTCCCCATTACAAATTCTAGAATTTCGGCCAAGATTCCCTGTGCACAAAGTATATATCACTTAAGAAAGGAAGAGACAGAGAGAGAGAGGACACAAAAAGACATTATCAATTTGGTTTACCTTTGAATAAGCCTTTGAATTTTCTCTTAATATATGTTTGGCAATCGCGGGATCAGAAACTATCAAAAAGGACTGCAGCAAGAAATAACAAGTAATTCATTCAGAACGACACCCTTTCCGTCATAACAATCTACTAAGCTTGAGAGAGACTGCTATTAATCAATGAGATGGATATTAGAAATGAAAAAACCTTTGGTCCAAATGTCAGCCTGTAAATTCCACCATATGTGAGGTAAAGCTCAAACAGCGGGATGAAAAAGGCCTCACTTTGAATGGCACTGATCGCTCCCTTTGCCTCCGGAATTTTTGGATAGTTTTCAGGTGCATCAGCCCAGCTGAACAAGAAATCTAGTATCCCAGCAGGAACACCAACCTTCGACAAACCACTCTTCAATTGAGATGGAAAACTAATAACCACATTCAAGAGCCTCAGAGTTACGAATGCATAAAAGCAAATGTGGATGTATAATAACACAAAATAAGCTTCCCCAGATAAGAACTTACTTCCACAAGTCCATAAAAAGAAAGCAATAGACTTTCTTCCGACAATTAAGAACGGCAAAATACGTTTTCGACTTTTGGCCACCAAATACTTAACATCAAAGTAAAATTGAACTTATACATCTAGCTTTTGCCATAATTAAGTATAATTAGAATTCATTAAGCAAATTATTAAGTAAATTTGAACAAATGCAGCTGAAACTTCCCAAACAGATGACAAATCAAAACTAAACGCAGAATTTCAATCACTAATAATCACATTACCCAGATTTCTCCACAGTGAACTCTCCTGAAGCAATTCGAGCAGAGAGCTCGGCGCGCCGCTTCTCTTCCGGCAACCGCTCCACGCTCTTGACGCCGCCGTCGACAGAATCAGGCTCTCTTCCATTAGAAGATGCGCATTTAATCATAGACAAACCAAAACTTCCTGCAAAACAAAACCACCAAAATCATCAACAAAAAAAGTAGACATTAAGCAAAAACAAGCTCAAAGAAGCCCAAAGAAGCTAAAAGAAGCTCAAAGATCGAAACTTTCAGGAGAAATGGACCTCTCTGTCTGGTGGGTCGGAGCCTGTTGGAGTGGCGCTTGGCCTGGAAGGTTTTGGCGGGGACGAACTGCAGAAGAGGAATAGTGGCGGCGCCCGCCATTGGCGGTGGCCCTCAGCCGTCGGGGATTGGCGGTTGAGGAAGAGAGGGAGGAGGAAGAAGAAGATGATGATAATGCAGGGGCCAAACGTGGTCGTTTTCTACCGCAACAAGTTGGTGGGTGAATCTTTTGTCCGCGTTTGCAGTTACATACCCGCCAATTAAAATCCGTTTGCGTCAGCGATTCGGTATCTTCTCACCCACCCGACCCGACCCAAAACGCATGCGACAAGGGCCATTACACTTCGGTTTGTATGTACTAACCTCAGAAGTATTATTGTCTTAAAGATCACCATCAATTGTATACCATCAATCGTACACACAAATTGATAGTAAAACATTTCGAATCATTTTTTGTTGATAACAAGAATGTTTCCATTTTTTGCGACTATTTCTAATATTATCTCGTCCATAAAACGTTTATTTGAGAGAAAAATGTAAAAGAAAAAATTGAGACAATTTATCTAGTATATATTTTGTATATATTTACTATATTTATCATAAATTTTATTTTGATTATTTTTCTTTAGTTTTGTTGACCCGATTAATGTGTCGTTTAAATAATCAATTGTCTTATTTATCAAACAAACAAAAACTAAATGGTCTGTTGCAAAAGAGACAGTAGCTTAAATGTCTAGAGTGGATGTGTTCCGTACCATGTATTCTAGTTTAAAGAGTAATGTTATGCATAATATATTTTTATATCACATTTTCATGCCACATTAGGTGGCATCTGATCTGAACAGTCATATCATTTGAAAATTTTACAAAACCCAAGAAAATGAAGGAGAAAGACTCCTCGTATACCACAATCATCATTTAATTAACTAGTTTTTCTTAATTATTAGTTTATTAAATAATGAACTAAATTTAAAAATATGATTAATTCAAATGATGTGGTTATCTACATCAAATATCACCTAAGATGGTATGAAAATGTGGTACAAAAACATCGTATGAATAGCAATACTCTAGTTTAAATTCATCTACTTGCAGAGTAAAAATTTACAATATCATATTTTAAACAAAAACAGATTTATTTATTGAGTAAAATTTAGAATTGATTCCTAAAATTTTATCCTACTTTACATTTGGTCTTTGAATTAAAAATCCATAAATTGATATAGCTGAATTTAACAAAGGTGCACAAATAGTCCTAGTCGTCAACTTTTGCAAAAATCTTGTTTATTTGATGATATGACACATATATGGATCTTACACTCAACTCTAAAAAAATTAACGTAATTACTCGATGATTTTGTATGCCTATATCATTTTTACTTCATATAAAAAGAGTAAATATATTGATTTTGTAGTGTTAGGAAGTTAGGACTCGTTTGAAAATACTTATAAAATGACTAAACAGCTTTGGTGAAAATATTTTTTAAATCAATTTTTAGTAAAAATTCAAGTGAATCGTGGAAAAACATTTTTAATTGCTTCCTACTGCAAGAAGAACATATATGATGCTTCCTCACAAAACAGTTAAAGTGCTTTTATAACTCAAAATTAAATTCATCAAAAGTGTTTTTTGTCACTTAAAAACACGTTCAAATAAACTTTAATCACTTAAAAGCACTTCCAAAAAGACTTTAGTAAACATGCATCCAAAAATGTTCTACCAGTAAGCAATAGTTATTCAAAATTCAACTTAATTTGTCCACAAAGAAATTAACCAAACAATTAATTATCCGAAATTTTCAAACAAACCATGCAAACCCTATCAATATAGTTTCTGGGGTTTATGATTATTATTACTGCTTAATTAAAAATCAGACGGCAACTTGTCTGCAACAACTGGATGATCTATCGATATAGCTCCGATAGAACTGCTCTCAAGGCAAGTCACTGCGTCCTGCAACCATCAAAATCCAAATGAATTTATAATTATTATTAGCTACATTCGAACTCAGTTAATTACTAATTAGTATGATACCCCTAATAATTATAAAAATTAAGGAGAATTACCGATCATTTTCACGCCTCTGCTGGGCGAGAAACAGGCGTATGTGAGGATCTATCGGAAGTCCCATGGCTTCGTACTTAGGATCATACAGTGCGTTTTTAATGGCCCTGCCAGGATTTTTACACAATTATTTTGATATTGTAGGAGATTAATTGTCAGTTTTCATGACAATATATTCATAATTAATCACCAAAAAATTAAAAGAAATCACAATTAAATTAATTATTGACGATTAATAATTTTACCTAGAACTGGAAGCAGAAGCATTGTTGCTATAGTTCTGTAGTCCCTGCGAGGACTGACCCTGAGGAAGCCAATTACTATTGGCTAAGAGATTCTGTGCCGGAATATTCACATTCTCTTGCCAGTTGCTCATCGAAATCTACACATATACGAACAATATATCAACCAGAGTCTGCAGATGAATATCATATAACTGATGAAAATGAAATAGAAAACTTTAACGAAAAGCTCTCAGTACTGTTCACTTTAACGAAAAACCATATTTTTACACTAAAAATCAATTCTGATACTATTCAGTTTATCATTTATTTTGTCCTTACTGTTAAAACTTAATGTTTTCAAACCTTTTTCATTAGCTTTCAAAATAGATTAGTACGTACTCTAGGTCTAGGGGCAGCCCTTGGCAACTCTCCAGCTACCGGCTGGTATGCATTGTTTCGGTTCAGAAAGTTGGCCGGCGTCCCCTGCTGAAAAATGAATTTGTAACCAAATATTGATTCAATGCGTTGATGCGAAGGGATGAATAACATGAAAAAACTAGGCAGCTTTGAGGAAAAAAAAACAAATTTCTTCTGCCATAAAATCATCTAATAATGGTGATATATATATGCAATAATTGATCCGAGAGTCGGTTTTAATTACATTTATCGGTGATATGTAATGTCTGCGGATTAGTTTTACAGTGGAAACTTCCAGCTTCTTTTTATTTAAAACAGAATATTGTGATATATACAAATTAAACTTAAATTAATAAGAACAAGCACATGCACCTCATGATTGTGATTGATTTTAAAATTTGGGAAGAATAATGCATACTTGAGGAACAACAGGGATGTTGTCAAAGGGGTTCATCTGGCTGAAATTGGTTCCGGGAGAATAAAAGCTGCCATTGACAGCGGGAGCAGCTTGGCTATGGGTCAAGCCCTGAAATTGTATTTCTTGTGCCCTGTATAGATGACGCAAGTCAATATATTATGGCAGTGAATACTAATTCCTTTGACAGAAGAAAAAGAAACAAAAATTAATAATTTCCATTTAACCTACGTCTGGAAAGCTAATATTTCGACCGGAAAATTTAAATAAATAAATAAGGGGAATTTGGCAATACTATATTTGATTGAAACGATTGGATACAATGGTAATGTTTCTCAATTTAAATTAAAAAATAGGTACAATGTATCATTTCATATATTTTCTCTTCTTTTTTTTTCCATATAAATAAAAGGTGATACTATTCACACACAATTTTTACCTTTCATACACTAACGGTTAATTTATGTCAATTAATCATCTTTAATCATTCGATCCGACGATCGAAAATTGAGATGAACGTTTAGAAGGTAAAAACAGATGTGTGGATAGTATCACTCTGAATATATTAATATTCATGTAATGTTAAACATGGACCCATATCCCCTCTGGACCCAAAAATTTTGAGTCTAAGGATCAAATGATCCGGACCGTTGAAATTTAATCCAACGGCTACAATTATTATAACTTTTAAGGGGCCTCCTGTTTGTAATTATTTGATCAAATTGCAACGACCCAGATCATTTGATCATTAGGCTCAGATTTTTTGGTCCAGAGAAGATCCAGGTTCGTTAAACATAATTCCATTCACAACCCTCTATTTAAATGCAAATTCCCGAATAATATGAAAATTAATGAAAATGACTTGAAAACTGACTTTTAACAATAAGGACAAAATAAAGGGTAATGTGAATAGTACCTAAATTGACTTTTTGTGTAAAAATATGATTTTTCGTTAAAATAAACAGTGCTGATAGTTTTTTGTTAAAATTCCCAATAATAATTAGCTATAGAATTCTAGCAAAATAATAAAATAATTAGCTATAGAACAAAATACTGAAAATATTGAATCTTAGGTTGTCAGCTGTCACGTACCAAATAGCCAGGTTAATCGGGAAGTTTAATTATAAAACAATAACAAAAAAATATTAAAAATAAAATCTCACACACCAAGAAGCTAGGTTAATTGGAAGATTAAATAATTTTTTTCAACACAGACATGTATCAATAAAAAAAATACAGATTTGTATACCCAAATTGTCCTTCTCTCATTAAAATTATAAATAAATAAAACGTACGGCAAGAGTCTAGTAAGCATTTATACATTAATGAGAATCACCATGATAAGGCAAAGCATAATTTGGGCATATGAATATGAGCATACCCTAAAAGATTTGTATGGGGGTTCAAATTAGTTTGTGTCCTCAGAAAGGGGGATCCATCATTTCCATCCTCCAACTGTGGCTGCATATATAGACAAGAAACAACATAATTAAACAAATGTAACAATTGACCATTTTTATCATCGAATTTCGTAAAAAAAGGAAGTAATCTTTCAAAAATTCAAAGTAGCTAGAGAAATCAAAGATTTTGGGTAGTATTAATTGTCTCCTCACAAGCACTGGTAGCCTGGACGAGTCCAATCGAAGATCCTGAGGCAAGTTTCCATAAGCACGGTTGCTGTTGTCTTCTGATGAGGCCATGTTTTCTCTAAAGCTAAACAAAGAATTAAAAGCAGCTAGGGTTAATGTAATTCATTGGGAACCATTTACCACAATTATATATTGTGTTGAATTACTAGTATTTTTGGTATAATGGTTGGTGAAGAACTGATAGTTAATATGACACTGTAAATTGTTGTCAATATTAATTATATAGAACTATATATATTCAGCTAGTTAGCTAATATATCTGGGTGCATTTTTGGTTACCACTCTCAAGTTGTGGTAATGTCCACCATCCTATTTATCTACATTCGATGAGTTTAAATTTTGAGGTTTATCTATCTACTACATAAATTTTGAAATTTAAACTTATCTAATCGTAATAAATAGAATAGTGAGCATCATCATCACTTGAGAGTGATGAGCAAAATATTTCCAAATAGATATACACATACATAGGCATTTGCTGAAAATGTTGGCGATTGGCCTGCTGGATGCCCCTTGGCCGAGGAACGCTTGAGTGTTGATTATTCCCAAGGATAAGGTTCATGGGAAGGCTCATGGGAATTGGTTCAGAGTTGAGTAAGTATTGGATGAAGTCATTTTCTTGAGGTGCATAATCCACCTAAACAATAACAATAACCGTATGGTAATTGCTTAGTAAAAACTTTAAGAAGAAAGGTAACATACATACACATTCTAAAATATGAGAGTTGTTACTGATAATTTAAAAACGTCATGATGTGCCACTTAGTATTACGATCTAGTGGTATTCAATTTCATTTGTAAGTGAGAGGTCTTAGATTCGATTTTCGCTAAAAGCAAATTTGAACCACATTATTGCTAGCACATTGTGAGGCTAAGCCTACCCTCTCCCTTTTAATGTAGATAATATCGTTTGTTTAAAAAAAAAACACGTCATCATGCATAATAAATTTGAGAAATGCGAAGGGGACTCTCTCAAAAGTGAAACTCTCCCTGAACTCTATCTCGTCTCATATTTTTTGCACAATATTTTATAATATTGCCATGAGAATTAACGTTAAATAGTGAAGTGACAACGAGTCAATTGAAGAGTCTTGCTTTGAAAGACCTCCTAGCATTTCTCTTTAAATTAATACAAATATTAGTAAAAACTTTTGTTGCTCTACGCAAGATGTCATAATTCAAAGTCCTAATAACAGTATCCTTAAATATTTTTCAATTCATATATATATATATATATATTATCTTCGGGTGTATATTAGTAGTGCTGAACATAAATATATAAAGTAGTACTCAAGAGAGAAACTCAGATAATACCGTAGTTGCAGAAAAGAGTGACGATGGCCCTGATAATGCAGAATAAGTGGAGAGCGACGACCTAGAGTACCCTTGAGTAACCGGAGTGCTGCCAGCACCGCTGCCTACCTCAGATTTCACATGGCGTTGGAACTCCTCCACCGCCGGCCTATTTGTGTACATAAGATACCAAATTAAATTCCTGATTAGTCCCAAAACAAAATTAATCAATCAACTACATGACAATATTTATATATATTACTGTTGATCATGAGGCAGCATTTTTGCAAGATCCTGCTCATTAGATTCATCAGTTTTAGTCAAATTCTCCCGTTTCTCATAAAAACTAATTAGTTGTTCTTGTGTTGCTTGATCATCGTCGTCCATCATGTCTACTTTATCCGCAACGCCGCCTACTTCAGATTTCACATGGGCTTGGAGCGCCTCCACCGCCGGCCTAATTGATGCCAAATTAAATTCATGATTAGTCCCAAAATTAAAGAACAAATTATTCAATATATAGTATGTGTATATATTACAGCTGATCACGAGGCAGCATTGTTGCAGGATCCTGCTCATCATCATTTGATCCATCACTTTTAGTAGAGTTCTCCTGGTTCTCCGAAGCAATTGGTTGTTCATGTGTTGCTTGATCATTGTCATCCATCATGTCTACTTTCTCCGCATCCATGACTTCTATGACTTGCTCATCACTACTGACCCGGTCAGCATCCACTCGACGTCCTAGCTGATGATCATCGTCCATGACGTCCACTTTCTCGGCCAGATATTCCACTTGTTCATTCTTTATTACGACCTGCTTATTTTCCACGGCATGGACTTTCTCATCGACTGCAACATTCACTTGTCCTTTGAGATCAGTATCAGCCACGGTCTCATCCATTGCACGCTCGTGGTCTGGGTCAACAGATTCTACTTGCTTCTGCTGCAGGAATTTATAAGAAAATTTGTATCAGCTTGATTTTTATTAGCTTTATTTACTAGATAAATTAATTTATCAGCTTATTTTTATATCAATTCATTTGTCATCAGCTTACAATATCATCCTTTGGTGATTGCTGTGACGCGTCGACTTTAGTACCATCCGCAGCATGCCCTTGCTGAAAAAACGATTAAAAGTAAATATTTTCAAAAGTAAATAAGTATAATTATATTAAACAAACTCATTCAGGCATAAATATAAGAAAACTATCGGTATTGTTCACTTTAATGAAAAAATCACATTTTTACACTAAAAAGTCAATCATAGTATTATTTACTTTATCTTTTATTTTATTTTTATCGTTAAAACTCAAAGTTTTCAAGTTATTTTCATTAGTTTTCCTTATATATAATTATATGATTATAGTACTAGTTAATAATTAAGGAGGAAATAATTAAGAATATATTAAGCTTGAGTCATTGATGACTACTAGGTACGATGCTCCCTCATTAGAAATTCTATACAACAAAATCCAATTTTACTCCAAAGTTACTAACTACTCTAACACAATTTCATAATTATGAAAGCCTTTAAGAGAGTCGAAAGCACTCAAACTGATGCGTGATGTTGCCAATTTGCCATGCATGCTCTCATTCTTGTGTAGTTGTCACATCCCGGCCCGGGCTCGACCACTTTTCGGGCTCGACTCTGCCATAGCACGATATTGTCCGTTTTGAGCCCCGACCACGCCCTCATGATTTTGTTTCTGGGAACTCATACGAGAACTTTCCAGTGGGTCACCCATCATGGGAGTGCTCTCGTGCGCTACTCGCTTAACTTCGAAATTCCAATGGAATTCGAAGCCAGTGAGCTCCCAAAAGGCCTCGTGCTAATTGGAGGTGGGGATGTACATATAAGGCTTATAGGATCCTCACCCTTGGGCGATGTGGGATCTTACAATCCACCCCTCTTAGGGGTTCGACGTCCTCAGCGGCACATTTCTGGCCAGAGAGTGGCTCTGTTACCAAATTGTCACATCCTGACCCGAGCCCCCACTTTCCGAGCTTGACTCCGCCATAGCACAATATTGTCCGCTTTGGCCCCGACCTCGGCCTCACAATTTTGTTTCTGGGAACTCACACAAGAATTTTTCAGTGGGTCACCCATCATGGAAGTGCTCTCGTGCGCTACTCGCTTAACTTCGGAGTTCCAATGAAACTCGAAGCCAGTTAGCTCCCAAAAGGTCTCGTGCTAATTGGAGATGAGCATGTAAATATAAGGCTTATAGGATTCTCACTCCTTGGCGACTTGGGATCTTACAATAGCGGTGTTTAATAAGTTATAAAATATTATCTAATTTTTAACTTCTTAAGAATTTATATATGTAGTGGGAGGCAAATAGGTAAATAAAAATAACTGAATTTTTTTTTCAATGTGCTCATAACATAGGTACATATGTTATACAGCGTACTGCCTAGTATCGGTACATTGAAAAGCTCTCAAATAACCCAATCAATTTATTAAATAGATGCAATAAATTTATACTGAAGTTGGTTGACGCAATACAAGAGATTTTTCAGTGTGACCGTCACGCGGGGTGGTACACCACGTGCCGTTATATAAATTATGAGATATGTGAGTTAAAATGTTAATAACATAAAAAATAAAACTTCTCACCACTTACATAGAAGCACGTAGTGTACTATCTGTATTCTCGTCACAAATAAAAATTTCTCGATAGATTACCTCGATCTCGTTAGTAGGTTCCAAGGTGTCTTCAACCACCTTTTCGTTTGTAGGTTTTGAAGTGACTTCAAGGATGTTGTTGGAGTTGGATTCAGTTGACATAGCTAGAGATCCTGTAAAAAGATTTTTAAAAATGTCAATCAAATCTTACATAAATAAAATATGACAAAAAAATTCAAAATAAAATGAACGACTACACACAAAAAATGTGTGAAAAAAAGGGTATTGTGATTGCATAAACAAAATGTAGAATGTATATTCAAGAAAATAGTAAATAAGGAAAATGTAAACAATATTCGTGGACTGTTTGTTTCCATATGATACACCACAATATTCATCGCTGCCGGAAATTTTAATATTTTTATATTCAGATATCTCGGCTGACAACCCTAAACTATATTCAGAACATTCCCGTTGACACTCCTTAAAGTACTTTTCGTACACTTACAATCCCATCTGGTAACCCTAAATTGTATCGTCCGGCAACCCTAAACTACATTTTTCATAATCCATCTCGACCAGCAACCCTAAACTACTTTGTATATATCAGGCAGCTCTTTATTTTGGGCAACCTTTGAATAAACTTATATTTGAAACGTTAAACTGAAAAGAAAAGAAAAAATCACAAATTAAATTTGTACGTTACAAGATATTGAAATACTACTAGCTATTAAATAAAACATACAAGGACTGAATACCGATTGAGTTTTTTTTGTTGCTACACTAAGAAGGAAGAGGAGGAGACGGCGTTGCGGTGAGAATTCTTATAGATGAAATTTTATGTCGATATATATAGGATACCTGAAATATCAACTTTGGAACTTCTAATATAAAAAAAAATATATTTGGCTAATATGAAAGGAAATAACATGAAAAAAAAGGACTAAATACGGAAATCCCAGGTTAGCTTTAATGTTTATTATGAACTATATTACAGTCAGTGAATCTACAAGACAATTGCGATTTCTTGTTTGGTTTTGACAACTTATGTAGTACTGTATTCAGAATTAGGAGGTAAAAACCGAAAAAGGGAATGATTTAAATTTTGTAACTATATGCATGTATATTATGAAATACAGTAAAACAAAAAAAATCACATGTTAATTTTGTTAAAATTGACAAATTATTTTACATGGAAAAATTAAAAGAGATATAGAAATTATAATAAACATAGAATGTATATATTTAAAAAACTTCCATATGTGTATAATAATAGTAAGAAATAAATCTCTAAATAGTTAGTATGCATGACAATTAGATTCCTTATAATACTGTTACTATAAGTAGAAATGAGAATATTCATGTATCAAATTTCCTCATTTTCTATATTAATATAATCATAAATAGGTTTCTTTATTATTTATTTAAGATAAAATGTCACATCTTGACCCGGGCGGGACCACTTTTCGGGTTCGACTCCATCGTAGCACGATATTGTCCGCTATGAGCCCTGACCAAGAGGTCACCCATCCTGGGATTGCTCTAGCCCAAACTCGCTTAACTTCAGATTTCCTACAGAACCCGAAGCCAGTGAGCTCCCAAAAGGCCTCGTGCTAGGTAGAGATGGGAATGTACATATAAGGCTTACATGATCCTCTCCCCTGGGCGATGTGGGATGTTACAATCCACCCCCTTAGGGGCCTGACGTCCTCGTTGGCACACTTCCGGCCAGAGATTGGCTCTGATACCAAATTGTCACATCCCGACCCGGGCGGAACCACTTACCGGGTTCGACTCCACTGTAGCACGATATTGTCCGCTTTGGGCCCCGACCATGCCCTCGCGGTTTTGTTCTTGGGAACTCACAAGCAACTTCCCAAGAGGTCACCCATCCTAGGATTGCTCTAGCTCAAGCTCGCTTAACTTCGGAGTTCGTACGGAACCCGAAGCCAGTGAGCTCCCAAAAGGCCTCGTGCTAGGTAGAGATGAGAATATACATGTAAGGCTTACATGATCCTCTTTACTGGGCGATGTGGGATGTTACATAAAAGCTACCTCACAGTTTGACGTAAATTCTCGTGTCAATATTATAAAACATTGTGCAAAAAACATAAGATAATATAGAGTTCACTTTTAAGAGTTTCCTTACCATTTCTCCTTATTTAAAGGAGATGAATCTCTTTTTTCTTTTTTTCTTTTCTTTCAAAGGACTATTAGTGGTACTGGTTTCGCATACTTTTACAACAATTCGAACTAAGTCTACGCGTGCGTGATCGAGGTTGGTTCGATTTTAGGTCTGAATTCGGCACAAATTTTACATATTGTAGTTTTTTAAATTCGAAATCAGAATCAAACAACAATGGTTAAGAACCGATTACATCGAGTCACCAATGTTGCGGTGGTTTAGTTTGGTTTTCGGTTTAACCAAATAAAAAATAGAGTACTTTGATCCATATATGTCATCATATATAATACTTATACCATATGTTGATAAAACACATTAAACTTGCGATAGATGTATCTACGAAAATAAATAAAACTTAATCTACCTATCATCCCTGAAATAGTCCAAATGAATTTTATTTTCCATACATTTATAAATATACTAGGATATATGCTAATATATATTTTGAAAACTTTATTTTAGTCCTTGGCAAAGATTATTTTTTGATTAAAACCATGAGTAAGATCAAAATCTAATTTTAGTCCCTTGATACATTAATAACCTCATTTATTAATTATATTGTGATTTTTAATTATTTACCTTTTTCTTTTCTAATTTTTAATGTATTAATTTTATTTCATTATAATTTTTATATTCATTTCATTCATTGTAATATATATATTTGTTGTGAACATTTAGATAAACTAATTTTAGGTATACACATTTTGGTACTAACATTTCGGTGCATACATTTCGGTGCATACATTTAGGTACATACATTTCGGTATTAACATTTTGGTGCATACATTTCGGTACACACATTTAGGTACATTAATTTAATATTAATACATTTCAGTGCATATATTTAGGTACATACATTTCGGTGCATATATTTAGATACATACATTTCGGTGCATATATTAGGTGCATATATTTAGGTATATACATTTCGGTGCACATATTTAGGTACACACATTTTGGTGCATACATTTCGCTATACACATTTAGGTACATTAATTTAATATTAATACATTTCGGTACTAACATTTAAATATATTAGTTCAATATAATATATTTCGGTACACACATTTCGGTACTAACATTTAGGTACATTAATTGAGTCTTTCAAGTTTGAAGAATGTTAAATAAAATTAATAAATTAAAAAACTCTTTTTTGGTCAAAAAATAAATTAAAATTTGTGTATTAATAAATTTAAATATTTAATGGGAGATATTAAATAAAATACACATTAATTATTTTGAATTAAGGACACATTAGGGACTAAAAATCAATATTCAATCTAACACCAAGTTTTTTTAAGTTTTAATCTTCTTGAAGGATTAAAGTTCAAAAACCCCATATATATATTACCTATCATATAGATTAGTTAACACAGTTAATTAGAACGTGCAATGAAGGTTAAAGAAAAAATTAAGATACAAATTATGAGTAGGAAAAAGGAGAAATAATATTTAATTCTAAAATTGAGTGAAAGAAAACTTATAAAGAAGGATGACATTTATCACAATTTAATAAAAGATAAAAAAGGATTTAATGCGGATAATCAATGAAGGGACCTAACCTAATAAAGTGGACTAAACCCAATAATAAAGATCATTCATACAAAAAATCATTCGAATTGGAGATTGTTTGGTTATCTAAACTTATGAATCAAATCAATAGTTTAGGTACCAAGTAGCATATTCATGGTAAACCATTCATTAATTTGATATATTCGGATGACTAAACAATTTCCGATTTTAATAATTCTTTGTAGGGATGATTTTTAAATAAATATTAAGAAGTTGAATAGGTTCATCATGAAATTTCTACGATGAAGATATCTTTTTGCAAGTAAGGGATGAGCTCATCTCCCAATAGGCGAATTGTAACATCCCGTTCCGAGTTTTATATATTCTCGACGTGAAATGACGATTTTGCCCTTGACTACGCGTGAACGGGGGTGTTTTGGGCTTGGTTTTGGGTTATGGATGTCCTAAGCCCTTTGGGCCCAATAGTTTGGGCTTTCAAATTATATAAACATACTCACACACTCACCATGCACACACGTGCACAGCTTCTGTTTTCTTCCTTTTCTCTCCGTCTCGAACTCTCTCGTCTTCCCTTACCTTTCTTCGTACGGACGCACACATATCTCACGATCGAGACTCGGATCGAAGCCTAGGTAAGGCTATTTTTTATCCTTGAGGCTAGTTGAACGTTTATATGGTGGTTCTGAGAACGGGAAACGTCGAAACCATGTCAAACCCGTAAGCTAATCCTAGGGTATTGTTCATGTACTTTTATTTCAGGACGTTTTAAGTGAAACTAAGATCACAGCGAGACTTAGAATCTTCCCACGAACCTCGGAGTACCTCGTTTGCACACGTGGGACGTCGGGATCATTGGTTTCGAGGGTGGCCGGTTTTGGAGAAATTCCCCGAGGAATTTCCAGGTGTTTTTCGAGATTTTTGAGGTATATACTTGTTCTACACTTAATTTATAGCATGTAGGAAGAAAAATGGACGAAAAAGGATGAAAAACAAGTGAGATATAGGAGTTTGAAAGTTCGCCGGAGTCCGGTCGCCGGAAAAACCAGTCCGGCGACGCGAGGAAGGAGATGACGCGCGTAGGGGGCGCGTCTGTCCGTGAGTTCCCTGGCGCGTGGGGGCGCGTGCCACAGCAAAAAATTATTTTAAAATTATCACGACGTTCGTGACGTCGTGTAGGTCGCGTTGGTATAATCAAATACCAAAATTGACCTTCGTACGAAAAGTTATTTACGTAGTTCATTTATGTGCTGTTAATGACGGTTTTACAGTTGTTTCACATATATGTGAGACGTATCCAGAGGACGAGCGCATTCATTCTAGGCTCGGGGGATACGACCCGTCGACATACCTGTGAGTGGGCTTTTGTTTTCAGTATATATATATATAATTGATGTTTTTCCCAGAAACGTAATTTGATTGATTTACGAAGTGAATTGATTTTATAATTGAATTGCCATGTCGTATGCCAATCATATTTTATAAATTCGAGTATGATTGCATTTGTTATGCTCCGACGCCGAGGACGGCCAGGTAAGTCAGGTAAGTATGATAGTTAGTGTTTGAGATGATGATGGATTGTGATTTAGCTCATCACCTGCACCTCGGGTGTTTGTGCTCCGCCAGAGTAGGGCCTAGCCTTCACGTGATCGTTCACCTCACGCACCGTACACTCACCTTGGATCCAAGGCAGGTGCCTAGCCTGTCGTACAAACCACTATAGGTGGTTCCGACTCGTAGGTGACCCGCGATTCGTCGCATAGCCTTCACGTGATCGTAGCACTGAGCGTAATATTATACACCTAGCCTGTCGTACAGACCACTATAGGTGGTTCCGACTCGTGTGCAGGATAATGATTGATAGTGATTGAGTATGATGGATGAGCTATAGATTCAGCCGTACAGGTCACTAGAGGTGACTTCGGCTGACATGACACTAGGGACACCCCTGATTTATATTACTTGCCTGATGATAATGATTTTCTGAGTTGGTATATTGACATGGCCTATTCTTGAGATTGATAATGAGTTTTGATTCCTATACGGGGTTTTTGTATATAAGTTTATATACGTATTATTTTTCTGGGAAAATTATACTGTATTTACAGCGAGGGGTTATATGGATTTTATAAATGGTTTTGGAAAGTATTTGTTTTTGCCCACTCACGTTTTCTGTTTTGCGCCCCTCCAGGTTCTAGGTAACAACGACGTGGACGGCTATCGAGGCACCGAGGCAGTTCTGACAGACCACCACTTATGTAGGGTTTCTTCTGTAATTGTGTCGGTTTGTTTAAAGTGACTGCACCTAGGATTGGCTCTGTATCATATGTATATTATCGACTTGACTTTCACTGTTGCATTTCATGCATAATTATCTTCCGCTGACGTTTTTGGTTACGTCACTCACACGTGACGGCCAACACGCTTCGACCCCTGGGTCGGGGTGTGTCACAAGTATTATTATTTTATTATAAACAGTTTAATTTGGTTAACCCATAATTTATAAAAATCAAACCGCATTCTGAACCGATCCTTCCGGTTCGATTTGGTTTGCTTTTTTTTTTTTTTTTCGTCTGTCGATTGTTGGTTTGTCTGCTCACCCTAATTTGAAGTTTTGAACCTTCTATTTCTTTGTCTTCTTTTCATAGATCATCGTCCAATAAATTGTTTCAACATGAAACTATTACTCATTTGGTTACCACTATGACAAGTTTTTTAGAACACCATTTAGTGGTATTTGAATAAGTTGAAGTTTCACCATAAAATTAAGATAAAATATAAAATAGTTTAACCGCTTATAAGTCATATAAAATTCCTTATTTCATAAACCGTATATTTTATTCTCAACAGTATTACCCTTCAATAGTAAAATGTCTTATATTTGAATTTTGAAAAAGTTGAATTCTTTATTCACACACAATTTAGTGTAAATATATCGTTATATCAAAAACTTAAACAAAAACCAATTAATAACTCGATCAAAATATCATTTTGTGGAGAGTTTGTTCATGAATTGCGATTCAATTGTTTTTTTGTTTTGGGCAATACTGGTGCCGAAGCCCATCAAGACAAAGATCCGCATAGAAATCAAATTCGCCCACAAAAGCTTCAGCCCAAATCCTCAGGATGCCCAAGTAATCCATGGCGGTCACATTTGTCTACACATTTCTGTTGAAAATTATATCAGAGCCGATATAAAACCAAGAAATTTGCAGATAGAAAACCAAATCAAATCAAATCAAATCATCGCTAAAGCTCGGATTACACTCTCAACTCGCAAGTCGCAACTAGCTGTGAGTGTTTTCATCTTCTCTACTTTTCCCGCTAGGGTTTTCTGTTTGCGTTCATTTCTAGGGTTTTGTTTTTTTACTTGTGTTTTTTTTTATCGAATTCGGATTTTACGTATTCGTCGTGATTTGATATTGAAGTTGCAGTAAAACCCTAGACGGACTTGTTTGGGGGTTTTTAATTTGTTTATTAGGGTTTCTGGGGTTCGGAGTGAGATCCCGAAATGGCGCAGCATTTGGGGGGCGGTGCGGAGGCGCACGCCCGGTTCAAGCAATACGAGTACCGTGCTAACTCGAGTTTGGTGTTGACCACCGACTCTCGCCCGCGTGACACGCACGAGCCCACCGGCGAGCCGGAGTCTCTATGGGGAAAGATTGACCCCAAGCACTTCGGTGACCGGGCTTACAGGGGTAGGCCGCCGGAGCTCGATGACAAGCTTAAGAAGTCGAAGAAGAAGAAGGAGCGGGACCCGAATGCTGAACCTGCCCCGGTTCGACAGAGTAAAAAGCGGCGGCTTCATGAAGAGAGCGTCCTCACGGCCACTGAGGAAGGGGTTTATCAGCCCAAGACCAAGGAAACCAGGGCTGCCTATGAGGCCATGCTCAGCGTCATTCAGCAACAGTTGGGTGGCCAGCCTTCGAGTATAATAAGCGGTGCCGCTGATGAGATTTTGGCCGTTCTTAAAAACGAGAACTTTAAGAACGCTGATAAGAAAAAGGAGATTGAGAAAATGTTGAATCCTATACCCAACACCGTCTTTGATCAGTTGGTTTCGATTGGGAGGTTGATTACTGACTTTCAAGATGGGGGCGATGCTGGAGGGTCTGCTGTGGTTAATGGTGATGAAGCGCTTGATGACGATGTGGGTGTTGCTGTTGAGTTTGAAGAGAATGAAGATGATGACGAGGAGAGTGATCTTGATATGGTCCAGGAAGACGAGGAAGAGGACGACGATGATGTGGCTGAACCACATCAGTCTGGGGCTATGCAAATGGGTGGTGGGATTGATGATGATGAAATGCAGGAAGCAAATGAGGGTATGAGCCTTAATGTTCAGGACATTGATGCTTATTGGCTTCAGAGGAAGATATCTGAAGCTTATGAGAAACAGATTGACCCACAACAATGCCAGAAGCTTGCTGAAGAGGTGCTCAAGATACTCGCCGAAGGTGATGACAGGGAAGTTGAAACCAAGCTGTTGGTTCACCTTCAGTTTGACAAATTCAGCCTTATTAAGTTTCTGTGTCGAAACCGGCTGAAGATTGTCTGGTGCACTCGTTTGGCCAGAGCCGAAGATCAAGATGAGAGGAAGAAAATTGAGGAGGAAATGTTGCAGTTGGGTCCAGATTTGGCTGCAATTGTAGAACAGTTGCATGCCACAAGGGCTAGTGCAAAAGAGAGGCAAAAGAACTTGGAGAAGAGTATTAGAGAAGAGGCTCGCAGGTTGAAGGATGAGAGTGGTGGAGATGGGGACAGTGGTAGGAGGGGCCTTGTTGATAGAGACGCTGACAGTGGTTGGTTGAAGGGGCAGGCAGAGCTGCTTGATCTTGACAGCCTTGCACAAGAGCAAAGTAGACTGTTGGTTTCGAAGAAGTGTGTGCTTCCAGATGGGTCTTACAGACATCCCAGCAAGGGATATGAAGAAATCCATGTGCCGGCCTTGAAACCGAGACCATTTAGTCCTGACGAGAAGCTTGTTAAAATATCTGCCATGCCAGAGTGGGCTCAGCCAGCTTTCAAAGGAATGACCCAGTTGAACAGGGTTCAGAGTAGAGTCTATGAGACTGCGCTTTTCAAAGCAGACAATATCCTGTTATGTGCTCCTACTGGTGCTGGAAAAACTAATGTTGCAGTGCTCACTATACTTCAGCAGTTTGCGTTGAACATGAACAAGGAGGATGGTTCCATAAACCACAGTGATTATAAGATTGTATATGTTGCACCTATGAAAGCTCTTGTTGCTGAAGTTGTTGGGAATCTTTCTAATCGTTTGAAGGATTATGGTGTCACCGTGAGGGAGCTAAGTGGTGACCAGACATTGACTCGCCAACAGATCGAAGAAACTCAAATTATTGTCACAACCCCTGAGAAGTGGGATATCATTACCCGAAAGTCGGGAGACCGGACTTACACTCAACTGGTCAAACTTCTTATCATTGATGAAATTCATCTTCTCCATGATAATAGAGGCCCTGTTCTTGAAAGTATTGTCGCTAGAACTGTTAGGCAGATTGAGACCACGAAAGATCATATTCGGTTGGTGGGGTTATCTGCTACACTCCCTAACTACGAAGATGTGGCATTGTTCTTGCGTGTTGATCTTAAGAAGGGACTGTTTTATTTTGATAACAGTTACAGACCTGTCCCCCTTTCTCAACAGTATATTGGAATCATGGTAAGGAAACCATTGCAGAGGTTCCAGTTGATGAATGATCTCTGCTACGAGAAGGTCGTGGCTGTAGCTGGAAAACATCAAGTCCTTATCTTTGTTCATTCGAGGAAAGAAACAGCCAAAACAGCTCGTGCAATAAGAGATACTGCACTTGCTAAGGACACCCTTGGTAGGTTTCTGAAAGAAGACAGCGCGAGTCGTGAGATTCTAACTACTCATACAGATTTGGTCAAGAGCAATGATCTCAAAGATCTTCTGCCATATGGTTTTGCTATTCATCATGCTGGATTGAACAGGGCAGATCGCCAACTGGTTGAGGATCTCTTTGCTGATGGGCACGTACAAGTTTTGGTTTCCACAGCAACACTTGCTTGGGGTGTGAATCTGCCAGCTCACACCGTGATAATCAAGGGGACTCAGATCTATGATCCAGAAAAGGGAGCATGGACTGAACTAAGTCCTTTGGATGTTATGCAGATGTTGGGGCGCGCAGGAAGACCTCAGTTTGATTCGTATGGAGAAGGGATTATCATTACTGGCCACAATGAACTTCAATACTATCTTTCTTTGATGAACCAACAACTTCCCATTGAAAGTCAATTCATATCCAAATTGGCCGACCAACTGAATGCTGAAATCGTTCTTGGAACTGTTCAGAATGCTAGAGAAGCTTGCAATTGGATAGGATACACTTACTTGTATGTTCGCATGTTACGTAACCCTACACTCTATGGTCTGGAAGCTGATGTTCTCTCCAGAGATATTACATTGGAGGAGAGACGAGCTGATTTGGTAAGAACCGCCCAAACTTTGCGTTTTTTGGTGTTGGCATTTTCATTGCTTTGCAGCATTAATAATAGTGGTATACCATATAACCATTCTCTTAATTACACAAGATAACAAACAAGTGCATATCTCACTGGAGAGGAAACGCGTGAACATAAGGGGCTTGACATAGTAATCTTATTTTTTTTTATCGGTTATAGGAATTTGTTTGTCCCATTCTATTAGATATTTTATGGTATTTTAGTCTGTGTGTTGAGTCATTGACCATGATGGTTCACGGGTTTTGATTTATTTTATCTTTAGTTCTATCTGATTTCCCTTGGACTCATTTAGTTCTTGTCCATTCTGTTCTTATTGTTGCTGTGGTATTTTGCCATGTTTATCTGGATTCCTGCATTCTTTATTTCTTATGAATGTCTCATGTCGTCTTCAACCTTTTCATTTTGCAGATCCATTCCGCTGCAACCATCTTGGACAAGAGCAATTTGATTAAGTACGACAGAAAAAGTGGATATTTCCAGGTTACAGACTTGGGTCGTATTGCGAGTTATTACTATATAACCCATGGAACAATATCCACATATAATGAGCATTTGAAGCCTACCATGGGGGATATTGAACTTTGTCGATTGTTCTCGCTCAGTGAAGAATTTAAGTACGTTACTGTGCGGCAGGATGAAAAGATGGAGCTAGCAAAGCTTTTGGATCGTGTTCCCATTCCAGTGAAGGAAAGCCTGGAAGAGCCCAGTGCCAAGATCAATGTCTTGCTGCAAGCATATATTTCACAGCTGAAGCTTGAGGGGCTTTCATTGACATCAGATATGGTCTACATTACTCAGGTTTGTATTATTAATTTCATGCTATTTTCTCATTTATTGTCTCTGTTATTCTGTTATTCATTTGTCTGCCTCTCTATTTTGGCTTTGGATGTTCAGAGTGCGGGGCGTCTTCTCCGAGCTCTTTTCGAGATTGTCTTGAAACGAGGATGGGCTCAACTAGCGGAAAAGGCTTTGAACATGTGTAAGATGGTTAACAAGAAGATGTGGAGTGTCCAAACACCTCTTCGCCAATTCACTGGTATTGCAAATGATATTTTGATGAAGCTGGAGAAGAAGGATTTGGCCTGGGATAGGTATTATGACCTCTCTTCACAGGAGCTAGGGGAACTTATTCGTATGCCAAAGATGGGAAGAACACTTCATAAGTTCATCCACCAGTTCCCCAAATTAAACCTTGCAGCCCATGTGCAGCCGATTACTCGCACTGTATTGAGGGTGGAGCTCACTATCACACCAGATTTCCAGTGGGAGGACAAAGTTCATGGATACGTGGAGCCATTTTGGGTAATAGTGGAGGATAATGATGGCGAGTTTGTTCTTCATCACGAATATTTTCTTTTGAAGAAGCAGTATATTGATGAGGATCATACTTTGAACTTTACAGTGCCAATATATGAGCCCCTTCCGCCTCAATACTTCATTCGTGTGGTGTCTGATAGGTGGCTTGGGTCCCAGACTGTTTTACCTGTTTCTTTCAGACACCTCATCTTACCGGAAAAGTATCCTCCACCAACAGAGTTATTGGACTTGCAACCACTTCCTGTGACTGCATTAAGGAATCCGTTGTATGAAGCTCTGTATCAAGATTTCAAGCATTTCAATCCTGTCCAGACTCAGGTCTTCACTGTTTTGTATAATTCAGATGACAATGTCTTAGTTGCCGCACCAACAGGGAGTGGGAAGACCATATGTGCAGAGTTTGCTGTATTGAGGAGTCATCAGAAGCGCTCTGATAATGTCATGCGTGTTGTGTATATTGCACCTATTGAAGCTCTTGCTAAGGAACGGTACCGTGACTGGGAGAAGAAGTTTGGAAAGGGTCTCAATCTGCGAGTTGAATTATTAACAGGGGAAACGGCCACAGACCTAAAACTGCTTGAGAAAGGTCAGATTATCATAAGCACTCCAGAGAAATGGGATGCTTTATCCCGCCGCTGGAAACAGAGAAAGCATGTTCAACAGGTTAGTCTTTTTATTACAGATGAACTCCACTTGATTGGTGGTCAGGGTGGTCCCATCTTGGAGGTAATAGTCTCTAGAATGAGATACATAGCGAGTCAATCTGAGAACAAGATTCGTATTGTGGCCCTGTCAACTTCTCTTGCAAATGCAAAGGATCTTGGAGAATGGATAGGGGCTAGCTCTCATGGCCTTTTCAATTTTCCTCCTGGGGTGCGCCCGGTGCCTCTGGAAATACACATTCAGGGGGTGGATTTGGCCAATTTCGAAGCCAGGATGCAAGCAATGGCAAAACCCACATACACTGCAATTGTCCAGCATGCCAAGAATGCGAAACCAGCTCTTGTGTATGTTCCTACAAGGAAACATGTTCGACTAACGGCTGTGGATCTGATGACCTACTCAAATGCAGATGGTGGGGAGAAACCGTCATTTCTGTTGCGGTCTGTAGATGATATTGAGCCTTTCATTGAAAGACTTGGTGATGAAATTTTGAAGGGCACTTTGCGCAGTGGAGTGGGCTACTTGCATGAAGGTTTAAGCAGTTTGGACCAAGAAGTTGTGTCACAGCTTTTTGAAGCTGGGTGGATTCAAGTTTGTGTCATGAGCAGTTCAATGTGCTGGGGAGTGCCGTTGTCAGCCCATTTGGTGGTTGTGATGGGAACCCAGTATTATGATGGCCGGGAAAATGTTCACACTGATTACCCTGTTACTGATCTGTTGCAGATGATGGGTCATGCCAGTCGCCCTCTGCTAGATAATTCTGGGAAATGTGTCATCCTCTGCCACGCGCCTCGTAAAGAATACTACAAGAAGTTCTTGTACGAAGCATTCCCTGTTGAAAGCCATTTGCATCATTATCTACATGATAATCTGAATGCAGAAGTTGTCGCTGGAATAATTGAGAACAAGCAAGATGCTGTCGATTACCTAACATGGACTTTCTTGTACCGGAGGCTCACACAAAATCCCAACTATTACAATCTCCAGGGAGTTACCCAGCGGCATCTTTCTGATCACCTCTCCGAGCTTGTTGAAAATACACTGACTGACTTGGAGGCAAGCAAGTGTGTTGCTATTGAGGATGACATGGACCTTTCTCCTTTAAATCTTGGCATGATAGCTTCATATTATTACATCAGTTATACCACCATTGAGCGTTTCAGTTCTTCCTTGACTTCCAAAACAAAGATGAAGGGTCTTCTTGAAATTTTAACTCACGCTTCGGAGTATTCCCAGCTTCCTATTCGACCAGGGGAGGAAGAGGTGGTTCGGAGGCTAATTAACCACCAGAGGTTTTCCTTTGATAATCCCAAATGCACGGACCCTCATGTTAAGGCAAATGCTCTTATTCAGGCCCACTTTGCAAGGCAGCCTCTGGGTGGGAACCTAGCGTTGGACCAGCGAGAGGTGATCCTTTCCGCGAGTAGGTTGCTTCAGGCAATGGTTGATGTGATTTCCAGCAATGGCTGGCTAAGCCTTGCTGTCTTAGCCATGGAAGTCAGCCAGATGGTGACTCAAGGTATGTGGGATCGTGATTCGATGCTTCTACAGCTTCCTCACTTCACAAAGGAGTTGGCAAAGAGATGCCAAGAAAATCCTGGAAAAAGTATAGAGACAGTGTTTGATTTGGTTGAGTTGGATGACGATGAAAGGCGCGAACTACTTCAGATGTCAGATTCCCAGTTGCTTGATATTGCACGCTTTTGCAACCGGTTTCCCAACATTGATATGCTATACGAGGTGCTGGATAGGGACAACATAAGGGCCGGGGAAGAAATCACTCTGCTAGTCACTCTTGAACGTGACCTTGAAGGGAGGACGGAGGTTGGCCCTGTGGATGCCCTGAGGTATCCCAAGGCCAAAGAAGAGGGCTGGTGGCTTGTGGTGGGCGATACCAAGACAAACTCGTTGCTCGCCATCAAGAGAGTTTCGCTGCAGAGGAGGGCCAAGGTGAAGCTCGAATTTGCTGCTCCCGCCGAACCCGGAGAGAAGAGTTACATTCTTTACTTCATGTGTGATTCATATTTGGGATGCGATCAGGAATATGATTTCACTCTTGATATTAAAGATGCAGCCGGGCCTGACGACGACAGCGGCGGAGAATGAGATTTCTCTGTTCTTCCTACTATCTTCGCTTTTGTTATGTTTTTCGATTTCCGCCGTTTCTGTTTCTTAAAACTATGGTTCTTATGTTCCGTACTGTACTGGCTGATCATAATTTTGTTATGAACTTATTGAAACATTGTATTTATAAAGTTATAATTAAAAACAAATACGAAAGAAAACGTAAATCTTATTTACTATAAAGCATGCATATATATAACAGCAAGTATGAATTATAAAATGTCATTGCACTCAGTAAAACTCTTAAAGCATGAAATACAATCACTTTAGAGGTCCTTCAAGTCGGATGTAGTCGTACATAAGCCCTGCGAAAGGTCCCCATGTTCTTGATTGAGTAAGATAGATGGTGTTGTATCCTTGTTGAAGTCGATAGCTCGGCACATCGATGCTGAAGAGCCAGTACAAACCATGAATTCCATGCCTTGCTATGGCATTGTCCCTCCCCATTAGCCCGGTCGAAAAATGAGGTGTGTCGTTCTGGTTGTTGAATAGAACTTGCAGTTCAGCATAGGTGGCCGAGGCCAACGCCAATTGGAGCGTATAATTTCCGGTGCTCCAAACATTTTCAAGTTGAAATACAATTTGCCACGTCGTTGCCTCATATGTACCATTTATGTTCCTTGTCACATGAGCATAAAACCAGTCGTCGCTGTAATTGTTGGTACCAACGGTGTAGATGAGATCATGGTCAGGGAAGTAGTCTTCGTATCGTTCCCACAAGCCATATTGCCTAAACTTGTTTGCAGAATTGTTGGTAAACAAACGGTTCACAAGGCTTGGATATGGATCCGGTATGTTGAACTCTGCGGCTGACCGATCCGGGATGCCAATCTCCCACAAGGTTGGACCATTTCTCGGAGGTTCAAAGGTAAGATTAGTTAACTTAATTTCACTTGCTGGTCGAATTGTAATATCATACTCGTACTTGTAGTCCCCAATGAAGCCGGGAACAGTGGCATACAAGCTATAGTTCCCCGGTCGAACATCTTTCACGTAGAAATAACCTTGCTTGTCAGCTTGAGTCCAGAACTGATAACCCTTGCATTCCGTTTGCCACGATCCCGCTTCTCCGCCTGCAGCCAATCCGACATAAGCATAACTTGCTGAAACTAGGCTCTCGTTGATGTATGAATCCCGTATTAGTAACTGACCAGCAACTGATCCACGTTCATCGGAGCCAAGAAAATCTTCGGACTGCGTGAAATTGTACGGCCAACCCTTTACTTCTTCATGCATCTGTTCTTTCGCATTTTCCCAGAGAGAGGAGGCCGCATTGGAGCTTGGAACGTTTGAGTTAAGATACACAAAGGCGGGCCCGAAAACCTTCTTCCATGCCTCGCCGTCTGCAAAGGTCAACCCAACATCTTTCCCGACGTAGTGACTACTAAGAAACACAGTGAGGGCGGTTGGGCCGACATGAGAGGTAAGTTCCTGCTTGAACGGCCCCGCTGAACGAAACTCGGTACTTGGTGTGATCATCCAAAGCCCTATAGCATCGTCAGTGCTAATCCAACCGTGAACCTTAATGTCTTTGGCGTCACTGGAGTACTGGTATTTGTCATCCACCTCTCCTTTAAACTCGGGATTGCTTGGATTAGTTAAAAGAACAGCTTCACGGTAGGCAAGGGTCTGAGCGTGGTCTCCGCTGCGATCTTCGGTTGTTGGCATGAATCTCTGTCTGTCGTCTGATATAGCCATGAACTGAAATTTATCTTGTCGAAGTTTCAAAGCAAGTCTTGTTTGATCTATGCGCAATGCCGGCCACCCTTCTAGACGCTCATATATAGCATACGCGTAGAACCCAGCGCGACCACGCTGCATGATGTACCTTTTGTCAACATTTAAGGGTAGCGGACGATCACCGAGGGAAACATCGTAAGTTTTGTTAAAAGAAATCTCGATTTGGTCTGCCGTCGATGCAACAATCTTAAATGTTGTTCCTTGTAGTCTGTCCAAGCCATTTTCCCACACAAGATCCCAGTAACCTCTATTGCTCGGGTGGTTTTTGATTTCGAGCAAGTTGTCAATTCCCTTGTATCGAATTCCAATGATATCTCCTCCGGGATTTGAAAACTTGACTCGGACAATGCCATTGTTCAGCTCCACAGTGTTCTGAGTTTGATGGATTAACATCCGGTTGAAGTTGAGCTCAGTACTAGTAACGCTCCTCAGTGCTCGCCTTCCAGAAATCGTCGTGGTCTTGGAAGCACCATTATTAGTAGGGAAGAAGAAGAGCAAACCAAGTAGTGCGACTGATGATAGGATCCCCCATCTCCTCCATTGCCTCACCTTCTCCATCGAAAGCATGTTAGGGGTGTAGACAATTTTGACTTCTGAGGTTTTCAAAAGACGTTTGTAAGTGACAAAATTCAAAGGATTTGAATCCTACAACTTTCAAATGGATTTTCAAGGATTTTTATAGGCTTTGATTAAAGATTTAAATGGATTTTGAGAGATTTCTTATCATTTAAAAAATTGTTTTTTAAATAGAAAAATAAAATAAAAATTGAAAAAAATTTGAAGAACTTTGCCCAATTCTCCTAATAAGTAACCCCAATCCTCCATGATCCTCCATCAGCAGAAAATTTTAAAAAGCCCCAAGTTTTAATAATTTTATATGGGTTAGATTTAAAGGAAAACTAACGAAAAGTTCTGAAAAAAAAGGTATAGTAAATAGTACCAGAAAAAGATAAAAATATAATTTTTCGTTTTAAAAGTGAAAGTGTTTCGTTAAAACTCCATAGAATTAAATCTCATCAGGAGGGATGAAATTTGAAAGTTAGATTTGCAGTGAATAATTTGCTTGAGTTACCTTTGCGCGTATAGGCGGTTCTACACCTCCAAAGAGCAATCTAAAAAGAAAAGAAAAAAAAGTTTATGATCTAGTTTTACTTGGATAAATTTGAAAGTTGCCATTCTTTTCTTCATTCAAATCGTAACTTCTTAAGTTTTATGGAAACATGAGTATTGAAATTGTGAAATTAATTGGTAACCAGATGAGATTATGATCCCCATAACCCAAATATGAACTCCTAAATCCTTATCTTGTTAAAAATTTATATTTGTGTCCTGATATATATAAGTGGAAAAGGAGAAAAGGGAAGTTTATGCAATAAGTGTGGAGGAAGGTCTGAGTACATGTGGCGAATATGGTAGAAAGATTAGAGGTAACACGTTCAACCAATGAAAACAAGAGTAAAAAATGGAGAAATATTTTCAATGAAATGAGAAAGAAATAAAGAAAGCTTGAGTTGCAGAGAGAGAGAGAGAGAGAGAGAGAGAGAGAGAGAGAGAGAGAGAGAGAGAGAGAGGAGTTTGAAAAGAAATCATACGGGTGTAGGTAGGATTTTTTGTAGTTTTTTTTATGCTTAGCATTTCTTCTCAAATTCTAAAAATCATTCATTAAATGAAATTCTTTAAAATCTATATATTTTTTTTATAAATATAGATTTGCATAGACTATGTAATTTTTTTTTTAAATCTTAGTTGACTACACCAGGATTCTAAAATCTTTTACTTGACTACTTTTGCCTTTGAATGAATTCAAATAAGGATTTAGAAGGATTTTAAAAGATTTTTGTAAGTAATAGATTTGATATGATTTGTTAAATCTTAAGGATTGGAAAGGATTTTTATATGGATTTTAGAATAATTGTGTGGACTTTATCTATAGATTTTGATGGATTTAGAAAACTTTCATTTCATTTATACAGATATTTTTTTAAGGCCAAATTTTTTTTGTGATCCTTGTGTTGATACCTTACTTTTAATAGACCTCTGTGGTGAAAAAGCTATTAATTGTAATTATGTGGTGAAATGCATTATTAATCATAGTCTAAATTGGATTTTTCCTCATTTTTCTATCATTTGTAAGGGCAAAATTGTTATTTTCATTTTATTGATTCCATCAATCAATCATAAAGCGCCATATTGACATAATTTTTTTTTAAACTTTTAGAGCCACAATAAAAGAATAAATAAACAATAAAATTACAAGGTTCATATTATCAGACTTTATCATTTCAAGAGAGTCAAGAGTCCAAATTCAAGATTTAAAAAATCACAAAGTACTTCGCTGTGTTTAGGTTAGAATACAAGTTATTATGCAAACATTGAATTTAGTTTCATTTTAAGAAGAACAATGGTGGACGGGATGGCTAGGGTGGTTATGTGAGAGAGGGGGGAAGGTGGTGGGTGGTCGATGTGGCTGTGGCTAATAAGGGTAGCGAATGGGGAGGGATATTTTTTTTTTTTTTTTTTGGGAATTTTAATGAAACACTCCTAGTACTGTTCGCTTTTAACGAAAAAGACATTTTTACCTTGAAAAGTTACTCATGATACTATTCACTTACACCTTTATTTTGTTATTTTCATTAAAACTAAAATTTTTAAGGACTTTTAATTAGTTTTTTTTAACTTGTAGTTTTGTTGATTATAAAAAAAATGGAATTACTAAAAAGAAAAGAAAAAAGAATGGAATGACCTTTTTACCCCTGCATGTGGATGAGATTTTGACAGAAATTTCAATTTGGATTACGATTGATAACGAACTTTACCACAGGGTTAAGATTAATAATTTTTTCACCACAGTGGCCGATTTAAACGTAGTACCTCACAACAAGGATCAAGAAAAAAATTTAACCTTTTTTTTAATAACAAAACATAAATGAAAAACTTTTTCTCTTCCCCTCCCCCTGTGGCCTTCGTACCCAAAACATTATTCCACAAACTTCAAGAAAAAATTTCAACCTACAAAATGTTGTAGCAGAGATTCGATTTCCCAACGAAATTTTCATTTTTTGATGATTTACTAATAAAATTCCAATTTGCAATCAACCAATTAGGTTTAAGAAGAAATCTGAATTTGCTTAATCAGTAAAAAACCAAAACTAGAGCTAGAATCTCATCCACCAGGTATTCTTTCATTTACCTTCCCCAATTTACTCATGTTGCACATTTTGCATAACATAAAGTCTCGAGGCACAAGTCTCGATTCAGAGACCATATCTACTGGATGAATTTCGTTTATCAAGTTTTGTAAAAAGTTTTCAAAAATTGATGGTCAAAGTCTTCAATTCAATCAACATTATTGTGTTATTTATCACTTTCAGTTTCGCAGAAGATAAAAAAATACCAAGGAAAAGGAAAATTGTAACAAAGAACATTTCAAAACAGAAGATTTCAGACAATGTGATGCCTAGTGGTGATGAAGGCGAACTTGAAGCCCTTTCTCCAGTATTGGCAATGGCATCAAAGCCTTCACAAGTGAAACATACAAAGCCATAAAAACTGAAAGCAATTGCCGGATTTAAATGCCTTGGGGTGAGATGTGATTCTTTTTTGTCATGATTATATATATTTCTTGCTCTCAAATCCATCAAAATCCCTCTTCTATTAAAATCCTAGCAAATATTTGGAATTTTCACTACACCTAAACTTGTATGGACCTTTTTTAAATCATAATCAACTACCTCTTGATTTGGATGTATTCTTAAAATCCTAATTTGACTACAGTATGATTTCAAAATCTTTTAAAATCTTTATTTAAAACCCTAATTGACTACAATCGGATTTTAAAGTCTATTAAATCCTATCAAATTCTAGTTTGACTACGTTCTAAAATCCTAATTCACTACACGTGGATTCTAATCCTTATTTGACTACATCCTTATTTTAAAGTCTTTCGCTTGCAATAATAGAATATTTGTTCGTAATAACAAATCAATGTACTTGTTCTGTTTTGAGATTAACTGATGACAAATCAAATGTTGTGTTCCGTATGTATATACCGACACATTCATCCTCACGTAGTTAGGACTCCTCGTGTTGTCGGAACTCCTGCATATAGAGTTTGGTTTGATTTTCCTGGATAAATCAGGATATGATAATACCTTCCCTTTGATGTTTCTTTGTTACTTATAAATTTTCCCGGTACATTATTCGTTTATGGTTTGGTTTTAATTTTCCGGGTTGAGTTAGGATTTTCCTTTTGTTGCTTAGGCTGCTACTTGCATTCTCTGCGTTTGGTTTTTCAGTAAAAATACAAGTTAATTTTGAAAAAGACAAATATTTTTAATTATTTAAAACAAATTCCCAAACGAGCCATAATGTTATCAAGAATTAGCTGTTTCATTTCTAGAATGTGCACTGAGATCCAGTAGATGAAAGAAAATAAGTTTTTTACGGATCCATGATGGATATACAAGGAATATATATATTGGAATAAAATTTAAAAAAAATCATATACACACACATACCTTAGTCAGATTGCAAAGCAACAAATTAAGGGTTTTCATTGATTTTTTTAATTAAAAAAAATAGTGTTGAATCATCAATCGTGGAGACATCAAAACAAACCAAGTTTTTAATCGTTAATCAAGTGGAACATTCAAGAACACACTAAACAAAGGAAACCAAAGCCAACTTAAAAACTCTTTGAAATCTTTATTTGTCTAATTGATATTTGAGTTGACTAATTAAGATGTTTAGATGTCATTTTATGGTAGTGGACAAATAATAATATGCCTAATTATTTAACTTATGTTTTACTTTTTTTTTTCATGAGTCATTGTGGCTTCCGAAATGGTGGACTGCCGTGTTGAAGCCACAAACTGGTCCCATTTAAAAATAAAAATAAAAAAACTGACTGAAAAAGAGAGCAAGTGGACAATTTGTACCTGCTTGATTTGCTAATTGTATTTTATTTTATAAGATTTTGCTTTGCTGTTAGTTATTTGTGAAACTTATCTGGACATATAGCTTCTTTTTTTGGTCGAAAGTTGGAATATTATTAAATACGGACCGAAATGTTTACATCAGATGCCAGAGTGTTAAACAACCACTCTGGTTCAAAACCATTCCAAGAATGACTACCCCCCATATGCGCGACATAAGATGTCACAAGATGTGCAGTCTCATTACAGTCACGAGGAGCATATAAGAACTCAATAGCTTCAAATTGTTGCTTTAGAAGACTATAATATCCCATAAGATACCATCTAGAACCGCCTCTAGTTGTATACAACCATGAATTATATCGACAAGAACCTGAGAGTCAATCTCCAATTGCATAGAGTCAAAGCCTCTCTCCACACAAGCCAACAAAGCTACTCGCATTGGTTCCGCTTCCGCCACGATACTTGAGACACAAGGAATTTTGCCTATACTCCCTTAAAAATGCCCACAAAATCCCTAGCCACCCACCCAACACCACCTATACCAGTTTGACTACACCAAGCTCCATCACAATTAATCTTAAGAGTTCCAAAAGGTGGCTTGATCCACCCTTGAGGGCCCTCTCTTCTCACTTTGCTGCCCACGGGGTAGCTGTTGCACCTGTGCTTCGGCACACACCACCATTCATTGTTGTTTAAGTAATTGTATGGCAACAAGGGGCTCTATCACAACCTTCTCAAACACCAAACTATTCCGACATTTCCATATCCTCCATAAACCACCAACCACCCATCACATAAGGTCACAAGCCTCCCCCTCCTTTACATATTTTGCACATATAGCTTGAACAAAGCAATTTTACATCATAGACATATTTCTATCAAAGTGAGAGAATTCGAAGAATTTGTTGTTATCAAGAATACCATCGCAGATCTTATACGATATGTTCTGTGAATGCTTAATAAACGTATGAGTTTAATTTTGATTTTGGATAGATTAATAAGTGTTAAGAGACCAGTAAGTCCAAAACTCCAATCCTAAACACGAAACAAGGGTTACTTTCCCATATTCTAAATAGCCTAATATAAAATAAGAGAGATTTAAACTTGGGCGTTATGAGGCAAATATACTACCTTTGTTGACTAGTTTAACCAACATTTGCTCAATATTAGTGTTATAGAAGACCAAACCAACCTGATTATTGTTGATCGATTAAAAATTCGGAAAAAAAAATTTGAATGAATAAATAAACACCATTTTATGTTTTGGTTTTGTGAAAGTCAATATTCTTTCTCTCTGTTGGTTTTACAATTAGGAGGGGCTATTGGTGTGGAAGTTTGTAGATTAAGTCAAAGTTAGAGAGAGAAAGAGAGAGAGGAGAGAGTGGGATCAGGTGAAATTTGATTTTCCTCATTGATTTAGGATTTTCCCTTCCCTTTTATGTTTCTTTATTAATTAGAATGTCGAATTCCTAGTTTCCTGTAATACTCCATAGGTAATCCGTTTAGTTTTTTGTTACAATTTCCATGCAAAGAAAGGTCAAAGTAGGTGAAGCTTGAATTTGCTGCTCCTGCAGAACATTTTTCCTTCTGTGGGAGAGAATGAGATGTACTGGCTGATGATAAATTTTGCAGAAATTGGAATGGATCATATATGTTACTTCGGTTTCCTTTGATGCATTTTGCCTCGACATCCTTTGCTCTTTGTGCTTCCTCGTTTCTATTAGGCACGCATTTGCGAAAATTCGCTTGCTTTCGGTTCTAGTGAATGGTTACAAAAACCTGTAAGGCCTTCTCAGCTAGAGCTTGTGCCAAGGGTTTCTTATAATATTCTGCTGTGGCAGCTCATGAGTCTAAATTATTGAGAAATTGAGATGAAAATACTCAAAACAATTAACAGCTTTTGAACTATTTGTACAGATAATTGGGAAGGATTTATTGACACTTGAATCTCCTTTACATTTGATACAAGAGAGAAAGACCAAACACTTTCTTGCAGTGTAAGGAACAATATCCCAGTTTAATAAAAACAAAAAACAAAACAAAAAACGGAACAAATATCTCAACAATGGGAGGACTTAAGTGAAACGGGAAGCTTCGGTGGCAGTGTTCCAGATCAATTACGAGGCTAAAACATGTGCCGTCATGTTATTGATCTAGAACACTGTGCATCCCGGTAGTGTAGGCAAGTCTTTCTCCAATAGTGGATACATTTGAAATGGGAAATACATATATAACACAATTTTGAAAAGGAGGGTTAAATGAAATACGGACATGGACAGGACGCATTATATGGTCTCTTTCTTGATATTCATGCTTTTCTTGACCTGCTCAGCATTTTCTTTGACGAACTCCTTGGATTCTTCGGCCTTGCCCATCACGGTGTCTGTCGCCTTCTGGGCGGTGCCCTTCGCTTGGCTCCAAGCATCTTGTGCTGTCTGCTTTGCTTTCTCAGACACATCTTGTGCGGTTGCAGACACCTTGCCGGCCATGTCTTTGGTTGTCTGCGAAACCTGCATTCACACAAAGAATCGTCAATTACTATAAAAACCCGAGAAACTTGTGGTTATTCATATGCTCCGCAGTAGAGTAAGTCTTGTTTTTTACATTTTCAGCAGCATTCCTAGCTTCATTCTCTACTGCAGGTGCATCTTGCTGTGAACTTGCCTGCGATCATGAACCAATTAATTAAATATACATGTTCTTCAATACATATAATGTTATCAATTCCACTAAATTAATACCACCATAAAATACAAAAGGCTCGTAGCTCTCTGGTTAAGAACGTTCAATCTTGCAGTCAGTGGCGGATCCAAGATTTTAAATTTAGGGAGTCCCAATAATAAAGGTCAAAAAATTTATAGACAAAAATAATATTGAAAATTTAAATATAATACATTTCATTCAAAAATCATATCCAAAACAATATTACAAATTATAAAATCATAATTCAAGCGTCTATTACATAAGTTATTAGAGAGTACCTAAGTTATTGATTATCTAATATGGACCACTAAATTTAAAACATCAGTCAAATAAAACTCTCCTCAAACTCCCACTATCTTTCTAACCAAACACACAATTTTTCTCTTTTACTAGTTTCCAAACATCCACATTCTCTCTCACTAAGAACACAGCTGCCATACCTCAACCAACTGCCTCCCTCACCATTCTCCCGAAGCCATGGCAGCTCCACCCCCAAATTTCACCAACCCATGACAGATCATATCCATCTTATACTAACCTTATGTAGGAAATTTCACCCATAAGAAAAATTACTAAGGTGGTTGAAATAATTTGAGGAAATTTGGGGTTATGTACTGCCCCGCCAGACGACAGAGAAAGGGTTGGAGGAGAAGTGGGTGGCACCAATGGATGAGACCATGGCAGAAGCAAGGAGGAGAGAGGTTGGAAGGGTCCCTATTTTCTTTCTTCTCCGTGCGCAATCATCTTCTCTGAGAAGAAGACAGCCACTGCAACCTGCAACCTACACAGACCTCATGCTCGAGTACGAGGGGTCCCCGGAAAATTTCTAGCAGCGATTTAGGATCGCGATGGGTCTTGGGACCTCCCAGGTTCCTATGTGGATCCGTCCTTGCTTGCAGTCGAGGCCCCCGAGTTCAATTCCCCCTCCCTCAATATCGCTTTATACAAAACATAAAAATACAACCACAAAACCAGACATGTTTGGTGATATATTTAAACTTACTTGGATACGTCGTCTAGGAGCGGTAGCCAAAAAAATCCTAGGAGTTGAAGTGGCGTTCCTTGCAATTGCTGCTCCGACATGGCTGGATTTGGAGAGGATGGTAAACAGACTAGTTAAGCTTGCCATGTTTTCGATTCTTAATTGACGTTGATTTTCTTCTGAATTCTTGTATTGGATTTGTAAGAGGTTGCAGGAAGCCGAGTATATAAAGAAGCAAGAGAAGTGAGATGGTGTGGATGTGCATGCATGCAAATGCATGGAGGAGTATTTTCCGCAAATGGTTGGCTAGAAAATTGGTCCTTAACGGTCAATAGGACGACCCAGTCAGGAAGGAAGAAATGGGATTCGCTAATGTTGTCACTAATTTAGTCTGAGGACCATAATTAATTGAGGACACTAAGGGTGTGTTTGTTTGAGCTCACTAGCTTTCACTGGCTTGGACTGGACTACCTGTAACTGTAATCCCGTGTTTGTTGCACACACGGATTAGCGTTAATGGGACTCGCCTACACTAACCCCGACTAAACGATTCGCTAGAGGGGCTTCGCGAGGCCCCCCAAAATCGGGCGGACTTCTAAGACCACCTCTGTCCGCTTCGCCTCTCCTCAGTTCACCCCTCCCATCTGCTTCTTCCTCGCTTCCACAACCATTTTCAAACCCATATCCCGCAAAATTCAAAAAAAAAAAAATTGCAGTTGTTCCATTTTTCAAATCTAGATCCAACATGCAAAATAGAACCCAGAAACCTATAAAACACACACACACACAAAAATCTGCAGTGGGTATAAGCTTAAATCAACGCTGGGAGGAAAACCAAACCCAGAAAACATGAAACTCCCTGATTGCGAACCTTCTCCATCTCCCACCTTCAAGCCAATCACACATGCACCCGAACCCCAACTCCTAAATTTTCACTTTATTTCTTGCTCTGTGGTTTGATTTTGAAGGTTTGCAGTAGATTATGAAGTTGTGAGAGGAAGTGAAGAGGGAGAGAGAGAGAGAGAGAGAGAGAGAGAGAGAGAGAGAGAGAGAGAGTCGGACATGATAAGGAAAAGGGAAGAGACAGGAAAGAAAAAGAGGGAAATAGTTTGACCAAAATAGGGAGATTCTAGAAAACGAAAAAAATAAAAAATAAAAAGTGAATTAATTTTTATTATTTTGTTTTTTAGTCCGACACTGCACCAAACACTTCACTAAACTAGTCCAGCTTAGTCTAGTCTAAGCCAGTCCAGCTTAGTCCCTGCAGCTAGTCCAGTCCGAGACAGTCCGGTACAACAAACGCACCCTAACTTCTTCTCATCGTTAAATGTTAATTAATTAGTAAAAATTAGTAGGCGCTGTTCTTACTTCCTAGACATGATTATTTAGGCTTACTAATGAAGGAAGTCACAGCAGAGCTACAAGGTATAATGAATAATGCAGCTACTAATTAGGCTTACTTTTGTCTCTAGTTAGGGTACTGGATTTCCACATCTGCGTTTCGAATTCGAAACTCTGCGTTCAAATTCGAAACTCTCTCTTCTAATAGTTTCAAATTTTCACGCCTTAATAATAATATTTATAAAATAAAATAAAAAGTTTTTCATTGAGTAAATTATACTTTACAACCCTAGGTTTGAGGTCTATTGTAACCTCATACAACATCTTCAAAACATTTCACTTTCATACCTCAAGTACTATTTTATTTCAATATAATACATTTGTTACATTTTCCATTCATTGATCCGTTAAAAGCTGTTGTGACTGCCACATTTGTGCTGACGTGGCTATCAAATTTATGTCACGTGGCTGCCACATTTTATTTCAATTTAATAGTTCTCATTCAGTGAAATGATTTTCACGTGCTCCCTTCTCCTTAGTACAGTGTTGCTTATTTTTATCTTTTGATTCTTCATTGATTTATTTAATACAAAAACCCTAATAGATGTGTGCAAAAGGAGGAAAAGATGTGAAAATAACTTTTCCATTGTTAAATATATGCTTCTTTGTGCATGTTTCGGATCAGCTTGTATATGGTTTTTCCTAATGTTCTGATGATATATCATGAAGTTTTAGATCAATTGATCAAGCACTCTAAAACTATCATCCATTTTGACCAAACTACCACCACGAATAAGTAATTAGAAAATCACGCCAACTTGAGCTTAGTCAAGTTAACGAGAGCAATTTTTCTCTCGCTGTACCCAATTTTGAATCTCCTTAGATTAATTTAGTATAGACTAATCGCTTGTATAATAAAAATAGTAGTTCGAAAAACATAAAAGACCAAATCATAGAAACCATCTTCATGAAAAACAACAAACAAGGTATCAATTACTTCCACCCACATATCAACATCAGTTATAAGGGGAGATCAACATTAGAAGCTTAGAAAAATCAGCATTGAATAAAGAAGGAACAAAAACAGAAGAGGCTGAATCAAAATTTAGCCATTAAACTCCCGGAGTGCTGGATCCCACCGACTTCCAGAGCTTCACCCAATCTGCCATGGCATCACCTGCACGAACAAACATAGGATCTACCTTTCCCAACTGCTCCTTCACCGCCTTTGCCATGTCGACAACACAGTCTTCTGCTGTCACGGCTGATCGTGGTAACCTAACTGACTGAAAGAAAGGAACCACTTCCTCCATCAGCTTCACACCCTCCCACTCTTTCTTCAAGCTTTCAATGGCATCGCCTCTTTCCTTTCTCCATACATAAGGTATCCCAGTTTTTACGCCAATTCCCAGGTGATCGCATATGACCTTCACACACATTCCGGACCATATATCTTCCACCGTCTCCCATCTGATCTTTCCTTCTGCCGACAACCTCAAAGCTGGAAACAAGGCTGGTCCCACCACCTCACGGTCAAACGCAATGTTGATTCCACTTACAGGCATTAAGGATCTCACCGGAACAGTCATTACAGCATCCACATATCGAGAATTCCTCTGCTCTGGCTTGAGGGCCTGTGTTGGTGCATCATAGTCTGCCAAATTGAGCCACAGTCCACATGATAGTGCACATGTAACCCCGCTCCTCAGGCTAAATGGGTAACCACGAACAAAATCTGCTCCCTTCCGGTATGGATCATAGAGTGTGTTAAAAAAGAACGGGGTAGCTGGAGCTTTGAGATTGGCAATATGCTGTGCCACTACATCTACTATATGACCATTGTTGTCCTTAGCCGGGACGCAGTCATCATCAATTGAGATAATATATTTTTTCTTTGAGACTAGATAACCAAAATATCTGCATGAGTAACCAGAGAAGAGAATGGAATGGGAAGAGCCTACCATCTGGTTTATGTCAGACTTGGTAAAGACATCCACGTTAAATCCTTCTGCAACATGGAGCTCCCCGTCCATGTCAGGGTCTTTGACAATAATCAGATGGAACGGGGAGAATATTGGTCTCCATTCATTCAAGAACGGTGTCAGGTCGGAGTTGATTGCGGCAATCACGATGTCAACCTCACTAGGGTTGATGCTTGAATCAGACATCTTCAAACAGGAGTTGAGAGAACAAACAACAAAACTTGCACGTGCTTTCTTTAATTAGTTGATCTCTGTCTTCAAAATGTTATATACTGTGCTCACACAATAACGCCCAATCTCAAAGCTTTTCAGAGCACCCTGCAAGAGATATTATTGAAGGTCAGAAGTGAAGCCTGCATAAACGGTTCAAAGGTTACAGGAAAGGAAGGACACCAGAAATTTTCAAACAAAACTTACTGGTAGGAAGCACAGGGGTGAGGGTCTGCCGAATATTAAGTGATTGGATTAATGAAAGGACTTCATCCTTGCCAGTTGCTACAAACAGATTCAACACTTTCTCATTTAGCTTTCCAGCTCTCAAAGTTTTCTGCCATTAAACTGAATGTTACTAATTCCATATATCAAAGGCATAATCATACATGAAAACGAAAGCATAAGGAGCATATAGAGATCTTAGAAAGGTAAAATGACAAAGGTGTGCTTACAAAGTCAACAAATGTCTCAAACCCATACAGCAGCATAGAAAGCAAGAAGGAAAAAACGACTACATCATCAGCCAATGAAAAAATGCTGTTCTAGTTTTCACTTATTAGAATCGAACGCTATTTGTCAAGCTCCGCTAAATTTGAAATTCCACTCCATAATTCTCATCAAGCTTCACAATGAAACAAAAACAGAAAAAACTTGCTGATCTCTCACAACGGGGAGAGGGATCGTTTTGGGGGCTGAGGGCGGGGATGTTGTTATTTTCACTCTGTTAAATAGACAATGTCCAAGTGATCAATGAGAGCAATCTTTTGCAACATATTGAAGGAAACACAAAAATCTTGATCATGGTCAGTCCACATCAGTCCCATGATTGACCATGTGGAACCACACGATGAACAGATCGAATATAAACATTGGCAAAGTCATCACATTTAAATGACATACAGATAGCACTCCAAGATTCAGGAAGCTAGACATCTTCAACATTATCAAGGTTAGACAGATAAATTGCGAGAACGAAATCTTCAAAAGGAATGATTCGGGAAATGGTTGCAGGATGACAACACACATATGCTATTACGAAACAACCCCGAACTCCAAAAGACGTAGAAAACCCTAACATCCATCATGTATATCAGCAATTCATCCAACCCACATCGATTAACATCAAATTTCAAAAATTAAGACAAACCCAATTCGGATCTCACCATATCAAGCCTTCCCATGTCCCCAAAAACAAAAAGCAATCCATTTGAGACGCCAATGGAAGTTACTTTCGCGGTAAAATCAAGAACAAGAACACCAAATTACCAATTGGTCATGTAAAGCTGAAAAGATGAAAGAAGAAATAGAGGAAGAGAGAGAGTACCAGAAAGAGATCGAGGAGGATGTGGTCAGGGAGAGGAGAGAGATCGGATATGCTGGGGAGGTTGAGGAGAGCTGAGTCAATGGTGAGACATAGCAGAGAAGGCGGAGTTCTCATTCACTCATTCGTATGAACATGGATATTTGTGCATAGAAAATTGGAAATCACTCTCTCTCTCTCTATAATCTTTTTCTCTCTCTAGAAAATTAATAGCAGAGAAGAAATGGTCCAACGTGATTTGTCCGGGATTGCAGAGACTGCAGGGAAGATGGAGAGAGGAAGAGGACTTCTTAGATTTCGAGATTTCGGACTGTGGCTTTCTCTGTCTCTCATGGCCATTGGCCACCTGCGATTTTTTTTTTTTTATAGGCGAACGATCCTGCGATTTTTTGTATGCACGTCAATTGCGTTCGCATGTGTAACCGACACTTTTATTTTAAAAAATCTAATAAAAAATGTCTGAAAACTTTGAGTTTTAATAAATAAAGATAAAATAAAGGATAAAGTAAATAGTATCATGTTTGACTTTTTAATGTAAAAATGTGATTTATCGTTAAAGTAAACAGTACTGCTGATTTTTCGTTAAAACTCTCTTTATTTTAAGGAAAATTAATAAAAAAGACTTGAAAATTTTGAGTTTTAACGATAACAATAAAATAAAAGGTAAAGTAAATAGTACTATGATTGATTAAAAGTAAATAGTACTATGATTAATTTTTTAGTGTAAAAATATGATTTTTTATTAAAGTGATAGTACCGGAAGCTTTTCATTAAAGTTTCTTTTATTTTAAGCTTTGGATATTGAAATTTGATTCAATGGCTAAAGTTATTATAACTTTTAGAGTGGGCCCTTGTTTTTAACCATTTGATCAAATTTTAAGGGTCCGAATTGTTTGATGAGGAGGATTAAGTGGGAGAGATCCGAAGAAGATCCCTTTCCTTAGATAAAATATTTTTTATGCAGACTCGTTTGATAAGTACTTTTAAACGGTTGCAAGTGTTTTAGAGAAAATATTTTTGGGTTTCAAAAACACTTGAAGCAATTCCTCACTTGAAGTGTTTTTCCATGATTAACTTTCATTTTTACTAAGGATTAGTTTAAATAATAATTTTTTAAAAAACACTTTCAGTCATTTAAAAATAAAGAAAAATTAATGAAAAGTCCAAAAAAACTTCTCTTTTAATGAAAAGTCATTTTAAAGATATATTGTACTAGAGAAAGGTAAAAATGTGATTCTTTGTTAAAAGTGAACAATACCGAGAGTGCTTCGTTAAAACTCTCTAAAAATAATTGTCAAACGAGCCCTTTTAGTCTAATATCTTAATAGATAGACGGATTTATAATGTTACGTTTTATCTATGCGTCTTTGAAACTCTTTCTTTTTTTTAAAAATGGTAATAATTTGGATCCTCTCCCTCTCTCCCCTTCTTAATAATAATGTTTGGAAAAAAATAAATTTGTGAAATCAGACTTCTATGTACGCTCTGTCACCTGAGAGTCAAAATATCAATATCAGTGAAACTATTAATACATAATTTGTGAAAATATAAATGAATATATCAAATATCGATATCGGTTGCTTTTGATGATAATCATAAAAATTTAGATTGAAACTTTAGAAAGTCAAACATTGGCTTGGACGAAATATAATAATTTTTTCCATATTTAACAGATATGAGAAATATCGACAATATGTCAATTTTAGCCTAAACTTTGTTGCTTTGATATGAGTTGAAGTTCAGACTAGACCCCCATTTCTATATCTTTATCTAATTTTTTGGAAGTACTTTCATAGAATTATTGACCGTATTGAAGAAATTTTAAACACTAATAATTTAACATTATAAATATTATGTAAAAAACATGAATTGACAGAGAGTCCATGAAGAATCTGACCGGTGAGAGAGTCTACCTAACAGCTTTCTTCTTCAAGTTCAAATTTAATACAAAACAACGACATCATATGGATGAGACCATATATTAATGATAGACTAATTTGTCTTCCTTGATACCATACAAGACTAGACTAATCTGTCTTCCTTGATAACAAACAGTGGTGACATTCCAATCTTTCACGAAGTCGCATCCAATATTGATGCTGCTTTTCTCGTTAGACGTGAAAGAACAAAATACAAGTAGACCAAGTGAGTTTACATCTTCAGCTTCTTTCTTCATTTTCTTATCTTCTGCAGTTTTCGATTTTGTTTCATTCACGAATTTCGCAGGACGATCTAGACCCTCTCTAAATATTCAAGGAAAAATCACGATGAATCAATGTCACTTGAATTTCTAAAACTGTTTAGTCCTTGAATGCTCTTAATTTTTAATGTAAAAAAGCACTTATTATATAGCATTTTTATTATGTATATGTAAATCTTATCAAAAATTTAAGTGCTTTTCAAAGAAGCACTAACAATCACTTCATAAACACCCTTCCACGACCTAAAACACTTCAAAAAGTTTTCCAACTAAAAACAGGCCGATACTGATAAACCTTTTCATGAATCCAAAAATGCTTCTACAACGAGTACCGTTTTCGTTTTTTCACTAATTGCAATTGGAAGCGTTTGTTAGTTTTCAAAAGAAATTTCAAACAAATTCTAAAAAATAATGCTACGTAGATCAAATTTTTTAAATCAAATTTACAAATTATATAATTTAATGACACGTGATTTGATTTAAATTTGTTACCCCGAGCCTTAGCCTTAGTTGATCCTAAAACACGTTCCGACCGGCACCCATTTGTGTCTTTAGACTCGCGCACGTGGCTAGTATTTATTGGGCTCTGGCTGCACAGTTTTGGAGACGGTTTCTAGGCCCATGATAATCGTGGCCTTATTTTGTTGGGCTTGAAAATAAACATTTATATTTATAGTTTCGTTTTATTTCGTAGGAACCCAGCAGAGGCAAACGCATCCTCAACGCATACGACAGCTTAAGCACAGAGTCGCATCAAAACCCTAAAAAGCACACTCTCCACCTCCCTCGCACTGCTGCGCGAGCCCTCTCGAATCTCCGGCTTCTCTGACACAAACATGGCGGACGTCATGGCGTACAACGACATAGAGGCGACGGCGGCCCGAATCGGAATCGACCTTTCGCAGCTCGACCTCGATTCCATCCGCCTCCCTGCGGGCGAAGACTTTGGCATTATCAGGTAACCCTAGCTCCGAACCAATCCCTAACTTTCCAGAGATTTGATAGCATGATTCGTTTTTCCCGGAACCCTATCGTTTCCAGGAATTTGATAGCAAGATTTCGCTGTTTGGAATTCATAATTTTTGTGTTTTTGCTCTGTAGCAGCATGATTTGAATGTTTATTTGAATTAGTTGATTGATTTATATTTATGGTTGCGTAGTGACGATGAGGATATATACAAAGTGGACAATTCGGAGTTGGACGCAGGGTTTGGCAACATAATTGTTGTTGATAACCTCCCTGTTGTTCCTTTGGAAAAGTTTGAGAAACTCGAAAACGTCATTCGTAAAATCTACAGTCAGATTGGTGTGATCAAAGACGACGGCTTTTGGATGCCTCTTGACCCCGAAACCAATAAAACCTTGGGTTATTGCTTCCTTGAGTTTAATACTCCTCAGGTATATTTTCTCTTAGAAATGACAATTTGTGCGTCTTTTGTGTTTCAAACGAAATTTGGTCGATTGATAGGTGTGAATGGTTGATATGTGAACTTGCTTTGTTGTAATTGTAGGAAGCTGAGCTTGCCAAAGAGAGGACTCATGGATACAAGCTGGATCGATCACATATTTTTGTTGTCAACATGTTTGACGACTTTGATCGGTTCATGAAAGTTCCGGATCAATGGGCACCTCCTGAAAGTAAACCGTATACTCCAGGGGTAATTGTGCTCTAATCAATCACTTTTTGGCCATCATGCATTGAAAATAAGCTCTAGTATTTATTATATTATCTTCTTGGACATCATTACAGGAAAACCTTCAACAGTGGCTGACTGACGAAAAGGCCAGGGACCAAATGGTCATTCGTTATGGTGGGGACACGGAAGTGCTATGGAACGATGCAAGGCACCTGAAGCCGGAACCATTCTACAAACGCAGTGTAAGTGGATGTGTATTTCCCTATTTCCCTTTACACATTGTTAATTTTACATTCTAAACAGTAACTTCTCTCATATTGAATATTTCAATCGCGAATAATCATATGTATTGTCTGTTACAGTTCTGGACCGAGAGCTTCGTGCAGTGGTCCCCTCTAGGGACTTACCTGGCCACTGTTCACAGACTGGGTGTTGCAGTCTGGGGAGGCGCCTCTACTTTCAATCGTCTGATGCGTTATGCTCATTCCCAGGTTGTTTTTGGTTTTCAGTTACAATTTTAATTCGTATTTGTATTTTTTTTTTGGGTACTTACCTCTAACTGTCAACTGCAGGTTCGACTGATTGATTTCTCACCTGGTGAGAAATACTTGGTGACTTACAGCAGCCATGAACCAAGCAATCCTCGTGATGCAAATGTGAGTGAGATTCAGTACTTTTTATGATTTTTCTTTTGCCTTGTTTCTGTTTCTAACGTGAAGTTATTTTTGCAGAGGGTAGTGATAAACATTTTTGATGTGAGGACCGGAAAAGTAATGAGAGATTTTAAAGGAAGCCCAGATGATTTTGCTATTGGAGGAGCTGGAGGTGTTGCCGGGGTGTCTTGGCCTGTTTTCAAGTAAGTTTATATGACGCAAATGTGAATTTGAGAGTTTGTGTTGCTCAGTATTCTAATGCCTTCACATTTTCTCTTTAATTTGCAGATGGGCCGGGGGAAAAGACGACAAGTACTTTGCCAGAATGGGAAAAAACGTCATCTCTGTATATGAAACGGAGACATTTTCCCTTGTAGACAAAAAGTCAATGAAGGTGGAAAATGTTATGGACTTCAGTTGGTCACCAACTGATCCGATCCTTGCGCTATTTGTTCCCGAACTGGGTGGTGGCAACCAGCCTGCAAGGGTGCGTATCTTGTTTCATTTAACTGTCTGTTTTCCCTTTCCTGTATTTCACTTCAGGGTAGTTAAACTAATGCTTCACTGATACAAATAGGTGAGTCTTGTTCAAATCCCCTCTAAGGAGGAGTTGAGGCAGAAGAATCTTTTCAGCGTCAGCGATTGCAAAATGTACTGGCAGAGCAATGGGGAGTATCTAGCTGTTAAAGTCGATCGCTATACCAAAACAAAGAAAAGCACATACACTGGATTTGAGCTTTTCAGAATCAAGGAGCGGGACATTCCTATCGAAGTCTTGGAATTGGAGAATAAAAACGACAAAATTATTGCATTCGCTTGGGAGCCTAAGGGCCACAGGTTCGCGGTAATTCATTGTGATAACACGAACGCAAATAACAACCCAAGGCCCGACATAAGTTTCTACTCCATGCGAAGTGCTCACAATACTGGCCGTGTTTCGAAGCTCACTACTCTCAAAGGAAAGCAGGCAAATGCTCTCTACTGGTCACCTACCGGGCGCTTCATCATTTTGGCAGGATTGAAAGGTTTTAATGGGCAGCTAGAGTTTTACAATGTCGATGAGCTGGAAACCATGGCCACCGCTGAACATTTCATGGCGACAGATATTGAATGGGATCCGACTGGAAGGTATAATTATGGATCTCTTACTATTCAGCTAGCTTCTTACTTATGTCTTGATTTTTGACATGCTAGTTTTGTCTTTCAGATATGTAGCTACTGCAGTGACCTCAGTCCATGAGATGGAGAACGGCTTCAACATCTGGACATTCAATGGCAAGCTACTTTATCGGACACTAAAGGATCATTTCTTTCAGGTAACGCCATTATAGAGGAGGCACTAAATCTTATTCGCATGCTCATTATTTATGTCATGTTACTCTATCTTTGAAAAACTTTAATCATCTCTATTACATCAAGGTTCTTACAACAGAAAAAGAAATGAAAAAATTGGGTCTAAAATAATTTTACTTTACAAATTCTTTTTTTCTCATTGTAATGTAGTAATAGTGTATGATGAAGTTTGTGATGATAGATTTGGAAGTACTAGCCCTTTGTGATAGTAGATAAATTCTAGTTGTAATAGATGTCATGCTCTAACTGCTAAGCCCTTTGTTGTAGTTCTTATGGCGCCCAAGGCCACCATCATTGCTGACTCCTGAGAAAGAGGAGGAGATTGCAAAGAACTTGAAGAAGTACAGCAAGAAGTATGAGGCTGAGGACCAGGATGTTTCAATCTTCTTGAGCGAGCAGGATCGCGAGAAGAGAAGAATGTTGAAGGAGGAATGGGAGAAGTGGGTGGCTCACTGGAAGCAGAAGCACGAAGAAGAGAAAGAGTTGAGGAAAAATCTTAGGGACGGAGAAGCAAGTGATGAGGAAGAGGAGTATGAGGCTAAAGCTATTGAGGTCGAAGAGGTGATAAACCAGGTAGAGGAGGTCGTTGCTTTCGAAGAATGAGTGGTATTCTGATCATAAGTTTGGAGTTTATGAATCTAGATTTGTCTTTTGAAGTACATCTTTAAATTATGCTTTAGAGCTTTTGGAGGAATTTTGATCTTCCATGTTCTGTTTTTGTTCCTGAACTAATGTGATTGACCGAAAGCCTCATAATTTTGTTTCGGACTTCCAGAGCTATATCTACGTTACGTTCTTAGTATTGCTTTATGTTTCTGTTTAGCTGGAATCCTCGTCTGTCTGATCCTTCGTTGTTGGGTCCTCGACACTTGCAGCATGCCCAACGCCCCATTCATCCGGTGCAGGGCAAGCAGAAAACTGTTAACAAACCTAAAACTAAACTAAAAGTTTAGAGGCAAGTGAAATGAAGGACTTACCTACTCCCTCCTAAAATTATTGTGGAATCCAAGATCAATTACACGGCACCACGTATTTTGAATTTTTCATTGGTTAAATATATCTCCAGATCAATTACACGACACCATGTATTTTAAATTTTTCATTGGTTAAATATATCTCACTACGTTTTAAATTTGGGTATAGTACTTACAATCTCATCTCGACAGTTAAATAGTAATCAATAATTATAGTAGGAAATTGTTTTCGGTGTTTTAAAACTTTTAGAGTGCTAATAACAGTTTTCTTATATGAAATAGATATAAATACAGGTGTGATATTCACAAAACATTTTTTACTTCTTTCACACCTTTTTAATTTTTGGCTATCGGATTGAATGAATTGAAGAAAATCAACAGACATAAATTAATAAAGATTGTGTGAGAAGTAAAAAAAAAGTGTGAATTGCACACCCATATAAATATTGTAGCCAGCTAATACGTAGCGGACTAATCTCGAGCATTAGCACGATACCACCAAGCCCAAGGTAAACGATCCAAGAGTCCATTACTTATGAAATACTTGGGGCCCGGCCCGGCCCGCTAAGTCTACCCTCGGAAAAACTCGGGTCGAGTATTTCGCGCATGCACGGCGGAACATTACCGCCACTCAAACCGAATGCTTCTTAAGCCCCGCCACTCAAACCGAATGCTTCTTAAGCCCCTCCTTCCGTCCTTTGTCTTCCTTCCCTCGTCGTCGGTGGACACCCAAAAGTCAACACTTTGTTCCTTCGAATTTGGTTCGGAGAAGTAATCCTGTACAGTACGACCATGAAGATTGTCCGGAAGGACTATATTCCCGGCGGACCCGGCAGCGTTAAGGTAAATTATGATTGATTATTTCATAATCATTATTGTTCATACAGTGATTAGTTTTTGCTGGTTTTGGTGTAAACCTGTAATTATGATTTGAATTTTGGGTGATTTTGAATTTGTGGGTGTGGCAGATGATACCCGTAGATTCCGATGATTTGTGGTACGCTTATAATTTGATTGCTCCGGGAGACACAGTCATGGCTGTCACTGTTAGGTAAAAATATTTTCCCCTTCACCATTTGATTTACTGATTAATTGCAGGTCGAATTTTTATTTACTTGTTACAACACCAGCTGAATTCAATTTTTATTTTATTTTATTTTAATAGGACCCCACAAATTTTTTATTCAAATTTTTTATTTACTTGACACAGAACCAAGCGCAATAAGATCATATAGCCGACTTAGTGGGAAAAGACTTTGTTGTTTTAGGAGGAGGAATTTGAATTTAATTGTTAGATGCATTGGATTTGTTTCTGAAATACTTTCATTAATTTTTTTTTTCCTCGAAATTTTTTTTTCTAAGGAGTAAGCTTGAGTGAAAATTTTAGTGTATTTGTACTTGTAACATAATTCTGAGTGTATTTTTTCTTATATGCGGAGATGGTATATGAATTCTTTTTTAATTAAGTGATGCTCGGGAACCAGTTTGATTGGTCAACATGTATCCAGTAGCAATTTTCCTGACAACAGTATGCATTGTGTAATAGGAAAGTTCTAAGAGAAGCTGCTGCTGGTGGAAGAGATGCAGAGCGCGTGAAGCTGAAGTTAGAAATCAAAGTCGAGGAGGTATGGAGAAAAATTAGCTCTAATTATGCTTATTGTTTGGTGTCCTGTACTTATATCCTACGTTCATTTTAGGTAGCTGATTATGACAAAGTAGGAGCTGTCTTGCGTATACGTGGGAAGAATATCCTGGAGAATGAATATGTAAAGGTGAATGTCGTCTTAAATTGAATTTAGTACTGATCAATTGGCAATTTTTAAGTTCTGCTCTAAGCCTCTCATCTTCTTAATGCAGATAGGAGCATTTCACACTTTGGAGCTTGAGCTGCACCGACCTTTTGTCTTAAGAAAGGTTTAATTTTTGTTCATCTGTACAAGTTTATAACAGTCCATATTTATTTTTTCTGTTGGATTCTTTGAATTTCATGTGATATAAACCTGTAATGCAATACATTGACTTGTGTCGTGCTATGTCATATGTTTTAGGATGTCTGGGACTCATTGGCCTTGCACGAACTCCATCAAGCCTCCGGTATATACTCAAATTCTCTTTCTTGTGATATTGGCCAATTACTAAAATGGTCTCATTTCGTGTCTGTCTTCGTCAATGGCATAAGCCTATGCAAGGGTTTTAGTCCTTCCCAGTCAGAGGTAGTCCATTGTGACAAAGGAATGTTACTACCTGAAAGCCTCAGTTATTTACTTAAATACCAATGATACACTGCATAGTTGAACCTCGTCCCTCTTATTATAGGGATGGACATTAATGTTTAGGGTCTTGTATTTATGTGGTAGTCTTGTTTATACAATTTTCAGATCCCGGTGCAAGCGCTGATCTAGCTGTGGTTTTAATGCAAGAAGGATTAGCACATATTCTCCTTATTGGTAAAAGGTGTGCCTAACTTCATTTCCAACATGATTTGTTTTTTTTTTTTGAGAAGAAACAATTTAATTAATGAATAAAGAAATACACAGAAGTGGATAAGGAGTCCACAAACTATTTTAGAAAGAAATCCCAATAGGATTTGGCTACAGCAGCCCTTTCTAGCCCTAGCTCACTTAACTGCTGCTAACAAATCCCACAGAAGTTGAGATAGAGAGTAATTCTTGAACTCTTTAGTGATCGAAGCCCAAAAAGCTGCCCAATATTTTACTCTCCCCCTAAGTACTTCTACCCCCGCTCCCGTATAATCTTCAAAAATTCTTTTGTTGCGTTCCAGCCATATATTCCAAAAGATTGCCGATACCAGGCAACCCCACAAAATTTTGGATTTTTTCCCTTTTCCAAGTGCCTTGAAGTTGGTGCTTAGTAGCTCGAAGCACCCCTTAGGAGTGACCCAGCTTACATTCGCCTCCTGTAGTAGTTTCCACCATAATTGGATCGAGTAAGAGCAATGAAGAAAGATGTGGTTTACACTCTCCTCCTTGGCTTTGCACAAGCTACACCACTGAGGGGATAAACACATAAGAGGAAATCTCCTTTGAATTCTGTCGCACGTGTTAAGCTTCTCATTGGCCACAAGCCATACAAGAATTTTAACCTTCGGAGGAGCTTTTGATTTCCAACATGATTTGTTTGAATGGTGATGAGTGATGGTGATGGTCGAGTATCCATGCAGTCCCATTGCCCATCCATTGCCCATCCATAGGACCCTAGCCACATTACTCTCCCCCATTTTTCTGGTAGTTCTCTGCATTAGGATCTTGGTTATATTCTTGAAATGTGTGTTAGGAAACTGCCTGACAGATTGGTTAAAATCTTCTGATTAACTTAATTTTGGACTTTCTTTATGAAATTGTGGTTTTGGAAATATCACTCATAAAAAGCTCCAAAGTCAAGATTAAGCATATGCAGTGTTATCCTATACTTATCATGCACCTGAAAAATTATGACCTTATGAGACTAATGTTCTTGCAACTATATCTATCAGTATGACAATTACTCGTGCACGAATAGAAACATCAATTCCTCGCAAGCACGGACCTGGGATTGCAGGTTATGAGTCGGTAAGTTTTTTTTTTTTTTTTTTTTCAGAATTTGTTTTTCCTGACATCAAGTTATCTGGCAAGAATGATGTTAAAAGAGTTTCTGTACTTATTGTATTACTAATATCTTTCTGTTTTTTATAGGCTTTGAATAAATTCTTTGAGAACGTGTTACAGGTAATTTTAAGTTGAGCTTTACTCGGAAGCTCCTCACACTGTCAAACATAGCTTGCATCTAATGATACAGCTTTGTATATCGATAGGCATTCTTGAAGCACGTTGATTTCAGTGTTGTTCGCTGTGCTGTAATTGCAAGTCCAGGTTTCACAAAGGTGTGATATGACTCTGTATGAGCTTTTGAAACTCATTAGTGTGAAATTGCGAATCTCCTTCAAGCGTTATTTTTACTAGTGGACTATTTTTAGCACTACAGATAGAGATTTCTTCTTAAATTGGTTACTTGTGGAATCAGTGTTTACCTGGTTTTATGAACTGACTATATATAAAACGTAATACAATTTGTTTGATACTAACCTACATTCTTATCTGCTTCAGGATCAGTTTCATCGTCACCTATTATTGGAAGCAGAAAGAAAACAGCTGAGAACTATTATTGAGAACAAGTCGCGGATTATTCTTGTGCACACAAGCTCAGGTTACAAGTATGGCCACGTGTTCTAACTACTACCATATCTGTGCTGTAAATGTTCTTGATTTACCCTCGTTCTTGTATCATTTTCATTTCCAACTGTTCATTATTCATTGCTGGAGTGGTCTGCGTTCAATGTTTCATATTCAATAATGAGTACTTGGGAGTTGTGATTACTGACTACAGGTGTAACTTTTTAGCAATGTGCCAGCCCTGCCGGGAACACATAATGTTTTTAATTTTAGTATTTTAAAGGGTCACTGGGGATTTACCAGTTCATACATCCAGTACCTGTGATGCTCATTTACTCATTATTATTTAATCTTGTTGCTGACTTACAGAATCAATGCACCATTGCAGTTTATTGTCTATGATTTTCGATCTTAATTTACAAGTGTGCATTTTATCTTCTTGCAATGATAGGCATAGCTTAAGGGAGGTTCTGGATGCTCCAAATGTTATGAATATGATAAAAGATACTCAAGCGGCGCAAGAGGTACAACACCCAACTTGGTTAATATTTGCAACTCCTTTACTAGTCATTGCCAAACTAAAGAAAAGTAAGTTTGTATTGGGCCTTTTCTTCTTCAGGTTCGAGTTCTCCAAGATTTCTTCGGCATGCTTTCAAATGTCAGGTTCTAAACTGAAATATATAATTGTTGCTTTATTTAAAGTTATACTTGGATGCCAACTGACGAACCTTTGGAACAATGATTGGAGGCTTAACCTTGATAAGTATGTTTACAAAACCAGTGATAGTTGAAGACCGAAAAAATGTGGGTTATACCTTTTTACGAGCACTGAAATTTGATTGATTCCATGATATATATTGAGTGGAAGAGCTTTAAACATACGTAGTCATAGTAAGAAAACTAAGATTAGGGTAGAGAGTAACAACCATAAATGAGCGACAGGGCAGCTTCAATTCAGTAGTTACTCCATCCAACCCAAAAGTTAATGTGTCTGTTAGTCTGTCGGAGGGATTAAATTTCTGTAATTTTTACTCGTAGAATTTTTGTGCTTGGAGAAAAGCTTTATCGTATTTTCATCTAAGTTTTCCTCCAACATTCTTTGTAATTCTTACTGTTGTTATTGTGCAGGATCCGGATCGTGCATGCTATGGACCGAAGCATGTTGAAGTTGCTCATGATCGAATGGCTATCCAAACCCTTTTGATAACGGATGAACTCTTCAGGTTAGTTTGATTGTCTTCTTTACCAATAATGAACTGGTCCAAATGTTCTTTTCGTTACAGGAGAAATGTGGAGAAAACATATATGAGTTTAAAGGTCTGCAACATTAAGAATTTCTTGATGGACAGGAATGCCGACGTAGTAGCGAGGCAAAGGTATGCCAATTTGGTGAAATCAGTGAAGGATTCAGGAGGCACTGTTCATATATTTTCTTCTCTGCATGTTTCGGGAGAACGTAAGTTTTTCCATCGTTCGTTCATACGAATGCTGCTACAATTATCTGTCCCTTTTGAAAAATTCCTGAACCAAACTCTCTAATCGTCGTATCGTATGAACAGAACTGGCGCAGATAACTGGCATTGCTGCAATCCTTCGTTTCCCTCTACCCGACCTGGACGATATAGAGATGTAACTGAACAAGCGATCTGTTGGAAATTATCAGGCTTGTGTTGTAACTTATAGTTTCAATTTGTTATAACATATTGTGCACCTACGCATAACAGTTGTAAACATTTAGTGGAAGCTTATAGCAATTTCTTGTCATTTTTTCGTTTGTTTGACTGCATGACTTCTTAGAGTGTTTCGAGTATTGTTTATATCTTAATACAATATGATTTATCGAGTGAAGTATATTATGACATTAATTCGAGTGCCCCAGCTGTTTTAATTTAATTATCCGATCTCCTAAATCTCCTCCTAAAACAGATTATCTTTTTACGAATTTACAAAATCGGCTAAATTGTGTTTTACGATTTATTGAGCAATAAATGTATATTTAATAGAATATTTAAGTTCAAAAAAAGTGAACTATATAGTAGCAAGGCTCAAAACATTGCACATGGTGTTTTATCTTCAAAAATATCAAAGCGAGAGCAGTCAACTACCAGTATGAAGTTTGTGGAGACCCACGAGTGACACTGCCAAAATCGACAAACAACAAAGAGAAAGCGGTGGTGTTTGAAAACACCTAAGCCGGTGTAAACATTGGAACTCTACACACGATCTCAACCGGTAACATGGCTGAAGATCGGACCAAGGAAGAGAAGGGAAGGAATACACACGGGGGTAGAGGATTTGGGGACATATCAGAGTTAAAATTTGGGAGAAACAACAGTAGAGGCAAAAAAAAAATGGAAAAGGGAGAGAAGATGACATTGTAACCGACCTCGGCCTAAGCTAGGACTGGTGCCACCAGAAAATCTTATGTTTAAAAGTCTCACATAAACAATGAAAAAGATTACTTTAGCTACCTACACGAGTAGTTTTGTTTGTTCAACGTGTGTAATGAAATTAGAATTTTTATTTTTTTACCAAATTGACGGAATGTAACAAAGTGAAGCGAACAATGAAATTCCAGAGATTGTAGTGACGAAATTTTAATTTCGTCAATTTCAGTGGACAAAGTGAAATTTGCGTGGAGTTTTGGGGTGCATTCCCAAAAATAAGAAAATACACTCACGCACGTTGATTCACCATTTTAGGCAAAGACACAAAACCCTACTCCTCCGCATCGCTCCGAATCCACCACTAATGGCAACCTCCTCCAAGCTCTCCTCCCATCTCCGTCGCATACGCCCCTCCGCCTTCAACTACCTCGCCACTCTTTCTCACGCGCGTCAATTCCACATCCTCACAAACACTAATCCCAAAGACCACAGCCGCCACTCGCCTCCACGCAACTCCCACGCGCTTGCTCAATCCCTCGCTTTCTCCCACTCTCGATTTATCTCCACCAGCTCTTCCGATGACTCCGATATTGATCAGCTCGGCGTCTCTGCCGTCGACCAGGCGGCGACTCGGTCGGAGCTTCTGAGTTTAGGTTGCTTTTCTGGCGAAGACTCCGTGCTTCCCGTTCGAGTGCTGATTTCGGTGCTCGACGGGTTCCATGATCTCACTGGTTTGCCGTGGTGAGTGTTGATCGAAAGATTTCTGCTTTTGTTTTTGAAATGCATTGAAATTTTTCAATAAAAATCCGAAGTGCTTCCTGAAAGTAGCACATCCCAAGTGTTTTTTCCACAGAGCAATTCCAGGTGCATTTCTACCCCAGAAGCACTTTTAACTGTCTCTGCTAACCGTTGTTGGAAGCACTTTTGGTGATCTGGAAGTGCTTGTAGCTATTTTAAAAGCACTTCCAAACGGAGTTGAGATAATGTGGGAAAGAACTAGAAAAAGAACTGAAATTTTCTTTTTGTTTTGAAGTGTTAAAGTTTGTATATTTCTGCTAATCATTGTTCCAAACGCTTTTGGCTATCTGAAAGTGCTTTTAGCGACTATAAAAGCACCTTCCAAACAGAAAATGTGGGAAAGCACTAGAACAAGAAATGAAAATTTTATTATCTTTTTGGTTTCAAGAGTTAAAGTTTGTATCTTTAGATTTTGTAATTTAGTAAGTTCGTTTTTTTGTGTTTCTAAATTATCATCAGGTGGATAGTTATTGGGTCCTCTACTTTGGCTATGAGAATTTCGTTGCTCCCGTTACTTATTGTGCAACTGCAAAAGTTGAAAAGGATTGGAGAGTTATTTCCCAAATGTGAGATTTAGATTTTCACTGCAATTCTTTTGTTTGCTTCTTGCAATTTCACTTTTACTCATACGAACCCAAACACTACAATTCTGTTCTATGCATTACTATTCTCCGACTTTGGTCTGGACTAGCATTTAGTTGAACTTTTGTGTTCTGCATTTGGTTCACACGAAAATATCATAACTTGCAGTATGTTATGTATACTTTGTATTTCATATTTGTAAAATTTTGTTTAACATATATACATTTCTCATAGTGCCTCCTCCAATGCCACCACTCTTCTCAGGAAAGAGTTATATTAATCAAATTTCTCTATTTCAAAAAGAAAGAAAGGCGATTGGGTGTCCCTCAATGTTATGGTTCCTTGCGTCCTTCTCTGTTCAGGTAACTCTCTTATCTGATTTTTGGGTTTAGGGAACAGAGAGTGATTCTATTGCTGGATGATTGATGTGAACCTAGTAAATATTTCATTTAGAAAGCCATCAGTCTAGTATTGTATATTGGACTCCTCATATGTGTCGAATAAATGAGTGCTAAGATGATAAAGGACATAGTTAAGTGATGAATTTGCAAGCTTGGTGAGCGTGGCTACCTTACTAATATAGTTGAAGGGTTTGGTGAAACTAGGAGTTCTAAAGAAAAGTTTGGGCAATGGTTGGAAGAAAAAGATGTGTTAGTTTTTCCACTAGCACAAAGAATAAGCAATATGTAACGTTGAATAGAAAAGTTTTTAATAATGCTGTTTCTCTGTTTTCTAATTCAACGGCAGGTTCCATGCTTTCTCCTGTGGTTGAACACCATTCGGACTATGTCACTGGGCAATCATTATGGATTTGATTGTGTAAGGACACATACGCTTTCCTTGTACTTGTTGAAATAATGTATCTTATTTGAGTTTTATGGCATACGTGTATTTTCTCTTCTCTTTTAGCGTTGAAAGCAGATGAGCATAGAATTCATTCATTTCATTTCAGGGTGGCGCCTTGTGGTTCAGCAATTTGACTGAATTACCTCGTGGTGTTCTTGGCTCCATCTTTCCTTTTCTGATTGCTGGTTTGCACTATGCCAATGTTCAGGTAGTGAATCATGGAATTGGTCTCTGTTGATTTCAGATTTAAATATTTTATGTTTTTATCTATCTTGATTCTCTACGTTATATCAACCTTCTGGATGATTATATTATTTATATGGTCAAACGTGTTCAAAGAACTTTAAAATGCAAAGATGATGCTCTCATTGCTCCATTTACGGGAGCTTTGATGTGTGATTCTTATTGTGCTGTGGTTGATGCAAGTCAAGAGGCAATAAGGGAAATTAAAGATCTAATGATCATTGGAAGGCAATCTAACTCAAGGCCGGATCAAATTTGGCTCTTTTGCAGTGTTTTTGTAGCTGATTATATGCATTTTTGTTTTGTATATACATTTATTGATTGTAACTGATGTTTATCTCTTCAACTCTATCAGATTTCTTTTAAGAATTCTTCAGTAGGAAAATCCAGCGGCCTGTTGGGCACATTAGCGAATGTGAGTACATACAGTATTCTTACTAACGAGAATGTTTGCTTACTAAAGCCCCTCCCCTTCTTGTTAATAAAGGTTGTAGTCATATTGTTTTAGAAGTAGTTTTGTTTGCAAACAATTGATTAGGGTTCTCTATCTTTCTGCAGTACTACAAGCGTTATTTGGATGTTATGACCTTTCCTATATTATTTATTACCTACTGTGTTCCTCAGGTAATTTTGTATTTTGTCTTTACAAGTTTGTGAAATTACGCTTTGACACGTGATTGTTCTCTACGCTGGCCCCAGAAGCTTTGACTACACATCTACGTTATTTTGTAGGGAAGCCTAGTTTATTGGGCTACGAATAGCTCACTAAGTCTCATTCAGGTGAGTAAACTGTACTTATTTGTTTAACCTGCCTTTAAGTAGAGGATACAAATTTGTTACTTTGGTTGATTTCTTTTTTATCTTGGTACTTGAAACTTTCTTATTTGTGCTTCTTCATAAATAAATTTTAATGGATGATGGGCTAAACTTTTTAACTAGACTTTGTAAATGAGTATCATAAAACTAGCTTCCTTCTAAATCTTGCTGTCTTTTCAGCAATTAGCTCTCAAAGATCCTGCTCTACGGGCAAAGTTGGGGTTGCCAGACAAGGATGCTCCTACAGTCACTCCAAATCCTGAGGAGGCGGGTACTCCTGACATATCGCCCTTGGCTTCTCCTACAAAATTGAAGAAAATAAATTTACAGAACCTGTCCCCTAAAGAGTTGCTTAATGTAAGTGTTTGTGAACTAGAAGCCCGTGCATTATTTTTCAATCCGTTGCTATTCTGGATTTTCTTACAACATCGTGCCCGGGATTGTTGAGACAGCTTTCCATCCTAGCCGTATCAAAAGGCGATAAAGAAGGAGCACTTCTTGTGCTAAAGTAATTGCTCCGTACAAATCACAGTGCATATTTTATCAAATCACTTGTTAATCGTGTACTGAATAGAGAATTTTTCGAAAACAGACTTGCCCTTGAGAAGGATCCGGAATATGTAAGAGCATTGGTTGTAATGGGTCAGACACTTTTGCAGAAAAGTTTGCACGCAGAGGCCATTGAATACTTTGAGCGTGCTATCACCAAGGTCCGCATATTTGTTTGCTTTATATGGTTTTTTACTTTTCTGTTTACATATCAGTAACCATGATTAGGTTTATCTTGGGTGTGGCAATTGCCTTCACACCACGCTTTCTGATTGTAAGATTACAGACTAACAGTGTCTGCCTGCACCACAAAAAGTCAAGAAATTTGATAATTCAGGCGCATACTTTGTCTCTGTCTCGTGACATTTTTTGTTTTGCAATTACAGCTATATTTGAATCTTTTCGCCGTTCATTCATTTATTCATTCATTTATTCATTCATTAATCATTCTCTTAATTACTGTACAGCTCCTCAGTGCTGGCCAGCCGACCGGAGGGGAGGACATGGATCTTCTAATTCTTGCATCTCAGTGGACTGGTGTTGCCTACATACGACAGGTGAGGCTCATTACTAAATTTCATTTGTGGTGTGCCATGGAACTGTGCTTTTTTTTAGCAGGTCAAACGCCATATGTTTAATTTTCTCTTCCGACATGCTTGAGCAGGGAAAAAGTGCAGAAGGGATTGTACACCTTGAAAGAGTGGCACAACTGGAAGAGCCAGATGAACCGAGCATCAAAGCTCATTATTTTGACGGGTTGTTGTTGCTTTCAAGGTATTTATCACATCGGTAAAATTGTGAAGAAAACTTGCATATTATTGTGGGAGTTTTAACAAAATACTTTCAGTACTGTTCACTTTTAACGAAAAACCACATTTTTACTTTTTCTTGGTACTATTCACTATATCTTTAAAAAGGACTTTTCATTAAAAGGAAAGTTTTTTAGACTTTTCGATAGTTTTTCTTATTATTATGAAGAGTATTATTGATAACTCGGCTTTCTCCTTTTCAGTGCTTTATCCAACGAAGGTCGCAAGCCTGAAGCTATCAAGTATCTGCGCTTGGCTGCTGCTTATAATCCCAATTACAACGAATTACTGGAGCAATACGAAAATGAAAACGAGGAGGATGGCAGTTTTGTAAGTGATCTGGCGGGCAGTAGGCGACGAGACTATTGATTCTGCATAAATCGTTGCAGAATTCGTTTTTTGTAAGGTTTGTTTCACTTCATTCTAATTTTTGTGCTCATTCTTTTATAGTTTTACTTGATCATTGATTTGTATTTTACAACCGAATTTTTCAGCGTTTCGGAATCAAATAATTTGCGGAAACAATAAGTTATGAACATTTAAATCTTACAGTTATTAGTGGATTCAGACAAAATACAGCAACTTAGTTTTGATGACAATAAAACCTGTTAATTCTTATGCAGCAGCTGATGTCATGTTAGTTACGTTAGTTGGTTTTGGCTGTCAAGTTCGTTGGCTGGTAGTTAATCGTATCCAACGGTCCCAATTTGTCTATACAAATTAATAGTGACTTAATAAGTGTTGAGAGTGCTAGAGTAGTAATTAGAAAGCATGGTTTTACTTAATTATGCAAATTAAGAGGTATGCAGGCCCACGTGAAATGATATGTTAGATAATTATTATATTTAGACAAGTAAAATTAATATGCTTGCTGACGCTCTCTGTTAATGTATGTGAGGTATAATTATATAAAAGCGTGTCAACAATTGCGTTAATTTTACGTGTTTATAAATAAAAGGAGCACCTTCTTTCAAGGAAATAGGGTAGCAGATCGTCTGCAATTCCGACCGAAGATATTATTCTGACTTCTGGGGAATCCATCAATAATAAGGGGAAATCTCTTATTTTTATCTATTGAAAAAAATTTGGTACTGTTTATTTTAACAAAAAATTATATTTTTATATTAAAAAAATTAATTTTAATATTATTTATTTTATTTTTATTGTTAAAATTTAAAGTTTTTAAATTATTTTTATTAGTTTTTTTTTTAATTTAAGGACTTTAGATATTATTATTTTTTGTTTTCTTTCTCATAATGATCGAATTATAATTTTTGTCAATTAAATATGATAATTGCTTGTCATCTGCGACCCAACCTACTGGAGTTGAGGTGTACGCTAACTTTTAACCCCATCGAAGATTTAGTCTTTCTTAATGTGATCAACCATTTCAATTATTTTGCATCGGGTTCAATATCATATCAAATAAATATTGAATTTTTATTTGTACGTCTCAGTTTTAAATTAACTAATGTATCACCAAAAAAAAAATAAACACGTTAATTAATATTTAAATAATAATTACATTATTAATTTACCTGTCATTAAATTTAAAAAATTTATATTACAAATTTAATTTTTTTTAACATTATTATTTTTAATCAGGTGTTTTTGGTGGCAAGTCAAAAGTTCATAACCGAGTAAATTTTATTTTTTTTTTATTTTTTTTTTTTTTGTCAAAACCGAGTATATTAATTTGGCTTATATGTGGAACCGTGTATTTAGCGCGTGTACAGCGCAATTAACACGAGTCTAAAAGTGTCTGCACCACGTCACATTGGGCGGAGTTGTACCGTTTCTGAACAAGCTGATGTGACCCACACTCACCAACAGAGGAAGATACTACCGTTACACAAAGTGGTACATTACGTGTTGTTATGTGAGTGGTAGAATGTGTGTTTAAAAGTTATTAACTTAAAAAATTAAATTCTCCACCACTTAGTGTACCACCTCTGTTCATGTTATAACTAAAAATTTCTCCAATAAAAGAGACAAACAAAGGAGACTGCAAAGGAGGCAGATTCTCTGCTTTTCTTTTTCCATACACATTCATTTTTTTTTATTTGTGCGGTCACGGTTAAGCCACGTCAACATTTTATATTAATTTTTTTAATAGAAATAATAAAACAAAAAAATGTGGCTTAAACGTGATTACACAAATAAAAAATAATGAAAAGTGTATGAAAAAAGAGAGTAGAGAATCTGCCTCCGACGGCAAAATCTAATCTCTGTTTATTTCAGTAAGTGTTTTAATGGTTTGATCTTTTTTACTTTAAATAAAGAGCTAACGATTTTACGGAACTCTTTCATCTGAATTCTAATACATTCCTTTCTTTGCCCACATTTCTTTCCAAGAGTAGAACAAACTGGATCGGGCAGGAACACAAGCAAAACTCACGGAATATACACACAAGTAACGCATCAATCAATCAAACATCTCACCGCAGCCCAACCTAACCCATTATCCTCTCCCTCCTTCTCTCTCTCATCTCTCTCTAGAACACACAACCTCTAGCAGGAGATCCAATCCAACCCACCTTTCTCCAAACCCTAATTATTTCTCTATAACTCTATTTTATTTAACAGACTTGTAACTCAGTCGATCAGAAACATTCGTTTTTAAATCTTAGGTCTTAAGTTTGATTATCGTTTGTATAAGAAAACTCAAAAAAACATAAAACTCAAATTCTGTGCCTTTGAATTCTCAACTAAATCGTAAGGACAAAATCCTCAATTTCCACGTAAAAACATCACAACGGTTCAAAATCGTTGACCGCCTACCCTCCCAACCCTCCATAAATAAGAACCTCACTCTTCTGTCCAGGATTGGTTTCTGTACTTTTTTTTGTTCCTCCCCCGTCAAAACCCACCATTTGTCTCTCTCTAAAGATCTAGTCTTTCTCTCTCTAAAAATCAAGAACAAGCTGAAAGAAGAAGACATGCCATGTCCATCAAACAGCATCAGCTACAATGGCAGCCAGTGTGCCTGCGCAGTTGGGTACATTCTAAACCAGACGACCGCCAGCTGCGTCCTGTTTGCCGCCAATTCCACCATCTCCACCGACGGCGGCGTCAACAGCTACGCCATAAACCTCCCGGATACCATCTTCTCCTTTGACACCATCAAAAAGTTCACGCAATCCCAAGCCGTCTTCTTGGAGGGCACGCTTGTGTTGCTTCTTTCTTGGCTTTGCTTTTGCCTCTTCCTCAGGTTTATGAAGCTCGGCAACGACGGCCGGAGCATTTGGTTCAAGCTCCGGTGGTGGATTAGCCGATTGGATGTTTGCTTTGCCACTAGGCATTGGCTGGTAATTAGTGTTCTTTTTCTTCAATTAAACATCTTTTATTTATTATTGTTATTGAATCTTTGATGCAAAATATGCAGCCATTAAGGCGGATGTGTGTTAGGCTAGTTGATCAGGGCGGTGTGGCTGCCCCTTTGCATCACTAAGTTCGAATTCCCTCCTCCCGTAGAGTAGTTTCCAATAGGAAATGATAGTTACACACATATTTCTCCTCCCACATACCCTCTTTGTTTTTGGCCATTGGATTGAATAAATCAAACGGAAACATCGAAGAGAATTAAACATGGGTGTGTAGGGGAGAAAAAAGGTGTGTGGTTATCATTTCCCTTTCGAATATCGTCTTGTTAAAATAGAAAAAGATGCAACCCTTAATTATGTGCTCAAAGTGTTGCGGCTGCTTGGAACATAAAAGGCAGTATTGTTTATGAATCTGAACTTCTTTTATCTTCTTTGTCCTTGGTTTCTTTGAATCTATTAGAACAGTTTTAGGCGAAGAAACGAGATTAAGGCATCATATACATTTGTTATTTAGAGAGCTGATCTGTTGTGGATTGTTTATGTGGCTACTTGTTGAAGGCACTTTCAACATTCAATTTTATTAGATTATGACAGCTTTATAAGTAGAATTGTTTTCCATCCTGATGGCGAGTTGTGCAAATGGATGTTAACTAACTTCATTTGTGGCACAGGATGATCAAAAGGTAGTTAAGAAACGAAAAACGGAACTTGGTGGAATGTTCTCAATAGCAAGTTGGATTCTCTTCGTTGGCTTGTTTGCTGCGTGAGTATTTTGATATAATTCTTTCGAACTGTCATGTCTTTCATGCTGTTTTTATTAGCTGTGCAGGTTTTTTCTGGTTTCTATATATTAGCTTATATTTACTTGGATTTTCAGTTTCTTCACAGGTTGCTCTACCAAACCATATCAAATAGAAGTGTCGAGGTGCATAATGTCAGAGCAACAAATGCACCTGACTTGGCTGCCTTCAAGAATGACATGGAATTTAACATAACCGCGGTTTCTAGTATGAGCTGTTCAAACTTACGTGATCTTGGTACTTTATTTACTGGAAATCCTGGCTTCATTGACTACAGAGTGGCTTCTCTGTCAAAATTCGGGAACTACTCATGTCGGAATACGAGTATAGGACCAACTATAACTCTTAGGTGCAGCAATTGTCAACCACTTGAAGACAATTTGTACATTTCATGGCAGTTCGTTGATCTTCCTAATAATCCTGCTGCTGCTGTTGGATTTCAGTTCAATCTCAGTACAAAGAGTCATGCTAGTAAAAAACATGTCAGTTTTGTTAGCGGAACCCTAAAGAATGGAAGCAGTTTTGATGATACACCAGTTACATTCAGAGGAAATACTACAAATATATTAAAATTTAGTTTGTTTCCCCGGATATACCATAATCATCATGATCTAAGGCTCATCCAACCTCTGTTTCATGAGTTTGTTCCGGGTTCATTTTTCAGTGATACAAGTCAGCTCCGAGCGTCCCTTGAAAATTCTAAGGATGGAATGCTCAACACTACATTATATATCAACTTTCTCTCTGCCTATATCGTGGAGATAGATAACCAAAACATTATGGGTCCTGGTGAGTATTCTACAAGACTTCAAAGATGAATGATTTTCTCATTACGACATTTTGGTTGAAGTTTTGATGATCTAATATTTTTGTCTACCTTGACATGTAGTGAGCTTCCTTGCGGATCTTGGTGGCCTGTATTGCATCTGTATTGGCATTTTTTTCTACCTTCTGGTGCAAGTACGTTACTTGATCTTATAGCTTTGTTTTTTTCTTCATCACTGTGTGTATGTTCGATCATGAAGTTTATGAAGAAGGAAATCCTAATGCAAAAATCGAGCTGAAAAAACTATGCTCACGTTTTCATAATTCCGTTGTTTACTTTTGCAGTTTGAGTTCAGGATAAAAAAACTCCGGAATGAAGATATCGTGTTGCGGAGGATCAGAAATCGGCGAAAAGCTCAAGACCACTGGGATAAAGTAATTTCTTTCATATTTTTCCATTTTATTTAACTTCATATTGATCTGACTTCATATAATAATACTCACTGATACATATTCTTTGAACTAGTTAAGGAAATATGTGATGTACACATGGGACTGCAAGGCTTTGGATGATTATTACGAGAGCATAAACGAGCGATCAGGTTGTGTGAATTGTGGTACACAATCAGATCATCGAAATGGATCATCACATAAGCGAAGGCAACAAGAAACCATGATTAGTTTCAACAGGAAGCTCAGCTTGCCTAAGAAGAAGGTGACATTTTATGTTTCTTTCTTTAGATCCACGGGAACCTGGTTTCCAGGTTCTGATTCATAATGTTTTAGCACTTTCTTCTCCAAGAGTTACATTTTTATTTTTCATTGGTCAATGGTCTCGCAGACTGTGGTTCAAGAGTGCTCTGGCACTATTGGGAGTGTGAAACCATTTACACTGGGAACTTCACCGAATCCAGAAGAAAGTTCATCGCGTTCAGCAGTCAGACCTGTGAGTCACTCTTGTTTCTTTGTCAGAAAGCATGGATATAACTAGTCTGTTTCTCTTCAATGTTAATCCGTCCACCCTGTTATCGCTTTTACTAACCACTTAAACCCGAATTTGGGAATTCAAATCCCTATTTGAGAATTCGGACTCATCTATACAGTTTTTCGAAATGGTGTATTTCTTACAATTAGGTCAATCATCACTCATCAGTCATCAGTGAACGACATTTTAATTTGTGTTTTCTTTCAACCTTATGTCTTCCAGCCTCTGCAAATGGAATCACCTGGCTCTACAAAGGATGGAAAACAGCGATTTGTTCATGCGTCTAAAGCAGATTCCTCCCTGCCTAAAGCCTTAACTCCGACAATTAATAATATCATTCCTCCACCGCCTTCACTAGGTAAGAACTAAACTCATGAAGTATAGCTGTATAGGGCCACCATCTTTTTTTGTTCCCTTCAAGGTCGGCGTTTTTGCTTTTTAAGTTTGTATCTCTGGTGAAATGATTGGATGAAGTACAAACTTTGGTGGTTGCCAAGGTGTATATTGAGATGAAGTGTAAACTTCATATACAAGCAGTCATTGAGTCTCGATTTATATCCAGGGTTACTGGTGATTTAAATGAAATTATATCAAATAGAAACAGATACGAACTAGACTTTGCTGATTCCGTGCTTACCTTTTATTGTTATTTCACTGCAGAATTGAAGGATGCTTCTGAAATGGATATGTCTGATGTTCAAAAGAATCTTAGAAGTTTGCACGAGTACAACGTTTTGTTGAGGGAAAAGTTAGTAGCTACGCAGTCTTTGTTCCGTTCTTTAGCTACAGAATCCTCACCTTCGTAACAGAAAGCCAAGCGCAGCATTGCGTAGCATCTCAACCACACATCTCCCTACTACTACATTTTTTCGGTACGATGTTTCATTAGGGCAATATCCGTGGATATAATTTAATTGATTGATTAGTTACTCGTGTAAAATAGTTGCTTGTGGAGTCTTAACAGTTACAGCATGTTAATGCGAAGTGCTTAAGTAAGATGAACTCGGCGACCAGTTACTGTGCTAGCTACCTAGTTCTTTTTCTTGATCCTCTCTTCTTACTGCCCAACCTTTTCTTGTCTTGCTGGATTTTTGCTGTGTTGCTCGCGGGACTCTTGTCTTCGTCTTCCTTTTCCAATTGCTCTATGTATTCGTTGTAATCAGGATTGTAAGCAGCAGCCATCCGCATGTACTTCAAAGCTTCAGCCTTGCGATCCACATTGGCTAAAGCGCTGAAAAGGAGAAGCCAAGTCATTAATAACACACAAGCGTGTTAATTTTCGCACTCCCGTTTTCTTCAAAGGCTAAAAATAGGGAAGGCGGGTCAAAATCATTTTCCATAACGTGCAAGTTTTCTTCACAATCTTACTGATCTGATAAATACCTTGAAAGCAATAGCAGAGCGTCATAGTAATGAGCTTTGCCTCTTGGTTCATCTGGCACTTCAATTTTTGCAACTCTTTCGAGGTGTACAATCCCTTCCGCAGTTTTTCCCTGCCCAGTCATATAAATCGAACATATCGGTCGCAAAATGTTTTTTTGTTTCTTTTTTTGATACAACGATATTGAGGGAGGGAGAATCGATCTCAAAACCTCACCTGCCGTATGTAGGCTACTCCAGTCCACTGAGATGCAATAATTAGAAGATCAACGTCCTCTGCTCCCGTCGGCCGGCCAGCACTGAAGAGCTGATGAGAAGTTAAAGAGAGTAATTAGGAATGAATAAACCAGCATGTCAATCAAATATCGACGATATATTAATCAAATATGTTTCCCGACCTTGGTGAGAGCACGCTCGAAGTATTCAGCAGCCTCTGCCTTCAAACTCTTGTTCAACAAAGTCTGACCCGTTATAATCAATGCTTTTACATTTTCAGGATCCTTCTCAAGCGCAAGTCTGTGTTTTCAAGAAAATTAACAGACGATTAATTTTATGATCAAGTACGCAAATTTTATGATTAATTTGAACAGAACAACTTACTTTTGCATATGAAGTGCTCTATCTGTATCTCCCCGTGATAAGACTAGGACTGAAAGCTGTGTCGATGAATCCCGAGTACGTTGTTGTGTCCAGAACGGAGTTCCGTCAGTTAGAAAATCTTCGAAATGTATGAAAACCGAGAACGAAAACTGATACAAAGAATGTGCACAAAGTTTGCTGTCCATAACAGTGTTAACACACTCACATTAAGCAGCTCAGCAGGGGACAGGTTGTGTAAATTTATTGTCTTCATTCTTGTAGGAGAAGCCAAGGGCGAAATTTTGCGAGTACTCAAATCCTCAGAGTTTGCAGCGCCTGTAGGAGCATCTATGCCTGGAAACCGCAACTTTGCCCGCACAGCAGGATTATTGAGAGTTAATTTCTGAAAAAGTAAACGAACTAGTTATCAAACGTCCCCATATTAGAAAACGATAAAAAAAAATTAAAAAAACAGCGACTCTTACCTGGATGACGTTTAGTAAGCTACTCGTACCCCAAAAGACGAGGCTTCCCTGCAAAAAACAGTGTGTGCTTGAAATTTTACATATGGTTCAATATTATGAAGCCTAATTTCACATATGGTTCAATGAATCACCTGAGGCATAGTGCAGCTAGAACATAATATAGGCACGGTCAAGAAAACCAAGTAATTTTTGTAGTACTGCAGTAAGATAGAGAACTCCAATCAGTTGCAGTTCATTAGAAAATCGATGTTTTCGACCACTGAACTGCAGTAAGATATAAACCACCAAGATGTAACGTTTTTTTTTGCTGTTATGTCTACTCACTTTTCGCATTAGACCAGACATGTCCGTCCTTTCTCCAACCATCTGGGAAGAAATCTAACAAGTCATGAGATCAATGTCAGCTTCACTCTTAAGATTGAGAGGTACGTATAACTCGTAAGAATAATTAGCCAAAAGCGTCTTTCGTTTGATGAGAATCGGTAAAAGTACCTGAACGGAAGCAAAGTGCAAACCAGCAATCATGAAAGGAAGGACGAGGCCTAAAACATTATGGGGAGTTTCTGTCAAGTTTTGAAACCATAAAGTGCCTCCCTGAAATGAATCCACGCAATCACACGTTCATCTGCTTTCAACGTTAATGAAAAATTGCATCACAAAATCGATGATTTAGATAAGTATGTCGGTGCCTTACGCTATCAAACCCGGGGTGATTATGAAGTGACATGTTCCTAGTAGTACTGAGCCACAGGATAAAGCAGGGTGCCTGCAGATGAGTGGAAGAGAGGGAAACATCATTAGTCGCAAAATACTTGTTTATCTAACATCAGTTAACTTCTGCAACAACACAATATCCTTTGTCTTAGAAAGACCAACACAACTTTGTCTTAGCCACACAGAAAATTTCACATTCCTACATTCACAGTCAAGGTTTCTAACTCTTTGGAAACTTGAAATCGATCTACTTCTAGCGTTATCCTTCCTTTCTTATCACTTGATTTTCAACTGCTAATCTCATATGATCGCATTGTAATGTATAATCATTTCTCCTCCTATATCAAGTGCAAAGAGGAAAATAGTGCTGCGCGGCGTGCTTTCTAAATGTATGAGATAAAAGAAGGTTACATGAACAATGGGGTATGCAAGGATCCATAGAAATGAGGGACATCCTACTGCCTTGCTTTTCTTGTAAAATCGAGACATTTGACCCATGTAACTCTTTCCTGAGAAGGGTGGTGGCAGGGGAGGACGCACTACAACAAAAACACATACACGAGACAGATATTGTTTCGGGTTAAACCAAACTTCAGCATTCGATCTGCAAAAGATAACTGATAGGAAATATAGCGCACCACAAAGTAGCACGCAATAATCCTATTGATTTTCCTTATTAACACTAAAATTTGTCGATTGTAGCATATGAAAATAAGGGTCTTTCCCGCAGAAGATTGTTTTATCCAAATACTTAAAAATATGTCACAAAAATTGGGTAGCTGTCTCCACTGACCAGCCACCAAAAACTAATTATTAGACCGACTTATACTTATCCAAATGCAACGAAATTTTATACACATAAACTAGACACACCGAGCTATGCTCACACAAATTTTTGGGATTTTTGGAGTTGATTTGCTATTTTAATTAAATCGGACAAAACAGAACAGAAACAAATTTTAAATAATGCCAAAGGATTTTAATTCACAAGTTAAGAAAAACGAGTTAGGGGAAATGTTATCCACCACCAAATAATCATGTAAATGTGTTATGTTTCATTCAATTTCCTTTTATTTCTGGATGAAGATGCTCAAGTTGGCTCAATGTTAGAACTCAACCTATTACTCTTTCTTACGTGGTATGTCAAGAGAATGACGTTTTCAACTTAACTTAGTTCCTAGCATGCAATCTAGAATGGCGTGTTCAAAGATTTAACAAGTAGAAATCATTAAGAATGAAAAGAGTTTGAGACATCACAAGGCATCGTAAGTACTGGCGTTGTCTTACTTATCCTAGAAATCGATTCACATGTTAACCACAATTAACAAGTGCTACTCTAGAACATATGTAGGTCCTCATTCAACAAGGGCAGGCACACATATATTCATAGCATTAAAATCCTTAATATGCTCACTATGTATGCATCCATAGAAACACATCAAGAATTCATCAATGAGATAAGTAGTGAATCAATTTTCATCCTTCCATAGCAGTCATTCAAACGAAATATCACAACACATTCACAATCATATTCGGGGCTTCACAACATCCCCTAACTACTAAAAATTAGTTACACATTATTATCAAATTAAAACAAAAATAAAACATAAGTTTGGAAAATTAAACCGAATTGGGGATGTGCAAGGATCTGTGCACTGTGCAATTATGGCTGTGCACTGTGCTTCTGTTTTGGTTCCTTTCACCGTTCCAGTCCCTCTTCCAAGCTGCTCCGTGGCCTCTGCTCGCTCACTCCAGCTGCCCTCAACGCTGCCTTCAAGGCAGCTGGCTTCTTTTTTTTTTTCGAAGCCTCAAACTGCTTCTGTTTTCAAGCCCCCGGTTCTCTCCACGTGCTGCCAAAGGCAGTTTCAGTTTCCACTCCACGCTGCCCTGTGTTGCTCACGGTGCTTGCTGGTTAGCTGCCTTGTTCCCCCGAGCTTCCTGGTTGCACAAGCTCTCGGTTCTCTCCCCCTGGTGTTGCTCTCCTTTTCTCCGTAGGCTGCCTCGGAATGGCAGCCTTTTGTTATTTATTTTTTTTTTCTTTTCTCGCTGCTCGCTAAGGCAGCTCTGTTCTTCCACTATTTTTTTTTTATTTTTCTTTTCAGCTGCCAATGGCCACCTTGGTTCCCTCGGATTCTCCCTCATAAACCCCACTTGTTTTTCTATTATTCCCTCCACCGACTGCTTAGCACTTTTCTATTTTTTTTTTTTATATTTTCTTTCTTTCTTCACATGCCAAGGCAGCTTTGCCTCTAACCCACTTGATTTCCATTTGGCTGCCAAAATGCCTTTTGCTTTCCACCGAATTGCTTCCTGTTATCACACACACACATAATCATCACATATATATATATATATATATATAAATATAAATATAAAAATATATAAATATATAAATATATAAATATATATATTATTTTTCCAAATAATAAATTCTAATCAACAAGCAAGAAAGTTTAAACGAATTAATTACTTAACACTTCATTTATTCTATTTTTATTTTCTTTTCTTGAAAAACTTATAAAACATAAAAATAACGTAAATAGCTCAAAATATAACGAACTATCTAAGAAAAGATGAGTGAATTTGATATAAAAAATATGTATAAATATGATCCGATCAAATACCCCCACACTTAGCTTTTGCTAGTCCTCGAGCAAAACAAAGAAACAAAAACAAAACTCAATCTAAACCTTCCAACATTTATCTCAGGGATTTCCAATGGACATGACAAATTAAAAATCATCACTTACACAGATTTTGGCAATCCATACCCTTAAGCACATACTTAATCACAGTCACCATTTATTAGTTCGCATTTAATCAATTAAAACAACATTTTGAATGTAGTAACATGCCTTAGAGAATTTACTCAACTCCTCACTAGATATGCACTCAATTTTCACTCAGATTTTATGACTACACTCCCTACACTAGGTATATGTGAGAAGATTGATGTAAACAAGGAAACGAGTACTCACATAAGTTATATCAAAGAAAGCATTTTCTGGAGTTATTAATGTACATATGAATATGATCTCATGAACGGAATGCTACTACTTAGATGCGAGAACCAGGGACACCATATGCTCATACCAATCCCAAACTCCACATATTGAACACACAACAACCAAGATAGAAGTCAAAGGGTTGTAACGGGGCTAAGGATATAGGCTTAACAAAGGAAGGATATGGAAAAACAAAGGTTCTTAAAGAAATAGTAAGCAAAGTAATGAAATTAACGCACATAATTCACTTTTGAATGAAAATTCAACTCTAAACCCGAGGGGAGGATTCACACATTTATGGCCAGATTTCAAACTCTTTTTCTTCTTTCTTTTCTTTTCACGCGTTTTTCCTTTTTTTTCTTTTTTCTTTTTTTTTTTTAAACGCAAAACGTACAATTGAGCTCAAAACAACCAATCCCTCCCCCACACTTGTTTTTCTACATAGTGTAGAATAAAATGAATTCTTTTTAAGTTATGCTCACTATTCTTTAAGAACAAGGGTGCGGACGGTTAGGTGCGGTTTAATGAGGTTAACAACAAAAATAGGCTAAACAAGGCTCGAGATGGGTTAAGCCTACAAAACAAAAGAAAGATGGAGGGTAAGGCTTTTTGGTTAAGGTGGTTTACTAAACAACTTCATCTTGATATGTGTTATGCAATTCAATGTCATGCTTTGAATGAAACGGATATGAGTTCCAGTATCTGGAACTAAGATGATAAAACGCCTTCTAAGTAGCAACCAAGCAAAGAATAATGAGATCATGCAACGACTTTAGAAAACAAAAACATCAAGATTAATAACTCTCCAAACAAGGTATAAGCTCAAGTCTCACAGGGATGTAGCATTAGTTTGAGTTCCTTCCTTCAAGCATGTTACAAAAACTAAATTTATCCTTTTGTGATCAAATTTAAATTCATAAACAACAACTACAACTAAGCATAAACCAAGAGCATATCAAACTTCCATCCATGTTTATAACTTTCTTTAACAGTCATGCAATTAAAAACCAAATCCTCATCATTGTGTTGGAAGGTACCTAAGACGCAAACACACAAAAATAACTCTAAAATAATTCTTTTTGGGTTTTTCAAAATATTTTTCAAATTTTTATGGCATTTTCGTAAGATTTCCTCAAAACACAAATAAAACACACCAAAACATCATAAAACATTAAGAAAACAAAAAGAAACAACACGGAAACAAATGAAACCAGTTCAAAGTCGAAGGTACAAAAATTTTCAATTTGGTCATTTTTTTATCACTTGATACCCCCACACTTAAACTAGACATTGTCCCCAATGTCAGAAAACATTAATACGCAAATAAAAATATAAAAATAAAGAATAAGAAACAAAATGAAGCAATAGGACTGAAAACTTCCCTAATTTGCAGAAAACCAAGCGATGACCCCCAAGCGTAAATTTTGCAATCAACTTCAAGGGAGAAAATAACCAAACGTTCCTGCAAAGAAAAGAAATAAATCAGTTAAGCACGCAAGAAACAGTAGAAAATTTCAAACGAAAAATTGAAAATGAAAATAAAAGATAATGAAAAGAACTAATAGGCGATCATGGTCATGATTGTTGATTTTCCACAGCTTTCATCTTGAACTGGATGGGCCTTCTTCTTGCAAGTGATCCTCAGCTTAGTTGAGGATGAATCAGCACGTTGTCTCCACATGCTTCAAGTAGTCCGGTCTCCACGCAGGTGTGGCATCTTCTTGAACTCTTGGATCATCTCACCCTCCGCCTTCATCAGGATGCACCTCAGACTCCTCCTGCTTCGTCTGTGAGGTACTTTTGCTTTTGAAGAAGCACCTCAACACAGGTTTATTTTTGAAGTGGGTTGGGAGGGGTCTGAGATGAGTACTCGAGAGCAAGACTAGGTAAGCAATCAGGATCTCACTTTCTCCACGTTCCTCAGATGAAGGAGAGGAGAAAGCATAATATGAGATACTTTTGCTTTTAACCTTTTTAATATGAAATACTTTTGCTCTGGAAGGTTTGTTTTCTGGGGTGATCCAAGGGATGAAGAACACTGAATAACTCGAAAGCTTTCTTTGGGAAGACATTATCGGAGATGAAGAGAGGAAGAGAGGTTGAGAGGTTGAGAGGGTGTGAAGGTGTGCCTTTGATGTGGAAGGCGAAGGTCGACTTTATAGAAATTTTCCTTCACAACCGGAACTGTTCCCTCACTATTTGTCGGCAGCCGGTGGATGGATGAACAGTGCCCGTTACGCGCTTTCTGACAAAGCTTCCGTAATTTCCGCGAAGCTGACTGCGCATGCGACGAGTGACGACAAATTGGAATGATGATCTGTTGAAAACCGGGGTTCAAAACCGGGTGCGGCTCGTGGTTTTCGCAACGCTCCACGCTGCACGTGATGAGTCACGACAAAATTGGAAAAACTGAACCACGTGATTGCTGAGTCAAGCCCAGCTTTTGAGAAAGGAGCGTCCAGTTTTTCCGATTTGCGTGAGGACGCGTCTTCACCTCTGAGGAGCACCTCTCTTTGATTTGCTTCTTTTTATAGAGGCGCTAATTCTGCTTCACATCACACTTGAACTCCCTTCCTCAAATACTCTCCTCTGTAAACACTCTCTTCTGCACTTCTTAATCTTACTCCTTCCGCTCTCTTCCTGCACTTTTGCACTTTTAATCTTTCCGATCTCTTCTCTTCCTCAACCCCCTCTAAAAATGTCTTGCCCTTCCGACCGTCGCCTAAACTTGAATGTCGGGGAAGACGATGACTCGTCTTCTCCGAACAACATTTGGAATCCGTCCTTCATATCCCCCAATGGTCCTCTTACAGTCGGGGACACAATGATGAGGAATGAAATCACCGCTACGGTGATTGCCAGAAATCTGCTCACTCCAAGGGACAATAGGATGTTATCTAGGCGGTCGGACGAGCTGGCCGTTCAGGAATCCCTTGCCCTCAGCGTCCAGAGTGCAGGCTCAGTTTCGAACATGGGCCAGCGCCTGCTTGCCCGAACTCGTCAGGTGGAGTCGCTGATGGCGGAGGTGGCCAGTCTTCGGCAAGAGGTCAGAGGACTCAGGCACGAGAACAAGGAGTTGCACATGCTTGCAACTAGTTACTCGACCAGCATGAAGAGGAAGCTGGACCAGCTGCAGGAGTCGGACGGTCGGATTCAGAGCGATCATGAAAGGTTCATGGCGCTACTCCCGAGGTTTATGTTGCCTTCGTCCTCTGGAGTAGCACCAAGCGTTCCGGCTCCGGAGATTCCAACTCTGGCTCTTCGTCTTCCCGGAGCTCCGTCGACCTCTGTGGCGCCACCTGACCAATGACCAATGAATGCTATCAGTTTACACATCATTGTAAAATAATTTAAAATATTTCAGCTTTTATGTTTATTTATATATATATATATATATATATATATATATATATATATATATATATTATATTTTTGTTTTTTTTTTTTTTTTTTTTTTTAAAGTAAAATATGTAAATTAATGTAAAAAGACTTTATTTAACCTTCCCCCACACTTCAACTAAATATGTTATAAATTTAAACTCACACAAATCAAACAAACAACACAATTAACTAAACATGAAAAATAAATGCAGGAAAGAGAACGGTTTAGGAATGCAAATCTGATTATGGGCGATTCCTAGGCCTCCCTTCTTTATTCAAATGCATGGGTTTATCCTTGAATGGACGGTGGTACTTGAAATGATCCAACAACGGTCTAAGTTCTAATGTAGGTGCCTGGATCATCAAAATCAGGATGTTAGGAGAAAACAAAATTGAAAATGGAAAAGATGGCTTACTTGCTCGTTCAAACTCAATGACAAACACCACATCCTTGAACGTTTCCGGGACTTTGAACTTTGCCAGGTTGCATGTGATGATTGTAACTTGTCCCTTGTCATCAAATTCAACTTCTTTGGCCTCTGTTTCCTCAAATACATCATCTTTGATGCATTCTACATATTTTCCAGCCACTTCATCTTCTTGAATCATTTGTCTTGGCGTACAAGGTTCTTTGAACAATTCAACACCATCTGAGATTTGTTTTGTAGCACCGAGAATTGGGATCCCACTTTGTACCATCGGCTGCTCAAAAACTTCTTGTCCACTCAAAGTCACAATATTCATCTGCTCAGCATCTGGATTTACCACCGTTTGGCTAGGCAACCTTCCTTGTTGGTGTTGTTGCCCCATCAAACTTGCTAATTCACTCATTTGGTGCTCAAGGCTTTCAATTGCTTTGTCTGTTTTCTGTTGATGAGATATAGTAGAGTTAGCTAACGAAGCAATTAAATCCTCAAGAGACTTACTTGGAGCTTGTTGTTGTTGAGGCTGAAATGGTGCTTGTGGTGGTGCAAATGGACATTGATAGAACTCCTCAGATGGATTCGATTGGAATTGTTGTGGGGGAGGTTGTGGTGGCTGCATAGATCTTGAATAAAACTCCTCTTCTTGCTGCCAATATCCACCTTGTTGAACTTGTTGAGGTTCCTCCCACATATAATCTGTATAATCTCTCCAATCCGAATTATAAGCGTTGGAAAACATGTTGTTGCTTGGTTGATTATAGCCTTGATAACCCCAAGCATCTCCATTCGCAGTGAATTGAGAACATTGATGAAGTTGAAATCCTTGCCCATAAGGCACATCGAATCTAGGAACACTTGGCATTGTGTTCCTTTCGGCATAGTGAGTCAATTGAGACGTGAGATGCGCCAATTGATCTTGAATGGTCGCACGTGCCATGTCTTGCTCCAATTGTACCTTTGAGTATAAAAATACTACAAAGAGTACCTAAAATAAAACAAATAAAACAAAAACACTAAATAGACAAGAAATAGAAAATAATAAAAATAAATAACAAAATAAAAATGAAATAATAATAATAAAAATAAAAATAAAAATAAACTAAAATAATAATAATAAAATATAAGCAATTAGAAATAACAATCCCCGGCGACACGGCGCCAAAAATTTGATAGGAAATATAGCGCACCACAAAGTAGCACGCGATAATCCTATTGATTTTCCTTATTAACACTAAAATTTGTCGATTGTAGCATATGAAAATAAGGGTCTTTCCCGCAGAAGATTGTTTTATCCAAATACTTAAAAATATGTCACAAAAATTGGGTAGCTGTCTCCACTGACCAGCCACCAAAAACTAATTATTAGACCGACTTATACTTATCCAAATGCAACGAAATTTTATACACATAAACTAGACACACCGAGCTATGCTCACACAAATTTTTGGGATTTTTGGAGTTGATTTGCTATTTTAATTAAATCGGACAAAACAGAACAGAAACAAATTTTAAATAATGCCAAAGGATTTTAATTCACAAGTTAAGAAAAACGAGTTAGGGGAAATGTTATCCACCACCAAATAATCATGTAAATGTGTTATGTTTCATTCAATTTCCTTTTATTTCTGGATGAAGATGCTCAAGTTGGCTCAATGTTAGAACTCAACCTATTACTCTTTCTTACGTGGTATGTCAAGAGAATGACGTTTTCAACTTAACTTAGTTCCTAGCATGCAATCTAGAATGGCGTGTTCAAAGATTTAACAAGTAGAAATCATTAAGAATGAAAAGAGTTTGAGACATCACAAGGCATCGTAAGTACTGGCGTTGTCTTACTTATCCTAGAAATCGATTCACATGTTAACCACAATTAACAAGTGCTACTCTAGAACATATGTAGGTCCTCATTCAACAAGGGCAGGCACACATATATTCATAGCATTAAAATCCTTAATATGCTCACTATGTATGCATCCATAGAAACACATCAAGAATTCATCAATGAGATAAGTAGTGAATCAATTTTCATCCTTCCATAGCAGTCATTCAAACGAAATATCACAACACATTCACAATCATATTCGGGGCTTCACAACATCCCCTAACTACTAAAAATTAGTTACACATTATTATCAAATTAAAACAAAAATAAAACATAAGTTTGGAAAATTAAACCGAATTGGGGATGTGCAAGGATCTGTGCACTGTGCAATTATGGCTGTGCACTGTGCTTCTGTTTTGGTTCCTTTCACCGTTCCAGTCCCTCTTCCAAGCTGCTCCGTGGCCTCTGCTCGCTCACTCCAGCTGCCCTCAACGCTGCCTTCAAGGCAGCTGGCTTCTTTTTTTTTTTCGAAGCCTCAAACTGCTTCTGTTTTCAAGCCCCCGGTTCTCTCCACGTGCTGCCAAAGGCAGTTTCAGTTTCCACTCCACGCTGCCCTGTGTTGCTCACGGTGCTTGCTGGTTAGCTGCCTTGTTCCCCCGAGCTTCCTGGTTGCACAAGCTCTCGGTTCTCTCCCCCTGGTGTTGCTCTCCTTTTCTCCGTAGGCTGCCTCGGAATGGCAGCCTTTTGTTATTTATTTTTTTTTTCTTTTCTCGCTGCTCGCTAAGGCAGCTCTGTTCTTCCACTATTTTTTTTTTATTTTTCTTTTCAGCTGCCAATGGCCACCTTGGTTCCCTCGGATTCTCCCTCATAAACCCCACTTGTTTTTCTATTATTCCCTCCACCGACTGCTTAGCACTTTTCTATTTTTTTTTTTTATATTTTCTTTCTTTCTTCACATGCCAAGGCAGCTTTGCCTCTAACCCACTTGATTTCCATTTGGCTGCCAAAATGCCTTTTGCTTTCCACCGAATTGCTTCCTGTTATCACACACACACATAATCATCACATATATATATATATATATATAAATATAAATATAAAAATATATAAATATATAAATATATAAATATATATATTATTTTTCCAAATAATAAATTCTAATCAACAAGCAAGAAAGTTTAAACGAATTAATTACTTAACACTTCATTTATTCTATTTTTATTTTCTTTTCTTGAAAAACTTATAAAACATAAAAATAACGTAAATAGCTCAAAATATAACGAACTATCTAAGAAAAGATGAGTGAATTTGATATAAAAAATATGTATAAATATGATCCGATCAATAACTGCAAGAGTAGAGCTGCAAAACAAACGAATGAATTGATCAAGGCAAAGTTCAGAACTTACATTTGGGAAGTAACTGTGCAATCCTTGTCAACTTGTTAATTTGCAGCATAAGAATGGGGAACAATGTAATTCTAATAGCCAAAGTTGAAGAAGCAATTACTACCCACCTATACATATACATAATTCAAAATAATCAAAATTTACAGACATAAATTACAGTCATTAACAAATATCCTATATATCGTCCTAAGTTACATTACTTAAAATTAATTTATTTTCTCCTCGGGATTCCAACACTACAAATTACGGACTTATAGCTCAAGTGTTTAAAGACATTTATACCGCATGTAGCATAATGTTGAAGTGAAATGAAGATTTACCATGGTCATTGGAATTCCAACTTTACAAATTCGGGCTTGTAGCTAAAGTAGTTAAGAGCATTCATACGACATGTAACATGTACAACCAAACAAATAGCAAAAATTGGAAGTGAAACGAATATTCACCATGGTAAGCCAGTGAGCTGATGGAACCAGTCGAGCATCGAAATCAGCTCGTCAATTGGAAGCAGCGACTTCTCGGCACTAGAATTCAAGACCCCTGTCGACTGAGCTGCCGCCGACTCAGCTGGGACGACGCTGAGTCGGTCGAGACAGGGAGTGTGAGAGGAGAAAGTGCGAGTTGGGGCAAACGGGAGAGGGAGAGGGGGAGGGAGGTGGGACTGACGCGCGTGAGGCTGAGCCGGAGAGAGAGTGGGGATCATCAGCTGGAAGTTGAAGACGGCGGAGGCCCGAGAGCGACGGAGGAGGTGGTGCGCCAACGCCATCGAATCGTCTCCCTTACTAGCTTCGCTTTGACTGTAAATTGTACTCTCCGATTGTTACGCATATATATTTGGCATGCCCATGCAAGTACAGAGCGACTGTAAGAGCATCATCATGCAGAAAATGGTAAGTTGTAACCAGAGTCGAGTTAAAAGGTAAACTCTGGTTAATTTTTGGGCCTGGGCCAAGGACAAAAAGGGCTGTACATTGTCGCAGTTTGACCCAGGGTTTTTTTGGGCCTAACAATGAATTTAATTAGATTAGATATTAAATTAGCCACTGATGAAAAAATAAGTTATGAAATACGCTTTGTAGACATTCACAAAACTGATTATATGCGAGTTATATAGCTACATTTTTATTGAAACACACAAATTTTGAGTTTTCCTATGATCTTTTGCTTGAGAAGTAGGAGAAATTTTTAATTGTGACAGGAACACGAGTGATACACCACATACTTTTATTTAAGTAGTGAAAGTTATCAACTTTTTAACACACATTCCACTATTTATGTAATGACACGTGGTGTACCACCTCGTATGATGGTCACACTGAAATTTCTTGAGAAGTAGGAAAATGCCAAGACAATAAATACAAGAGGACACGAAACAGGCGCGAGGGGGAAAGCATAATCTTTGAGTGCCAATTTATTCTTTCTTGCACCACCCATACAGATGCCTCCCGTAATTAAAACAACCTATCTTCGACATTGGCAGATGCTTAAGAATCTGCTGCTTGTTTCGCCTGGCTACAAGGTTAATCGCTGTCCATCCATACAGAACTGAGCAGCCGCCAGCATTCTACACCCAAAAGGTTCCCCTCCTTTGGCCATGCATCTCCCCATAAACCATTCACTTGACTGAAGACCCAAGATGCTCCGAAGCTTTGTTGTACTGGGTACAAGATAAATGAAACAGCAAACCGGTATACTTTTCTAAACACTTCAACCGTTCCGTTACTCCGTGCTATCATGCTTTACCTCGTTGCATTTCGAGAGGGAACCATTCTTCCCTGAACGCATTCCCAAGGCATTAGCAAACATCCTCTTTGCTGCTCCCGCCTGCTCCCTTTTGATGTATTCCTCATCTACACCATGTCCGTTTCTTCCATTGTTGTCGCCTTGTTTCTGGGATGTCTTCTTTTCACTTCGGGTGAGAGGTGAGCCACTATTACTACGGAGGTTGTTTTTCACTTCACCACGCGAGTTCATATCTCTGTTCGAAAGGGAGATGGTATGCTGAAAAGATTCTGCAGTCAAATTAGCCTCATTGGCAACCTTGCCTTGAACATTTAATTCGTCAGTCTGTCCTCCAGAGGCTTTGCAATCCTCATAAGGGGAACCCTGACTGGATGGACTGATTCTCTGACCTAGGGCATGTGCTATCATCCGTCGGGCAACAACGGGGTCACTACGTGGCTTCTGCCTGACAGATTCTTTCACCTCGCTCAAGTCGCTTGAAAATATTCGCTCGCGAGCAGCCAAATAAGCTGCTTCTCTCTCCTCAAGTGAATGTTGAAGCAAAGGTAGTTTTGTCCTTAACACTAGAAACAACAAAAAGGTTTCATTTAGCATGGATAGAAGGACAGTCGAGAGGTAAAATAAAGATTTCTATAGCCTACATCAAAGCACATAGGACTGATTGACCTAATCTATTACGAAACTAGATATTTAACCATGAGTAGCATGTCATGGGACTGCAGAATTATAAAATTGGACTTTAAAATGATTACGAAACACAAAAACTAGCAGTAGATACAAGTGCTTTATTGCAGATGAAGCATTTTAATCACAGTTTATATTACACATGATACAGCAAGGATGGAAAATAAGGGAAATTCAGTACCTGGGCGGCTTTCAGTCCTCTTTAATAATAGGTGCGAAGTTGTTGGAGAATCGGGCTCATCATACTGCCACAAAATATCACTAACAAGGATGGAAGGTCTGCAACCCAAACGCACTGATTAACAGAAGACAAACAGGGATGCTCGACTAAGGATTAATTCCATTAATCTTAAACCACTAATGTTGCCCAAATCACCCTTAGTTTGTTGACTTCAAATTTCGAAGGAAAAACAAGATTTCTTAGCTTAGTTCAGTCTGAATAAATCTGATCCCTATTCTACATGCATTGTATTCTAGTAAGACGAGTTTCTCTAATGCCATATATCAAAAAGCGATGTTACATCGAAACTCCAGCTCTTGTACCCTAACCCTTTAACCGGTCCAGTAGTTGTCTAATGCTACAGTTTTCAAAATTACTTTCAACCGTCCCTCTCATGCCAATCTACCATCTACACAAGAGTTCATTCTCTACCTTTCCTGCCATACCCTTCATCAACTAGACAATCTTCACATTCTACCGTTCATGAAAACGTTTAGGAGTCTGGTAAGTACAGATTGTCAGACAAGATACCAGTCTTATTTTAACTAATGTCTTTCCGTCCCAAAATGCAAGATTCCCAACAAAGCCTCAATATTATAACTGAAAATTCGAGCAGCAAGTGAAGGAAAACTTTTATGTCAAGAAATTTCCGTTATGTTTGTTAGAATCTTCACATACATCGATGTCTCTGGGCATCGCTCCAAAACTAAGTGGCGGTCATCTCCTTCACCAACAGATTCATGGGAAAACCTATCAAAAAGCAATATATGATTACTACCAACAGAAGTCGAGAACATATGACTTAAAACATTCTTCAACAAAAACATTATTTTCCCAACAATGAGGGGAAAAGATATGACACAGAACATAGGATCGAGAAAAGGAGAATACCCAAATATATCTGCAAGACGATGCAAGAGAAGACGGTTGTATGAGCTCATTGGTTCCAACTCCAAGACCCCACTGGAACTGCAACCCAATTTTTTTTTTATTGTTTATATTAGTATTCGAAGCACAAACAATGATTACAAAAGACCTTAGTAAGATTTAGTTTCACACAAATCTTAAGCTCTACATCAAAACAACAAGAATCTACTCCGAGCTGTAGAATAAGATAAAAGACAAAAACATCAGTAACACCCGCAAGCAGATGCTACGGAACACCAATTGAAACTAATGATTTCTCCAGTTTAACCCTAGACATTCCACAAAGAATTGCATCACTCCTGCTCGATATAATCTTAAGATTTTACCGTAAAACTAATCTCATAAGAACAGGCAATGCTAATAACATTTAGCGATTTGTCTTACATGCCTGGTATCACCCTGAAGGAAGTCCACCAAGGCCTCTTCCACTGAGAGAATAAGATGCTTGCAAGTAAGATTGTCTTTGACAAGAGAAGCCAATTCCTCAACCTGCATTTCGGTAGTATTGTAGTATGAAATATCGAGATTCAAACACGAACTCTGGCACTCGAAGCAAATCATATGTATACAAATTATTTATGTAACAGCTCTCTCAAAATTATATAAACTAATATGTGGCTGTATCAATCCTAGAAAGTCACTGCTCGGTTTTGCCTAAGTTTAAAAGCTTAAAGCAATTAAATTTTAAATAAACTAATCGATAAATTTAACGTTGAAGCACTCAACTCCCAAAAGTTCTAATTTTTAGTTCATAAACCAAGAAATTAAACACAAAATTTTAGAAAATCAGCACTTCCCAGAACACATAATTGGAGCACCATTAAAAATTATACAACTTTTTTCTAAATTCATACTCAAATCGAAAAGAACAAACAACATTAAAGCTAACGAAACACATACCATGGCGAACTGGGTCAAACTCATGTTGTCGAAAAAATTGAATCAAATTCCAGGAATTTCTCAGTCTCTCTAGAGAGACTCTCTAGAGGATTTAGAGAGAGAAAGAATCTAGAGAGAGAGAGAGAGAGAGAGAGAGAGAGAGGGAGGCGGAAGCTTGTGTGTGTTTGGTCGTGGGTTCGTTCCACCCTTGTCAATCTATCGTCGTACTTGTGTTTGTCGGAGGAGGGCAGAACATTAAGCAATAGTCCCATCTCTCGGCCAACTTGCCCAACCAATGATAACCTGCCACCTACCTCTTGTCCTTTTTTGTAATAACAACTGCTTCAATCAATTGCGCCACCCCAAATTTCTTTTCTTTTTTTTCTTCTCAAAATGAAGAAAAAATGTTGAATACGGGTAGCAAAAAATGCATGCGTTCTTCACTAGCCCCTTATAGGGGCGAAATTCAAAATTTGAACTTGGATGCATAGGCAAAGAAAATTTTGTTTAGCTTAACTAACATGGTTATGTTTATACGTTAATTACAATGTAAACAACAGTCTACATTTACGAAGATTGATATCATCCATAGTTATGTTTATACGTTAATTGCAATGTTAACAATAGTCTACGTTAATTGTAAAGTTATAACTTATACATAATGAAATTGTAGTTCAAATGGTTATAACTTATAAGCATTTTTCGAGCACCCGAAGTCGTGTTCGGTTTCTCCTTCCACAACGCCCATATATCTCCATTCACCATAAGAACAAGAGAGACGTTTTGCATATGTGCATACAAACTGTTTACGAGCACATTGCCTTCTCCAATAGTTCCTGCAACTCCCCGCTTTTATATGCATCTGCAAAGAACATTGTTTCGTCAAGATTTCATATTGCAAACTCTAAACTATCATACAAATCTGTACTCGGCATAAATAATCCATCAATGAAACATACATCTAAACCTAACTTCGTCATTTAACTCTCAGTTCTGTTCATTGTACTTAATCTCAGAGTAGAGATGAACCGCAAGTTTGCAGTTAAGACGCTCGCATACACAATAACTTTATCACTCTGTTAGCCGCTGAATTTGGAAGAATGTAAACACTACAATAACTTCGATTAACTTACCAACAGTGATGTCACAGCCTCCGAAAAACTCTCCTTCAATGTAGAGTTGAGGAAATGTTGGCCAGCTCGAATACTCCTTTAATCCCTGGCGCAATAGTTCATTTTCTAGTATGTTTATTGTTTCGAAGGGTACATTCAAAGACGTCAATATCTGTACGCAAGTGTTAGAAAAACCACATTGTGGAAAATCCTTTGTTCCCTTCATAAACAGAAGGACTTTGTGTGAAGTAACAACTTTGTCCAACGTATTCTTCAGCTCCGGAGTTAATGCTGCACGCATAGGGAGGGAGGGATGGGGGATGAGAGAGTTAGTACCTTGTGAAACTTCAAATATGTGGACACTTTACAAGAACTCCTGACGCTATAATTCAAAGGAAAACTAATGAAAAATGACTTGAAAACTTTGAGTTTTAACGATAAGGACAAAATAAAGGGTAAAGTGAATAGTATCAGGATTGACTTTTTAGTGTAAAAATGTGATTTTTCATTAAAGTGTCCCATAATTCAATTCCGAAATTTTAAAATAACGGGTGCATAAATGATGAATCTGCTCTCCTCGACCAGTTGCTAAGGAAGGTCTCATTCGATACACAAACAACAACAACAACAAAGCCTTTTCCCACTAAGTGAGAATCGAGCAGAAAGCCAACATAACAATCACGTACTCCACTTTGGCCAACAGTTAACAATCGGACATCTATGTTCGACAATCTAATGCTTACATTTATACGAGCATGACACGAACAAAGATCCTTTGATAATTGTGAACAATTTGCGAACAACGTCTCCTTTTTTTTTCGAAGGACTCCAAGTTGATACATTTAGCATAAAATCTTACTGCCAACCAATTATTTTACCAGAACAACGCAACAATATTACTACTGCATATGTAGACTGTAATCATCGACAAGCAAGAAGCATCCTAATTTTCGATATACTGATTCAACGACATCAAATTCAACAACCTAAATCCGAAAACCTCAAAAATCACAACAAAATCTGCCCAGATTTCCCCAACATAAACAACCAACATGCAGACATCAAAGTGCAGAATTGGAGCAATAAAAAGCAGAATAGTAGAGAGAGAACGATGAGTGATGTACCGGCGGAGCATCGGATAGAGAGGGTCTTCTTCGAAGAGAGCTTGGGTCCGAAGGACGGGTGATTTGAAAGAGAGACGGCGGAAGGAGAGCGGGGACGCCGAGAGGCACGGTGGAGGCGGAGTGAAGCGAGGGAATTGGTGGGGGTTCTGCTCGCAGCTCCCGCGAGAGGGAAAGGGGCAGATGGTGTCATGGTTTTTGAGCCCAAGGCCCCAACACACCACATCTTTGGAGGACTTTGCTTTCTCCCTTCCGGTACACTGGAAAATCGTTCAAAGAATTTATGGTTGCGGAATTTAATTATTTATTTTTCAGGATAAGAAAATATTCACCTGAAAAAAAGGAGAAATACACGTTTAAATAGAAAAGAAGTCATAATTATTTTCTTTTAAAAAATAAAACAACTGGTGGCTTCGTTAAAGAATCAAGATGTAGCGTGTGAAATATAGACATTTTCGTCCTTAACCAGTGAACCACCCTATGGTGGTTGAAAAGAAGTTGTAATTAATAAAACAATATTCTAAGTAACCTAAGACTAGTCGAGTAAGGAAAATACTATTGATCTGTAATTTTTTTTTTTGTTTTTAAAACGGCGATATCTTATTCTAATTTAATGGGATATTTTATTGTAAATGGAGAAGATTTCGACTAAGCGACACAAGAATTCAATCAAAATTAGGTGTCAAGCTCAATACTTTTAGGGAAATTATATTCACACACCCCAAATTACTTCTCCCACACCTTTTTAATTTTTTAATATTTTTCTATCAAGTGTTAGTGGTGTATAAAAAATATTAAAAAATTAAAAAGGTGTGAGAGAAGTAATTTGAGGTGTGTGAATATAATCTCTCTACTTTTATCATATGTTGTTGCTATCAGATACCTCGTACTTACAACTAAAAAAATATAGTGCTAAACCGTTATTCAAGTTGGTGTAGAAAAGAAGTCATGAAACAGAAATTAAGGTTTTTTTTTTTGGGTTGGTAAAATATTTTTCCTTAACATAACATTTAGATCACAAAAGCCCTCTCCATGCCGCCGATCCTCTAGACTTAATAATTTCTCTTACATGTGAAAAATTCTTGAATTCGATTGCCAGATCACGTCATCTGTTTGACGCCCTTTGTAAAAGATAAACCCTTGCATTTGGTCTCGTCCAACCTCACATTAGTCCCCACACGCGATTGAGTTTCCACGAATAAATGGTAAATGAAGGCCTTGTTATCTTAACAATTGTTACAAAATTCGAGAAAAATAAAATGTTATTAAGAACTTTGTGAACAAAGTATACATGTAGCTTGGACGTGTGAAGGCCATTTTCTTTCTGGAAGTTGATCAGAAAGTTAGTCCAGCTTTCGTTCTGAGAAAATCTTCACTCCCAGGAAGAAAGCAACTGGAAAAACAATTGATATAAATGATAAATGAATGACAAGAAAGACAACTACTCTTGTTGAAGATTCGTTTGTTTTGTTGAAATGTCAATCCCCATCGATAAAAGATCTTGACGAAGCGAATCTGCAGTTTTGAAATGCAGACCGACGATGCCAACTTCCTTCGCGGCCTCTACATTTCTCATCCTGTGATGAAACCATGAACCGGCACGTTAATTACAATGTGAAGTTCATTACCTCAACGTCTCCAAGTTCCGACCTTCAAGGCTTGCATAGACCAACATGTGAATTCAACGTGTTGAAAATTGTGTCGTAACAAACCTGTCATCGACGAAGATACAGCTTCCCGGATCAACTTCCAGATGTCTCACAACCTCCAAATAGAAATCAGGATCGGGCTTCCTCTTCCCTGAAATGCAAGTGAATAGGAAGAGTTGAGACATTCGTGTAGACATTCTTGTGCAGCGAGCAGATGGAAGAGAATTTCACAAATAAAATGTCAAGCCACTTAACATACCGGTTATACATGAACAAAACGTCCAAGATAAATATTTTGATATGTTTAATTTATCCTCAATCATCTCATACCTACCCAAAAAAGAAAAAGGAATTCCTCCTGAGTAAAATGATGAAGTGCTTAGCGTGATAAGAAAACAAAACTATAGAAATTTCATCTAACCAGATCGGATAGTTTGTGAAAGCATGCATTTCATAGTTGTTATGTTTTAACACATCAAGCAATTCTTCAACACCTTCAACATAGGAGTATCCTTTCTTCATGCAATTTTTCAGGCCTGCAAACAGAAATTACACACTTTCCCGTAAGATTCAGAAGGAAAAACGCATAGATATAAGCAAATTATATGAGAATCCAATCATGTCAATGTACAGACTTCAGTTCTTCAATCTCCCCAATCAATAAAATTGACAATATTGTGGAAGTCGTTCAGAAGCAATTTGTCATGAAGCTTTCAAATATAACAAAGGACATAATAAAAAAATTAACAACTCCTACTGTAACTTATGACTTTGGAATCAGTACAACATATCTACACGTTGCAAGATAAATGTAATTCAGGATGTATATTGGGAAAGACTCTGACATACGAACAAGACAATGTACCCCATCGAGTCCAAAGCAGTTGTGATCAATCAACCAAAAGGAAAGAAAAAATCGGTCTTGGCCTGTTGCAGCAGATGCTTAATATAGTGTTCCACTCTCACCACCGGCGTTTTACGACAGTATCATTTTCCCAGTCCTTTTCAAATTCGAAACAAAAGGATTAATTCTAACAGGAGGTATATTGTGGTTGCAAGTTGCAACACAGCTAAGATGGCCCAAAAATGAGGGTTTAAAATAGGATGCCGTTTCACATTCACCACATATCTAAGAGTCATGAAAAATACTGAAATATTGAGATTTTGAGGACAAACAATTTCAGCTGCATAAGCTTTCAGACTAGCGAATCCTATCCCACTGTACATAAATAATTATTACCAGTGCCAAACTTCATAAAACAAGAAAAAGGAACTGTTTACACAAGATTATCAGCAGTTAAATGCAGCAACATGAAAAGTAGTTTTCAAGTCCGACGAAGTACTTTGTTACTAGTTCTAACAGCTAAAGATCAAGTTAAAACTAATGAAAATGAATGCTCAGTATTTTAAATAGACAAAAGACCAAAGACATGGCTGGAAAATAGTAAGAAACTCCAACAAACCTTCCAAATCTAGACGCCTTCCATCCTTAAAGAATGTTCTTGCTAGCTCCATCTGGGGTACAAATAATTGCGTGATGCAGAAGCTATAGCAAGGACAAAAAATGCATACTTTGAATGTATAATTTTTGTTCGGTTCGTTCAAATTCAACAAAACTATACACTTTATTTTGAGTTCAAACATTTATTTTCATGAAAGCTTCTCAAAAGAAGTCGAAGCCAAACTACCAAGTGAATCATAACATTCTCGGTTAAAAGTTCAAAACCGAAAAATAGAAAACATGCACATAACAGTCCTATTAAACATAATTTTGCAACACCAATTCCAAGTGTACCTCATCAGTTATCCCCTTTTCGAACTCAATCCATGCAGTCGGGTGCTTGCTCTCGATCAATTCTTCGAAAGACATTCTGCGCATAGAATCTCACTTGTCATTAGCTGGGGGACAGTGGGACTTCAAACAAAAACAGGAGAGAAATTCTGGAAAATTTAAAAAAGTCAAACATGCCATGACGTCCAATTTTTCAACATCCTATAGAACCAGTAAAAGCTGATAAATTTCTCATCTTTCCTCGATTATAATACAACCCAATTGAATCAACAGCAAGAAAACACAACCCAATTGAGGAAAACAGAAAAAGAAGGAGAATTTGTGGTACCTGAAGAAGGCAGGGACATCGTGGTAAAAGGGGTCACGAACAACTGTGTCCATGATGTCGAAGAGGATTATAGGAAGCTTTCGAGTATTGGTACCATGAAAGGAGGAGGGCTTGGTGGTATTGTGGGCGTCGTGGGTTGTAAGAGCCAGTGTTGTAGCTCTGTGAAATCGAGGTGAGCTTGTCCTGCAGCCGTTGCGTCTTAGACTTAGAGGGAAAGGGATAGCGGGTAGTTTCAAGAGCTGAGCCATTATTCAACTGTATCTCCCTCACCTTCTCTCAATCTTTGACCTGTTTGATTTTTATTTTTATTTTAGTTTCTATGAAAAACTCCATAGATTATTGCCATTGGATCTCCACCTTATGCACACATTTTCTGTAATTTATAATTTCATAATAACTCTTTTGTCAAAAAAAAAATTAATTAATTTCCCAAAACTCTAATACAAGGGCTAGTATTGCGATGGGAACCCAAACACAGAAAACAGATGCAATTCCGTACACTCAACCCATGCTTAAATGGAGTCAATCTAAAAGCCTATGTGATTCTTTTTTTATAAAATGGTCCTAAGGATAAGGATTAGGTTAAGTTAGACCATGTATCAGTTATAATTACGTGTCAAGCTCGTCATTTATAAGCAAATAAACATAAAAATTGCCACTTGTAAATAGAAATTATATCACTAGGACTGTAAATGAATTTTTTTATATATAATTCTTATAAATGATGAGATTAAAACCGCATTATTATGTGATCGCTCTTTGTTTGTGGGTTAGCCCAAATGAATACAGTACAAGATCTATAACTCCAATGCAAGATTGATGTCCAATACTAGTGGCATATTGTGAATTTCTTATCCATTAGAGTTTTATTAATCGAAAACTATTAAATTATATTATCGTTACATACTTTTCAAAAAAAATATTCTCGTTACATAGATAAGAATAATCCGATGAAGGTGAGGTAGGCAATTTATATAATTTCGAGTTGAATATTGATGTACCCACCCACTACCAACTAGTTAAATGGACTGGTGGGCCATTTCTTTCGGTTTGCCATTAAAAGTCCAATCTCTCAAAACATGAACTGATACCATGTTTGCCAAAAACACAGCAACTGCCTCGGGATTCGGTAACTGACAGTGAGGACTTTCAGGAAGTAAATTTGAACGCAGAAGACGAAGCCTATCAACGCCTCCGCCGCCACCAAATCGTCGAGACCGGGGAGCTTTGGGAGGATGTGAACAGCTAGATAGTACATCACGGTGGCAAGGAACAAATGGCCTATCAGAACCACCGAGTTCGGGGCTCTTCAGGAGGCTCTCGGAGGGGAAGGGAGGTGTGTAACCATCATACAGATCATAGGGGAAGGGAACCTACGGAGGCATGGAGCCATGAGGCTACAGAGGTCTGAACCCATGACCATGAGAGAGAGAGAGAGTAGATTTTACAATTTAATCCATTACTGCTATGATTTATAAAATAAAACAGGCCCAATTCAAAATGTACTTGATTTGGTTGTTGTGTATTGAAGATTGAGAGTTTTAAAGAAATATTTCTGGTACTGTTCATTTTTAACGAAAACGATATTTTTACTCTAAAAAGGCATTTTTTATACTATTTACTTACAACACATTTTTGTCATTTTGATTAAAACTCAAAGTTTTAAAATCATTTTCATTCGATTTTCTTAAATTTATTTGGTTGACATGGTTGTTTGGAATGAACACCTATGTACTTGTTATATTGGAGTTCGTATGAGAACATGATAAAATAGTGAGGGAAATACCCTCAAGTGGGAGAGATTTTTTAATATGTCCAAAATACAGGAGTACGTCATATTGCTATTATATAAGTAAATGGGCACTTCCCTCCACCTGTATAATAACATATGACATATGTGCCTATATGTCAGACACACTAAAAAATCTCTTGTCAAATGGGAAGTTGACGATATTATAACTTAATTCTCTTGACAACAAGGGACGAGCCCTTACCCATTCATTCCATTCTGTTTTCTATGCGTAGGGTTCCATACCCTTCTGTTTTGTTGAATTCTTAAACCTATCCATCTTTCTTTTGTTTTAGCAGTCACCCGTAATCATAGACGACGACCGTGACTTCTACAAGGGTTCCAGCTCAAGAGAGACGACACATAACCGGAATACAATTTACCGGAGCACACTCTTGGTCCATCACTCCTCGACCACCACCCCGATAAGCGTCCGATCCTGGCCTTCTTCGCCGGCGGTGCTAATGGAGGCGTAAGGAAGTTCTTGTTTGAACATTACAGGGACAAGGATGATGAAATCCAAGTCCATGAGTACCTTCCAAAGGGACAAAATTACCACGAGATTACGGGACTGACCAATTTTTGCTTGTGCCCTAGTGGCTCTGAAGCTGCTGGCCCTAGAGTGTTTGAGGCAATGTATGCTGGGTGCGTCCCTTGTCCTCGTTTCGGATTTACCACTCATTGCCCTTCGCTGATGTTCTTGATTGGAGCAAAAGCCGCAATCGGTTATCAACGAATCTATTTGATAACTTAACAATAAACCCTGCTAATCAAAGTGCAGACAGAAATTTTTATCTCAAAATTGTAAAGAAATTTTTTGCCAATAAGATGTGCAACGTAACGTCGATGAGTAAAATCAAACACAAGTGGATTATTTCACTTGGTACATTATTCGTTATTGCAAGACAGTTTTACAAAAAGGTCAAAATCCAGTCTTAAACCCATTTTTACATCCTAGCCGGCACAAGTTGCATATGAAACATAAATTTCAGAAAGTACAATGCAAGAAGTATGGCGGAGAAAGGAAAAATGATGAATAACTCAACGGTGAATATCGTTACCAGAAACCTCAGTTGTCCGACCTGGTGCAGGGTTTGCGGGGGCTGGTTGTTTGGTGACAGCGGCCATAATATCTGCATAACCCACCACTCCAACTACAATATCATCACTGTGATCCTCAGTCACCCACACATGAGTTGCCCTGTGAGACAACATCTGAGCCATCACTGCCGCCAATGAACTCGTAACCCTACAGGTCAAGGGTGCACTTCTGCCCCTATACATGCTTCTGCTCACTCCCATGCTTGGGCTCGCGGGATTGAACCCTATACTCCTGCTACTGAACTTCTTCGGCCTTGCTGACCCGCCACCATTAGCTTGATTATTGTTGCCAGCAGTTGGACGCAAAGAGAAATTGTATTCTGACCTCGAGGACACATTATCCTCCACTCCCATCACAAATTGTCCAGCGGAGAGATTAGCTAAGGCCCATGCTGCTGATAAGTAATCACATTTCCATAGTTTGGAGGCAGAGATTTCTCCGATGATCTTATACTCATCATCCTGTGTCTGTTCGACAACAGCAACTGCACTAGGGTCGTCGGGCAGCTTTTTAGTGGCTTCAATGGCTGCAGCCGAGGCTTCGACAAATTGGTAGTTTGGGTTAATTGCTCCAAGAGAGGAGATAGAGGAGAGCGGAAGAGGTGCTAGGGCACCTAGGCAACCAATCAAGAAGCGGATGACATCTTCTCTTGAGAGACAGCAAAACTTGTCATGGGTAGTGCTAGTGGAAGATGAGGAAGGCCGATTGGGATTGGCAGAAGGGCTATTGCTGTTGCCGCTAGCGTCCATGTTTTTGAGCCATTTGCCATTATAGATAATAGAGAAACGTTTGCTCATGCCTTTCCATCCCACACTCTTTCGAACAATAAGACGCTTTACACCATGCTTCATCATCTCCAGCGCATCTATCAACCTTGCAGAAACAGAAATCCAAAATTGGAAACAATGCACATTTCACTTTTAATTAATCATTTCTTGTTTCTATAACTAATCAATGTACATCCAAAACATACTACAGATCCCCAGTAGAAATGATTTCTTAAAACTTCAGATTTCCAAAGAATTTCCTTGCTTTACGAATATCAGAAATTGAATCTTAACTAGTGATCATGTTATATAAAATAACTGTTTGAAGCCATGAACCAAGCATGCCGCAGAGTACAAAAGAATCAATGATCAACAGATGGATAAAAAAGAAAACAGATTTCACATCACATCGAGAACGGAATTGTGCCCGCAGCATGCAGCCATAAACATCAATATGAGCAAAAGAAGTAGAAGCACAAAGATCAACAACTAAACAATATATGCCGTTTAGGAATCCCCCTTTAATGGTGGAATACGAAAACAAATCATAATTTTTTTACACAAAGGTCACACTGCAACGCAAACAAGTTAACCTCTCAATCGGTACAATCATACACTGAATCCAACAGAAATCATCCCACAACAATTAGCCATCGAAAAAACACCAATCACCACTAAGTACTTCAAGTGCAAGATATCAAAACCAAATCACAGAACACAATTCGAATAATAAACACCGTGATCAATAACCGTAGAAACAACACTTAAGATCAACAGAATTGATAGCATTACCATAAAAAGTAGTAAGATTGAGAAGTAGTAGCTAACCTTGTGGCAGGATCAACCTGCTTGAGCAAAGAATTATTCGGAACAACAACGTCAGACACCGGAGTCTTCAAAGCCTTGTCATCATCCTCAAGGCACTCGCTTTTAGCAAAGAAAGCAACAATGTCGAGGGAATTAAGGATTCCCAAGAACCTCTGCTGCAGCATTTCATTGTTTTCGACCATTCCCACGTGCGATTTCTTCTTCCACACCGGTATGCCGCATTCCGTTGACTCTCCGATCGCCTTTATCGCCGCCTCCATCGTCTCCGTCTCGCACAGCTCCACCATCTCCGGCTTCCCCACCGTTAGATCACCAACAACATGGTACAGAAACACCGATGCCATCCCAAATTTCTGTTCGAAAATTAAACAAAAATAATCAAAATTCCAGAGATATCTCCATTTCTGCTCAATTAGCATAAAATATTCATTAAAAATCGAAATTTACCTCAACAGATAAACTCAAAAACTGAGTTCACTTGCTTTCCCGGGAAATCAAGCTTCTTTGATCGCACTTCAAATTTTCCGGGAAATTGACAGAAAGCAATTTTCTTTGCGCTTGATTTCTATATTCAAAGAAGAAAAACAACAAACGAAGAAAACCCAGACCGAAGATAAACTAGATCGGATAAAGGATTCCTGAGAAAGTCAAAGAGATGAAATTTTCTGGGGAAACAAACAGGAAGAACAGAAGGGTACCGGGGAAAGCCGGTGAAAGGACGAAAGTTACGAGAGGGAGTGGAGGAAGAAGAGGAAGAGGTGGAAACCGGTAATAGGTAATCTGTGAAGGGTCAGAAAAGAGAAGGAAGGAGGGGAATGAGGAGGCTTGGCCATTGATGGAGGAGGGGAAGAAGCTCAAGGTAAAGGCCCATCAAATGTGTCTCTCGAAACTCTCAGACCGAAAGATTCTGGTAATTCTGAGGAGATGTGGATGAGAATTGATGACTTAATCAGACACAAATTCTGAGCTTTCGGTGGATGATTAATTAGCTAAAGGGCGATTTAATTTTCGATACTACTTTTTCCATTTAGTCAAAGATTTGAATTAATTGATTACTTTCTCTCAAGTCTCAATCTTTATCTCCTTTCAATCCATTATTGCCCGCGTTCCAGGTTGATCGGTAGACCGACCATGATAGGGTTCCCATTCAAGAATGTTGGAATTTTCAAATTGGTTTTTGTTCATTTATTATTTATACGATCAATATTTTATATGTGTTTCCTCTAAAAGAGGCATCAGAGGATTTCAATTATTGTAGCAACGATACTCTATTTTAAGTTAATATAAATTGTAGATACAATGCAAGGATTGAGTTGATTAGAAAGAGATATTCTTCATTTCTTTCACCAAAGATCACCGATCATTTGATCCGGTGACTTTAATAGAAGAGATCTAAAGAGAATCTTTTTCCGAGTTGATTAGGAGAGCATATATGTTATAATTAATGTAGTTATACTTATGATTACGTTCATGTTTTTTTTTTAGTACAACGATAATTTTACATTAAGAGGAGAGAGAGTTCAGTTAAATCTCACAATATGCAGTCTAATTTGGTATAGAATTCGTCATCCATAAGATTCGAATCTAAGACATCTCGCTTCCAAGTAATGAGGAATACCACCAGACCGTAGTAGTAAATGATAATTGAAATTTCTTTTTAGACAAAAATAAAATTGTGCCCTAAATTATTTCATTATATGAAAGCAAGCAAGGAATTGCCTTTGCCATTTAATATTATTCTTTCAACTCACTGCTGTCCAAGTTTAAACTATTTTTCCTAAGATATTATTCTCAAAAAAAATATAGTAAACAAACCAATAAACTTGTCTTAAGGCTAGAGACTCAGATTCTAACTTCGATCTCTTAAAATTCTTCTATTTCTTATTTTTCTTGCATTTATAGAAATATTATCGTGTGTGTATTGTTTAATAGTTTACAATAAAATATATAGCACTTTTCAGAACTTTTTCCAACATAATATATTGATATGCTCACAAATTGGCCTAACTCAAATTTCCTTTAAATTGAATTGGATTTTTTTTATTTTTTTGCTCAATTGGAACTCAGCCCAAAGCAGTATGGGATCCAGTTTACAGGTCTATGCATACCATTACCAGCCCAGACAACTGAACTCAGCTCCACCTCAAAAAATGCAAATAAATAAATAAAAAAGCAAAGGGAAAGAAGCTTTAATGGCTTCCTTTTTCCACATTCCATATTCCTCCTTGCTTCTTCCACACTATCATTTGCTCCATTTTCATCTGTAAGTCTCTCTCTCTCCCCCCTCTGCACTAGTCACTTATTACATTGCATTCTTGTGTTTCTAATTGTTCAAAAAATTTCTTCTCACCCATCTTCTTCAAGATTTTTAGTTCCCGCTTTTACCCCTGTGGTAGGTCTAATTTATAGCTACTGCCACTGAGCTTTTTCTTCAGCTTTTCCAATACTTTGCTTCTAATCCATCTTGGGGAAGATGGGCTTTAGCTTCTCACCCCTGTTACTGCCTTAATTTACAGCTGCTGCTGCTGCTGTTCTTCAACCCTTGTGAAAACCCTCCTCTACTTTTTTTAGCTATGGAACACAAATGGGTTTCGGGTTTTTGCCCATGTAGTACTCTGAAATTACGCATACTGCTATTGATATTGTTAGTGCTTGTACGCTCAAACCTTTCTCAGTGTGTTGATCTTTACCCACAAGACAAAGACTCTGTCTTGCTGTTCAGGTCCTTGGTTCAAGACCCCAGCCAAAGCTTGTCCAGCTGGGTTGGGTCTAATTGTACCAACTGGACCGGAATCACCTGCGAAAACCAGACCGGCAGAGTGGTTTCTGTTAACTTGACCAGCATGAACTTGTCTGGCCAAATTCACCCCAGTTTGTGCAAACTTTCGTTTCTCCAACATTTGGTTTTGTCTGAAAACAACTTTACTTCCCCAGTCCCGTTGTGTTTTGGTTCTCTGCGCAGTCTCAAAACCCTTCATCTTGATCACAATAGGTTTCAGGGGATTGTGCCCGATACACTCGTGAGGCTTAGGCAGCTGAAAGAACTTGTTTTGAATGGTAACGATTTGGGAGGGCTTATTCCTTGGTGGGTAGGTAACTTCTCGTCTCAGTTGGAGAAACTAGATATTGGGTTTAATTCGTTCCACGGGGAGATTCCCGAAAGCTTGTTGTACTCGATATCTTTGAAGTATTTAGATGTTGGGAACAATAATTTATCTGGTATTCTGAGTGACTTTCACCAATCTTTGGTCTTTCTCAATCTTGAGTCAAATCAGTTTTCCGGTACTTTGCCTTGTTTCTCTGCTTGTGTTCAGTCTCTTAGAGTTTTGAATCTGGCTAACAATTCTGTTGTGGGAGGAATGCCTACATGTATTGCTTCGCTTCAAGCTTTGAAGCATCTGAACCTTTCATTCAATCAGTTGACTTATGAGATATCTCCGAGGCTTGTGTTTTCAGAGAAGCTTCTTGTCTTGGACTTGAGTAACAATGAGTTGTCTGGCCCTCTTCCGAGCAAGATTGCGGAAACAACAGACAAGTCTGGGCTTGTTCTTCTTGATCTGTCTCACAACAGTTTCTCCGGTGAAATCCCATTGAAGTTTACCGAACTGCAAAGTTTGCAGGCCCTGTTTCTGTCGTACAATCTTCTTGTGGGGGAGATTCCTGGGAGGATTGGAAATCTGACTTATCTCCAAGTGATTGATCTCTCGCACAACTCTCTATCAGGCTCAATTCCGTTGAACATGGTCGGATGTTTTCAGCTGCTTGCATTGATACTCAACAACAACAATCTTTCTGGTGAGATTCATCCAGAACTTGATGCATTGGATGGCTTGAAGATACTGGATATTAGCAACAACAAGATATCTGGCGAGATCCCGCTTACTTTAGCAGGCTGTAAATCTTTGGAGATTGTAGATTTCAGCTCCAACAATCTCTCCGGAACCTTGAGTGATGCAATCACCAAATGGTCAAACCTCAGGTATCTGTCCCTAGCTCAGAATGAATTTAACGGAAATCTGCCCAGCTGGCTCTTTACTTTTCCGGTTATCAGAACGATGGATTTCTCAGGAAACAAATTTTCCGGCTTCATACCAGACGCTAACTTTAACATGAGCATAAATTTTAACAACGGCGAGCTTGGTACAATGCAGAGAGAGCCATTTGGTGCATCACACAATGCGGATACAAAAGTTTTGATTGTTGTCACTGGTAGCAGCGAGTTAAGCTTCAATTATGTACTATCTTCGATGGTGGGAATCGATTTCTCCAACAATGTGCTAGATGGGGAGATTCCAGGGGGGCTATTTGGATTACGCGGTTTGCAATACCTAAACTTGTCGCGCAATTTTCTTCGCGGCCGCGTTCCAGATCTAGAGAAGATGTGGAGTTTAAGGGCCTTAGATATCTCACACAATTCTTTGTCCGGTCATGTTCCCGAAAACATCTCCAGCCTTCAACACCTGACTCTTTTGGATTTGTCGTATAACTGTTTCTCTGGAGTGGTTACGAAGAAGCAAGGATATTGGAGGTTTCCAGGAGCATTTGTTGGAAATCCAGATTTGTGCTTGGAGTCCTCTGATGGAGGGTGTGACCCGGCAAGCCTCCCCGTGGTGCCTGGGAGGGCGTTTGAAGGGGAAGAGGCCGAGGGGCGGATTTCTGTATGGGTTTTTTGTCTAAGTGCCTTCCTCAGTTTCTACTTCACGGGGTTGGCCCTCTTTTGCTCACCTCGAGCGCGAAATCACATTCTCAAGACAAATGCTTAGCGTAATGTGCTTGCGGATTCGGACGACAACGAAAAGCTGTAAATTTTAGTTACTCTCTTGTAACGGATGAGTGTGTTCTTCCATGCTTTGCTTTGCTAACATAGAATTCCACAAGTTTTAACGACGTTGTAGGCAATAATTTGTTCAAATATATGTTTCTATTCGGGCGTATTGCTCCACGAGAGTTGAAGAATTTCATTCATAAGATAAAAAGATACGAAAAAGGTGCGTGAAATTAATCTTTCATTAGAATTACAACGACGAAATCAGCTCTGAACATCTCCTATCATACCCTCAACTCGTATGAGGAATGACCAAAGAGTAGAAATTTTGTCATTCGATACACGATCGAATCATATATTCTTCAGTTTTGAATGCATTTTCTCTAACAACGGGGCTGAAAACAGGCGCCGGAACTCAAAAACTCAAAACTAACCTAGTAAGAAGGTTATTAGTTATAAATAAGAACGAGCAAAGATCCCTGCCTACCTCGACATCTTTTTGCCATGTCTAATTCTGAATATGGCTCTCTTAACTCAGATGCACGCCTAAAGATTCATGAGCTCCAATTGACTGCAATGAAGTACGAGAAAGGAGGCAGAGCCACCGTCTGATCCATTTCCCAGCATTCTCCTCAAGGACTATGTCTTGTCTAATATGCATACCAAGGACGAGTTCTAATATTTAATCGGGCCGTCCAAGTTCCCGGATGCAAACTGAAAACACCCCCACAAAAAAATGTTAAGTACTTGGTCTCAGGATCATGATTCATTACAAGACCAAAATTGTCATTACCTGTTGAACGATTGGATTTGTTGAGGTGGTGAATTCATGAGTCATTCCTTGCCAGACTATCTTGCCCTCGTGGAGAAACAACAACCTATACATATTGAATTTGCGTACACTTTGTTTAAAACACATGTCACTCGATCAATGCAACTGTTCAATAATAACATGTCAATTTGGATGAGGCACATAACCTGTCAACAGCTCGTCTGATGGTACTATGTTGGTGAGTAACAACAACATACGATGCAATCTGCCCAGGTTTCTCGATTACATCCTGACCTTTTGTATGAACAGAGCGGATGAGGTCTTCTACCACAGTTGATGCAATAGGATCAAGTCCAGCTGTTGGCTCATCATATAAGAGCACCTGTTGAAGGGCGTAAAAGACTGTCAGGACTCATGAGAACACACAGTACACAATTACATCTTAAACTCAGATGAATGATAGTATTGATACTTGGGACTATGAAGGAATGCAATGGGAATCACGACTCACGAGAAAGGCAACAAATTAAATAAAGAACATAATAAAATTATCATCTCCTCAAAATACCTCTGGCTCTATCGCTTCCTTTGTGGTATCATAAATTATGGATCGAGCCAGAGCAACTCGTTTCTTCATTCCACCAGACAGCTCCGAAGGTAACCGATCTTCAACTCCCTATACAAATAACCAAGATTGATTTAAACAAACTTAAAAGTCAAAGTCAAACTCCATTCTATTTAGTGGTCGTGGGGTTGGCTGGTGAGCAGTGATATCAAAATATTACATCCCATACTAACAAGATCATTAGAAGACAGTTGATGCCAAGGTGGGAAGACGCTCACAAATACTTGGTGAAAAATATTACATGTTTGTTTTTTGGGTTGGGAGGGAGGGGAGGGGGTAAGTTGAGGAAGGTAGCTACTTTGCACACTGATAAGTGATAATTGACATTTTAACCATACCTTTAACCCGACTGCGGCCAAGCTCTCAGTCACAAGCTTTGCAATTTGATCCTCGGGCATGCTCGAATTTTCATACCTAATAAATTAACAATAAATTATACTTTGACAGTTCTATTGAAATCTAATCTATCAGTCCTAACAGTGGAAAAGAGTGCCAAAATTCAAAAGAATTTAAAGCTGACTTACAGAAGAAAACCGACATTTTCACGAACAGTCAAAGAATCAAAAAGTGCAGCGCTCTGAAACACCTGCTAGGTAGTAGATAAATGCATTAAAAGACATTTTTTGTATATAAGTGAACCAGAAAGAAATAGATGACCCCTAGCAGTGAAGTTTACCAATCCAATCCGAAGACCGGATATCTCATCATCGCTGATCAAACCAATTCTCTTTCGACCTCGAATGTACACCTCTCCCTGCTCATTACACAATGGACAGAATCTTTATAAGAGAACAACAACTAACTCATTGAAGCTCAATAAAGTCTAGACAAAAGTTAATGTAACAAAGGTTAGAATAATATGAAAACCAGCTTAACTATCAACCTTGTCAGGAGCAAGAAGCCCTGCCATTATCTTCAGAACTGTAGATTTTCCGGTGCCAGAAGGCCCAATTATTCCAACAGCTTCGCCATGCCTAATCTATAAATGAATCCACGAATGACCAATAATATCTTTTATTAGAAACAGAAATTATATTGAAAATATACGAAAGCCAAAGCAATGAAAGGGAAGACCAGTAGCACATTCAATGTTAAAGAACAATATTATAGGAAACAATACACGGGATAGGTAAGAAGAAAACAGTCCTAAACAATACCATTCCCATCCTTACAAAAAGAGTAGCATTCTTGTTTCTTTCATTCTAGAAATCCTATCGCAACGCTTTCCCAGCCTATCTAATTGAGAAAAAACCCAAACTACCTTTTGTAAGCATAACAATCTACTACAAAACCCACAAGCTAAATCCCATTCAGATGCCAAACAGAGAATTGACTACTCTTCTTTTAACAAAGTATGCAGTCACAGGGTAAAGAAAGTACTGAATTCTTCAACTGAAGTGAATCACTAGTTTTCAAATGGTTTACGACACAAAAATTCAAGCTAAAGAATTTAACTTTTGATACTCTTGACCAAGAATTATCATGGTCACAGGACAATGGCAAAGTTCAAACCTATCCTACCTCCACATACAATCAATGCACATAAATTTTTTTTTTTTGAAACTAATGCACATAAATTTTTAAAACAACTAAATATCAAATGAACTAGATTCACCTTGAAGCTCACACCTCTCAATATATGCTTCTCGCCAAACGATTTGTAGACGTCTCTACACTCGATCAGAACATCAGAATCACCCTCAGGCTCCCGAACTCTACTTAAATCCTCTGATTTAAATGAATCCTGATCAGAAAAACCATGTCAGCCACAGCTACCATTTTATGATCTGGATTAATTTTAGCTACTACAACATCTAACCACGCATTCCATGTGTCCATTGGAAAGCCAACACGGTGATCAAAACACGACACAAGTTCTCCAAACTGCAGCTCATCGAAAACAATACAAAGGAAATAACAAATAACAATATAATGTAGATGTCAATAGAAGCCAAATAAGCATACAAAATGGTTGCTTTACTAAACAAAAACATGGGTTCTTAAAAGGTTGTCTAAGACTACCTCAAATTTTGTAGCAAAGGAGTCATCGCTCCGCAGGTTCCGGGGAGGCGCCATACAAGCACACAAAACGTTTCTGGGCTCCTCCTTTTGCTTGTCACTACTATACCAATTGATCGTCCTTGCAAATCGAACGGGCCAAGAAAAACTATTGGATGTGAAGCCGCTGGATGTCGCCAGAGGAAACAACACTGAATTCGACAGAGAAACCATGCTTTTAGGTAGCAGAACGAGATTAAATTATCGGCGCCAAAAAGTCAAAATTTGAAGCAATTGAGGCCGTTGGTGTTGGAAATTTGCGATTTTGGAAACGACCCAGATCAGATTATAGGACGAAGACCAGTTCTGGAAGCAACTCGGTTGCAAATAGTGGAAATTTGATGAATTTCAAGGTGACCCAGATCGGTTTTTGGGCCAAAACGCCCAGAAGAGACACCAATTGAATGCAATTGCTGGGAGTAGTTGCCGGGATTGTGGAGGAGCTGTTGTGGCGGCTGCGTGGGTGGGGGTAAAGTGGTGGACTTTTTCTCAAATAGCACCGCACGTGTATTTTGCTGGGGCATTTCACTCCCTCTCACTCTCAGACCTCCTCCATCCTCTCCTTTTGCCTTGCTTGGATTTACAGAGAGAGTAAGGTATAGGCTAATTCATATTATTATTGGAGGACTTCCATGTAACGGTAGTCATGTGACATTCTGTTTAAATAAAACGATTAAAATTTAAGAAACTGTAACAAAAAGTTTTCGGTTTATTTTAATAAAAATTATATTTTTATATTAAAAAATTAATTTTGATACTATTCACTTCATTCTTTGTTTTGTCTTTATCGTTAAAACTTAAAATTTTCAAACTATTTTCATTAATTTTCTTTAAAATTTATACACATCTAAGTAAATTAGTATTTCAAGTGGCGGTAAATCATTTTATATAAGTTAGTTTTTATTATCGACATTGTAAATTGTTGTGGGTCGATTATATTGGGACCGACTAATTGATAGTATTGGGACCATAATATCAACATCTAATTTAAAGTCCATTTTCGGGGTGAAGGATTGGAGATGACATGACAATCACATAAGTATATTCGGTACTTCTATTCAATTACCAAATGATGTCCAGACTTGACTTTATCATATTTAACATTGTTTTCATATTTGACCAAAAACATTTTTCTTTCATATTCCATGAAAGCAGATTATATTTTCATAGATGAACTTTATTTTCTTGAATGCAAATAAGTGTTTTATTGTATCTTAATTTGAGATTACAAGTGTAAGGTGTATGAATGATGAGGAAGATTTTATTTACTTTGAACAAGAATTTCAAAAGCTAGTAGGTGACATTTACATTTGTAGACGTGAATTAGGTCAGTTGGTCAAGATAGTGTGTTTGCTGTATATGCGAGTAATCCCAAAATTAGATGGCACTCGTATGTAACTTAATATAGCTTAGGTATTCATTTCATTTTATATACAATGTTTACATTCTTTATTTTATGACAATATAAATGAAAAGTTATGGTAAATCAGTGAGTCTTCCCGACTCTCAAAAAGGTGGATAACTTTGACTTGCCACCAGTTGTCCCCTTAATAAAAAGAAAAGAAAAAGTTAGAGTAAATCAGTTATGTCTATGTATATGAAAAAGGAGTGTTCGAATTTTGAAAAACTATTGGGCCATGAGACCAAACCCTAATTGTAGACTTCTACTCTATATCATATTCATCGAAACATGGGATCAGTTTGAGGAGTGAGTCCATAAAGAAAAGTAAGAGAAAATCAAACTACTGAGTTTTCTTCATTAAAAATGCACATTTAAATTACAAAACAGAACACGAGCCGTTAGGAAAACTAATGAAAAGAATTTGAAAATTTTGAGTTTTAACGATAAGGACAAAATAAAGAGTAAAATGAATAGTATCAAGATTGACTTTTTGAGGTTAAATGTGGTTTTTTTTGTTAAAATGAACAGTTCTAAGAGTTTTTTTGTTAAAATTTCATAAATTTTATTAGATTAAATAAGTTAACGGCTCTTGTTATGATGAGTAACTTACATCTTCATCGGAGAAAGCCTCGTGGAAGCACTGGCAGTTGGATCCGATTTGGGGTCAAAAACTTTTAGTCCAAGTTCATATTAATTGGGCTTAAAAAACCAACCCAGATTAACCCAATACTATTAGGCATAAACTCAACTACCAATAAGGATGAACCTAACCAATCTTGCAAATCGAAGCTCACATTTTATCACGAACAATTTCTGGAATATTATATTTTTATATCATTTCGTGTAGTTTATTTAAATACAAGCAAATAAACCTACTTATATTTATACGTCTCGTCTATATTAGAGAAATAATTCACAGTACAAAAATTATTACATCTCGTGATAAAATGAGAGCTTCTAAAGGTAGATACTCAGAGCATATAATAAGACAATGTATCAAGATTCAGAATATATAATAACATTGCTGGGTGAAGAGATTAGATGCCTAATTCTCTAAGGAAAAAAAGAGGTTGTAATATGCGAATTCCATGCATCATCATCAAGACTGCCTCAGTTGTTTGTTCTGAATGCTACAACTGCAGCACCCACCACTTCTATGTTTTTTTTTTATCAACCAACCAAACCCTAGTCAGTCAAAGACAAGAATATTAAATTAAATATAAACAGACACACACAATGTTACAGTGTGTATAAAAAAAAGGTGCATCAATTCTTTGTGCATGATTGGTTGCAAATACTATGATATATTCTGCTAGGTATCATAAAGCACAGAAGCTTTGAGTAGAATATTACGAATGGTTTAAATTTAAGTAACTTTAACAAAAAAAATTCGGTACTGTTCACTTTTACAAAAAAAAATTGGTACCGTTTACTTTGACGAAAAACTATATTTTTACACTAAAAAGTCAATCCTGGTACTATTCAATTTACTTTTTATTTTATCTTTATTGTTAAAACTCAAATTTTTTAAACTATTTTTATTAGTTTTTCTTCAAATTTAATAGTGCACAACTAATTCATTCATATATCTCATCATGTCACACATGATGACACTTGTCGTGTGTTAGGAACCGCACATAATTTTTTGGCATTTGTTCCTTTGGACTAGTGTTACATTCTTGCATTGCATGCACTTCCTTTTGTTCCTAATAATATTTAAACGAAAATTTAAAAAGTGGGGAGAGAGAGAGGGAGCTAGAAGAAGACAAAGGAAATAAGCACGCGCAGCACAATGCTCAAGCACTAATTATTCGTCTACATTTGCTTCGCAATGTAATCTCACAATTTAAATTGTTTATTTTTAATTTTTAGTGTTCATTTAAAGATTATACTTGTAAAAAAAATCACTTAAACAAGAAGTTTTTAAACTTTTAGTTACTATTGTTAACCTAACGGCTTCAAATTTGATTGAAACTTTTACATAAACAATCTTTCAATAATAACCTAATTGGTTCTATTATGAGAATGGAGCCACATAAATAGTTAGAGGTGTAAACTTCTGTCATACAAAGTCTCGATGTTAGTTGAAGTGAGGTTAGAATATTTAAATTATTTACGAATATTTCAACACTTAGGTCAAAAGATTATCGGCCATTGTTTTTTGCTGTCTTTCCTTTTGGTTTTGGGTTTCAGCAGCCAATTCACCCACCCACCCACCAGTCACCATACATAAAGATAATGCATGCACTCTCGCTGCCTTGATCACAAAAGCTCCATTAGTGTGTGGTGAGTTCATATCTTTATCGATCACTTGTATATTATGTGTATGAACAATATTTTATCGGTGAGCAGTGAGCATAAAGTAATGGAAGTCACCTCATCTTAAGTCTCACCGAGATTTGTTAACAATTGCATACGCTTAGGTCAAAGGTGCGCACTTGTTTAGCATTCCAAATCGATGTACTTCGACCGATTGATATCCTGTGCCTCAAATGTGATGGCAAACAACTAAAGCTAGCTAGCCCCTCTTTTTAATTTGAATACCTATAATGCAGAGACTTGAGCTCATAGTCAAAATAGTTAGGTAAGTGTGCTCAATGTTCACGTTCAAATTCTCCTTTTCATGAGAAATTTATATGGGTACTTGGAACACAAGTCACGTTATGTGTCATCCCTCGTGTTATACCAATGGTGGACGACTGGATTGATACATCCCACTTTCGCCTTATATTAATAAAAAACAAATTCAAATGTTATGACCCTCTTTCCATAGTTAGTTTAGTGTAAAATATTTGCTCAACTCTTAATTTTATATAACAGGGAGAACCAAAAACTATGAGTATAAGATGACAAAGCAAATCACTAAGTAAACATGCTATTGACTTTGGTAATTAATTGGTGGTTTTTAAAAGTAAATGTGTATTATATATGGAAACCCTTACAAACAATTGACAAAGACGACAGAAATCAAAGAAAGGGGGTGCTGCATTTGCCGTAGTGAAATCAAAGAAATGAATGAACAGAAACCAATGGAAAAACAACAGAAATCACAAAAGGAAGAAATTAAACCATTTGCTTAATTTCTGCAGGCCAAAATTGCCTATGAATTTTTGTGGTATTGAGACATAAAGTACTCATAATATCTGCATGTCCAGAGCAATTCAAGCTGAAGCTTTCCACAAAGGATATTAGAATAATATAATATATATGCACAAGACCGTCGACATGGAGCAAGTATCCTAAACCATCCACTTAGTTGCAAAAGGAAGAAACCCTACAACTCAGCCAACTAGCTCCACCGTTTGAAATCAATGCTTGCCCAAACAAAGCATATTATTACATCACATCGAATTCAAAACGCAGAGAAAGCAGGGAATATATGTATAGTCAGTGGAGTTTGAATTCATACACTCACCTATCAAATGTAAAGCTGGCTATAAGTTTATAACCATGCCATGCATCAATGCAGTACTAATCAAGTGGCTTTCTTTTTTCTCTTCTTTTTTTCTTCCAACAAACAATAGGGTAATTTATATTCTATACATTTAAATACAAGAAGAAGAATTCGACCTTGAGTGTAAAAAGAGAGTTTTTGAGGGTGAATTGGAGAAAGTAGGTTAATATAAGTAAGTTGGGGTACATACTCTCTATATTGTCAATTAGTTTTATAATAAAACTTAAAAAAAATTCATGAGCACATATATACCAGCTTAATTAAGGCCAAGCCTGCTAATCAAGTGGATTTCATTAATTTGCTAAGCTAATGAAAAAAAAACCAGAGAAATAAGTTTAAGCCAGCACATGTTTATTATTTTGGAAAATACACAGAACTTATTCCATATGCTGGTCGAGGGCATATTGTGATCGCTGTCGCAAATATAGTCATCTGGTTCGATCGAATTCCCAGATAATAATCATAGTTGGCCTCTATTTATTGGACTTTATGTGACATGACAAGGAGCAAATTGCGGTATATTGTCGTTAGCTGAAACAATTTGTTCACAAATCCGCTTCTGAATTCCACAAGCTAGCTAGCATGATGTAACATTAGTAAGAACATTAATCTATATAATAATTTTTAAAATCCCAATTTGCAAAGGTGGGTGGAATTATTGCTGGACCTCGTTCCTTATTCTATATATAAAAATCCCCATTGGTGATAGCAACTTTACGATTTCAGACACACTCACACGAAACTAATGTCACTACAAGGATGAAGAATCCACCGCATGTAGAGAATCATATACACCCACCATAACCCATTTTTCTTGATGCATTCCACTTAACATAACTATTAATTAATGCTTTAGTAATTATGGATTCGTTTGAAATTTGCAAGAATTTTACCAAATTTCATTAGGATAATGCTTCCTTCCTTCTCAATAAGAAGGAAAGTTATCATTCCCCTCTAAGGTGATATTATTTTATCGAATAAATTGTCATAATCAGAATCTCGGTCATTCTCTTTATTATCATATAAAGATCATCTTTACAAAAATTCATTCAATTTAGAGACTGTTTTGTTATCCATATAATTGTGTCATAAATATTTAAGCTGTTTTAATTAATTAATAGTGTATACTATATATTAAAAAACTTTCTTTGTGAACTAGAGATTAAAATAACTATATATTATGTTCTTATTACTTTAGATAAGTCTAAGGGCAGAATAGTAACTTCAATTTAGGGCCGCTTTCTTACTCCGATTGTATTTTTTTATAGAGTAATGCTATTCACACATTTTTTTGTACCTTCACACATCCTTGTTACTTTTTGTCAATTGATCTTCTTCAATTCGATCCAATTGACGAAAATTGAAAGAAGTGTGTAAGAGGTAAAAATGAGTGTTTAGATCGTACCACCTTTTCTATGCGTCCATCTCTTCTCAATCTTACAAACTCACATGTATAACATGTGGCCGGAATCTTGTATAGTTATAATGTGTTTTCACTAGTTTTAAAATTCTAGAAAGCTTTACCACAATATATATATATATATATATATATATATATATATATATATATATATATAAAAGAATCTTGGTCAAATTCAAGTGTCTCAATTTCATTTCCCATTAATAAGTGATCGTTTACGGCAGTACTCTAAAATGGTGTATAATTTATGTTCTCATGCGCTTAATTACATTGCATGTTACATCATCTTTGCAATAATATCGATCCCTCTCGTAAAACGATAAAAAGAATAAAAAAGAGAGAAAGGAACAAAGTTGGCTTTCCCTGCATGCATATATATATATGAGTACAATCAAGTTCAGGAACATCGTCAAGTTAACTGTACACAGTAGCACTGCATATCATTCTTCCATTATTAACTACCGGTAGTGCTCCAAGCATATATTGTGCTAGCTTGCCCAAATATATTTTTTCACACACTAAGATGATAGGGTGGGAAGATGTTTACAAGGTGGTGGTGGCTATGGTTCCACTCTACTTTGCCCTAATTTTAGGGTACGGCTCAGTGAGGTGGTGGGGCGTCTTCACTCCCGAGCAGTGTGGCGCGATCAACCGCTTTGTTTGTTTCTTTACTCTCCCACTCTTCACGTTCGAATTCACTGCACACGTTGATCCTTACAAATGGAACTACCGCTTCATTGGCGCCGACGCCATCTCTAAGGTCATAATCGTGGTGGTGCTGGTACTCTGGGGCAAGTGCAGCAGCAAAGGAAGTTATAGCTGGTCCATCACAAGCTTCTCTTTGTGCACGTTAACCAATTCCCTAGTGGTTGGTGTGCCCTTGATTGGAGCCATGTATGGTTCGTCAGCCGTTGATCTTGTTGTTCAATCATCGGTCGTGCAGGCCATCATATGGCTCACCATTCTTTTATTCGTCTTGGAATTTCGACGAACGGGGTCGATAGACATAGTTTCAAGTAGTACTAGTGTCGACACTCGAGTTCAATCGGTTGATCAACAAGGGAAAGATGTAGAAGCCATGGAGGAGATAACAATAAGTACTAGGCCTTCCTTTTGGTACTTGATGAAGGCTGTGTGGGTGAAACTTGGGATGAATCCCAACTCCTATGCAGTTTTTATTGGTATTGCTTGGGCTTTTATAGCAAGCAGGTACTGATTAAATATATGCATCTATATATCTATATAATATGCAAGAAATTATTTATTAATTATACATGAGTATTGATTAACTAAATATTTTACGTTTTTTCATATACTTGTCTGTAAATTAATTAATTAATTTATGGGTGCTGCAGGTGGCATATTGAGTTGCCAAGCATCATGGAAGGATCTGTTTTAATCATGTCAAAAGCTGGTACAGGAACTGCTATGTTTAGCATGGGTGAGTAATCGCTAATTAACCACAAAAAAAAAAAATATATATATATATATATATATGTTAATGAATATATCTATACGGTAACGTTTTGACTCTGTATATCATGCATGCAACGTGCAGGTATCTTCATGGCACTGCAGGAAAAGTTTGTAGCCTGTGGGACGAGCCGAACAATAATTGGGATGGTTTTGAGGTTTATTGCTGGACCGGCAGCCATGGCGATTGGCTGTATTGCTGTGGGCTTGCGTGGTGATGTTTTACGTGTTGCTATCATTCAGGTAGTTTACTTGCAAATTTATATATCTCAGAAACTTAAACAATGAATCAAGCATGCACGGCCTATAAAATTAGTGTTATATATTTGTTATGGTAGTGGTTGTATGTCATATATCGCACGTGGAATAACATAAAGGTTGTTCCGATGAGCTGCGCCCAGCAAATATTAAGCGGCCAATTTCTTCTCCACTAATTAGCACCCTGCCTAATATTCTTTTTATTTGCATAACTAATTTTGAGAAAAATACACTCAATTTTAACTTTGGCTATCGAATTGAATGAACCAAACGAAAACAACAAATAAAATTAAACATACATGTATAAGAGAAGAGAAATACTGTATAATTATCATTTTCCGTAATATGCATCTCTAATACAGATTGGACAACAATACAAACATACTCATGCGCGTATATATAGTATATTAATCAAGCTTTTTTTAATGAAGCCTTTTATTTAATTTTGAAGAACTTAACTTGATGCTTTCATTTATGGTGTTAACTTTCTGTGGACAAACTACATACAAATTAAACAAATTCAAATTAAGTAGCAGTACCGCACTGAACGTTTATGCATGCTCACTAATTTAAAATTTTAAATGAATTTTCAAATAAAATGCGCGCATGTCACTCTTCAACAAATCGCATAACTTGTATGTAAGATCTCATATCGTTTAGGGGTGAGGATCTTGTAAGCCTTATATGTACATTCCAACATCCAATTAGCACGAGGCCTTTTGGGAGCTCACTGGCTTCGGAATTCGTCGTCGGAACTCCAAAGCTAAGCGAGTTCACACGAGAGCAATCTCATGATAGGTGACCCACTGGAAAGTTCTCGTCTGAGTTCTCAAAAACAAAACCGTGAGGGTGTGGTCGGAGCCCAAAGTGAACAATATCGTGCTATGGCGGAGTCGAGCTCGGGCTGATGTGACATTGTATTTGTGATATTCATTAAAAAAAAATCTCCTTTTTGCATGATAATATTATTTTTTAGATGATAAATGGTTTTTTTTTCGGGATCAAATGATAAATGTCTAATTAGATGACATAACATCGTTTATATTCAATGTTGCAGGCAGCATTGCCACAATCCATTACCTCCTTCATATTTGCCAAAGAATATGGACTCCATGCAGAAGTGCTCAGTACAGCGTACGCACCTCTTTTTATATACATCTATACTCTCAAATTCTTGTACACTTTAAATACGAAAAAAAAATCAACGAGAAACACCAAAATATAATTTTCGGCAACAATATTTGAAATTGAATGTTTTTTATTCATCTAACTTTGATATATTGTGTTGCAGGGTAATATTTGGCATGTTGGTGTCCCTTCCGGTGTTGATCGCTTACTATGCAGTTCTAGAATTCGTGCATTGACAACCGTCTCTCTCGGCTATATACATACATATGTGTTTCAATCAATGGATCGAGGGGAAGGGGTTGCTGCCTTGCTTCTCCTCTCTCCTTAATTTGTTTTTTGTTTGTTTTTTTTTTTTTTTTTTTTTTTTTTTTTGCTTTAATTTGGTTTTCCATATATCATGCTCACTATTGAGACTAATATTAAAATTAGTCTTATAGTTGCCAAAACTTGTAATCTAGTTAACACTATCGCCCTAATCTAAAGAGGCTTTAATTACACTTCAATCCTGAAGTTTTACTATAAATTAGACTGATTTTTTTATGACAGTTTTGGTAATTTCGGAGCGATAAAAGCTCAAGTGGCAAGGTGAAAATTTATCCTCTGATAAAAATCACATGAGCAAGTGGGATCTAAGAGGGAAAAACTTAAAGACTATTAATTTAAGGGTGTACTATCCACACACCCTATTTTACTTCTCACACAGCCCTTGATAAGTTCTGTCCGTTGATCTTTTTTAATTCATCTGATCCAACGGTCGAAAATTAAAAAAACGTGTAAAAAATAAAATGAAATTTGTAGATATCACACCCCTTAATTCAATGGAAAACTTATCTTTAATCTAATTATTTCAATCATTTTTGTGCCTTTATTAAAAGCCCAAATTCAAGAATGGGCTCCTTAAACTAATCTGGATTATCCAAGCCTATCAATATTGGGTTGGAATTATAAAATACACAGAAAAGGATATAGAATAAATCTTGGCTCTTTATGATTGCAGACGAATTTTTGTTCAAAATACTTTGTTATCGATTTATAGGATTTTGTGTTTATAATTAGGACCATTCATATTATAAATTATATTATAAATATTGTCTCTGCAACATGAACAATTTCAATTATAAACACGAAATTTCATAAATTGATAACAAAGCATCCTGAGGAGTCCTCCTCAGCCAAGTTAATTGCCATGTATAATTAAAGTCTATTACTTGACAATGACATGAAAAATAATTAAGAGCAGGTTGTTTAGGAAACAAGTTGTGAGATTTTTCTGTTCAGATTTCGGGTCAATGTTTCATTGAGCTCGTCAAGGAATGTTATTCTTTTCTCCTTTTCCTTACCTTTTACCTTTCATTTCTTTTTCTTTTACTAGTAATAGTATATGCAATATTTTTCTTTTTCATTTTTATTGGAACTATTATTCCCCTTTCAAGTCATTAAATTGAAATTCTAACGAAAAAAAAAATGTTTTTGATAAAACAAAAGGGATTAAAGATGCCATTTTAAAAGGAAAACTCATTATTTAGTGTTGAGCAAAAATTGTTCACCATATGTAAACAAATAATTCACTCGACACAATTTCACCCTCGTTCATTTTTTGAAGAGGGTTTTATTAACTTGAGTTCGACCCATTCTAGGCTACGCGCCTATTAATTACGACCCTTCTTTTGAGAAAGGAATACCCTTTGATTCTAATATGAATAAATCGTAACTTGAGGGTTTTGGGGTTTATTTGATTTTGTGACTGCATCTAGGTAAAGCCCTAGATTGCCTACGTACCCTCATCGAGGGATCAAGTCACTCGTAGTTCCTTGAATCGGTGTTTGTTGCCTTGTACAGTTTTAGCTCGTGCAGGCGAGAACTTTGAGCCTTTGGAGCATGTGATGCCTTGAGCAGTTTAGGCTCTTTCAGGCGAGGAGTATGTGATGCCTTGTGCAGTTTTTAGCTCGTGCGGGCAAGGACTTTAAGCCATTGGAGCGTTTGATGTGGCTTCGTGCCTTTGAAGTTTGATGTGGCTTCGTGCCCTTTGATACTTGATACGGCTTCGTGCCATTTAAGATTTTCTTCTTTCTCCATGTGAAGCAACGTTCCTATTTTAATTGGGGAGTATTTTATTTGTAGTGAACCCCATCCTTCTTTATTTTCCTTGTTGAATGCCTTTGGATAATCCTAAATAAAATAGGATTCCAAAAGCATGAGATTTGGGCCCTCACTTGAGCGGTAGAACTTAGTTTCACCCACGCTTGAGCGGCGAAGATCACTGCTTGAACGGCAGAACACAGTTTCTCCATTGCTCTCCCCGTGAATCATTTTTTCCTTCTTCCTTGTTTTGTCAATCATTTTTTCTTGTGAGCCAATTCCCACAATTTTAGTTTGGGACAAGTTTTGTGACTTGTCAAGTCTTCATTTAAACTTTTTCTTCTTTTGACTTTTCAACCTGTTTGAAAGAACATGGGACTTTTGAGAGTGGAGCTTCACGTGCTTAGGCCTAAGGTGGACTAAAACTTTGTCTTTTGACTCATATTGGAGACAACACTACAAACTTTCCCATTGTTTAATAAAACAGATGGCAAAGCACAATTTTTATGAATACCTCTTTATTTTTCAAGCTTCAAGTCTTTTTCTTTTTTTTTTAAAAAAAACTTGCTTTTGGCCTGTCCTCCCCGTGAAAAGCTTCAGGGACCTCCTTTTTTTTTATTTTGCTCCAAAAACCCGTCGGTCCTTCTCCAGAAACAAAAGACAGCTCCGTGATATTTGGGCTCCCTCGATTTCTCAATGTTTTTGAAATTCCCTATGGGTAAGTTTGGTAGAGTTCAAACTCCTTTTGAATTTCTTCAATTCTCCATATTTCCCCTGAAATCGCAAATCCCTCTTTTTGTGTAGGTCGAAGGCTACTTCTTCTTTTTTCCTTGCTGCCTTGTTCTCCTGCTCATGCCTCTTTTGTAGATTGGGATTTCAAGGTGAAAAGGAGGAGAAAGTAAAAACCAGGTGAGGTCCCCAGGCCATATGTAGGAATCCTTTTTTTGATGATGTGCATGCCCTTTTGGTTGGTTGATCTTCAATTTCTTTAATTGCAGCAGACACTTGCTTTAGAGTAAAATTGGGGAATCATCCTTTCTGATTTGTAGCCGTGAGCCTTGAGTTTGTTGACAACAAGTATTGATTCATGGCTCCAAAGGTGAGGGTTACAATCCTGAGATTTGTCATATTTCAAATGGGTTTTGGTATAATAGCTGGAATTTGTTGGACACACTCTTCTGTTTATCACTTTTGTTTCCACATAGAGATTTATTTGATTGGTCTTGACAATGGGCGTTTGGACACCCCATTTTGTGTTGTGTTCCCATTCATATTTTGTCTTGCCATATTTTCTTGTTAACACCTGTACAAAGTGGTGTTTTTCTCCAAAATCCTTGCAAACTTGGGATGGCAAATGTTCAATATGAAGGCTTTGAACCTTTTTTTTTGGCCCCCTTTCCACGTGGCAGAGGCAAATGAAATTTTTTGACATAATGGAAACTCTTTGTTCCATCCTATTTTCGCATGGTTTGTCCCCTCTTCACGTGGCTTGGTCAAAAGTTGTGTAAAAAGTTGGCTTGGACTTTTCTTGTGGAATTGGATGAGTAAGTCATGTGATACTTTTTTGCTTCTTTTCCTTGCACCTTTTGCCAACACCCGCACCCTTTCCTTGGTCTTTTTTTTATCCAACATAATTGCCATGTTCATGGCTTTTATGTTATAAAAACGAACTTTTCTTTCTTCCTTTCTTCACATGCATATCTCCTCCTTGCTGCCCTTCTTTGCAGAAACCAAACTTGGGATTTTTGAGTTTTCATATGACAATTGGGTGAGGGGGGGAATAAACTCTTTTGACTTGGTTAAAATTTCACGGGGTGATCTAGGCCACCCCGAAGAAATTTAAGGGATTCTTGGCAATTATCTCTGCTGCAGCTAGTGGGGGAGATGGGTCGTTCAAAGCCCTCTATCCGAGCAAAAACAAAACGAAAGCCCAAAACTGATCTGTTCTTCTTTGGCCTAGTGGACTTCGGCTGCCATGGTTTTGTTTCCTTTTCTTCGTTCATTTTTTTGTTTTCCATGTTGCTGCTGCAATTTTTTTTCTTTTGTTGCTGATGCCGAAGGCTCTCTTCTTGATGGGAATTTGACGGGATGGTCTAGGCCATCCCGAAGAAATTCATGGGAATGAGACAAATGGCAGAAAACATGATTTGTCGTGGACCATTGCCTGGTGGTCTCGGCTGCAATGTTTCTTTTTTTGTGTTGCCATTCTTTTGTCCTTCTCTGTCTCTCATATATATACATATGTAAAATTTACCTCACCTTTGTCTGCATCAAACAAGAGAGAAAAAGAATAATTTAAACAGATCTTGTTTCTTACCTGATGATGAACGTTCTTCTTTTTTATCTTGGCTCGAGTGTACGAATGATTGCAGCAGTTTTTGATATTTTCCCTCAAAGTCGCTCTTCTTTTCTGCATAGTTTCTCCTCTATTTTTTCTGTCCCCGCTTCTTGTGGTTTGATGCTTATTTATAGACATCCCAGGGAGGTTCCAGAATTCTACGTGGGGGAAGATAGAGGCCCTTCTTTTCGCCACTTTCTCCTACTGACTCCACTCTCTCTTTTTTGCAGGAAATGGGGAGTCCCCCTGTTTTGCACGTTCCCCCTTTGTAGGGAGAGATATAATTTTTTTTCTATTGATGGATGTTAATTTGCATGTAAAGCCCATCCTTATTTTTTTTTTTTTGGGCTAGACTACATTTTTCTGTTTTGTTTTGTAGTTCGACCCAATTTTGTATGGGCTTTATTTTTTTTATATGTTTTTTTTTATTCAACATTTAGTATAGGTTGAAGACCTCTAATCTAACTATTTAAAATTTTACAATCCACAACAAACTGTTTGAGCTTGTAATGTCATTTTATTCAATCACCAAAAATAAATGAAAATGTGTAGGAGACAAAAAATGTGCACCAGATTGACTTCTTTATAAACTATTTATTATTATTGTTGTTTTGAGTAGAAAGATAGATTTAGTTGGATGAACACTTAATTGTTAGGGATGAGATATTGGTGAAGATCAAATATAGGGGTGGGCACAGGCCGAGCTGAGCTGGGGCTAAATTTAGAGGGATTGTACCGGACCAGGTTTAAAATCTAACGGGGCGGAGCGGGGTGGGTATGGGAATTTTGAGTTTTGAAATTGAACCTAACCTAGCCTATTTTTGGACCGGGTCCACAGGTCCAATTACTTTTTTTTTCTCTCTTAATTTTTTTTTGTCGAATTTTCCTCTGAAACGCAGCAAAGAAAACCTTGAGATCTTTTGGGGCTCTTGGGGTGCTGAAGAGGTGAGAAAGTAGCATCTCCAGTGGCTGCACATAATTCGAACTCAGAATTAGGTAGAATTGCATTGCAATTGCTAAGAAAATTCCGGCTCCATTGTCGCCACTTCAATGTCTGGCTAGTCTGAATGCGCGGGGTAAGTTGAAGCAAGTGAGGTCCTCGCAGTAGAGGACGGAGACAAAGAAGATGAAGGCAAGGAGGGTGAAGTGGCAGGGAGAGAATCCGCGGACGAGGAGATCTGATTAAAAGTAACAAAAAAACACAGATAAATCCATAAAGTTCGAGTCTTTTTCCAGAGAGACTTAAATCCCAACAAATAAATTTGGAATGTTTGAGATCTTATTAAAAGTTTAGGACTTATTTGGTATCCTATTTTTATTTATTTATAATTTTTCAAAATATTTTTTAAGAATTTTTCTTGAAAACAATTTTCTTTAAGACTCAAAAACTTTTTTGGTATGCGATTTAAAAATTCTAAATCTTACAACTTAAACTGGATAAATAGGTCTAAAAAGAGGGGTCTGAGAGAGAAAAATGATAGAGGAGGAAAAAGAATTAAAGATGATTGGAGGAAAGAGAAAGAAGTGAGAAGATCGGAGGAGATATAGAGAAAGATGAGTGAGAAAAAGAATTGAGAGAATGAAGAAAATGGATTAGAGGAGAGACAAAAAAGGTAAAAAAAAAGAAAGAAAGAGAAGGGCGAGAGAGAAAGAGAATAAAAGAGAAATAGATTTGCAGTGATAAGGAAGGATGAAGAGAAAATAAATGAGTAATTTTAAGTTTTAAAACTCACTTTTTGTGTTTTTAGGGAATAGACTATATTTTTAAGTTAGTTTTAAGTTCAGTTTTTTAAAATAGTCTTACCAAACAAGTTTTTAAGACCATAAACTTCAAAATTGTTGTTGAGTTTAAAAAGTTGAATTCAAGTAGAGTACTAAACAAACTCTTAAAAACTAGTAAATTCAGTAAATTAACCTTAATTTGGGGAAGAGATGAGACGATGGTGAGAGGGCTTGAGTTTGCGGTGGCGGAAGACGCAGAACTGGAAAGCGAGCATGGGCGAGAAACAAGAGTGAATGTGGAGTGGCGGGTGAGATTCAATCTCAGATTGCTCATATAGTTTGATACTTTGATTTTTTATTTTTTATTTTCTAGTAATGAGGAAGTGAGACACAGAGAGAGTCTGATGGAGAGTGTCGTCGATGGTGGTGGAGAAGAAGGGTTGGGGACCTGTTTCTTCATACAATGGATGGAATGGAGATGGAAAGTCCAAAAAACACTATTGGGATTTAGGGAAATGGTCCGGTACAGGACCCATATCCTCAGATTTTGAGACTTGGCCCACCCCTTTAATTTTGTGGAACCGTCCCGCCTCGATCCGTTTTCTATTTATAATTTTTGAAACCGCCCCATACTCACTCCGAACTAAATGAACCAGCCTCGACCTACAAGTCTAGGACCCGTTTGCCCACCCCTAATCAAATATGCACTAAAGTGAATGAACATAATTATTTTTTGTCACTATAATAAAACGTCATATGTATTGAGCTTAAAGTGACCTCTTACTCATTTTTCCATATTATAATGGAATGACGTCAAAAGTTTGGTGCACAGTAAATGTTTTATGGTAAGGTTGCTATTCATAAGTAATTGTATATTTTATGATACTAATATGATTAATTTACTAATGATACAAGTCCAAATAAAACCCAACAGTCACCTATCAATATATACAATAATAATTTGAAAGAAAATAAATAAACCCATAACGTGAATAAACTGACATGATAAAAAACAAAAAACCAAACATAAAAATCTTTGCTAAGCTTTCTATCATGTTATTCTCATGTACTCGAAATTATTAGTGAAATGTCGAAACTTTTCATAAGCACTTCTACGAGAAGTGCTCCTATGCACTTACGCTCGAATATAAAATTTGTATTAGTGAACATTTTAAGTGTTTTTCCATAAAAGTGTATTTACGACTCAATAATACTTTTGATTTTTTTGTACCAAACGTATTCACAAGCCCTTCTAGTAGCCAAAATAGAGAAGAGCCTGGCTATTTAAGATTAAGATAAGTTCATCCAAAAAATATTTGTAGCTTATGCACAGAACTTCTTTTTTATGATTGAATGTTTATATTATAAGATACTCTGTAAAGATTATTTTTGTAAAAGATCAATTAAAATTAAGATCTTTTAGTCAATCAATTATAGCAAATAGATAGACGGTTCATAATATTTTTATCAAATTCGTTCATCCGTTTTTTATACAATTTGATGACTATAATTTTAATTGATTTTTTTACTGATTTTTATATTAATGTTTTATAATATAAACAATTTCGAATCTAAACATGAAGTTTTGTGGATAGGTCACGAGGTTTTTATTTATATTTATAACAAACGATATTATCTACACTAAGAGAAAGAAGTGGGGCTTAGCCTCATATAAGCTAGCAATAATGCGGTTTAACTTCGCCTTTGGCGAGAATCAAATATAAGACCTCTCACTTACATGTGAAGAAGAATATTTTTTTTTTTTAGTACATCGATATTTTTACACTAAGGGAATTGAGAGTTCAGTTAAGCCACACAATAGGCACCCTTATTTGGTATCGAATTCGCCATCTACGATATTCCAACATAAGACCTCTCACTTTCAAGTGAAGAGTAATACCACCAGATTGTAGTACTAAGTAACGTAAAGAAGAATATCATTAGACCATAATAATAAGTGGCAGGTCACGAGGTATTCTAAGTTGCAACTTTTCCTCAATCCTTGAGGAACAAGTCTTTCTCATCAAAGCAAGGTTTCTTACTTTTCCAAAAACGAGCCCCAAATAAGGCCAACAATAATTCTGGTTATAGTTACACCAATAGAAGAATGAGAAATTTTTCATTGTGACTGAAACACGAATTGTACACCATTTATTTTTATATGAGTGGTAAAAAATTATATTTTTTAAGTTATTAACTTTTTAACACACATATCTCATTATTTGCATATAATAACATGTAATGTACCCGTGTACGGGTCACACTAAAAAATCTCTTAAGAAGAACAAAGATGGTGAGAGTAGTGCTTCCTCACTATTTATTTAATTTTATTTAAATAATATTGCGCGTGTTATTCGGTTGCATCTTAACAAACGCCCTCTCTCTCTCTCTCTCTCTCTCTCTCGATAGTCAAGGCTCTCCCTTTTCTTCCTGCCTCAATTTGTTTGACAAGTCGACGTTGTCATGATTGGTGAATGGAAATCACCCAATCCGAATCCCAATGCTGATACTTCTGCTGCTTGTTTCTTCTGGGTGCCTGTGATCAATCAATCACTCATTCATCCATCGTCCTGCTTTCTGCAACACACTCTGTCCCCTGTAAAAAGTAAATACTAGAAAACAGAGCTGAGCATTCATTTTTCGTCAACGAAAACAAGAGCCAAGGACGAAAACAAAGAACAGAAATCAGGTTGTTGCAGGATTTCTGTTTCTGGGTTGTCTCCGTTTTCATGGAAGATGAAGTCCTCCTCTGTAAGCACACATTTAATACTCATATTATTATGCTTTTCTTGGTCATTTTTTGATTTTGTATTTGACCAATATTGTAATTTGCTAATTGGTACTGAACACCTTGATCATAGAAACAGATACTTGTATTGTTTTCTTGTGATTTTTCGGGCCATGAGATTATATCGAATTCATCCTTCTTTGAATTCCTATGCACATATTTTCTGGAAGTTAGGTGTTTCTTCTTGAGCTCTTGAGACAATTCGGAATCTTTATTCTTTCAGTTCTTGCTTGTGATCACTGGGGGATGGGATTCCGACGCAAGTCCTCGAGTTCAAGAGTATATACTCTTAACTGCTTGACCTACAAACCCTTGTAAATTTTAGTTCAATCACGATTACCCTAGCAGAAAGTAACAATTATTAGGTAATTAGGACAACGGTTTTAATTTCTATGCAGATCGCTTGGTTACTTTCTGAAAATGGCACACATATTTACTTCTTTATCCAGCCATCTTTGTTGTTTTGACATGTTTTTGTGCACTTCTTCGCTCCATTCTCTTCGCAGGTAACTTTACGTGCAGATCTGAGAAGCTGGAAATTGTGTTTTTGTAGCGTTCTCCCGGCAGCTTCTCTGCTGTGTATACTGTTTCTCATAGCGAGTGCATACATGTCACCAGATTACAAAGAGGTATGTGTATGCCATTTTTTTTGGTCCCGACTCCAATCTGTATTTTTGTGTTAACTCCAATATCTAGCTTACAAAAGTATCACTTTTACTGACCTGAAAATTAAGTTTATATTGACATTACCGCTACTGTTTTGGGTCATGTTGCACAGAATTCATCATCGATTTGGAGAGTCGCAAACAATTTGCAGAATCTAAAGTACAAATGCATGGTTTGTTTATCGTTCCACACAGGTCTCATACATCTTTCCTATCAGATGAGTTGTTGAGATTTATGACTATATAGTATTTTTATTGGTTTTAGAATCAGAAAAAGCCTTATGGAAGTGAGCCACTGCCTCGAGGCATTGTTGCCAAGACTTCTGATCTGGAAATGCGGCCGTTATGGAGTGCTAAAAAGGTAAGGTTTTCAGAATGATGAATGGAAGCTACTGAACTATTCAACTGATTGTGTAACATTGCATTCCTCCAAGTGACAGTGCTGCAGGTTTATCTAAATTTCGACTCTAACACTGTTTGACCAGAACCATTCAGTTAACTTGTTGAAGAAGAAAGATGCAAATTCTTCAACTAGTTTATTTGCCATGGCTGTCGGGATAAAGCAAAAGGATCTTGTTAGTAAAATGGTCAAAAAGGTATATCCTGTTAAACAATGCTCACAAAGGTAGTCCATACTAAGTACTGATAATTCTTTTTCTTTGTTCATAGCTGCATAAGTAACCGCTTTTCACTCGCTAATCCATGTTGCAGTTCCTGTCAAGTGGTTTCGTTGTGATGCTCTTCCATTATGATGGCAACGTCGATGAGTGGAAGGAATTTCAATGGAGCGACCAAGTTATTCATGTATCTGCTGTCAGTCAAACTAAATGGTCCTACTCTTTATCTTTGCATGCCTAATACCAATTTCGTCAAAGCTGCAGTATTGAAATTTGTTTTTCTGGTTGATGCCTAGGTGGTTTGCAAAGCGTTTCTTGCATCCTGACATAGTTGCCGAATATAATTACATTTTCCTCTGGGATGAGGACCTCGGAGTTGACTATTTCCAGCCCCAACGGAATACACATTTTGGGGCTGGCTGCGTCTCTTTTCACAAACTTATACATTATACCGACTGGTTCTCAATCCCATTTTGTCAACTTCTTGTTTAATACTACTTTTAGGTACATATCCATTGTTCAAAAGGAAGGGCTTGAGATATCACAGCCTGCACTGGATTATTCCAAATCAGAGGTGCATCATCAAATAACTGCGCGTTTGAGAGGATCGGTAGCACACAGGTCTCTTATACTGTTAAATGATGAACTCCCTTGGGAAATATTGTTGAATGTTAACATTATTTTACGTTTTGCAATGTTAAAATTGCTTTAGTAAGTTGATGCTGGTTTATTTTAAGCACCCATAATTTCAAACAACTTCATATAATTCATGTTGTATCTGCAGAAGGACTTACAAGTCAAGTAACAATGGGAAAGGTTGTCATGAGAGCAGTAGAGCTCCTCCTTGCACCGGGTAAAAGCTGTGGTTTCCATATGATTGTTTAAGATAATTCCGTTAATTTAAGTGTAGTTGCAGAAGTACACCATCCACTAATTAAAATGACACTGTGCAATGCATTTGCTGCAGGTGGGTAGAAGTGATGGCTCCTGTTTTCTCTCGAGCTGCCTGGCGTTGTGTATGGTATATGATCCAGGTACGTGTGTTAACTTCTTTTGTCCGGGCCCCTGGAACTCTACTAAAATAGCTGGTTTCTCTTCACATGAGAGTAGAGTCAACGGCGGCTTAGATTGCACCGGATTGATTATGTTAATTGCAGAATAACTTGATTCATGCTTGGGGACTAGATACGCAGATTGGCTATTGCGCGCAGGCAAGTTCTCATGCTTTCTTTTCTAACAAGGAAGCGATTTCCTATGCCCCGATCTTCTACTGTTTGCAAAAAAAAAAAAAAAAAAAAAACAAACAAACCTGCATTCTTTCTGTGTTTGATTTTGAATGTATACATAATGTTGCAATAGGGAGATCGAACTAAAAAAGTTGGAGTTGTGGATGCCGAGTACATAATCCATCACGGCCGCCCTACATTGGGAGGAGCCTCAGATGATCAAAATAATCAGGTGACGAAAGATGAAATTCATAATATTGTATTGCTGCAATCGCATTCTTTACATTTTTATAATGTTTTGGTAATTGCATTTGCAGGGATCATCATCATCATCATCAAAATCTACAGCAAACGACCACAGAGTTGATGTAAGTCTCTGGACAGTCGACGCGACAATATTGTCTTAATCAGATTGTTAATCTGTTTTCGTTTGTTCTTGTTGTAATGTTGCAGGTGAGGCGGGAATCGTTCAATCAAATGAAAGTGTTCAGAAGGAAATGGGAACGAGCTGTCAGGAAGGATAAATGTTGGATTGATCCCTACAAGTAGCCACTAATTAATTAGTGCTTGAGCGCTCCTATATATACGAATATCGTCGTCCATCATCCCTTATTTGGAGGAAGCTCACAGCTCAGAAGTTGGTGTAAAATTTGGAGATCTTCATACTTTAACATTACTACTGCATAAGACTTGAGAGGCAGGCCAAAAGCAAGGTTGTATTGCCTTTTTTTTTCTTTTTACACAGTTGAAATGTATATGTGAACACAGAAATCAACTCCAGTTTTATACTTGAGAGAGGCTGCTGCTGCTGTAAATCTGTAAATTCAACTTCTTTTTGTGTTGGGATGCTTCGTCGGCCGGCCACCTCTTCATTGCTGACAGCTCCTCTTGATGCTGATGATCTTGCCGGCTGATAATACTGCTGCCGTCCGATTGAGCTTTCAGCGTTCTTGTAAAGCTCAGCTTACACTCTGGAACAACATGTGCGCGATCGACTTGGCCCGCGAGTTGGACGGTCGATTCCCTTTGAAGAAAGGATACGAGAGTCTAACTTAAGTGCAAAGAAGCGAGCATATTGAGTCTACTGAATGCAACGACGTAGGTATGAGAGAAAATTCAGAGGTCTCACCAAGTTCACTTAAAAGTTTGTTTCTAAAAGATTCCGCTCTTGATCTAGGGGCACATGATGAGTCACGTGAGACGTGACAGGGAAGGTGGTTCCAAGAATAGGAGGCCAAACAAGAAAAACAAAAAACCAGTAGTTATTGAGCAATGATTGGGATTTGCAAAATTTGACCTTTGAAAGAAAGTTTAGGATGGAGTTGGGCCAGTAAACTCATTGATTTTTCATAATCTACAAGTCAAGCAACCATCATAACACACACAAATACACACCATCAAACATGATCTCTCTTTTACTTTTGAAGGAGCAATATATTGTAATATAAAGAGTCTAATTTAAGTGCAAAGAAGCGAGCATACTGCCCTAACCAATTGGACTACCGCTCGTTTAGTTCAATAAGTCAAATAAATAAACGAAACATAGCTAGACCAGTGACCAGCAAGGGAGGGAAGTTGAGAAGAAAATAAGGGCATGCACGATCAAAGCGCCCACCATATGATGGTCATATGTCCTTTGAGCAGCACATGGTTTGTTGGCATGTCGCCCCATATAACACCGTCATCGCAATATTCACAAACAAAGGTCAACGAGATTCCCCTTTTTTTCTGCCAAAACACTCTTATCAAGACACCAAAATCAGATCATGTGGCTCCAAACCCCACTTCCTGCTCACCGGTCACCGCCCATGCCTATATAGTACTCTCTTGATTTTACAGACCAGTCAAGTACTCACATACATTTTAACTTTCTTGCATGACAACGCATATTTGGCTTGAGATAACGTTACAATATTATCCCCGTTGGATGTAAAGCTACAAACCATAAACATAAAGTTTTGGTCGACTGAGAATTTGAGACTTGCATTTCACTCAATAATCTACAAGAGGGTATTAAAAAAAAATCCATGCAAATAATATCCATCCAAGAATTGTAAACCACCACCATCTCAACATCATTGAAGCAAAACTTGGTGGCTATGGCTTAATTGCACCCCCCACCCCCACCCACACCCACACCCAACCCAGCTTCCAGCTACATGCATTAATATCCATCACACTAGCAAATCCCACCTACTGTTCAATTAAAATCTAATCTACTTAATTCTCCAATCTCCACCACCTGCATCCAGCAATTTGCAATCTCCTATCTGTTTGAAGTAACTGAAAAGCCATAGCTAAGCAAGGAGAAGTCTCTCTCTCTCTCTCTCTCTCTCTCTCTAAGGTATCTATATACCCAATGAAATGCTTGAAATTGCAGACAAAAGCAACAATATATAGCAGATCAAACCATTCACTTTCTCTTAACATCAAGTGGAAAACCAGTAAGCATTAAGTGAAAGCAGAAAAAGTAAACATTAGTAGCAATCAGTTTCAATGGAAAACATGAACTAAAACTCATCGCAAATTAATAAATTATCAGCACAAGACTAAAATAATAGAACATAGAAGTTGAATCTTAATCCTTGTCATAGAGCAGCTCTACTGACCACTTTTTGAAAAGTAAATAAAATATCATTAAGAACCCCAAATAGCTCCATTAACAAGGACAATGTTCCCTAAAATCCTCACAACTATGCTAATCCTATCTCCAGGCACTGCTTATTGCAGCAAAAAAAAAAAAAAATACCAGTGGAAGATTATCCCACTAGATATAGAAACAAGCTAACCAGGAAATATAAATAAATTTCATAACTTATAAACAAACAAATCAAGAACAGATATTCTTTTTTCCATCCAGACTCCCAACAAAATCAAACATTACCCCTAATTCAACAATTTAATTATAAAATATAGAGAGGAAGAGTTAGATATGGCATCCAAAGCAATTACAGGTCTTGGGTGTGAAAGAACAGAAACCAAAAGGCCTGTTTGGAATGTTGCAATTGATGGCATAGCAACAAGGAGAAGGCAAGCAAAGACCCTTGGCACCTCCACAACAAGTACACAATGCACAAATCTGAAAGCTCCTCAACTTCCTTCTGGTCTCATTCATCACCAAAGTCTTCATCTTTTCAGCTCCAATCAGTGGCACAAGTGGCTCCACAGCTGCAGACCCATTGGCCTTAAAAGTTCAAAACAAACAAATATGCACTTCAATTCACAGAAAACCCAGAAAAAAATCATGACCCATTTGACAAGAAAATGTAAAGGAATCTATGAAATTGAAAGGAAAGTTGGGATCTTTGAAGAGTAACACTCACATGGGTTAAGCTTGCTGCTTCAGTAGTGGAGATAGCGGTAGACAAAAAGAGCAGCAGTAGGAGGAGAGAGAAGGTGACCCCATGAGCATGAGCAGGCATCATGAATTGTTTCTTGAGATGGGTGCACTACTTTGGTTTGTGCTTTTGAGACTTTGAGTGGCAAAAGGCGATCGGAATTTAGAAAAAATAGTGTGAGCTGGGAAGTGGGTGTTTGATCTTTTTTTCTTAAAGAGGCCTTGGATTTGGATTGGTGGATCATAAATGTTAGTAAAAAAGGGTTTTTAATGGGTATTTGCTTTGAGCTGGTTGATTAGGTGGAGAGCTAAATCGGGTTGGGGATTATGAATTTTGGAAAATCAAATGTAAAGAAAAAGACTAGAAAGGGAGTGTACTGTGGGAGTTGGGTTTGGAAGAAATTGGAAGAAAATGTGAGGATTTTCTGCGATTACGGCTCTTATTTTAATATGTAACTTAAATGTACATGTCTTTATCCATTACAACTATTATGGTGGTGGCCTCACACAATCCATTTCCATTTGGTGTGAATGATACATTTAATTGTTAAATTTGTTCCTCGTGGATACCTATATGTTTGGGGATGATTTGGATGACTAACTTTAAGAACAGTTTTAGATATGGTTATGAAGATAAGAGTACCATAGTTATAATTGTCGTTAAATTTGTCACATTAAGATATGTTTTCTAATTTATATGCATTAATATACTTAAATATTTTCTGGTCAAATTTTTATTCTCCAATCATAGTTTTTGGCATTGGATGTTGATGTTTTTAAATTAGATTCTTGATTACAATTTACATGGTATTTTATTTTAATTATAGTTTTTCTTTATATTGTTTGATCTCGTGTGATTAAAATATTTTCCTCACTAGTTATGAGAAAATAAAATAAAATAACTGATAAAATAGGATAACTCGTTAATCAATAGAGAATTCATTACTCACCTGAAATGATTATGGCCCTTATAGAATAACCCAGTCGTTAATTTGATGGCTAGGGATATGGATCATTTTATGATTATGGAGATATATGTGACACATCCATCTTGGACTGAATTGTTATCGTCCATATTTACATGCAACATGATGTTAGTGCGACAATCTTTCAGCAAATTACATGACAATCCATGATAAATTTAAAATACCATAAAAAGTGTAATTATTTTACTACAGTGCAAGTCATTCGCCTTTTTGGACCCAGAGTATCCCCTTGTCCTCATTGTACAACAGTGATAGGATGACAATTTAACTCAACAAATTGGATCCCTGTAAATAAATGATCCGAATGATTTAATTTTGAAGATTAAGTTTTAGATATTTTACGATTATAAATAATCATCGGTTAAATATTAAAAATCTCACCGGACTTGGCCTGGCCTGACCCAATTGATGAAGGTTGTAGCTTTTTTATATTGGTAGATGACACCACCACGACATTATTGTTTGGACATGTGCAAAAAATAGAAATTGTATTTGAGCACACGTGCTATATGCTAGTTATCTGCTAAGTAATAATAATCATATGAGAATCGTACGTAGACAAAGATTCTCTCCCTTTCTTTCTTTATTTCTTTTCATTTTTTCCTCTCACATTCTCTATTTTATCTTCTCTTTTTATAAAAAATTAAAATAAAATGTTGACATGGCTTAATTGTGATCATTCAAATAAGAGAGAATAGAAGGGGAAGAAAAAAAAAGAGAGTAGAGAATCTTACTCCATTTGAGGAAAAAATATAGGTATGGGACAAATATTCTGTGACTTTTTTTTGCTAAGAAACCGTGCAACATTTGATATAACAAAACAATGAGTATCACTCGTGCCTTTTAGTTAGTTTTGTAAATTCGTACATAAATTATTGTCAAACATATTAATGTAAGACTTTTCGTTGATATTCTCCATGTTGGAATCTAATTTAGCAATATTTTAGGCCTCACTATTTTATTTTTAGTTTTCTGCTTAAATATTTTACTGAATATATAGTTGTTGATATATAAATTAAAAAACCACTTTCAAATACTTTATAAAGTTTTCATGTAGTTGTTGCTCATGGAACTGTATAAAGTTTTCATACTTTATACAATTGTTGCTCATGGAAAATATTTCGTGAAAATTAAAAGTTTGCATTTTCACCAAAAACGTGGGTAACACTCACTATTTATAGCCATTTTTGCAAATACCAAAAACATTCTTGAATATATTTGTTTTCCCCTTCACATCACCGTTTTAGTCGGTTTTGCTTAATAAATCGAAAAACAATTTCAAATGCCTTATAAATTTTTCCTTGATGTTCATGAAAAATATTGTGTCAAAATAAAAATATATATCATTTTCACAAAAAGCGTGGGTTAATACTCATGGTTTTTAGTCGGTTTTGCAAATTCAGACAAAAATCATCATTGAATCTATTTGTTTTCACCTTCGCATCACTGTGAAGTTTTTGAAATTAATGTAAGACTTTTCGTTGATACTCTTGATGGTAGAACCCCATTTTGGCAATGCTTTGGGGCTCACCACTATATTTTCACTTTTTTTTAGCTTAAATATTCTATTAGATATACATTTGTTGCACAATAAATTGTAAAACCACTCTCAAATGCCTTACAAAATTTTCCTTGATGCTCATTGAAAATATTTTGCGAAAGTAAAAATTGCATTTTGTCCAAAAAACGTGGGTTAACCCCCATAGTTTTCTAATCGATTTTGAGAACTTTTACCACATTCTTTATAGCCAAAGTTAGAGTCATTCTATTAGTTTTCATATTTTTCTATTTTCAACTTTAAAAATCAATGAAAAATAGTTTCAGGAGCTAATAAAGGATAAAATCACATGCAAATGTCTTGCAACATTTTCGTTAATTCCCACGCAAAATATTTCCTAAACTAAAAATTTCAATTTTTTCACAAAACTGTGAGTAACCCACGTTTTTTAATCGATTTTAAGAACTTCTATAATATTCATTGAAAGCCAAAATTTGAGTCACTCTAGTCGCACCACATGTTTTCTAAAATTAATTTTAGACAATCCAAAGATTTTCGACACCTACAAATCTCTTTGGGGGCTTCGCTATTAGTTTATATTTTTTTCAACTTAAAAAATCAATAAAAATAGTTCTGACACCTAATAAATGGTAGGATCACATGGTCTTGCAACATTTCATTAATTCCCATGGAAAATATTTTCTAAAACTAAAAATTTCAATTTTTTTTTCACCAAAACTATGAGTTGTAATGTAACATCCCACATCGCCCAGGGAAGAGGATCATGTAAGCCTTATATTTATATATTCCCATCTCTACCTAGCACGAGGCATTTTGGAAGCTCACTGACTTTAGAGTTCATCAGAACTCCGAAGTTAAGCGAGTTCGCGTGAGAGTAATCCCAGGATGGGTGAACCACTGGGGAAGTTCTCGTGTGAGTTCCCAGAAACAAAACTGTGAGGGCGTGCTCGCGGCTCAAAGCGGACAATATCGTGTTATGGTGGAGTCGAGCCCGGGTTATGGTAGGGGTCTGGGTCGGGATATGACAATTTTGTATTAGAGCCAATCCCTGGCCGGAAGTGTGCCAACGAGGACGTCAGACCCCTAATGAGGGTGGATTGTAACATCCCACATCGCCCATAGGAGAGGATCCTGTAAGCCTTATATGTATATTCTCATCTCTACCAAGCATGAGGCATTTTGGGAGATCACTGGCTTTAGAGTTTATTGAAAATCCAAAGTTAAGCTAGTTCGCGCGAGAGCAATCCCAGGATGGGTGACCTACTAGGAAGTTCTCGTGTGAGTTCCCAGAAACAAAACCACGATGGCGTGCTTGGGGCCCAAAGCGGACAATATCGTGGTACAGCTCGGGTTGTGGTGGGGGCCCGGGTCGGGATGTGACATGTAACCCGCATTTTCCAATCGATTTTGAAAACTTTAGCAAGATTCAATATAACCCGTAATTTGAGTCATTCTAGTCGCATCACACATTTAACGAAATTAATTTAGGACACTCCCAAGATTTTCGTCACTTACAAATCTTTTTTGGGGGGCCTCATACTAGTTTTTATTATTTTTACTATTTTACAGTTTTAAAAATCAGTAAAAAATAGTTTTGGGACCTAATAAACGTTAGGATCACATTCAAAAGTTTTGCAACATTTTCCTTTAACTCCTAGGCAAAATATTTCCCTAGAGTCCCGTTCATGCAAAATGAGGTAGGCTCAACTAGGGGTGGGCAAACAGGTCCTAGACCCGCGGTCAGGGCGAGTCCAACAATTACAAATACAAAACGGGGCGGGGCGGGGCGGTTCTAGAGATTGAAGAAAACGGGCCCCCGACCCGGACCGTTCATTGCCTATTACCTTCTATTATCTATTGGCCCAGCCCAGTTTGTAACTCTAACTCTTTCTCGTCTCCTTCCACCCACATACTCTCTATCACATAACAGCACCAAAAAGCTGAATATGCTGACACAACCTCTCGTACGATTCTCGAGGTCATTAAAGCACCTCTCCTCTCCTCCAAATCAACTGCCACAAACCCGTACCTCTACCCAGTACAAGATCCAACATCCAACAGCCCACGCCTCTCCTCTCAGTCTCAGCAATCACCGTTTGCTACTGCATGCGTCCTACTTCTGCTATGATTTCTCTGAAATTTTCCTGCTAAATAATCATGGTAAAGGGCCTAAGTCTCTACCTTGATATTGGCAAGAAAGCCAGAGGTCCATCCCTTTCGTTTTTTCTTCATTTCTTCTTTGATTTATCGTATTTCCTTTTTTTTTCCTCATGCGAAGACGCTACTCAACCTTACAGTTCATCTTCCTCTTTTTGTTTTGCATTATTTGATTTAGGTTTTGTGTATTTGGGGTTGGTGTGTGATGGGCTATTTGCATTGATTATACCCTTTTCGATTTCATGCGGATTTTGCAGAGTTATGCTCGTGATGGACTTAGCTTTTCGCTGCGAAGGCATAGGAGTTGAGGGGTCGGGATTCCTGGGATTGGGACTCCAGGGGCTTGAGGGATTCGGCGTCGAAGGAGAGGATGGCGTGGCCTCGGCAGATGGAGGCGGAGATGTCGAGGAAGGTGGCTGTTTTACGAAACAAAAAAACAAAAAAACAAACCAAGGACCCGTGGACTCGGCCGAACCGGCCCGTTTCAAACGGGCCGAGTTAGGTCCGGTTCCTATATTAAAATCTACTATCCCCGGCCCGCCCCGGCCTGTTTCTTTTACACCCAGGTCCGGTCTTGTCCCTTCAAAATTGGGCTCGGCCCGGCTCGTGCCCAGCCCTAGGCTCAATGCACGTAAAACGAGGTGAACCCAGACTCACATAAAACGAGGCGGGCTTCGCTCACAAAAAATGAGACTAGCTTCTAGCATGCAAAAGAGGCAACCTCAGCGCATGAAAGAATGCGACAAGCAAAGCAAGACGCACCCCGCACACACTAAATGAAGCGAACTCGGGGCACACAAAATAAAACAGGCTCCGCTCACAAAAAATGAAATGGGCTTTTGTCACGCTAAATGAGGCGGTCTCGATGCACAAAAAAGAAAAAAACAACTCGCAAAACGAGGCACACTTCACCCAAGCTAATCGGGTCAGGCTCCACTAAAAAAAACAATACGGGCTTCTACACACGCGAAACAAGGCGGGCTCAGAACAAGGAAAACGCTCTTTTTAGTTGGTTTTCCTCCACTATATCTGTTGTCAAGTTAAACCAGTGTCGGACATTTCGGGATTTGGGACAAGACAATGTTTGCAGATGTTTATACAGTGCAATGCAGCAATGCGAAATTCACAAGGTTGAATCTGTCAGATAAACGCATCTTCCGGACAATTCTCTGTAAATTTCCGGCAATTGGAAATCAATTTACAGATATCAACTTGCAGATATCCCTCAAAAGATTGTTAATGTAAATGGCTCGTTTTCGAGCCGCCTTTCACTCCTCTCTGTCAATGTTGTTATCTTCTGCACTAGGCATCTGTCTAGGCTCTGACAATGAAACTCTCCTGGGATTTGCTGATCCTGCTTCAACTAGTCCTGACGATGATAAATTTAATGAAGGCCCTCCGGACGTCGAACCCAACAAACGTCGGGCTGGGGCATCAGCCGAAGATGACGCAGACAGATTATAAGTGAAGATGCCCATGGGGTGATCAAACTTGCAACTTGGTCCGAACTTACAGATGCCGTAACGAGAATAGAAGATGCACAAAGGTTCTCCCTGTTAAAAAGTGTACCAGATTCATCGTGTAAAATATCAACATCAAAGCTTGAAAGATAAACAAGCGCACACAACTATTTTCGAAACAATAGCTCAAGCTTATAACCGAACTCCAACAGTAAAAGCAACTCACCGGTCGTAAAGGAAGGCCTAATGGACTCAAAACACAGTCTGGAGCAGGAATTAACCTCTCCATAGGATGATGGAACCTACAGACTGCACCAAACTTACAGTCGCCGGTTTTCATGTAGAACTGGCACTCAGGCTGGCCTGGTCTCTCGGGAAATACATTTTCCCTCTGCAATGCATAGAACCCTACAGGGATGGAACCGGAACGGTATGGAGAAAAGCCTCCTTGAGATCCTGAATTTTCTGGTTCACCTTGGCGTGAAGTTCCATACATCTGACTGCTTCCCGCTGTTTGTTGCTGACTCTCTGCAGATGAAACGGAGCCAAGCTGGCCCTGCAAAAATTGCCAACAAATAAGCGTATTGATTCTTCTCGGGGAACCATAGCACAAGTATACTAGTGAACATAAACTCAGAAGCTGCTGCATTAAAGCTTTTCTGATGGAGTGCAATAAAAGAAATTGCAAACCATTCGGTTTTCATCTTGTTTTCTTCTCATAAGATAAATTTTCAACTATTATTCTGCAACTTTAATCACAAATTAGATGACACAACAAGATCAACAGTTTTAAACACACATGCATATAACTCCAATTAAATTGATTTCGAGACAGACAATAATTAGTTGCACATTATAAGGTAAAACAACTGCATCACAGCATTTCGCACAGAGGTACAGTAAAGCTTACACTGTATGTGTTCCATCCAGGGACTGATACCACTCCCTGAGGAACAATGAGAGGAGCGTAATTTGATGGAGCTTGCCAGCGTGGACTGGGAATAAAAGATGCTCTCGACCAATTTGTAACTCCTCCCGCATACGACTGCTGGCCAGGAGTAGTTGGAGATTGGACAGTAGGATATGCAGGAGAGCCACGCATTGAAACCATCATATTAGTAGGTTGGGGATGGTGGAATTTACAAGTGCCTCCGAACTTGCATTGTCCAGTTCGTAAATAATAGGCACATTCGATCTCATTCTGCTAAAAGTAAAGAATGAAAAGTTCGGAAATTTATCTTACCAACTAAGATGCACGGAAAGATCAACAAAACAATCTCCAAAGCAGATATGCATAGACATTTACAGATCTACAATATGCCTGAATGAAAACTGTGCAGCATGTATTGTTCAATTTTACAATTATTTCAAATATAAAGATAGTATACAAACAACATTGTCTCCAACACATTCAATTATACAATACAAAAGTGGAACGCTTGGTCCTAAGACGAAATGATTTTTCCTCTAGCATATGTGCGGTTCTTAAATCATTATTTTGCATCACGCTACATCTAAAATTTACCACACCAACACAAATGGTGTTTGTTTTCGGTCCCGTGTCTGTCCATATGCCACAAAAATAAACTACAAAGTAAACATTCAATAAAGCAAACAGAATCGAAATGTGCAAAAGAGGTGAATGGCACAATAATGAGATGAAAACAGGAAATCGAACCGGTCGAAGTGGATAGCCTAAGATATTTAAGGCAACTCTTCCAGCGATTCCCGCCCTGTCTCTAGGATGATGAAACTTGCATGTTGCTCCAAACTTGCAGGTTCCTGTCTTCAGGTAGTACTGCAGGGAAGTTTAACAAATATCATTAGTAACTCAGACCAAAATTTACACAACCAACCTTCCACAGAAATACATGCCTGACATTCTGGTTGTCCAATTCTTTCGGGGAACTCTCCCTTCATCCTTGCAGCGGCAATAGCCTGGCAATAAACAGAATCTTGGTATATAGACATAATTTCAATCAAAATTTAATGAAATAATTAAACATTAGACACGAAGCATACTACCCTTGTGCTAAAAAGTATCAAAGAAAGATTAAATATTACTAAAAAATGGAGTAAACATGGTGAAACTATACCAGCTTCCGGTTAGGCGGATGATTAAAGCGACAAGTTGCCCCAAATCTACAAAGTCCTGTTCTGATGTAATAAGAGCAATCTGGCTCCCCAGTTCGCTCGGGATAGCCCCCGGCTTCCATTGTTTCACTTGACCTCAAATTCATCTGCCACATTGCATCTGAAATAACATTTCATACGTAAGTTCATTACATTGTATCATACAAACACATCAAAACTCAAGTGAAAGGCATATTTCCGACGTGTCCATTTCGTCTGCATTCTGTTCCTACTTGTACACCATAAGTAGACAATTAAGTAAAGAAACTGTGCCTTAAAGCTGCAATTAGATTAAATTCGTCGTCTTATTGTTCTTAGAAGCCAAATCACACAACATTGACATTGCATTTTCTGTTTAAATTCGTTTAAAAATCACGGTTATCGTCAATCCCTCCTTTCGATCTTCATCCCGGGATAGCGAAAACTTTCATTATCGACAACTCCAAATTCTCTAAATAGCAACCAAATCGCATTCAGAACACGAAAAAATTCGAAAACAAACAAGAGGCAACATACTGTAATAATTCAAGAAACGGAAAGAATCACATGAAAAATGAAAAACATGCGAATTTAAGACCTGGGAATCGAAATTGATGAAGCTGAACAAGATTGAAAGCATTGATCACATATGGATTGAGGACCTGAAAGGTCAAAAGGGGCAATTCGCATCGGCGGATGCAGCCAACGTGATTGGGAAAACAAGGAAACAATGGCGAAACAAAAGAGAAACAGAAACAGAGAAAACGAGAGTTACTGACAAACAAAGACAAAATGTATGTGTGTTATGCAAAAGAGAGAGAAAGACGACCTTGGGTCAAGGAGGGTGACAGCGAGGGAGCGTCGGTGACGGGCGCGGCAGCACGAGACATGGGAATTCCGGCGTCGAAGTCCATGGCTCCAGTCGCCGGAGAGAGAGGGACAGTGAGTTAAGTCGTCAGCAGCACCACCAACACCACCGGGCCGTCACTATAGCAAACCCCACCGGAATTACCATTCATTCACTCCACCCCCTCCCTCGCACCCCCACAACCCACCTACCCGTCACTCTACTAAAATCCCCCTCTCAACGATCAGACACACACTATCTCTCTCTCTCCTCTCTCTCCCTCTCTTTCTCTATCTAAACCAGGCCACACCCAGACCAAACAAAAAAAACAGAGAGCCAAATTAACAAGAATAACAGCTTTCTAGAGAGAGAAACTTTTACATGGAGAGAGGGAAAGTAGTTTTAAGAGAGAGAGGAGAGAGAGAGAGAGAGAGAGAGAGCGGTGTGTTCTCCTCTCCACAAACGAGTAGAGGAATAAAAACCAACCATCTCTCAACCAGACAAGCTTTTTCACCCGCGTTTTGGCAATAAACGGACCAAACCCCACATCCTTTCCCGCCACCCGCGACTGCCTCATCTCCTATACTCGCTCTCTTTGTTCCACGCGTGCTCCTCCTCCCTCACCTTGTCCCTCTACTTTTGAAGAAATTTTTTATTGTGCCGGAAACACAAGTAGTATATCACGTGTTTTAATAGAAATCGTAAAAAAATTTACTTTTTAAGTTATTAATTTTCTAACACACATATTCCACTATTTGTGTAGTGACAAGTGCTGTATCACCTAGTATGTCAGTCACACTTTAAAATCTCTCCAAAAAAAGTAAGAGAGATTTTTCAATGTGACCGGTACACGAATATTACATTATGTGTCACTATATAAAATGTAGGATATGTGTGCTAAAAATTTAATAACTTAAAAAAATAAAATTTTTTATTACTTTTATTAAAACACGTGGTGTATCATCTCTGTTTTTGCTTTTATGCTGGACGTCAATGTCTCTTCCAATCTTTTATTCGACACATGGTCGACTTGCGCAGCGAGTAGGTCCAGCTCTCCGAGCTGCGAAAATGCGATTCCCCAAACCGGATACCAGAAACTCGGACCGCTTCCTGTAACGGCTTTTACTATTTCCAGTTTATTTCTTTATATTTTCCACCATCTGCTCCCTTCTCCCAAATTTTTATTTTTTCTTGAATTTTATTTATTTATTAATAATAATAATCGATGTCTTGCTAATTACTTCAGTTGGAAATATAATTATAATATAAGGCGTCATCACATATATGGCACGAATTGTAGGGATATATTAATCAGAAAATGTTTGAAATTATATTGTTTTAATAAGAAGGAAAGTAGTTGCAATATTGAAAAAGTTTAGAGACTAAAAATAGTGAATATGCAGACATGGTTAACGAATGAGTTTTACAATTGGCAGAATAAAGAATTATGAAACGATGGGTGCAGGGTCCCTCCCTCCTCTTTAAAATATAGCCATTGACAAAACTAACACAGTTTTACACCGTCTAAAAAATAATCCGGATCATCGCCAGATTTTTTTGTGAGGATTTCGATGATCTGTTCGTCGTACATCATATAGTTAAAAATTATTTTAAATATTTTTATTTAAAATTAAAAACAAATAATATCTGACAAAAATTGGTCGCACGATGTACAATAAACGGACACGATTAACGAATTCATAGGATCCTCACCAAAAGGATCCAGAGAGAATTTTGTTGGTTCTAAAAGTGCTAAAAAGAGAGAGAATTAGATTTCACCAATTATGAGAGAATAATTCATGAATTCAATTTAGGTTTGTTGATTTTTTTTTTCAACTCACCTTTTTTCTTTTTTAATATGATAAGTCAACCTATTTTTTAGCTTGACTGTTTACATTATATTTCCAATTAACTACTATGCCCATAACTTGGCCAACTTATGTCCATTTTAGCGAACCTATGCACATAACATACTCGAGATGCAACAAAGCCTCAGTGCCCCGTTTTGATGTTTTCAGCAACTAAATCTAATGAGGAAGAGTCACCGTGCAGGATGCCAATGATCTGGACAACCTGGCGGGCGTCACTCTCAAGTTCAATCTAGTGCCAGTGTCGCTCGAAAGCTAGCTGGACATTCTTCTAGCAACTAGAAACTAGAAACTCAACCACGTCAAGACCTGTCACGTGAGATAATTTGCAAACAAAACTGGTTTCGTGGCGAAATACCACACCGGCACCTTGTTTTAGTAGAAGCACAAAAAGTTTTGTCCACGTTAATTTTCATCTACTACAAAGAAAAACGAAAAAAAATAAGTGAGCATTAAAAGAGGGAAGAATCACAATAATTAAGGTGACATTATCAAGCTTGAAAAAAGGCTTAGGTAAATGTTAGGGCCTGGGAAGCTATTTTCACATCCTCATCTAGCTCCGTCGGGCTTTTTTTTTTTTTTTTTTTTTTTTTTTTCAGTTACCCTACCCAGACGTAAAAAGATTCCACATGTATCATGTGTAGCAAAACTATGAACGGAAGCTAGCAATAAGGAATATAATATACATTTTGTGCATCTATAATATGTAACCATATTTATTTTAGTTATTAAAACCACCACATCTAGCTGCTAGTCTTGTAAAAAGCAACATGTCAATTTCTCACACTTTATGCTATGGAATAGATTTAGTTGCTTTTCGGGTGTTGATCTAATTTGTTTCTGCCTTCACTTTGGTACTGAGATAATGCACCTTTAGTGAAAGAGGTGCTCGTCCTCCCTCCCTGCTCAATGTTTGAGTTTGAGTCACTACCAAGACGTTGGATGGTGCTAAACATGATAATATACGATGTGGAGTTGTCTGTTTATTAGATATCTTATACTTTTGTGATAGATATCCTATATATATCAAGTTTTTTTAGCTAAATTTATGCACCGCTTGCTAGTTATTTCGAGTGTTTATTGTTTTGATGAGCGTGTGGTTCTATATATTATCTTCTTTAGTGGGTTTAACGGTAATAGGATAGCGTAACGAGTTAAGTATGAGTTAAGTGCGATCCGGTAGATCTGTAGGATGTACGCCTCCTAGTGTGTTCCTTTTTGTAATTGAATAAGAAAAAAAGAGTTGTTTCAGACATCTTGTAGAGTCATTCATTACTCATTTATATTTTTCGTTAAATTAAATTAAAGATAGAATAACGAGAAATTAATACATGAAAAGCAAACAAAATGCATGTTCGTCTATATGTATCTATGGAGAAGACAAAAATAGCGAAGTTTTCAATAATAATATCAAAATTACCATTTTCCATTAAAATTTCAAAAAAAAAAACACAATAAATAATATATTATCAGATGAAAAATAAATAATAAATAAAAAAGGGAATTGCAGAAGTAAGTGGGTGTGAAAGTTGGAGGGAAAAGAAAGGGAAATCTGGTGGCAAGTTGGCAACAAGGAGGAACCAGTTGGGGCGCAGGAGGCGGAGGAGGAGGAGAGCAGGGGCCGGTTGAACCGGGGGAGGGGCTTTCACTTCGCTTTCATGATTCAAAAGTGCCGGAAACTCGCACGCATTGTCCTCAAACCTGATTGGGGGAGCGGCTCAGCTGGCTTGGGTTGGGTTGGGTTGGGCCCAGTCTTGGGCCCTGGCTGGCCTTTCCTTTATTTTTAATTGCATTCGCATCCTTTTTTTTTTCTTTTCTACTTCGAATTTTTTAAGAGGGACAAAAAAAGGGAGAGGATTAGAGGTGTACATGGGAGTAATAATATAATGTACTAATGTACTTCAAGATTTTCGTATTCATATGGTGCTTTACATCTTTCATTTTTTATTATTATTTACAAGAAAAACTTGGCCTATAATAACGTATAAAATTGATTGTCACTGATTTGACGTGCCTAAAATCACAATAAACGTTGTTCACGAGCTTCCTCTTTAAAGCTCTATTTAACCATTCAAATTTCAAACTAAACATACAATAAACGTGAACAAGTGCATACTTTATATGTAATTTTAACAAAGTCGTTTTACATAATGACATGTGGATTTCGATTATGAATTACTTCTCCATTGATTGTCCACGTGAGAATGAAAACACGAGTAAGGTGCACACAATATACTTGAACTCCTAATTAGAAATTGGACTCTTGAAGGGGAACTACTTTTGAAATTTATGAGATTGTCCCATTAAACTATGGGTCTTTTTTCTCCTAAGTCTAAGCCACAAATATTGAGGCTTGAGATTGAACTTGAATCAAAGGCATCCCAATTGGATCAAATTAGTTGAAGAATTGCGTAAAATATTTCTTTAAGTTTTCGTTAATGGGGGGAGGAGAATATCAAATTGTAATTTATTGCAACATGGAAAGGTAAATTTCCATCATATCAAAAGATATCAAAAGGTGAAATTTACGTAAGTGCTCCTATTAGGACCACTTCTTACACTTTTGACCAAATATTGTGGGCTTAGCAATTAGCATTGCATGCACTTAATTGTATGTAAAATTTGTAAATATCTTTACCAAATCAATAATGGTATTTAGCCCACAAAATAATCTATATTGTTGAGACGCGCTCCAATTGAGATGAACTTTATGATGGTACGTGACACCAAGAAGTACTCGTTCAAAACTTTATATTTTATATTTATTCATTTGAAATGAAAAGTGAATTTAGGTTAGCTACATTATATACGATAATTTGATGTAATTTTCATAATTGAGTCATTCAGTTTTATTTTTTTACATTAATTCGTGATATTTGAAATCATATCAATTTTTGGTGAATTGAAATCAATGTCATATCAACTTATACATTCAATTTACTTTGTGAGCTGTGACAAGCAATATAGATAACACTCCGCCCTCTTGACTTTTTATGCATTATGTCTCTTTAAACGTGCGATGAACTGTTGTTTTAATAATGTGGTAGATGTGAAATCCGTCATTAAGATGATGTATAAGTCATACTTGCACCACTGAAACCAAATTGTGCGATTGATTCTCGTTATATTGCAAAGGAGGGAAGACAAAAAAAATTGAAACTTTACATCCATTTCAAGAAAGTTGGAGAAGAAGGACAAGAATTAACAATTAAGAACGTTACCTTGTCCCTTTTTAACTTTACTCTTTTGGGGTCAAACTTCTCCATGTCTGTCTCTCTGGTTTGAGAAGATAGTCCCCACCAACATTTTTAATATGTGAACCGTTCATACTCCACCTTCTGCTACTAGAGATCTTCGCTTTCAGCAAAGATCTCTCTCTGTCTGTCTCTCGTCAGATCTCTCCAGATTCTACAGGCTTTACCTAGGATCTCAGTGAAGCGCTAAGAAAGGATTCCGATCCACTTTCCCGAGAAAATCCCCACTAAACTTTTCCTATCTGATTCCAATTTCCATCCTCTACCCATCGCAGCTTCAGACCTTCCAATTTCTGCAGTCATGGGGTTTCGCTCGATTCCCAGGACGATTGCGTACTCACTCCCCCTCCTCTTGCTCCTCCTCCTCGCCGTTTCTGCTCAGGTAGCTCTCTCTCTCTCTCTCTCTCTCTCTCTCTCTCTCTCTCTCTCTCTTTCTCTGTGTGTGTGTGTGTGTATACTTACATATTGTGTGTATGTTTATATGATTATAATTGGGGTGATTTGTTGGGTGATTAGGAATCTGGGGTTGAAGCTGAGAGGGGAGACTCCAGGGGATCCAAAGATCTGGGCCGTCGTAGCAAGGTTTGACAGTCACCCACTCTCTCATTTTACATATCTGTTTGGTTGCTGATAAAATTGATGAGAAACGAAGACTTAAAACATTTCCTAACCATCACTCATCTGATGGGTCATGTTTCTCTTATCTGATTGTTTGCAAGTTACAATGTGGTATTGCAAGAGCAGTTTTTAGAGTGGGGGAGTTGGTAGCTTGTATACCATTCAATTGTATGTTCATCGAATTAGGTAGTGTTGCGTAAAGTAAGTTTATCATTTGATTTGATTTGTAGTTGATGCTATAGAAGCTTGGATACAGATATTTGGAAGTGGGGATTTTTAGGTCCGAAATTCGAACGAAACTAAATTGAATTTCTTTCTATTGGGCAAAATAAGATTTCAATTTGTTTATAGTTTCATGCTTTTATTAGGGTATTTGGATGGGTGTTTTGTAGCCTGTATGCATTGCATAACACTCTATTGTATATTTTAAATTGAAGATTCTGTGTCTTTTTTTTGTGAATTTCGTTGTTAATACATTATCAATTTGGTTGTACAGATTAAATTGGGTATTCTTGAAGTTAATACTCTTGGCGTCAAGACAGAGGGTGACTCAGTTGCTATTGGTCTCCACGTGGACTCAGGTCTTGGAATATTTGATGCCTTTATCGCAAGCTTGTCAATGATACTAGTCAGTGAGGTTCGTGGACAAACTTCCTGATCTGTTTAGTTCAATTTTACTTTCAAAGCTGTGGTAATTTATGAGAGGTTCTCACCTGCTCGTTCTGTTAGTAATCATTAATCCCATAAGAACAGACTGAAATTTGAAAACTTGGAACCAAATCAAGTGTACTAACAAATGATCGAGCTTGCATGATGGTGCTGTTTTCATTTATATGTTTTTGAAATAACAAGGAGAGCTATAGTGATTAAACTAATTTTCTTCTAATTGACAAATGCTACTAGATCGGAGATGAAACCTTTATAATAGCAGCTCTTATGGCAATGCGTCACCCCAGGTCAATTGTCCTATCTGGTGCTCTTTCAGCCTTGTTTATAATGACGGTAAGTTATCTAATATTTCATTTCTATTGTGGAAATATGTATATAAACGTTTTCCCTTCAACATCTCTGCTCTCTTTATGCGGTTCTAATATGCAATTTGTTTCCATGGTGTTGTAACTAAAGGGTTCAGATACTGCAAAAGTGCGATTTCTTATTATCGATGTGATCAAGATTTAAGTTGTTCTGTGTGTCAATTAGGTACTTTCCACTGGACTTGGTAGGATTGTGCCAAACTTGATATCAAGGAAGCATACGAATAGTGCAGCTACAGGTAAAGCTGCCAATTCTTTTTGTTACTTGACCACTAAGAAATTTTATGAAAATCGGATTTCCATATTTTTGTTTTGGCTATAGAATCTTAGATACATGGCCTTGCTTTAATGTTTGATAGCAAATCAATTTTTGTAATTCTGTTTTCTTTGCAGTTCTATATTTATTTTTTGGACTGAGGTTACTTTACATTGCTTGGAGATCATCAGATTCTAAATCTTCTCAGAAGAAAGAAATTGAAGAAGTAAGTTTATTATATGTTTTCACTTTTTAGCCTTTATTTGATTTGTATTTATTTATGATCTCTAGATAGATGGATGGTAAACTAGCAATGCTTGGGGCCTGTACTACCCAGTTTATGGATCATAATAATCAACCTTTAGATTGGATAAAGCAATATTTAAATTTTTTCAAGACTTGCTTTGATGCTTTTGAATGAACATGTGAATGAGGGAGGTCTTCAGAAACCTCCGAAAACAACCTCATCTGTATAGTGATAAAGATCGCAAAACAACTTTACCTCAACTGTGCAACTGATAAAGTAGGATGATGACATTGAGTTAACTGGTGTCGTATGCTTAAAACTTTCCAGGCTCATTGGTTTTCCCTTGAGTTAGCCATGAAAGTACTAGGCATTTACGAGAAGTGGGGATAATCTCAGAATTCAGAGTTGTTCTGAATTGACTGCCTGCATTATTCCTGATGTCTGATCACTTTTTATATCCTTTTGTCTTCATCGCATTTATGAGCTTACAACATGAATTTTGTCCCTCTGCTAGTCTATTTTGTTATTTTTGCTGTCTAAATTTGCTTGGCACCCAATATATCCAGGTTGAAGAGAAACTTGAGTCTGGACAGGGAAAAACACCATTCCGCCGTTTCTTTTCCAGATTTTTAACACCCATCTTCTTGGAGGTATGACTGATTTGGTTTATGATCTCTTTACTAATCATGGATTTAGATGGGATCTGTACTTGTTGCACACGCTTGTAGAGCTGAAACCTTCTAGCTGTTAGTTTGAAGTCTCATGATAACCTTCATTACTAAATGAATTCTGTTTGCTGTTTCAGTCATTCATTTTAACGTTTTTAGCAGAGTGGGGAGATCGCAGCCAAATAGCGACAATTGCTGTAAGAGAAAAGATTCCTCCTCCCTCCCTCCCACCCCCCCTTCGTGTCATAGTTCATGTTATATTAAGTCGTTACTTTTTCCTCTAAAACGGAGATGAAACTCTTATCTTTTAACCCTGCAGCTGGCAACCCATAAAAATGCAGTCGGAGTTGCGGTGGGTGCAACGCTAGGACATACAATCTGCACGTCCGTGGCTGTGGTAGGAGGGAGTATGTTGGCGTCCAAAATCTCCCAACGGACAGTCGCGACAGTTGGAGGCTTGCTCTTCCTATGCTTCTCCGTGTCGTCTTACTTCTATCCTCCTCTCTAAGTGCAAACTGTGAACCCTAGGCTAACCTGATTCTCTTAATAGCCTTAAACGCTCTACGCATTTTGTTTTTCTATTCTTGTTTTCGTGCATTCTGCTCCTTTTTTGTTTTTTCGGATTCCTTTACAAGTAGAGCATATGATACCCCGTTTGTTAACAACACCACGAAAGCAAAAGTATGCCCAATTTCCTACAACGTTTTCAAAACATGTAAGATGAATCAAAGCGAAAAACTTTTACCCAACAAAAGTGCATCTGGAATAGGTCAGTTGCTCATGGCAATATGGACGTAAGCGAAAAATGAAATCGGTAACCTGCTTGAAAAGAGACTTCATTGTACTCGTGATTGGGTAAATTTCCACCGCAACAAATGCCTTTGCTTCTCATTCGTGTCCTACCAAATAGCCAAAATCTTCAATTCCATCCCAACAAAGCTGTATAATTGCTGCTCCTAAATCTCCAAACGGACCCAATTAGTGGGTAACATGAGATGGATTTGCCTAAACTCCAGATACTTAAGCTCTAATCCAATTTCAAAGCATGCCCGCTTCACGAGATTCCAACATTGTGGTTACCAATCTCGGGCAGTTGGTGGTTTTCCAAATGAGTCCCTGCCTGTTACCCTTCATGCCCAATCTGTCAAGAATGGTACTTTGGACAGTTTGGATGTGAGGAACTATGTCACAAGCTTGTATGTGAAATCTTGTAACTTGGCCAATGCACACAAGTTGTTTGATGAAAGTCCTGACAGAGATGTCCGGTCGTGGACTATACTTATATCGGGGTTTGCTCGAGTTGGATCGTGCAAAATGGTGTTGGAACTTTTCAAAGAGATGCAATTTGATCGTGTATGTCCGAACCAATTTACGTTGTCAAGTGTTCTAAAGAGTTGTTCTAGTTTAAGCGATTTTCGGACTGGGAAGGGAATTCACGGATGGATTTTGAGACATGGGATTGACTTGGATTTGGTGTTAGAGAACTCGATTCTCGACGTTTATGTAAAATGTGGCTGCTTTGATTATGCAGAGAGGTTATTCGAATCTATGGAAGAGAGAGACACAGTTGCTTGGAATATAATGATGGGTGCATATATGCATGTTGGGGACATGGAGAAGGCTCTTGATTTGTTCAGAGCACTGCCCTTCAAAGATGTTGCTACTTGGAATACAATCTTATACGGGCTAACGCAAAACGGGCACGAAAGATACGCATTGGAGCTGCTCTATGAGATGGTGGAAAATGGACCGCCATTTAATCGAGTTACTTTCTCCGAAGCTCTGGTTTTGGCTTCATCTTTATCTGTTTTGGAACTGGGGAGACAAATTCACGGCTGTCTTCTAAGGACTGGTATTCCAAACGATGGATTTCTTCAAACTTCCTTAATAGATATGTATTGCAAGTGTGGCAAGATGGAGAAGGCGATGCTAGTATTCAAAACAATGCGGTTGAGTGCAAATTCTAAGTTTACTTGTCATGAGACGAAGACGGAGATTGTATCATGGAGTTCAATGGTTTCCGGATATGTTCATAATGGCGAGTATGGATATGCTTTGCTAACTTTTTGTTCTATGGTTCGTGAAAGGATTCAGGTGGATAGATTTTCTGTGACGAGTGTTGTTTCTGCATGTGCTAACATTGGGATTTTGCTTCTCGGTCAGCACATTCATGCTCACATTCAGAAAATCGGATACAAAACTGATGTTCACTTAGGTTCCTCGTATATTGATATGTATGCTAAATGTGGGAGCCTAAACGATGCTCAGATGATCTTTAAACAAACCGGGGATCCAAATGTTGTGTTGTGGACTTCAATGATTTCCGCTTGTGCTTTACATGGGCAAGGCAAGGAAGCTGTTCAGCTTTTTGAACTCATGATAAAAGAGGGAATTAAGCCGAATGAGGTTTCTTTCGTGGTGGTTTTAAATGCCTGCAGCCACGCCGGGCTCCTTGAAGAAGGCGTCAAGTATTTCAGCTTGATGAAAGAAGTTTATGGCATCAAGCCTGGAGCTGAACATTTCACTTGTATGGCTGATATTTATGGTAGAGCAGGTCTTTTGGATGAGATTAAAGAGTTCATTCAAGAAAATGGCATCTCTCACTTGAGTTCAGTTTGGAAGTCGTTTCTATCTTCTTGCCGGGTTCATAAAAAATTCGAGCTGGGAAAGTGGGTTTCCGAAAGACTACTCCAACTCGAACCATCGGACGAGGGATCTTATGTTTTATTGTCAAACATGTGTTCCGTGAATCACAGATGGGAAGAAGCAGCTGACATAAGGAGGTTGATGCAAAAGAGAGGAATCAACAAAATCGCTGGTCAGTCTTGGATTCAACTGAAAAATCAAGTCCACTCTTTCGTCATGGGCGATAGGTCCCATCCGCATTCCGCACGGATATATTCGTATTTGGATGAGCTGATTGCAAGACTGAAGGAAATCGGGTACTCATCAGACGTGAAAACGGTGATGCAGGACGTCGAGGAAGAACAACGAGAGGTACTTCTCAGTCATCACAGCGAAAAGCTTGCAGTTGCCTATGGCATCATAAGCACAGCTTCTGGGACGCCAATTCGGATCATGAAGAACCTCAGAGTGTGCATTGATTGTCATAACTTTATCAAATATACTTGTCAGCTTTTAGATAGGGAAATAATTGTTAGAGACATTCATCGCTTCCATCATTTTAAACATGGTCTCTGCTCCTGTGGAGATTACTGGTAAGAGCCTAATGCAACCAGTTGTGCAAATCATTCTAGTCATGCTCTGGATACGTTGCCATAGGGTGGACGCAAATATTGTCCCTAATTTAATCTATCGTGTCCCGCTTGATTAGCGTTTTGCTAATCATAGTATGAACTTGAAGAATCCTCCTACCAAATGAAGCCTGATTCGATCGACCGCAAAGTTTGTAGATTTGTTAGAACTCAAGCCCTAGGAAGAGCCCAACCCAAAAGAATAGCCTAATAGGTGGGATGACCCCAAAGACTTAAGTATCACTACACAATTGAGTTTGTAGATTTGTTAGAACTCAAGCCCAAAGGAAGAGCCCAACCTAAAAGACTAGCCTGATAGGTGGGAGGACTTAAGGACTTAAGTATGACTACACAATTGCTTGTGTAGCCGATATGGGATCGTAACAAGATTGAAGTGCCTTATAAAGGCATGTGAGGGATTTTTAAATGAAGTAGAACGACATTTTGAATCCCCTCTATCTCTAACATTTTGTAGTCCGATTTTTTATTAGCTTGGCCTCAATGCCTTGGTTTTTGGAAATCCATCACCCAAACATGGCCCAAAAGTTAAATGGCGGATGAACTTAAAAAGAGGTGGTGTTTGGAAAAACTCACACTTGTAGAAGTTTTAGTGACTTAGATATCAAGTTAGGGGTTTCGATCACTATATAAAGAGGTCTGATCGGGAGATGTGACACACTACGTACCATAGAATAAACGATTGGAAATTGTTATTGGCACTTCAAAATTCTCATTCTACACTCCAAATGAATGAGATTTTTAGAGTGCTAATAACACATGTTTTTTTAATTTATATTCAAATATGTATGCTTTTATTTGTTGGTTTATGTATATGTAGCAGCTAGATATTTATTTCACAAGGAATCAATTAACGTATGGCAATTTTGTTGAAAATGAAGAACAATATATAAAGATTGATATTGAGTAGTAATTTATGTGTATATTTCGATCCACCAATCAAACAGATGAGAAGAAAGAAGAAAAAGAGAGGAAAGGGCTGGTGAGGACTCTCTGTCTCAACCAAATACTTTAACTTCAAAGAAGAAGAAGAATGAGAAGAAAGAACAAAAGGCTGCTGAAGACTCTCCGAGTCGATCCCGACTTGAAGAAGAAGAAGAAGAAGAAGAAAAAGAAAAAGAAAAAACAAGCGCTGTTGAAGACTCTCTGAGTCAGTTGTGAGAGACATTCATTGTTTCCGTCCTTTTATACACGATCTCTGCTCCTCTGGAGGTAACTGGTAATATTAAGGCTTGATGCATGAATGATGTTGTGCAACTCATTCGAGTACTCATCGCAATAATCATCAAGCAGTTTAATTAGCGTAAATGGGGACCGGAAGATTAGCGTCACCACCAAACGATGCTCGAGTCAGCCTCGGAGTTTGTTGATTGCTGTTTATCTTGCAACCAGAGCCATAGAACAGAACGTATGAGCTAATCGACAACTAAACAATTTCCATGATGAACTTTCTATTTGTTTTATGCACATGGACGACTAAATGATCTCTAAATTGAATGATTTTTGCAAGTATGATTGACAGATAAAGAGAATGTACGGTTTCGATTATGATATTTAGACGATACAAATTCGTTAATCCTAAGTAAGGGGACTTGTCCCACGTAAAAAGAACAGAAGCATGATTCTTGCTTTCATATTTTTCCTAAGTAAGGGGACTTGTCCCACGTAAAAAGAACAGAAGCATGATTCTTGCTTTCATATTTTTACTTGACCAAAAAAATAAATAAAGGTTGGTGGTAACACAAACGTAGCTTTCTTCCTTCAACGATTCCGTATTTTCTATGCTTGCAATCATTCATATATTATACTCCCCTAAAATTGGTAAGTAATACTAATAACCCAAATTGATCTTCCGAGCCATCAACATTGTTTGAGAGAAAATTACATAAAACAGAGACGCAAGGTAACAGCGTCTCAAATCTATCACGCGTCGTAAAATGTTTTAACTTTTTCATATGATATTGCATAAATGATTTAAGACACTGTCACTTTAAGTTTTTCACATAATATCACATGAATGATTTAAGACACTATCCCCTTAACGTTCTTTTTATGCAACTCCTTGTCTGATTATGCATAAGAAAGATCCCTTGGTATGCACTACATGAAGCTAGAGTCCAAATTAAGAAAACGAAAGAAAAAAAGAAAAGAAAAGGAGAGGAGAAAAAAGAGAGGTGGAATTTGGTGGCTTATTATATAAGAGAGGTAAGTGAAGTGGAGAACCCTACCCACTTTTGAGTATTTGAACAATTATATGTAATTGATTAGGTTAAACTTCTAAACCCAGCTTAATTAATGTTAATCTGAGCTTATCATCTCCACTCCATCTCTACCAAACATACTTGCATATGTAGCTTGACTTTTTCCTACGTCATATTATTGTGACTTGATAACAAAGCCAGAGCAACGCATGCTCTTCTACTATATCAAACCATTTTCCACTCCCAATCTTGCATTTTCCCAACCACCATTTCTCCACATTTCCATCCCTCTTTTCGTTTGCGCTGTTTGATGGGAAAATGAGAGAAAGAATGGAAAGATTCGTTCTTCTTCCTTTTGCCATCGGTTGCATTTCTGAATCGAGCGTTGCTGTTGGCGGTGTGCAGCAGGAGCCGCCCAGAAGATCAAAACCGGACACAAAACCGTCTCCAATAAGTCTCTTTCTCATGCTCTCACACACACATATATACATGCATGTATGCAGTGTTTCTCTCTCTAGTTAGCTAGCTAGCTTATGTTTTCGTGTCTTTTTGATGATCTGTGAAAAGGAACTAAAGAAGCTGAAGAGGAAGAAGATGAAGAAGATAGAAGATCCGGCGAAAGCATGAAGAACACGTTTAGATCCCTGGCTCTTCCAAAACCAAACATTTCAACCGGTGTTCATAGGCTCTTTAAGGGTTTCAAGAACTTCTCTCAGTTATTTGGTAAGTCTCAACGCACGTGTGATTTGTTTATCATTTCTTGTGATATTTTATACCTGAAACTAATCTAAATTGCGGGGAGGGAGATTCAAACTCGGATGCATGGGGAAGCACATACGCTCTAGTCAATGTGGCTACTACCACGTCAGCTCTTGTTTATCTCTGATTGCTCTTGTGGTGCTTTTCTTGATAGTTTACAAGGATGATATGGAAGAAGTGCTGGAAATGGATATGGAAATAGGGTGTCCTACAGATGTGAAGCATGTGACACACATAGGTTGGGACGCTTCTGCTTCCGCTGCCTCTGCAACAACTGATCCCGTTAGGGGCTGGGATAATCTCGTATCGCCTGACCTGCTCTCTGTTTCCCCTCTTTCTTGGAGGCAATTTGAGCTCTCTGTGCCGTCACAAGCTGAAGCTGCAGTACCACCTCTTGTTCATGGCTCTTCTTCTTAATTTGTTCAAGAGAGATTGGTGGATGTGATTATATTTAAGACTTTAAGGGCTCGTTTGGTGCCTAGGATTTCCAAAACAGAAATCGAACCCTCTGTCTCCCCCGCTACGTACATTTCCACTTTGAAGGTGTAATGGTTGTGTGAATTTGTAATTAATTTATGGCATCTGAATTTTGATGATATATACACACACTTATTGGCATTTAATACAATTATGAATTTATGGTAACTTGAAGATCACGTCTTGTGACAAAGTGATGAAACATTAAAATATATTTAACAAACAATGTAGCATACATTACATGATGAGTGATTACAGTTTGATAAGAAGCAGCAAATCTACTTGAAGAAGTAAGGAAGGTTTACAACATAGAGGAGGAAGTAGGCCCAAGTGACGCCCGAAATGCCCCCGAAGAAGAACCCGCCGGTGAATTTAGACCACCCCTCGGCGGTTTGGAGCTGATCGGGCTCCTTCTTTCGGCCGGTCAATGTCAAAGCGGGCGCGGAGGACGGTTCTCCTTCCTTGAAGGAGGAAAGTCCATAGATTGTCAAGCAAAGGGTTAGGATGACCACAAGACCAGCAGCAGCCAAGGAGCCAGCTCCTCCGGCATAGGGAGTGTTCCTCAATGGGCCAGTCTTGACAAACGGGCCAACAAGAAGGAAACCGTGGGCCAGGCCCACCTCAATACCCCTGAGAAGTGGGCTGACTGCTGTTCTGTAGGCTGGGAGGTTGGACAAGTACCAGGCAATCAAAGGGCTTGATGTCACTGGAGTCTCCAAGCTTCCAATGAAAGGATCACCGTTGATGGGTTGAATCACTTGGAAATTTTGCTGCGACATTGATTCAATCGTCATACCATAAAATTAGAAACACATTAAACTCAGGGAACTTTAAGTACTGTAACTATTACTATTAACGAGAGTTGAACCTAAAATCTCATACTACTTACAGGTGTACTACTAAACCTAGTGCTAGTGACCTTATATAAAAAAAGTCCCCTTTAAAATGTATAAGAAGTATATTCATATCCGATATTCTCTATACAAAATGCCGCTTAAAATGACAGATGACAGTAATACTTACATAGATGAAGTCAAAATGTATGATAAGGAGAAGTAAAATTACCTTGTCAGATTGGACAGCCTTGATGGAGAAGGAAGAGAGCCTCTTGGAAGGGAAGAGCCTGAGTGGGGAGGCAGAGAGGCCCTTGGGAGAAAGCAAGGCAGGTCTGGTGGTGATTGGAGAGGTGAAGTTGGATTTAAGCTGGCTGGCCATTGGAGAAGTGGAGGCCATCACTTTGCTTTTGCACCAATTGCAGAAGATACAAACTTGTAATCAAAGAATGGCAGAGCAGCAGAGAGTGAGACTGCAGAGTGAAGAGGTCAGATATTGAGCAAAGAAGTATACTTGCAAATGTGGTGAGATGTTGTGGTGGTCAGAGACCCCTTTGATTTCATTGGATGAGGTGTTGCCAAAACCTTATCCCTTATCCAACGTTACCCTTTTACTTAAATTCCATGTTGTTCCACATATGAAAATATTACATGTTTTCTTTTGGGTTCCAAACTAGTTGGGGTAGCATAGATTTGGTGTTTATTTCCGTTTTGGTATTGGGTTAGATTGAGTGGGCTACTAGTGATACCAACTTTGGTTGGACCATAACACAACTTATTCCACTACTTCTGATTATACGCACTACGAAAATTTTAGAATAGACCATTTATATTTTTAATTTAACGGCTTAAATGTACGCTCCATCCAAACTCTCAATAAAATCCACCTCCAGTAGCCCAATACTATCAAGGGCAGATAAGAAATATTGTTACATACTACTAGTACAATGCCAATAGTAATGTGAGACGAATCTTCAAACCAAATACAATAATAAGACACAAATTACGCTCCACTTATGAAACGAGTTTCGAGAAGCTTTCCAAACAATTCAACCTATTTTGACCGTTGATCATCCACCATTTTCATTCAAAGTAGAAGTTAACTAGATAGGTGTTTAATTGTAGTGAAATGCGAAGGTATTGTTCAACCAACATGCAAGCAAAGAGAGATAAAAAGTTGCTTCTTGTAACCAATAGACAACGTTGACAAGTCACACTTGGAAGGAAGTAACTTTAGGAACAACTTTTTAATTTCTATTAATTAAATGGTAGTCCGAATTCAAATTCAGCCACTGAGAGTGCGAGAGCTGATATCACATGAATGATACTAGAGGCGGCGAATACGTATTAGAATCAAGTTGTCCCTTGATCACTCGGAGTCTAAAAAAATATATTTGAGAAGGTCTTTTAAGGACTCTTTGAATATTTTGCACGAGTTTTTTTGTGTTTATTATATGTTTGATGTAATACCTGTCACACATATTTTGACAAGTTGCGTTAAAAATACTAATAAGTTCTCTCAGTGTCACTTGTCAAATTGTTTTGCATATATCGATATCTATTAACATGTGAAGAATATAATTAGATCAACAATAACAAATCGATCAAATGTTCAACGAAATACTTTAGTGAATAAATTAAAATATTCTTTACGTGTTTAACACTCTACTTTATTTCTAAAATACTTGGATCCCCACTGAATGATACTGCTATTATAATAAAAAGGGTACATAAAAGGTGATGAAGAAATCCACTGAATCTCAAGTAAAAAGACAAAATTCTCCCTTTGTTTTAGGGCTTAATTCAATGGCCTTTTGACGACAGAATATTGTCTTTTTGACTCACGTGTTAGATGGCGTAGACGATATATCTATGTTAATTTTTGAAAAATGGATCAAATAATTGACTCAGTCCAACCTGATCTCAACTTAAATAAATTTTTTATTATGATAGAAATACGGGCGATTACATGTTTTTATATAAATAATGGGAAATTTTATTTTTTAAGTTATTAACTTTTTAGCACACATCTCTTAATATTTATATAATAATACGTGATGTATTACCCAATGAGAATCCTTATTCATTTTCACTACCATCAATGTTATATTTTTTCTAAGTTTCTTCTTCCCCATAATATAATATTTTAAATTACTTTGGTTTATTAAAAAGAGAGTTCAAAGTTAATTACAGTAAAACATGCACATTGTCTTGATCAGTTGATTTAATTTATAAATTATAATTACATGGTTGCTGGCTAATTAAAATAAAAATGAAGGGTTGGTACTTGGTGGGTAATATTTAATTTGTTTTGCCAAAAAAACAAATTTTCTCAAACTCAATGAGTGGTGGCTTTTGAATTACTTACCAAAGGAAATTTCCTATCTCAAACTAAAACCCTCCCAAATTATGGGTTTACTAAAAACAAACAAACAAAAATCCCAAAAACTTGAAAAATAGCAAGAGAAAGTTACAAGTTCCCAAAGCACGATTGATTTTCACACTTTTTTTACACATTTTCGTTAATTTTTGACGAACAGGTTAAATAAATTAACAAAAATCGAGTAACAATAATTAATAAAGATGTGCAGAAATAACAAAACAATATGCGAAAATCACTTTCCATCCTAAAATATTATTTTCTTATATGAAAAATGGAGGTAAAATTGATTATAAAAGGTGGCAGAAAATGGGAGGACTAGCCCACAAGAAGCTCAGATTCGTTGAGGAAGAAAGTTGCAGTCCAAATCCATTTCCCGAAGCCAAATCCAAATCAAAATCCAATGGCTTTCACATGAAATCCTGAAACCTCAATATCGTCGTTTCCTCCTTCCCCTCCCTCCAAAACCATGACCTCCTCCTCCGCCTCCTCCTGCTCTTGTATTTAGTGACAGGACACGCCTGCCCTCTGCATTCTGTGTTGTTCTATGCGCGTCCGTCGGAGGAGAGAGGAACGAAGAGAGGGATGAAGAACGACGAGTACGACGACGTTTTGGAGCCGCCCATCAATTTCTCCATGGTGGAGGATGGCATTTTCAGATCCGGCTTCCCGCAGCCGTCCAATTTTCCTTTCCTCAAATCGCTTAATCTCCGGTCAATCATGTAAAGTCTTTATCTTCCATACGCACTTTATTCGTATGCATGTATCTATCGCTTCGTGTGTGTGTGTTTGAAGGTGGCATTATGATTTGTGAGGTGTTTGGTTGCTGAGAAAACTGAACGAATTGAATTACGTGAGAAAGAAAGGAAACCATTGGAAAAGAAATATCTTTTAATATTTGCCTTGAAAAAGAATCTGAGTTACGTTTGTGATTCGTTTGAAGAATTTGTTTTTACTTACTGAGACCGTTTGATTGCTAAGAAAATGGAGGGAAAGAAAAGCAAGAAACTAGTTGAGAGTAATCAGTTTATTTGCTTTATTGAGAATGTAGCGTTTAGTGTGCTTAATTCCGGCTTTTGGTGCAGATATTTGTGTCCCGAGCCATACCCAGAGGAGAATTTGGAGTTTCTTCGGTCTCAAAATATTCGGCTACTCCAGTTTGGAATTGAGGGAAAGACGGTAACACTCTCTCTCCCTCTCGGTGATTGTTTGCCGAAATTGTTCAGTTTATATCTTTTTGTGAGATTCATACGTGCTATTTGTTTGCTCTTGATATATGCTTATGCGAGCACACACACCAGTAAATGCTAGAAGCATTATGACTATTATTATGTTTTAATTGAATGGAGAACGACAGGGTTGGATGACAGTTGATGGAATATGGGCTATGTTGTATAATGTGTTGTGCTGATAGGTTTATGACTATGTCTGTATGCAGGAGCCTTCTGTATCTATTCTTAAGGATACCATCTTGGAGGCTCTGAAAATCCTTATTGGTACTGGACTAATATGACAGTTCTGCCCCTTCGTTTTTATATTTAGCTTTGTATTTAAATTCTTCGCACTTCATAAGTTCTAACCATAAGTATTTCGTGTTTCTAGACGGGAGAAATCATCCAGTTTTGATCCACTGCAAGCGTGGAAAGGTAAGTTTTTAAAGTTCTATTTAATTTTCGGCCATTTATATAATTTGTTTCACTGCTACGTAGTGGCGTATGATACAGTAGTTGTTTCTTCATAGCTCATTAGCCTCATTTTAGCATTCATTTCATTGTTCACCAAATCAAAGGGAGTTTTCAGGGAACAGAATTTAGTGTGTTTGATTTGAGCTTGGATGTAAGCATTTCATTCTTGTCGTTGATCATTGTTAGTATTATGGAGAGTTTCTAACTTTTTTTCTTAGTTCTGAGGATGAGGAGGATCCAACGAGCTTGCCTTATTATTAGATAAAGGGGAAAGAGTAGGGGGATAATCTATAAGGTCTGGTTCTCTAAAATCAGGATAGTCTCTGTCATTTCCCAAAACGGGTTGGCTTTGCTCAGGTTCCTACCGTTTAACATGCAAAGCTTCAGAAACTGAATGTCATACTTATAACTATTTAATGAACCTAAGAGTTTTTGGTCTAGCGGTCAAGTCCTTGGTTTGCTCCCAAGTGGTCTAGGGTTCGACTCTCTCCCACGGTACCCACCTAGCAAATGCTAGAGTTTCTCGCTCCCCAAATGTTGTGGGGTCAAGCAGGGGGCCTAGTAATTAGTCGGATCAAAGACTTGAATACACTAGTTTAACAAATAAATAAAAAAATAAAAAGTATTTGATGTATTTGTTCTCAGTGAGAGATCTTTTCTATAAGAATTTATCTTTTGTTGTCGTATAGTTTATCGGTGTTCCTAGGTTTATCTTTTGAATGGGCGGAAAACACTAACCTTCTCTATAATACTACAACCTCATATAACAACAGATAATATATTTGGAGTAGCATCACAACAGGGCCTCCTTGAATTTCAAACTGATACACTGATATGCACTTTCTCTTGTTAATAACTGGAACTCGTAGGATTATGACGATTTTTGGATTATGGCAGTTCTTTCTCACCTTGTGTTTGCAATTTTGTTGTTACAGCATCGGACAGGTTGTCTTGTTGGTTGCCTACGAAAATTTCAGAATTGGTGTTTGTCTTCTGTATTTGAGGAGTACCAGTGTTTTGCCGGCATGAAATCTAGACCAACAGATTTGAGATTTATAGAAGGATTTGACATAATGCTGCTGAAGCAGTGCCTGTACAGCATTATCTATCAGAATCAAGGTTACGGTTCAAACAAGAGAAGGTTGTTATACAGAGAAGAGAATTTACAGAAACCCCAAACCATGAAAGTTTGACAACACAGCTTTCGGAATTGGAGTTGGAGGGCCCTTATTTCTTTTTCTCCAGCGTTTGCTACTAGTCTCACTTAGACATACATCAGTTTGTCACTGTGGTGTATAATATGAATCCACGGTGTTATCCTCGTTAGCTTCTTCTGGTAAAAAATCGATTTGAAACTATTCCTTTTGGATTTGGTTTTCCATTGGCATCTCCATTTATTAGTTTGGGACGATGTGGTGGCAATTGGTACAGACTCTACAGAAACCAATTTGTACTCTCTTAGTTTCGTAATGCCTAGTTTGTTTGTTCTTTAAGAATTTCTCTCAATTGATGAAGACTTCTCTCTCTCTCTCTCTCTCTCTCTCTCTCTCTCTCTCTCGTTTGTTTGAGGGAATAAGCTGTAATATTGCATCCGTAAGGGTTTGGACTTATTATCTCTACATCAATGTCCGTGAATTTGAACTTTCCAACTCGTTTTACTTTGCCCTTCGAGGTTTTAATTTCGTTTGAGCTCTCTAAAGTTTTGGTTTGTGCTAATATTCCATCAAATGTCTATTTGGTAACTATTTTTTTTGTTTATTCTACTAGGTGCGATTTGCATAACCCAACTTTTGTTGGCATATATGTAACGAAATGCATAACTCACATCAGTAAATGATAATGAGTTGTGACAAAAAAATTAAGAGAAACCGAAGCATACACGTTTTTAGAACAGTCAGAGACTTCTAATGTACACGAATCAAAAGTTTAACGGCTTGTTTGAGAAGTGCTTAAAATGATTGTAAGAACTTTTAGAGGAAATATTTTTTAAACCAATCTTTAGTAAAAATACAATTTATTTTTTAAAAGCATTTGAAATACTTCTTGCAGAATGAGCTTCAAGTCTTTTTAAAACTAAAAAACATTTTATCTAAAAACTCTTTTAATTATTTATAAACATTTTCGAAACGAGAACCAAAACTCAAAACTCATAAAGGATCATCAACTTCATTGGCCAATGGCCAATGGTCTATTGTGAAGGAATTGGATCCCATTCGGATCCACTTTATGGATATCCTAGGAATCTCCACATCTTAACCGTTTATCATATATTGTGTGGTCATAAATTATTTGATTTTTTATTTAAAATTAAATACAAATAGTATATGAAAAAAACTGACTGCACAATGTACGATGAACAGTTAAGATGTAAAAATTCCTAAAATCTCGACAAAGTGGATCCTCTTCCCATTGGGAAATATGTCCACTCTATTGAGGACCTGGATCCTCTCCTGAGCCCAAGGAGAGGATCCTCCTGACCAAATATTCAAGGCCGTTAGATGAAAATCCAACGACTACAAACAGGGGATCCATTTAAAGTTATAATAATTATAACCGTTGGATTTTCATCCAACGGTCTTGGATCCTTGGTCAGGAGGATCCTCTCCTTGGGCTCAGGAGAGGATCCAGGTCCCTCTATTGATCCAACCAACAGCCGTACCATAAGGACCAATGAAATACGACCACGTCACCCGAGCTCGCATACGTCCGAGTACACCAAACAGATAAACCCTATATATAAAGGGCCATTAACACTGTCTCTCATCCTCATAAGGTCCTCTCCGTCCCGGTGGCCAACTGTTAGAGTTAGGGTTTTCCTCTCCGCCGTCCGATCAAATCGCCTAACATGACAGGCAAAGCCAAGCCCAAGAAGCACACGGCCAAGGAGATCGCCGCCAAGATCGATGCTGCCACGACGAACCGCGGCGGCGGGAAGGCCGGTATAGCTGACCGGACCGGACAAGAGAAGGGAGGACACGCGAAGATGGAGTGCCCGCACTGCAAGATCACGGCGCCGGACGTAAAGTCGATCAAGATTCACCACGAGGCTCGTCATCCGAAGATCCCGTTCGAGGAGGAGAAAGTCATAAACCGCCACGCCAGCACCAGCACCAGCACCCAGGCGGAGCCGGTCAAGGACGCTAACAAGCCACGCCCCGGCGTCCGTGGAAGCCTGAAGAAGTGAAATTTCCGGTCAAAATCGAATCAAATCTACCAAAGGAACGGGCTTTCTGGTGCTTTTGGGGTAAAATTACTAGATTGGGGTCGGACTAGGAGTGGTGCTTGTTATGGTGGGGAAGTGGGCTTATGGGTATTTTGGGTACTTTAATTTTGGAATATTATGATGGGATGTATATTAGTCTCTGTTTCTTGCTTCTATTCCAAAGATGATGATCAAATCAATGTTTGAGAATTGATATTTGATTATTATTAATTAATAGCTTACTTTATATTAATGGTGGCTTAAAGCAAGAGATTGTGATATAATTTACTGATTATCTTATTGCTGTGTTGAAATGATTCAAACGCTGTTAAATACAAACCCCTTTTTCCAGTTTCAGACGCATGCATTCATCCCTATTAACGAATCTCTTTGTTTCCGGCGTCGGAAAACGGAAGTCTCCTTGATATCCCGGTGGAGGAAATCGGAATGCTGCTGTGTGGAGATGCATAGAATCTGTGAAATGCAATTTGGAACATCTGGAAACGTAGGTTTTTTATGTTGTCCAAATGATATATAAATTGTTGCTCCAAAGACTTCCAGCTTCAAAAGAAAACTGCTATAAATCACCTCTAGGGTTTCAAGGTACTGCAATCAAGCTCAGTACACAGAGAGAGAGAGAGAGAGAGAGAGAGAGAGAGAGAGAGAGAGAGAGAGAGAGTAATACTTCCAGCTTCAAAAGAAAACTGTTATATTCATGTTGATAAAGTTGGTGAAGAAAGCAGTAAACCTTTTTGTATGAATTTTTTGTATGGGAATTTTATACCATGTTTTATGGAAAACAAGAAAAAACTGTCACAAGGAAAATCTGCAAGAAAATAGAAAGAACCTTTATCACTAGTTTGAGGCGAGCGGGAAACCAAAATCTGCCTCAGCTGATGACTGCTTTAGAAGCAAAAGAAGAAAAGAAAACTATGATGGATAACCGCCCATGACCCTGTGATAGAATAGCGAGGATGACGACGACAATGATGCACTTGACTGATCCATTAATGGTAAGCGGGCATCATAGAGGTTGTCATCCTTGTGCTCTTGTTTAGGCTTTAGGAATCTTACATCATTCTCCTGCAGCTGCTGTCCTGAAAAATAAGGCTGTGCGGGACAAACTGACTTTCCATTGTTGATATCATAACCGGCGAGAGGGAGGTTCCCGGATGGCTGAAGGTTCATAGGCAGTGAAATTGGGAAGTCCGGCACAATAGAACCAGCCTGATGGGCAACATTGTGTCCGAATGAGGCATACGGCATGGTATTTTGCAGAGGAGGATATTTCATTTGGTAAAGGGAGGAAGCTCCAAATTTCATGTCATTATTGAAATTCCCAAGAAAATTAGGTCTCATGTATGCGGCATGAAATTCCGGTTTTCTATCAAAATGAGGTGCAAGATCTTGCACTTGTGTCTCAGGCTTCGGAATATTGGTATTTCTGGGTAATGCCAAAGCTGGCTGAGCATTGGCAGTAGATGGAAGTCCATTACTGCTACTTGAATTCATGTGATTGCTGTTTCTCGCTGCAGGCACTTCGTGGTTGTGTTTTCCCTCGTACGTTGTAATTACGAATTTCAGATCATGGGAGGCCCTTTCCACATGCTTCCTAACCAAACATCCTGCACTTGTGCATTTGTAATAGCTCCTATAGGATGAAGAATGGTACAAAGATTAACTGGATACATAGAAAACTTTAAGCAAACCAAATTGTGAAAATATGGATTATGAGCTAACATCTTATTTGAAGAAATAAATTACAAGAAGAAAATATCATCCCCTGTTACTTTATGTTATAATGAACTCTTCTATGTTCATAATTCGGAAGAAATCCATACTAACCAGTTCAATGAAATGAGAGAGCGAACGAGAGAAGAGCATACCTAGGGTTTGGATTTCCTTTGACCACTTTTTGCCCATACTTCCGCCAGCGATAGCCATCATCAAGTATGTCAATTTCGCTCTCAATTTGGACAACTACTCTTGGTTCACGGACAGCCCTGGATGCTAAATTTGTTTCAATCATGCAGCTCTCCTTCTTCCTGGAAGGGAAACCAATGGAGAATATTATAACCTTGTTCAGTCATGGCATCCTGGAAAAATACACCTTCGAGATAAACAGAAAATCACTTGCCTTCTTTTTGAATCAGATTCTTCATCATCTGCATCATCTCCAAGTGATATGATTCTTTGGGTGGCCTGATCTTCATCATCATGACTAGCAAGTGTGGATGAAAGCTCTGGAGTTTCGGCTGATTCAAAGATACTCATGGACTTCCCTTGAGTAGTTGAAAATGGATCAGAAAGCTCGGTAACAACAGATGCTGAGGATGTCCTTTCCAGCCCATCAGTCCTCCCGTCATAGCCAACTTTCATATCCTTACAGGACTGACTATTTGTCCAAACTGGCCCACCTTCACCTTTGACAGCGGCCCTACAACCTTCACCTATCTCTGACATCTCATCATATGAAAATGATGGTCCAAGCGATGCCCCAGTTCGACGGTTAGGCTGTGGTTTTGCATGATTATGAGGAGCTCCCTTGTAGATGATCTCTGTTATTTGACCATCATAGGATCGTTCCACTTTTTTCTTGACCTGACAATTTGGGTGTGTGCATTTATAATAACTCCTTGGATATTCACTACCTTTTACCTGTTTCTGCCCATACTTCCTCCAATTGTATCCATCTTCTGAAGTCCTTACCATTCCTGCAGATGGGTATGATCCTTTTTGCTCTCCTTCCGAAAAGTGATGGGACCCAAGATCCTCCCCATGAATCGATTCTTTGGGAAGAGAGTTTTGATCACTAGCTGCACTGGAATGAGACATTTGCAAGTCTGCGCCGTTGGCAATCATAATCACACTGTTTAAGTTTCTAACATCAGAGGATGGATCCACAGCATAGTTTGTTGCATTAGCTTCTTCAGAAAACTCCATCGGGAATTGAAACTCCATTGGTGGTTGCTCCAAAACAAGAGCTTGGTAGTCAACAGTAGACCCCTGAGAAAAAATGCAATGGGAAGATACCAAACTCATTCAAACACAACCTCGCAAAAAACTATAAAATAATTTATTGGTAAGTTCAGACAGGAAACTACACCCTTGGAAAACTTATCAAAATCACTCCCCTTTTAACATTTTAGTTTAAACGGGAAACATTAGCATTAACATTATGATTGCAACTTATCAAATTCTACACAGGAAATATTAACATTTTGGTTTAAACAAGTACCGTTGGACATCATGATTTGAAGATATGAGGACGCATCTGTAAATAAGAACCATATAAAGTTGTTCCAATGACCAACTATAAAGTTACAACTAGACACTTCATTCACATCGGTTTCCAAATAATGCTTCAACTGTAGTAAACTACAAGGAGATGCAGATATACTGAATTTAAAAACCTCTTTCCAAATTTAAAAACATTTGGAGAAAGTAATTAGACCAGAAAATAGAAAGTTTAAAAACCTCTTTCCAAATTTAAGAATTTGAGACTACTGAATTCTAAAACATATAAAGTTGAGGCATTTACCGGACTTTGGAAACTAGAATAGGCCGGCCTGTAACCATCATCTTCATGAGTTCCTGATTTCAGCAGCGAGCTGTTATCATTGGGAGGATGCAATGGAAAAGTTCCGGTGGTGGGAGATGGAAGCGCCTATAAGAATATAACAATCGAATATCATAGACGACATCACAAATAAAGAAAAAAGCTTTGGACTTTGCAACTCTCTCAACATCCATAGTATTCATATGCCTTCTAGCTTTTGGTGATTGTATTTTAAACCAAACAGAACCAAAGCAGAGACTTTTATACAAAAGGTGCAGAATAACAAATTCAGATGTTATACTTCTCTATCTAAACAATCCAAATCATAAACGAACAAAATTAAGTTAATCACTTGTTCTAATCACAAGTTAATGATTAATGAGGAGCACCCAAATACCAATAAAAGTAAAAACTGTTTATTCTGTTTGACATTTACTTTCTCCCTACTACCAAATTGCTTGCAACCAGATGCAGATATACTACTGAGGTTCAGAAACCCAAAAGTTCACAAAAAAAATAAAAAAAACAAAACAAAACCATACAAAGTTATACATTTCCTTGATCACACTGCAAAATTCAATGGCGCTCCGTGGTATCCTATACTCCCAGGTTTCTCGAAACAAACAAAACCCAGAAGAATATACGGTCTAACACATTTAGCTCCAAAAGAAGAAAAACCCAAAATTTACAACAACAAAAAAAGAAGGAAAACCATCAGAATTAACACACACACACTCACAAAAAAAAATAAGAACCTGAGAATTGGGGAGCATCATGGGGGAGTCGAGCAGAGCCGTGGGGCTGATACCAGCCGGAATAGTAAGGCACGGGGACCTCGCCGGCGGAGAATGCAGAGGGCTGGTTGTCCTAAAACGGGCCGTATTGATCCTCTCCGCATTGAATCCACACTTGGCTGCCCTCCTCTCTGCTATGCTAATGCTGCTCCCTGCTCCACCACCGCCTCCTCCTCCTTTGCCTTTGCTCTCTGCAATCGCGTCGTCTTCTTGCTCCATTTTTCTTAAAAATCTCATCTTTTTGTTTTAACACTCTAAATTTTGTGTCTCTGTGTTGGGATTTTCCTGCTAGAGTGACGAGGCTGTGACTCTGCCTCTCTCCAACAGCAAGAATTTTGTAAAAACCCTAACTTTGGTTTCTGGTTTCAGCTCCTCCTCCCTGAATGGTTGCGGAGCTGAAACCTCTTCCTTCTTATTGTATCCAAACGAAAATTAAATATAAAAAAATGGGTTTGACTTAAATTCAGGAAAAAATGAACAGGCTTTTTATTTTTCAAGTTTCTATGTCTATAAATTTATGGTACAAAATTTGTGTTTTCCAAGAAGAAGAACAACCGGATTGGATTTAGAGAGAGAGAGAGAGAGAGAGAGAGAGAGAGAGAGAGAAGGAGAAGAAGGGGGGCAGAAAGAAAGAGAGCTGGGTTTACAGTCCTACGCTGCTGGGTACAAATATACAAAATGTATTTTTGTTGCAGAAAAACGGAAATGTACCCGAGAATGGTGAAGTGACAGTCACTCTTAACCAAGAACAATGGGGAGTGTGGGACCCACCGAAATAAAATTAAAGAGGAAATTAAGGGCGCTGAGGTGGAGGAAGTTGTGAACTCTAATTAGCAAAGATTAAAGCTTTTTTCGGAAACGACACCCCTCTTCTTCTTATCAGAAACCATTAACTCAAACAAACTCCCCCCATAAATCCCATACGTGTTCATTCTTTACAATGTTTTTCACGTAAATCTAGATAAAGTTTGTTTCCTTTCTTCCTTTTAATTTCAATTTTCTAAGTTCCTACTCTTTTTTTTTTTTTTGCTATTATTTTCTAATTTCATCGCTTATTGGTTTTAGAGTCTCCTACTTTTAATGTGGCTATGAATTAAAGGATAAATGACTACTTTTAATTTCATCGCTTAGTGGTTTTAGAGTCTCCTAATTTTCTCTTCAAAATTAACTTTTTAGAGTCAAAATGTGATTTTTCGTTAAAATAAAAAGCACAATAAACTCTTTTGTTAAAGTTTTGAAATTTATTTGTGTTGGGTGACTAAGAAAACATTTTCGTCAAACTGTATTCAAGTTTTAACCTTATCTAATTTATTTGCTCGTGTTCCTTTTGTGGTAGGCATGCTGCGACAGTACCTACCATGTATTATTTGCTTAATTCTCTTACCAAATACAGTAAATGCATTTTACTTGGCACATATTTTTGGTATTAGTTTCTTAATGAGTAATTAGTGTAGCTTTATTTCGATAATGTAATAGGTTTGTGTTAGGAGTTGGAGACTCAAGCGTGGGATTTGGTTTGCTAATGGCTAGCCGCAAATCTTGACAAGCAGGTTTGCTTTTTGTTTGTATAATCCAAATCAATATTCGTTTACAAGTTTCACGTGATTGAGTCTCTTAATTTAAGAGTACACGATAAATAAATTTTATGTCACTTCGTATTTTTATTACACTATTTTATAATATTAATACAAAAATTAACTTTAACTGTTAAATGAGAGAGGGTAGTATTTCTTGTGTGTGCAATTATGATTTCATGTCTTTTAAGTAGAAACGACATTTGGTTTGGTTTGAATTCAAAAGTTGATGAAATGAGTTAATGATTCCAACTAGGATTTACTCAAATGGATTCATCATAATTAGCATGTTATTCATTATCCAACGGCACTCAATACTATTTACTTCCTGACCATGCATGCTATGTATGGCCTAAACTAGTTTGTAATAATTCCTCCTCCTATATGAACGTTATAATTCATGAATCTTACTTTAGCTTTCAACACAAGTTTTAACTTTATACAAATGAATAATAGTCCACACTATATTAATCTATGGGCTCGTTTAGAATTATTTTTAAAATGATTGAAAGTATTTTTGGTGAATTTTTTTAATTTAATTCTTTCTTAATAAAAATTCAAATAGATCTTAAAAAAAACACTTGAAGTGCTTTCTGCAAGAAATACATATCTGAAAAGAAAAAAAATTCTTTCCAAAAAGCATGTGAAGTGATTTTGAAACCTAAAATCAATTCATCAAAAAACTTTCAGTTATTTTAAAAGTACTTCCAAACGAGTTTTAAGTTATGGGAAAAGAGATTCAAACTTGAATGCATAGAGGGAAGCACATTGTTTTAGCCAACTTGGCTAAGTTCAAATTTGCCTTCCAACACCAGTTAAACATTAAACTAAACAAGTATAGTATTTTTATGTAATTAAACCAAAATTTTTACTCGATACAACTACTACTGTGCTAACAGATTGTGTTCAAGTTGATATGAACGCAACCTGTTAAGCTAACGAGTTTATCTTCACCAAAAATTCCTACAAGAACATGCACCATCCTTTAATGGTGGAATCTACATTACAATTTCCCTCCAGTAACCTTGGAGATAAACTTGGAAGCTGTATGACAATCCCCACAAACTCTCAGATTCTTCTTAATTCTGATTAACCCTTTTCCGGCCCTAAATTCAACAGTCCGAAAACTACTGCAAGCTTCTTACTATGCGCATACATGGAGTTCCACTGCTGACATGGGTACGTGCAGTTTGACAACAGACCGAACAGATGTCAACTCCTCAAACAGAAACACTTCCACGTCGCATCTTTTCCTTTCATGCAAATTACACACCTGGAACTCTGCCTCTCGCTATGTTTAGCTTTTAGTTAGCGTTCTCTCTCTCTCTCTCTCTGAGTCGGAGACTCAAAGATATGGATGCTACTTACCCCACATCAACAATCACCCACCCGCCGCCGCCTCTGCCACCAGAGACACCAACATTTGATGAAGATGATGAGTATGGACTACCAAAACCAACAGATTGGCTCTCAAAGCTTGTGTCTTTACAAGCAGATTTGATTTACAACTGCTTTTCCACTCTCTCCGCCTCCATTTTCTCCCTTCTGTCTGCCGCCTCCGAGTCTTACCCCCAAGTCGAGGAGGCCAAAGACACCGTTGAAACCTCCGTACACCAGGCCCCCTCCACGTTGGTGAATCTTTGGGTGGAGGAGCCGGTGTTCGTCAGGGAGCGGTTCCACTTTGATTACACGGAGCCTCATCCGACGGCTGTCTTTACTTTTGGTTCTGCTAATGATATTTACCAAGCCGAGTTCATACCCTAGGGGGGAGTTCCTGTTGGACACACTTTTTATGTCTCTTTGGTGCTTTTGATGCCTGAATCTGATTTCAATAGGGGCATTGGTGTCTTTCAGGTATGTATGTATGTATCTGTCTATCAGTTATTAACTTATTAGTTGTGTTACATACAAAATTCTCTGTGCAAGACGTTCGTTCTCACATACGTTCTTAATGGCATAAACAGACTGTCGAGGATATTATTTCACCAATTTTATGATGAGATTGATCATAATTTGACTGAAATTATTGTTTGTTACTAATTACTTAATTGGTGATATGATCATCAGTTGAATGCAGAACTCTTATCAGTGGACGGTGATGTGATTACAAGATCAAGCCAGCCCTGCATGCTGCGATTCAGAAGCCTCCCGGTTCGACTCACACGAACATTTCAGATGGGAGTTCCTCTGCTGCTAGGATTCTCTGGTGAAACCCAGAAGTTAACGGTCCAAATAATCAAGCACAAGGAAGGACATTATCCAAGAACTCAAGCCATAAGAGTAACTTTATTCCGAGGGCCAGAACCTCGTACCTTCCACAGTTGTATGAAGCTGAAATTGTCATGAACTCCCAGCTTCCTTGGACTAAACAATTGGTGCACGGTTGGAAGTGGACATTCTACGTCTGGACCTCTCTATACATTTATGTTATGTTCCTCGTACTTCTCATGCTTTGTTGCAGGCCACTCCTCTTTCCAATGACGATGATTGTCGCAAGTACTGCCGCAACCCAAGTTATAGCAGTGAAAGAGAATCATCCTCCCCAGAACGGAGGCGACGTGCTAGGGGATCGCGAGCCACATCTGGAGATGACAAGAGCGAGGATGTTCAAGATCTGCTAAGAAAATGGCAACGAAGCAGAAGCAAAAGAAAGGCAATCTACTTGCAACCTGGAGATATGAATTTGCCAGAAGCTGTTGGCTCATCTGGAGCCTCAACAATTAGCATTACAAGAGACAATGCGAGTGTTGCTGCTGCCGAAGATGTTGGGGACTCGGTATTGGTCTGTTTATAAGGCAAGGTAAATTATGCAAAATTATGTACTTGCTGCCTTCTGTTAATATATATGACTAAATTTACTGATAAAAAGATTATCATTATTGATAAACCAACTAAAACATAGTCAAGAGTTCGATATCGCATAATTTTGCTTAATACAGTAGAAATTTGGAAAATGAGGCAAAGATACAACAGCTTAGCAATTGAAACAAAGAAAGACATACATTTCGTGCAACAGCGTGTTGTATACAACAGTTGCAGGAAACAAGTTTTCCTTCCAAATGGTGTGCTTAAGGTTTAGACAGATAACTCGTTACGAGAAATCAAAATTCCATCGGTGTCTGCATAAAGCCATTCCCCGTCACAGATCCTCGTCCCGGCAATGCTTATTGGTACCTGCTTCTCTCCGATCCCTTTCTTGTTGGCCTTCATGGGATGGGACGCCAGAGCTCTCACGCCAATGTCGCAACCGTTAATCTCGTCGACATCTCTTATGCAGCCATTGACCACTATACCTGCCCAGCCGTTATTCTGAGCTTGAACCACAGGGTTGCCTCCCAATATTGCACACCGCTTGCTTCCACCTCCGTCCACAACAAGAACTCTTCCATTGCCCTTCTCCTCGAGAAAGGCACGAACAAGGACATTGTCTTCAAATACCTTTAAGGTAACTATTTGTCCAGAGAAGACCGGTCGCCGGCCATATATCTGGAATATTGGCTCAACCACCCGGAGATCACCACTCCCAATCAACTGAGAGTGAGCATCGCAAACTTCAGCAGTTGTAACCAAGGCCATTTGTTCCCAGCACCTTCACGGCAAGACAAGGATCAATGTGTTAGAACGAGAACAGGCAACTTATAGAAGGTTTTTCACCAGAAAATGTTATAGCATAGCACATGGAGGATGCCATGGGAGGTTTGATGGGAGAAGACGAAAATATAAACCCTCAAACACTAATTGTTACAGAAGTATGCTTTATATGAGACAATAAGTGGTTGCAATGCAAAGACTGCAATGTTAGAGTCTTGCACACACTAGGATTAACAGAAGCATCAGTAGTAACAATGAGTGTCAAAAAATATAAATTTTGTAAGAGTTGAAGAGAAACATTGCGGATTTGCCTTCAAGATGAGAAAATGCAAAAGCTCAAGAATTTTCGTTGGCAACAAACATCGATTTCCAGCAACAGCAACAAAGGGAAAATACACACAAGAAATGCAGGGGAACGCGAGGATCGCAGTGAAAGAAGACCGAATTGATAAAATCAGACCCCCATTGTAATTACCTAACAAGTATCGACCTTTTCAAAAAAATGCAAACTTGGGATGTAACTAAGCTAACATTCGCCTTCCCCCAGCCGAGACATGGTTTTCGAAATCCGGAAACAATTGAAACCAGCAGCATTTTGTATTAAGTTGCCCTTTTCAAGAACATACAAGGCAGAGAAGATATTGTAAATCGTACACGTTTGGATTCACTCAAATTACAGAAAAATGCACACAAGATATTCAAATCTCAATCTCCTATAAAAGTTGAAACTAATTACGATAAATCGTATACAAAATTTCATAAGTCAAGACCAAGCATGCATTCTGAAGGCGGAAAAAAGCCAAACCTCATCCACACAAACACACGCAACGATTGGATCTTTATGTTGTTCGCAGCACTATACAGATTCAGAACTAACAAGATTAATCAGAAAGCTTAACTCTATTGATTATTTATTAAATTATTAATCACACGAGCTGGTTTTGATCTAATTTTCATAAAATCCAAGCAATACACCCAACGATCCAAATCAATACAGAAAAAGAAAAGAAAAAACAAAAAAAGTTGATTAATTTTCATATTGGGTCGGCCTGTATGCCAGAGAAATGCAAGAAATTGAAATTTGACACCAATTTGATCAATCAGACAAGCGAATCAGAGAAATCAAGAGAAACGAGGAGATGAAATCTGGCGGCTAATAGAAAAAGTTTTTACCTCGAAGGATGGAGCAGGACGCCAGAACACAGCTGAGTAGTTCACTTGTGAGTTATGAGGAAGGAAGGAAGGAAAAGGAAGAAGCTTTGAGGGAGAGAGAGAGAGAGAGAGAGAGAATCTGTGTTAGGCTGTAAAGCGCGTGCCGATACAGTCTTCTTCCTGAGAATTATGCTGTTGCTGACTCTTTTTAAAGTTGTTAAATCAAGTGATACAATAAGTGATCCACGATCGATGTCCCTGTAGAACACTACTTATGAGCGATACATGGCGTACGAGGCCAACTAAAATATCTCTTCATGTTCACACATGCATAATTATATTTTCTGTTTGCTTTGCCAATTATTTATTAATTTATTAGTGGTGCTAATAAATGATGATGTAGAAAGGTTCATTTTGTAACGATTTTGTCACAACATGAGCAATAAAATAGAAAGATTGAAATTATAGGGTGGACGATTGAGAATATGCATATTAATATTTCGATAATTTTAGCCTTGTAATTAAAAAAAACAGTTAAAATCCATTAGAAGTGTGAGTTTAGTGTTTTCTACAAAATACCTTAATACAACTTGTGAAATTTTACTTCAAAAAGTCGCTAGTGTAAGCTTCTCACTATATTGTATATTGTATTTGCTTTTTCTTTCTTGTCCCCCTCCATTTGCTGAAGGTCTTTTACCTTTTCCCCTGGTTTTTTTTTACTTTTGTTTTTTCTTTCTTGTCCCCTTCCATCCGCTAATGGTTCTTCTCCTTTTCCTCTCTGGCTTTTTCCATCCCTCAACCCCACTGGGTATCCCTTTTCATGGCTCTTCCGTGCTTTGTATTTTAGCCATGGTTTCTGTAGAGTTTGTGTGTAGAGTTCCAGTGTTGTATCCGGCTCAAGTGTATCCTACACCACCACATTTTCCTTGTTGTCTGCCGTTCGCAGCGGTGTTGCTCGAGATTTTCCCAAAGCTTCTTTCCAATTGTTGGCTTCTCTCTCCCCTATTATCTCTTGTTGATGGCTGTGTGCAGGTGGCACCTGTGGAGGAGATGATCGGCGGTGGACAGAGGATTTGATGGCTGGCTGCTTCTTGGATTGGTGGTAAACAACACAATGGATGTTTCTCGAACGTTCGTTTTTGTTTGGGCTTCACTATTTTTTGTTTGGGCTTCACTATTGTTGGGCTAATTTATATGTTTTCTTTATTTTTAGACCCGTTCTTTCTTTGTTTCTAAAAATAATTTGGGCTTTTGTTTTGTCTGTAAGTGTGTGTTTGTTTTAATAAAAATGTAAAAAAAATAGTTTGAGATGTGTAAATATAATCTCTTTATCCAAAACATCAGGACACGGTTCAAGGTTGCAGTACACGTGTACATCCCAGCCCAGCACCCCAAGGTACCCTGACTCACCCTTCGTCGGTCAATATAAGCAGGGGTAAATTTCTTGCAGTAGTCGATGTGGGATAAGAGATTCCTAGATGTGAACTACATTGTTATACAGAAACAGATACATGATGATCGCACCGATTTTTATTGGATGTCACAACAACGGTATTCAAACCAATGCATTGTCATATGAGAAAGGTTAAACCATAAGTTAGTGCGTGATTGATTTAAGATAGCGTCACTACGGAATTTCAGGTTTGAAAAGTTTCTCCCCAACAGAGCACGTAACCTCATCTCTTCGCAGGATTAGATAGCAAATTCTTGGCCTGCTGGGCCAAACATGGAGAAAAGAAATTTGTGAACCTATTTCGTGATGAAAGAGGCGAAAAGTTTCTTATTGATGCATCAGTATTCAGTTTTACAATACAAAAGCACGACATTTAATAACAACAAAGTCTGCTTATGGGAACGCCTTATGAGTCCAAATTGGAACAGGGAAAATAAAACACTAATTATAATAAAAGCCACAACCAAAGTTTCCCAGAAGACTCAGTTTAAGTCAACCTGTGGATGGTTTTCATGTCAGCAGCTTCCTTGATGGTGTTTTTCTCAACATGCTCCCACCACTTGAACAAGAAGTTGTCCACGACGAGTCTGAACCAAGGCGACAGCTTCAGACCTTCCTCCCCGGCATCTGCCTTTCTCAACAGCTCCTTCAGCTGCTCCTGGTTTACGTACTTGATGTCAGCTACCTCATCAGGGTTCGGATGCACATTAACATCTCGGACAGTGAAGAGAAGGTAATCAACTGCAAATAAAACAAAACACACACAGGGTGAACAGAAAACTCTCAAACAAGTCAATTTGTTCGACCATCACGACCAGTCTAACAAATGCATCTCGGACAGTGAAGAGAAGGTAATCAACTGCAAAGAACGTTAAACGTAAAAAAATGTACAGTATCCCAAGTTGGAATATTACGTTCATGTTCTCCCCACTTGCCATCAGAAGGTGCCTTGTACAGCATGCGACCCAACGGGATAAACTGATCAACTGGCACATCTTCAGCAGGAATACCGAGTTCATCCAACAGCTTCCTTTGAGCAGCATTTCGTACCCCTGGAAACAAAATGGAGAAGAAAAAAAAAACTATTAGAGCAAGTCACAGTAGGCCAAGTAAAATTGACTCTCAGAGGCATGATAAATAGAAAAATATACCAAGAGAGTTATCATCAATAAGCTCAGATTCACGGTATAGTGGATGACTGCAACAGGTGTTTGTCCACACAAGTGGGAATGTTACCTTGGTTGCAGAACGTTGCTGCACAGAAAGACAGACATAAATGAGTATGCCAAACACTATATTTAACAACGCTTATAAATAAAACTGTCCAGAAATATCAAATGAACGATCATTGCCGCCAATTGCAAAGACAGTCATTCCCTCTTCATATTCTATTAATGCACCCAGCTACTATGGAACATCTTATGAATGACCACTCTCAACTGAACGCTGCCAGCACTGTAAAATTCAGTTAGCGTGATCCAAGAAAAATACCTGAAGAAGCAACTCGTGCTTTGAGTTAAACAAAAAGACACTGAAAGCTCTGTGAAGCAAATTTTCAGATTCGATCTTTTCCATCAAGTGACCTGCAGCTCACAGAATGCATTAAAACTTCAGAAACTAACAGTTGTACAAGAAAGAACACAAGAGTTGTATCGACATGCACGATCGGGCATTATTACCAAGTACATTCAAGCTCCAAGGAAATATAATCCTTTAATATCGATTTTCTTTGCAAACTGCAATGAAGTAAAATAGGAGACAAAAATTCCTCCCTCAGAATTCCTATCCTACTCAAATCTCCAAAATTACTAGATGTCCTCGAGCGGTTTATCAAGTACTACATCATAAGCCATGGCATGAAGTCATAAAACTTCAAGTCCTAAACTATCAAAACAGAATATTAATTTCTGAATACAAAAACTTTATCACACAGAAATCTCGCAACGAGAAGGTTAATGCAAGCAAAAGTACTTACAATTGTACTTGGTGTCGTGACCAACAACACGATCATTCTCATCCACCAGAATACACCTGCAGAAATTTGAATCAAACAGATTGTCAGCTCCAGTGAATGACTAACTTAGCATGTTTAGCTAACAATATTCCAATTCAATCTCAACCTCCCTATCTAAATTCCAATCCGACGCGGAATGAATTGAAATCACTGGTTATTTCAGTAATCGATCTCAGCTCCGGTTCAATTGTTTCTTAACCAATTCGAGACTCCGGATCAGATGAATGTAGCCTCATTTAAATTGAACGCAAGCTCGAGTCGAGCTCAAGTATCATAGCTCAGCTTATACATACATCTTTGTCCATCCACTTATAATTTCCACTTGACTATGTTGTCCTCTGTTTGGTTAATTAGAAACTGGAGTAATTGTAAAGAAAGTTAACTCACGATCACGGGTTACTTTTGACAAATTATACGTTTATTCATCTGCTCCAAATTCTGAGCCACCAAACAGATCACAACAGAATATAAATTTGAAAAAAGAGCTGCAATATATATTGGTGTATTCGATTGAGATTTTGATGGATTTTAATTCTTTTAATGAATTTAGGGGTATTCAATTAGGATTTTAAGTGATTTTATTGAATTATGATTTTAATGAAGTTTATAACATTATAGGTGTATTCAATTATAAATTAATTTTACACTATGTTTAGATGAAAAAATTTAAAATTATTAAATAATTTCAAAATGATGAAAATTAAAATGACATGATTTTATTTTCTAGAATTTGTGAATTTTCTTGTTTGGTTAACCTAAAAGAACAATGGATTGAATACGAAATTTGTTATTTTTAAACTCTCAATCATAAAAATTGAGAAACGATACCTATTTACATAGAATTTAAACTTGAAAATTGGAGGTTCCAAATTCTAAGTTTTTTTCCATGCGGAAATTCTAAATTTTTATGATTACGAATCCAAACAAAGAATTGGTGCATATCAATTTATAAATTCTGACTTTTACACAAATTTCAAATTTATTTCCCTCGTCCAAACATAATGTTAAAGAACTTGATAAAATTTGAGGGAATTGGAGAGATTTCGTAGTGTATTTTAAGCATCTACAAATCTCATGTCTTCCCGTAAAATTTCGAGAAAGTTGAATCAAAATTTTATATGAAATATCTATAAATCAATTAAAATCTTTCAAATTCTCGATTGAATACGTTGGAAACAAAATAGAAAAAGCCTATGACTTTCATTTTATTTACTGTTCCGGTATTTCCCGGGGCAGAAAAAACAGAGCAAATCACGAATAGGAGCACAAGTCAGGGGCAAAGTGGGGAGGGAGGGACTTACTCGTCTTCGAACATGAGGCGGCGCTGGACGGCGTCCATGCCGGCGTCAGGAGCGTCGCCCATGGTGGAACTGTGAAAAGAGAGAGATAGCCTGGCGGAGAGGGAGGGGAAGGCGGAGGGCTTGGAGAAGAGAAAGGTTGGAGTGGCAGGGGACGAGAAGAGAGGAGGATGAGATTTGGGAAAGAAGGAGAGAGTGCGGAGAAGGCGAGTAGTGGAGAGGCTCATTGGAATGGCGCAGTGAATATATATATACTAGTCACTAGTCAGTCTCCGCTGTAATCTAATTTTGGTACACTTTTTATATCAAATTTGATTGTGCAATCATTGCCCGGAGATTTGGTAATAAAAAATTCTAATTAAACTTTTATTTTATCCACAACAAAATAAATCCTTATGCTAGATTTTCAATTAATAATTGTAATAGTCCAACAATTTTGAGTAGGAAACAAACATGATATACACTGACAGCGCAAAAAAGATGTGCAAAATTTGATTAATATGAAAAACGTGGTACGTGATGGATGATGTGGGTGCTAAACTAATAAAGTCAAAAGTATGGTATTGCTAATTTGCTGTGTAAGTTGTTGGTTTATGTGACATGGTGGAGTTGGCCAAGATTGACCAGCCAATTAAGGCAGCCAACCAGCTATCTTTGACAGAAGCACTTCTTCATCATCAAACTATTATTTCTTGTTTAGCTCTCCTGTATAAGGAAGCATAAATTAATTACAAATAAAATAGTCACGGTCCAATAGTATTCTTCATCATTTGTAAATGAGAGGTTTTGTGCTCGATTCTCGCCAAAAACGAATTTGAACCATATTATTGCTAGCCCGTTGTGAGATTTAACCTGCACTCTCCATAATATTGTTTGTTAAAAAAATAAAATAAGGTGGTGGGTGACGACTGACGAGGGCATGGATCATCAAGTTTATGTAGGCTCATTGTGTTGTTCACATTTCGTTTTCGCACAAAATGGAGAATCTTACCAAGGCTATTATACCGAGGCTATTATATGAGTATAGATGATTTTGTGGGAAAAGGAGAATCGGATGGGAGAGATTTACCGAGGCTATTATATGAGTATAGATGATTTGGTTGGTTGCTGGAATTTCGGGGACGAAATTCTATAAGGAGGAGAGATTGTCACAGCCCGTCCCGGAATTTTAATTCTGAGGATGTGAAATTACAAGAATGCCCTTAAACGAGATTAAGGTGCGTAAATTTGGCATTGGTTATACCTAAAGTTCCTAAGCTATTGTTAGAATTTGGTATTAAGGATTTGGGTAGGATCACATGGGGACCTCACACCCTAAACCCCTCCCCATTTTCCGTAACTCTGTCTCTCCCCCCTCGCAGTTTCTCATTTCTCTCTCTCTCCTTCGAACCCACACGGACCACCACACAAACCACCCTAAACTTCTACCAACGGACAAGTTAAGACTACCATCAAACTCCTGAGGACTTCACGATCACGATGGTATCCATTTCAGGTAAGATCTACTTCGGAAAACCTAGTTTCAAACGTCCCCGTGATTGTGCACTGTTCATGCACACGTAAATCCTTATGTTTTTGGGATTTTGAAGCTTGTAGGAAGCTTGGTGAGGTCCTAAGGAAGCTCGGAGTGCTTCGTTTGGAAGGATTGGACGTCGGGATCGAGAGATGGAAGTTTGGCCGGTTTTCTTCAAATTTCTCAGGTGAGATTTTGTGGTTTTTAGACCCTAAAACTAGTCTAACGTGATAGGAGATGTTTAGGGCTTCATTTTGGTGTAAAATACGAGAAAATTGGATGAAAAATGAAGAAGAAAACAAGTTTTGAAAAATTTCCCTAACTGCCGTTAATTATTTAACGGAATATACTAAGACTTAACGGAATATTCCCTAACTGCCGTTACTGTGCCGTCAGTGTGCTTGGCACGTGACCGCGCGTGGGGGCGCGTAGGTCCGTGCCATGTCAGGCGCGTGGGGGCGCGTGAAGGGTCCAAAAATTATTTTAAAAATATGGGGATGATCCTGAGGTTGTGTAGGTCACAGTGGTATATTCATATACCCAATTTGAGCAATATATGAGGAGTTATTAGCTAAGAGTTGGGTTATGCGTTAAATAACGTTAATTTGGTTACTTCTCGTATAGGCGAGGATTATACGGACGTTGGGCATGACTAAGGGAGGCCCAGGGACCTACGAGACGTCGATGTATTTGGTGAGTGGGCAGTTTTATTTCCCGTATATATATATACTCGACGTTTTCCCAGAAATTGAATTTGAATGAAAATGCTTAAAATGAAATATGAGTAATTGATGTGAAAAACGGGAATTGAAATGCCATGCGTAGAAATACGTGAAAAGTATATAGAAATGTGAATCGAAATGCCATGCATGAAATGATATAAAAATAGGAATTGATATATGATGCATATGTATGAATTGGTGCGGTGGACGCACAGGTGAGTATCAGGTGAGTATATATTACTGCTATGATGATGTTGAGATATGTTGAGCTCATAACCTGCACCATGGTATTAGTGCTTATATTATTCACCGTATCGCACGCTCGCCTTGGATCCAAGTAGATGCTAGTCGTACAGACCACAAGAGGTGGTTCCGACAGGCCAGTCGTACAGACCTTTAAAGAGGTTCCGACTGGTGGGTGACCTTAGATTATGTGCACAGATGATTGATGAGAAATGATTGATGAGAAAAGCACTAGAGCGTAATATTAACCATTAAGTCGTACAGACTACATTAGGTGGTTCCGACTTATGTGCAGAAGGCCGTACAGGTCACAGGTGGTGACTCCGGCAAGATGAGAATTTGAAGTGAAGCAAGATGAGATTGGGAGCTCTAGATACAGCCGAGGGCTGAGATGATAGAAATGATATGAGCTATATTTACAGCCGAGGGCTGAGATGATAGAAATGATATAGATTTAGCCGTACAGGGCCATTAGAGGGTATCCGGTTGATTATTTTCTTCCACCTGATTTATGTTAATGCATCCATACTATAATGTTAAATTTAGACATGGCATGGCATATTGTATTGAAAGAAATGTTGAGATGGTGATTTGAAGTTTTGAGAATATATATGTATATATATTGATATTTTACATTTCTGGGAAAGTATACAAGTTTTACGGAGAGGGGTTACAAACTTTTGAGAAAAGATGGATTTGGAAAAGATTTGTTTTACTGACCCACTCAACTTTGTTTTACGCCCCTCCAGGTTCAAGATTTCAGAGGTGTGGTGTCTACGAGGAAATTCAACGGGGTTCTGACAGAATGGACAAAATTGGATCTCACCTTCGGGTGTTTCATAGTAGAAAGTGATATATTTAAAGCTTCCGTACTGTGTAAATGGTTACGTCACTCCCACGTGACGGCCAGCATGCCCTTCTTCGGGACGGGGTGTGTCATAAATACTTCGAATCGTTGAAATTCAAAGTGGTGTGAATCCCACAACTAATTCCTATTTTTTGAAAAAAAAAATAATGATCCCTTTCTTTAAAGATTGTGTATCACATATGCTGTTTCTTATATTTTGCATAAATGGAGCATATGGGCGTGCTATAAACATACAAAAATAACCTGTTGACAAAAAATAATCTCCAATCGAGGGGGTTAAAGGGTCATAGGCCAAATATAGCTATTTGACAAAAAATCATCTTCAAACGAGGGGGGCCAAAAGGCCATATGCCAAACATAATTTATTATTTTAATTAAATTAATATGATTAATTAAATTAAACTATCATATTAAATTAAACTATCATATTTTGAATGTCACTTGTCACCAAATGAATAAGCCTCTGAATTATCACTTGTCACTTGTCACCAAAAGGCCAATGGTAACCTAACAACAACATGACGTTAGGTAGCCGTTGGCATTCAAATGGGTTGAGCTGGAGGGTTGGCAAAATGTCAAGCTTGACATTCTGGAGTTGGAGGGTTGGCAAAATGTCAAGCTTGACATCCTGGCGCTGGAGGGTTGGCATAATGTCATTATAGAGCTAAAGGGCTGGAAAAATGTCAAGCTTGACATTATGGCGCTGGAGGGCTAAAAATGTCCAGCGCGTTGGCATGATTTGGGGGTTTGGACCCAGTGGAGCGGATCAATTGGAGATGGCCTCAGTATGAAGTAATGCGAGTAGTCAAATGAGCCAACCTATAGTGGCTTAGTCAACTTTGTCATCCCGGGCTTTTGTCAAATGCGCCAAAATTTGTTTGCATTTTCATTTGGACATTTACAACGCTGTTTTCTGTGGGGGGGGGGGGGGGGGGGGGGGTGTGTCAAGAATATATCAAGTTAGTCCAAGAGATTTGATTCTTCAACTTGTTTTCTTTTTATTTCAAATATTAAAAAACAACATTAAAATATAATAAATCTCATTATTTTTCTTTATGAAAAAATTCAGGTTGTCATTTAGTGATTCAATGTCAAAACTCCCAAGAAAATATAAATCGTATATGTTAGTTTCATGGTCTTTTGCAAGGAGAAAATCTCCCTAAAACAACGAATCTAGCTTCTTTTTATAGGTGTCACATCATATTTACGAGCCTAAATGTAAGCAAGACTCAATAGTATTTGGATTGAGATTCACTTTAGACTTTTGTATTTAAAGCCCACTGATCGAGAGATCTGGACTATTTAATTTCAATCAAATGTCCCTCATTAGCCCATCCCATTGGATCACTTTACAAAACTAAAAAACTTGAATGACACGAAACTCTTTTTCTCTTTCTTAAATGATCCGAATCTCTCGATCTACGAACTCTGAACATAAAGACCTAGGATGAATCTTATTTTGTATCTATTAGGTACAACAACCAAAAAATAACATTAAATTAATAATTTTAATTTCTATAAGGGAATTATATTGGTACTCCAAAATTTTACTATAAACTTCTCACAGATGTATTATTTATTCAAAATTTAGATTACTGAATGAAAATTTTAAAATGTTAATGTATAATTTATGGGTCAAAATGTGTAACAGATCCACAAGGACGCGAAGATGGCCTATGGGCCCTGCAATTTGTCTACAGAAAAAACCCGACTCAAATATCAAAACCCGACCCTGCAGACCAAACTCACGGCTCCAACATTCGGCAAAGTCGATCACTCGAAGAGATTCAGAGATCACACCACACGCTCACCAAATTGACTGTCGAGCAAAACCAAATGCAGGAAACAAAGCAGAAATAGAGTAATATGCGAAGAGAGTTGAGTCCCGGCTTGAAGATCCTCTGGGTCTGGACACTTGGAACCGCCGCCGGTACTCTTTCTCTCTCTCTCTCTCTCTCTCTACAATTTCACGTTTTACATAAATGGGTGTGTTTTTGTTGTTGTTGTTGCAGTACTTGTTACCAGTGTGGTGAGGACAAGGATGAGGGACATGGAAACTCTTCCCAACACCGAGCATCAGCCGCAGCCGCAGCCGCAGCAACAGGACACGGAGACGCTGATGGCGGACAGTTCGAGTCAGTCCAATGAACTGATTCGAGAAGAGAAACCGTAGGTTTGTTCGACACCAATACAAGAACCCCAGTTTTGTATGTTTTGTTTTTGTTGTTTCCTCAGCTTGGATTGGATGCTCACGTTTTGAGTTTGGAGAAATGGGTATGCAATGTGTTTGATGAATGTTCTCAATGGTAACTTTCTGACCCCAATTTTTCCAAGATTTTACTATAGTAGTAAATTAGTACTAGTAATTTATTTGGCACGAATAATTTGAATTTGTTGATATAGAAGAAGTGGGGGTTGATTTCACTGTTGTTCTGAGATGCTTTAACAAGAAATTTGGATTGTTGGTGCTAATAAGAACTTACGATAAGGTGAAATGTAAAGGCTAAAGTTTGATCTCGTACTAGAATTAGAAGAATTCGCGGTGTTGTAAGTTCCTAACGTTGAAGAAAATAAGAATCCCACATTGGAAATTTTAGAAAACTAATACTCCATCGTTGTTTGTTTCCGTGTGAGCTTCTTGTCAATTATATGTCTAAGTCAATGAGTAAAAAGGAAATGTTTAGTGCTGGCCAGTTTGTTCTAATACTAGGTAAGGTTAAGGACAGTTGTAGCAGGCGAATGTTTGGTGTTCGGAGTTTCCATTTTGCAGTACTATCTCATGGTTTATTGTGGCTCTTAAGAAGCGATCAAAATAACTCTTGCATGCTCACAGCAGTTAAGTAAATCAGCTTCCACCACCACAACCTCAGCGGTCATTGAATTGTGAGTTGACTTCTGCTCTGCTCACATATAGATACTCGTGTATATTCTTCACTTCTCCTTTACTTGTGCTCTAAAATGAAGTCATGGTACTACAACATGATCATGTAGAAGAAAAAGGTTGTCTACTCCCGGCGACCAAAGTTTTCTGTCAAATACTACACAGTTAGGTAGATTCCAGCATAATTCTTGATTGGTTTGTGTCAATTAGACATTAACATCGAGTATCATAATGCGGTTTCATACACCATTGTTTTGATTTATTACCTCATTGTTCCCTTCCCTACTCCTCATGTCATGGTAATATAGAATGGTAATGCATGATAGTAGTAGATTTATATTTCATTTGTCACTTTGGAAATTCAGGTCATTATGCAAACGTCGCGAGGTAAAACTCAAAACGGTTTTGGGTATGTGCTCATTTTGCTATCACTTTCTTGGGATTAGGAAAGTTATATATTGCATATGGAACCAACTGGACTGCTTCTACCTTCCAGAAAACAAGGATGGGATTAGCCTAACCCTAATAGGATAGACTAATGACTAATTAAGTGGGTGTTTAAGCTTAACCCTGTATTGATTTTAGGAGGAAGCAACAGACTGATAGCCATAGGTGATCCGATCGCATAGCTCGGTAACCTCATTCCTTTAGAAATGCATTACCATTCATATCGCCCCGGATTAAGGGATTTTTTTAAAGCATATTTTGAGTTTTAAACTTTTTTTTTAACAACCGATATAATTTATACTAAGGGGTAGGGCAATGAACTAATTTTCACAACGTGCCGGTCATAATAATGTGGTTCAAATTCGTCTTTGGCGAGAATTGAACCTAAGACCTCTCTCTTATAAGTAAAGAGGAATATCACTAGAAGTGGCGAGTTTTGAAACTATTAAATCCTTAGTTAACAATACAATACTCCCAGTAGAACATTTATACGCATGATGATTTTACCAACCTTGAAAGAAAAGGTTGAATTATTGATGATTTCGATTTGTGATAGGGTTAAAAAGGGTTAAAAAGTAAGAAAAAGGATAGAGAAAGATAAGGGCGGTGGTCAAAATTCAAAGGGCCTTTTTGCCTTTTGCCGTGCTCAACTGTACTGCAAATGGGGTTATTTTACAGTATACTCGTATGTGAGATGCACAGTTATTTGAATGGAGTTAAAATCTCATCACACTAATTCAGCTAGCTGGTACAAAAGTACATTGTACACGTCCATCTGTTGTAAATTTTTTATCAAATCAAGATAAAACTAAGAGTTCAGCTACTAGAACAAGAGAATTGCATTAATTCTCTCTTCCAAAGCATCACTATACTTGAAAACGGACTAGATTTACAATATTATTTACTTGTAAAGTTGTAATGTTACCCAAAGGAGGTCTTTTTACCTTCTAGGGAAGGTTAAACCACGCAACTAATAGCATGGGGCCGATGAAAAAACAAAACAAAATTGCCATTTGACCTACTGAGTAGTTAATAACTCATGTCAATGAAAAAGTGCGAGAGGTTAAACTAAAGGTGTGAAAATTCACTTCCCTCGATGAATTTTAATAATTATGAAATACTCGTTACACGAAACTACAATAGTCATACTATAGTGTTGAACTCTTTACAAATAATTTCATTTAAATTTGTATATGAATATAACATGTAACGCGAAAATTAGTTTAAAAAAAATATAGTTAATTGAAAAACAAGAAATGTTAAAATGATTCTCAAAAACGAAATTCTTTTATGAACTTCTTATCACTTTATACTTTTGCACAATATTTTATAATATAAGCACAAAAATTACGTTAAATTTGTCTATAAAAAATCTCAATTTAAAAAGTCTTTCTAGATAAATTAGTTTGTACCTTGTAAGTTTAGGGTCTCTCTCTCTCTCTTAAATATCAGTGTCCAAGGACCAAAACCGCATCACCCCTCTTCTCATACCTCTTTCCCCCTCCCTCTCGCCTCCCTCTTCGAAAAAAGCTCTCGACGCTCAGAGACCTCGCCGCCCTCCGATCCCTCTTCGTCTTGGTTTATGAGGTACCTTCTCTCTCTTCATCTCTCTCTATCGATCTTTCCGTTCTATTTCTACTGTTTGATCTCTGCGTTTTAGGTTAAAATCTTATTGAAAAGTTTGTATGTTTTGGGTCACAGATCTGGTTATTTACCTAAAAATCGATTTTTTCGTGGAAATTTTGTTTCTTTGATTGGATTTTTTGTTTAGGTTGGAATTTCTTGGAGGGTTTTGCTCAATCTTTTTTGTTGCTCTTTATTTGTTACATTTACTTTATTATTATTTGGGTCTTTCTAGAATTAATCCAAATTAGAGATGTATTTCTTGTTTTTCTGATTCTTTTTCGTTTTGATCCAGTTTCTTGTGGTGTGAATTTGAATTAGGGTGTTAATTGTAGTGAAATTGTAATTTTTTTCATTTTCTTGGGTGGGAGTCGGGGAAAACTGAAACTTTTAGTGTTGGGTTTTGCACTTTTACCTTTATACAGAACGTAAATTATAATTTTTGAAAGGTCTTCACAATTGGTCTTCTTATTAAATTTATCTGGGTTGTGAACGTTTGAAGTTTATAGCTAAATAATCATTAAATGTATAGTAATTGAGATTTTCTGTCTTTTTGTACCTGCAGCTCGAAGGAGAGACCCACTCTCGGGTAAGTCTTCGTCATATTTTGTCTCATCAGATTTACCCTCTGTGTTCTTCATATATGCTTTCATGTTATTCTTACGTTTCAGAATCAAGGTTTATCTAACTGATAACTATATGGTTTGTTAAAGAAGGAACTTTTATCAATTTTAATTAGTTATAACCTATGACCTTTTGTAAAGACGGTAAAATGAGTTGTTGCATCAGCCTCTACTTAATTAAATGAAATTGATTATGCTGGCAATGTAATTACAGTGGCACGCGGATTAAGACCCGCAAACGGAATATTGCAGCACCGCTGGACCCTGCAGCTTTTGCGGATGCAGTGGTCCAGATTTATCTGGATAATGCTGGTGATCTGGTAACATTTAGCTATGCATAAATGATCTTATCATTTGTATCTGTATGCATGTGCGTACTTATAACTTAATTATCTGTTAAAACTAAACGAGCATCTGCTTTTTTCAGGAACTCATTGCCAAGAGCATTGAATCTTCAGACCTTAACTTCTCAAGATACGGTGACACCTTTTTTGAGGCAAGCTTCGTAATACTGTACACTTTTGGTCTCTTTATTTTTTTCTTTTGGATGCTACCTTAGATAATGTTTTGTTTGTGATGTGGTATAAAATTGACTGGAGGATTTACTGTAGGTTGTTTTCACTGGAGGCCGTACACAACCTGGAACAACAAAACCTGATGAGGGGGAGCGCCACCCTTACTCTGTACTAGAGTCTGAGCCTACACGTGACCTCATCTTGCCATCGGTTATCTACATCCAAAAAATTTTGAGGCGGAGGCCATTTCTGATTAAGAATCTCGAAAATGTTATGCGACGATTCCTTCAATCGTTGGAGCTTTTTGAGGAAAATGAAAGGAAGAAGCTGGCTATTTTCACAGCACTTGCATTCTCTCAGAAGCTGTCAGGACTTCCACCGGAAACGGTGTTCCAGCCAATGCTCAAGGATAATCTTGTTGGCAAAGGCCTAGTTCTATCGTTCATTACTGAGTTTTTCAAGGAGTATTTGATTGATAATAGCCTTGATGATTTGATTTCCATTCTGAAGCGGGGTAAAGTGGAGGACAATCTTTTGGAATTCTTCCCATCCACAAAGAGAACTGAAGAGTGTTTCTCTGAGCATTTCACGTAAGTTTGATCTGTTATTGAATTTTATTATGGACCATCTTGTGAGATAAGACTCATTTTTGTTTTTTAAGATATATAGCCGATGCTTTTGATGTCCTGTAATTTCTTTATACTATTTGGATGATGAGGTTCTGAAATAGGTGCAATCCCTGATTTGTTCAGCCAACTGCAATGTTTTAGTTGCCAGATTTTGTTTTATAGTTGATTCATCTTTCGGTATGGTCTCTGAAATATATTATAGAGTTTTTGTTTTTTCGTGTAATCAATATCATCAGTCAATTGTTGTATGAAATTTGATTATGCGGTGAAAGTATTTTTACCTAGTAGTCCCTTTGGTTTGTCACTCCATGATAATATATCTTAACGTAAATGTTAATGTGATTTTTAATTGTCAATTGCTTATTGATGGGTTTCATGTGAAGTATGTGTATTCACACATTGTAACAAAATGAAAAGGTTGTTTAACTGACATAATTTGGTGCTTATTTGTACCAATTTTCAGAAAGGAAGGGCTAGTTGACTTAGTTGAGTACAACGAGAAGAAAATTTTCGAAGTGAAGCTTAAGGAAATGAAATCTGCTTTAACAACACAGATAACAGAGGAAACCGATATGTCTGAAGTCATTGAGACCGTGAAGCAGCGTGTTAAAGACGCCAAATTGCCTGATGTTGAAGTTGTGCGGATTCTGTGGGATGTCATTATGGACGCTGTGCAGTGGTCTGGTAAGAACCAGCAGCAGAATGCTAATGCAGCTCTTCGCCAGGTATACGTTAGTCTTATAATTGCATGATACCTAGATAATTTCTGTGTTCTGTGACCTGGAATTTCAAACAAGTAAACGCAGTTAGCCTAGCAGGGGAGGGAGATTCTCCAGCTCTACTCCTTTACATACATACATATATATATAATAGAGTGAAAAGCTACACTCTTATCCAATGGGAAACTTTCGAGTTCATCCTTTAGCTTTAAAGTTCAGGTTTGGCACACTCGTAAAGGGAGCAATGTAGGAGTTTAAACTTATATCCAATACGTATGCAGGTGAAAACATGGGCGGAACTGTTGAACACCTTTTGCACGAATGTGAAGCTTGAGCTGGAACTGATATACAAGGTTCAGATGCAGTGCTATGAGGATGCTAAGCTGATGAAGCTTTTCCCTGATATTGTGAGGTCCCTCTATGAACAGGATGTGCTTGCAGAAGACACCATTCTCCATTGGTTCCGCAAAGGAACAAACCCCAAGGGCAGGTATGCTTTTTGTTTTAACTTTAAAATATCAGGGTTCGATAATCAAAACGTTTGTTTGTTGACATTGGGTTTCTTGTGTTATTTGTGACTGCGAAGTAACGGAAAATGAATGTTTGCAGGCAAACTTTTGTGAAGGCCCTGGAGCCATTCGTGAACTGGCTGGAGGAGGCAGAAGAGGAGGAATAGATGCAACTGAAGCTGTTGCTGCTGTTCAACCGACGGACCTATACCACCTGCCTCTGTTATCCTATCGAATCTATCTGTTCTCCGAGAGAATCAAACTCATAAATATTCTATGAAACCTACCTAAGCTTAGCCCCTTTGGTGTGCCTGTTGAATGTTGAATGATGACGATGACGATGACGACGTCGTTGTGTGGATGTTACATTATAAATAATTTGATGCTTTTGCTTTTATTTCGTTACACGATGCCAAAATAGATTTGATTCGATTTTTTTCATCACATTTTGATAAATTAAATGTGGTTAGATGTTTTTGGTTTTATTGCTCGCTCACTCACTGATACGTCGCCAATATTCTCTACGGGTTAATGCTGTTTGATAAGAAAGATGATTTCTGCCCATTTATTTTTTTCGTGTGCATATTTACTATTTTTCACTGTTTTAAAAGTCTCCGTCTAGCGTTGCCTAGATACAGCGCTAGGCGGTTGATCACTGCTTCTCTTAGGCGCTCGCTTAGACTTGCTTAGACATTTTTTTAGGTTGCGACTCACTTAAAAACTAGATAACTTTTGTTATGTATTTTATTTTTTACAATAAATTATTGGAGTTGTTGTATACTTAAATGAACACACATTATATGTTTGTTTCTTATGTTTCCATTACGTTCTAATACTTCATAATATATATTCCATTACTTTGTAGTTTATGATGAAATTATATATATTTTAAGTATAAATATATTTATATACACAAAATATAATAGATTTACTTAAATCCGTCTAGGCGTTAGACTTCAGCATTCCGCTCAACTAGCGTCTAACGTCTTTTAGAATCTTGCTATTTTGTGTCTTGATGAATCCGGGAGAAAAGCGAGTCGAAATCACAGAACAAAAAGCCGATGTGATCAGGTGATGGATGTATATTTAACTGAGTTGAAACAAAAACCCAATAAAACCGAGGGGAAGGAGAGAGGACCAATGTTATGATATTTCTAAATGGGCCAAATCTAATTTCCTTATTTTCTTAAAAATGAAAATAAATATAAACAGGTCCAATTTAATTATTTTATTTTTTCCGCGGTAAAATTAAGCTTCATTTCGTTCGTTACTATTTACTGCTGCGTACAGCATGAGGGTGGAAGACTGAACGGTGAGTATCGTCTATGATCTATCTATGCTTCCAATGGCGGCGTTATCTGTGCCACCAATGAGAGTCTACTGCAGCGGCGGCGCCGCCACACCCAACAGCAGTATTAGCAACAACAATTTACTCGGCAACCACGCGCTCGATGCCGCCCACATCCGGCGCGCCGCCGAGCTGGCCGACGGATCAGCCGGATTCACCTCTCCCCACCCAAACTTCGGGTGCGTCATTGCCTCCAAATCCGGGAAAGTCACCGGCGAGGGATTCCTCTACGCCCAGGGCACTAAGCCCGCCGAGGTCCTTGCCGTCGACGCAGCTGGCGACTTCTCACGCCGCGCCACTGCTTATCTCAACATGGAGCCCGGTGATTGCCACGGTGACCACTCTGCCGTCTCCGCCCTCGTTCAGGTTTTGCCTTTTTCTCTTCCTTTTCAATTTCCAACTCCCTTTGAGTCGTCTTCTAAGGGAAAAGAAAACAATGATTGAATATTGATTTGTATGGATTAGGCAGGGATTGAAAGGGTGGTGATTGGGCTGAGGCATCCATTGCAGCATTTAAGAGGGAATGCCATTCGGGCTTTGAGAAGTCAGGGCTTGCAAGTTGATGTTCTTGGTGAGGACCTCGACGGTAAACTCATTGAGGTATTTGATCAATTCAATATGCTCATTTCATACCTTAGCGAAACGCTTCTTTTCGATTCCTTGGCGAGTAGTATAGGCATTAGGCAGGGATCTTCTGCTCCCAGTTGAAATAACTACTGTGTGGTTTACCAAAACAAGACAAAAACTTTTGTGTGAAATGAGTAGCATTTGAGTTTAACATGTCATATAATTGATCCAACACGAACAGGAAGCGCGAAAATCATGCCTCCTTGTCAATGCTCCGTTAATTTGTAGAGCTGCTTCTCGAGTCCCCTTCTCCGTTCTCAAGTATGCCATGACTCTTGATGGTAAGCTTTCTTTTAGGAATAGTGTAACTTATAACAATATGCAATTCTGTAAAGAGGCCTAAAAATTTGAACTTGAACAAGTCTTCTGATAGATTAGTAATTAGTCTTTGTTGCGTGCTAACAGGAAAAATTGCTGCTAGCAGCGGACATGCAGCATGGATCAGCAGCAAAACGTCTAGAAATCGAGTGTTTGAACTGCGGGGTAGAAGTGATGCAGTCATTGTAGGAGGAAATACAGTGCGCAGGGACAGTAAGTATATTTTTCTCAACTTCGTGATTATTTGTGATAATAGGAGGAAGTTCTGACTTCTTATGTTCCATGTTAATTTTTTGGACCAGATCCAAGACTAACTGCAAGACATGGTGGTGGACATATGCCTATGCGGATTGTAATGTCACAGACTCTTGATCTCCCGGAGGAAGCACACCTTTGGGATACCTCTGATGTATCTACTATAGTTGCAACACAAAGGGGTGTGAGAAGGCATTTCCAGAAACATCTTGCATCTAAAGGAATTGAAGTGGTGGAGTTTGACATCTTAAACCCCAGAGAAGTAATGGAATACTTCCATGATCGTGGATATCTTTCACTTTTGTGGGAGTGTGGAGGGACATTAGCTGCAGCTGCTATTTCATCTGGAGTAATACATAAGGTTTGTTTTCTCCAGCTTGTGTTTCTTTCTATGAACTCTTGTCAATGTTCTCCTCGTCTGCTTAAAACTGATGAGTTAGGGATGTTGTCATAGTTGTAATTTCTTGTAGGCTGGAGGGGTACATAAGCTTAACCGCCGCTTATGTTGGAGATCCCAGATTTTTCCTTTGTTGAAAGTTGAAACTGGATTTGTTAACAGGGATTTTGCTTCTGCGACATTCAATGCATTGCAGGTGTTCGCATTTGTTGCTCCTAAAATTATTGGTGGAAAGAATGCGCCGTCCCCTGTGGGTGAACTAGGGATGGTTGAAATGACACAAGCCTTTGATCTAATTGATGTCTGCTATGAGCAGGTTTGTGTGGATTTTTGTTACTTCTTCTAGAGATAAATTCTTTCTACTCATATCCTGACTCTGTATTTTCTTGTGCTTGTATCTATGTTCTACCGTTTGATTGGACTTTTTGTTTTGCACTTCTGAACTTGAACCAACAGGTTGGACCTGATATGCTTATTAGTGGATTTCTTCAACCCATACCAGATGTGACCCCTGTTATTCCATCAGTTGATGAAACATTTGAAATTGATCCAACTGTGACCGCATATGAATCAAGGATCATATTCTTTTACAAAACATGGGACCCTTACGGCGCTTTCTCAAATTTTTCGCCTCACCAAATTAAGATGCCCGATGACAGTGGTGATTATGCAACTTGGCTGAGTGTCGAGCATTACTATCAGGTATTTCCTTTTGTGTATGAATCTGGTTTCCATCTTACAAAACGTAGTCATTCTCACAGAAGAATGCTAACTTGTAGGCTCAGAAGTTTGTTGGGGTGGATGATCCTGTGGCACAAGATTGTGTTGAAAATATCAAGTCTGCCAGAAGTCCGGAAGAGGCAGCACGGATAGGAAGGTCAATGCAGAGGAAGCATCCTGATTTGGTATAGTGCATTGTGCATTTGATTGGATTTTCAGTTGGTCAATTGTGTTAACACGTGATGCTAGTCATGACATGCCATGCTGTGGTTCTTTATGGTTCTTAGAATTTCTCAATAAAAACAAAAAACAAAAAATCTAAGACATAAAATCATGATATTAAGTCACTAACATCTTTTACATGAAGCTAAGATTTCTGCATGCAGTGTTACTGAAGATGTTGAAATGATATTGTTCCCCAATCTTAATAAGTGACATCATGCTATCATATTAACACTTTGAAAGAAGACACGTCAAATTTCCGGGTCTAGAACAGGAGGATCCTTTGTAGAGACTGTCAAGTTTCTTGAAGAGAATGAACGCCTGTTAAACCGGGATTATCTAACATTTCGGCATGTTGACAATTACTTTTGGTTTATGTTGAAGTTGGTTCAAACTTTTCATGTGTGCTATGCAGGTAAGATGTGAGTGGGAAAGTGTAAAGATTGAAGTGATGTATAGGGCACTAAAAAGCAAGTTCTCGATATACCCACATTTGAATGCAATGTTGCTGTCAAGTGCTGGATGTGTTCTTGTTGAAGCATCGCCGCACGATCTTTTCTGGGGAGGAGGTCGGGATGGAGAAGGGCTAAATTATCTGGGCAGGCTTTTAATGCAGTTGAGATCAGAGTTTCTTGGTGAGTCTCCTACGTCCAGTTAGAGCACGTAATGCGCAGCTGTATAATTTGTAACAAATGATATATTTGTATTGATTTGATTCTCTCCTGTAACATTATTGTTCCTTTTGCAATAAAGTTGCAATTAACAGATGATATAGAACCTTCATCACCCTTCCTAATTCCTTCTCCATTTGGTTTTTCAACGTCTCAAAATGTAATTTCACTATTTAAAGTTATAAATGAAGAGTGCTACTAGACCCATCCCAGTGTCCTATTTTCCCACTCACATGATAATCCCACCCACCATAAAAAATTTAAAAAGTAAAATGTTATTTCCCCACCCACCATTATTCCCAAAATAACCATAATATATTTTTTTAAATAACTCGAATATATCTTTAAATAAATAAATCAATAAAAATAGAAAAAAAATGAAAAAAAATGCAAGACCTAAGGCCTAAACATTCATCATCTCCTTCACACCTATTACCGGCTTGCAGAGACCCTGGACCCCAAAACCACTATTTTCCTCTTTTTTGTCAAAACTGCAGATCTCACACCCAATTCTCTTTTTTCTCCATTGAAGTTTCTCGTCTTTGTCTAGCACACGCTCATTCCTTCCTCCAACCTTTCCGTCAATTCTAATCCAAATTTTTCTCAACCTCTTTCCACCAAAGATACCACACCATTATTTATTTATTATTTTTTGTTTTTTCAAAATTTTAATACTCAATTAAATAGGGGTTTAAGAGTCTTCTTTTAAAGGGATAAATATGTTATTAACATTTTTGTTAAATGGTGGGTGGAGAAATAAGACACCGCGGTGAGAATATCATGACTCTAAATGAAAATATATATGAATAAACTTGAAGAATTAAATGAACTGAAAGTAAGGAAGGACGAAGATACTTGCAGAGACATGAATTGATAAAGACGGATTTGTTTTTATATATTTTTTGTTTAGGATTTAGATGTCATTTTACTGCAGGGAAGATTTGTCACTAAAATATTCATCAAAGAGTGGGTGGAGAAATAAGATTTGTGTTTTTATTTAGGATTTAGATGCCATTTTATATTATTTTTTTACATATTCCTTCCTTTAAATTCTTCTATATCTATTGTCCAGAAGACGATATTGTATTACAAAATCGACTTTCATACTAAGTTTTATACTCATAAATATACTATATAGAAGAAGAAATTTCAGAACCGCTCCTAAGTCTATTTAGTTATATATGATTAACAAATGGTCTACATTATTGGTATACGTCATCATATAAGACTGCTTAATTTTCTCTTGTAACGCAAGTAACATATGAGTGGTTAAAATCACATTGGTAGGTAGCTAGGAGCTGCCCGAGCTACCTAATGACTTCGAATGTCAAATGAAAAGACTTTCTGGAATTAATTAGTATACTCATCCATGGAAACCGTGATTATTAATCTATTCAACTTACCGGAGTAGGGTAAAGAAGGTGATAATACAATCGACTCATGTGGTTTGATGCAGATGCTCAAGAACGAGATGGAACCAGATATTACGATTAGAAGTTTAGTGAGTAGTATCAAGATTGACTTTTTAGTGTTAAAGTATGATTTTTCGTTAAAGTGAACAATATCGAAAGTTTTTCGTTAAAGTTTCCTTGTATATATGATAGACGACGCTCAGCATTATAAATGGAGTCCTTCGAGTTCTTGTAAGTGCCTCGATGTTACAACAGAGAGGCTCATTCGGTGGGTTCGTTCGCAGGGCAAGATGGGTGTTACAAATAAATGGAGTTTGTTTTTTCTTAAATTCTTATTTGATATTCTTGTTGAGAATATAAACATATTTATTGGTCTTTGATGTAATAAAATTCTATCGGATTAAAAAAAAATGGTACGCCTTAATTGAACCTCAACAAAAGAAGTATATCTTCCATCCATTGTCCACAATTATGAAACCAATTACTTCAGTGTAATAGCGGTTTCATTACAAAAGAGACGTTACAGTACTGGGTGCTCGTACGTGGCATATACTATTGGAGAATGATTCTATTCCCTTCTAATCTCTCTTATCTTATCTTTCTTCTTATTTGAACGATTACGGTTTAGTCACGTCAATATTTTATATTAATATTTTTTTATAAATATAATAAAACAAAAAGCAATATGTGAGAGAAGAAGATGAGATAAGGCTATTTTCTTTCTAGATCTATACTTGCATTATTGATAACAAACTTTATAGGACAAATACAATATCCACCACCCATGATGTTGTCTTAACTTAATCACATATATTTAGGTGTTGAGTTTTATCCAAAAAAACTTCGGTGATATTAGAAGTGAATGCACGATATAGGATCTTATTCTCTAACAATATATATATATATATATATATATATATATATATATATATATATATATATATGTATGCATGTATATGTATGTATGTGTGTGTGTGTGTATAACGGGATCTTATTCTCTAACACTATATATAATAGTCACTCAGTATTATGGTCTGATGATATTTTTTTCCGTTTGTAAGTGAAAGGTCTTAGATTCAAATTTCATGAATGGCGAATTCGATAGCCATTGTGTAGCTTGACCAATCCTCCTCTAAGTGTAAAATATATCATTGTACTCAAAACAATATATATAATAAAATGAAGGGAGGATGAGATATTCATAAATTCATACAGCTATCATGGGTATATTATACAGCCAACAGGGATAGGCTCAGGGTATCCTTAATCATGTATCCATACCCAATAAAGATGTGCCCCCACTTCACATATAGCTAATTGATAGATTAGATATTTTGATATACTTTGTGGTTGTATTTATCAAATCAAATTATCGGATGGATGAATACGTAGATGGATTATATAGGTCATTGATCACACACCATTGAATTGAATAAGTTAAATAGAATCAACGGTCAAAATTAAAAATGAATGTGTAAAAAGTTAGAAAGGTTGATAGATTAGATATTTTGATATACTTTGTGTGTCTTTATCAAATTATTATATCGGATTGATAGAGTATGTAGATGGATCATAGTTCATAGATGAGGGGACCCCCAATTGAAATTTATTTTGAAGAAAGTGATCTTACATATTTATTAGTTTTTCACACGTTTTTTTTCTTTTTTCTTTCTATCATTGAATTGAATAAGTTAAACAAAATGAAGGGTCATAATTAAATATGAGTGCCTACAAGGCTATAAAAATTGATAGATTAGGTATTTTTGATATATTTTATGCTATCTTTATCAAATTAAATTATCGGATGCACAGAAAATGCGGATGAATCATAATTCATACATGATTAGATACACTAATATATCTCCTCCCGTTGAAATTTATTTTTAAGGAAGTGATTTTCACACACATTTATTAGTTCTTCACACACCTTTTTTTTCTTTCTAGTCATTGAATTGAAAAAGCTAATCAAATTCAACGATCAGAATTAAACATGAGTATGTAAAAGACTAAAAATGTTAATGAATTGAATATTTTGATACACTTTGTGCTGTTTTTATCAAATTAAATTATCGAATAGACAGAGGACGAAGATGGACTATAGTTCATAGATAGTGTGATACACTAATGTAGGGCCCCCAAAAAAAAATTCCAAAATTGAAATTTATTTTTAAAGAAGTGATTTTTACACGCACACTATTTTTTAAGCCAGTAAAATAAATAAGTTAAAATAATCAACAATGATAATTATGAAAGAGCATGTAAAACGCTAATAAAATGTGTATTTGTCATTTCTCTATTTTTATTTCATTGTTACTCAGTAGTCGTATTTTCCATTTTATTCATGCTACGATTCACGTGTTAATGAACGTCAAAGTTTGAAAACAGCAAACAAATAAAAGTCTTAACTTTGGGACCACTTCCACAATCATATATATTATGACTTTTTTTTGTCAAGTTGTGATTTGATAGATCGAAATTTATAAAGTTAATATATATCTCTACTAATTAATAATTTTTTTACTATTATACCCTTCTTATCAAAGCTAAATAAAATTAAAAGACATGACAATTAGTAATTACATATCACTCAAATTTTTAGTTTTTTACACGAATCTCACAGCCTGGTAAAGATAACATATCCTATTTTAAAAAATTTTAAAAATGGAGGAGGTTTTTTTCTTTAAACCCACATCTCCCACTTTAAAATCACCCCCTTAACAGCTTCTTTAAAGTTCCATCCCAATTTTTTTTACAAGTTGTTTTTTAAGAAGTGATATAAATATTTTTATAACAAATTTAAATTACACATGTATAACGTGTGCCCATATGACTAGTCATGTTGAATAAAATACTCGAGTTTAATATATATATGAATTTGTTATAACATTTTCAAAATTTTAAATGTCACTAAACTATATATTACATTGATGACTTTTAAATGCCTGGTAATGCACAATTAAGCCTTAAAGAATTAATGCTAAAAGGTTTTGTTGAAATATTTGTTGAGCTTGTACATTCCGTTTGGACTATAGTATTTTGTATTTACATCTATTGAATAAGAAGGTTATAAATAAATATTTAGTTACAATACTTATATATATTTTAATACAATTATTATCTTTCATGTGAATTGTAGCCAATTTCTCTTAAGTACGATTTAGCTATATTATTTACATATATTTAATACAGATATCATCTCGACAGTCATATAAAAGTTCATGTGAATACAAAATTCAAACTCAGCAATAGCTCAAATATGCTTTACACTGTCCTTCATAATTAGTTGTTTTAATAAAAATGTCCTTAAAAAAAAGATAAAAACTCAGTAATAGCTCAAATATGAAAACTAATTAAGCTAGCTAACCACGTCTCCACTTCCAAAACTTTGAGTCTATTGCTGTCAGTTGAAGAAATCATTGTAATTAACGGGGATTATCATGGAATCCGGATCCCACTGGATCCTCTTTGTCAGGATTCTGATGATCTGTAAATCGTGTTCGTTTGTTATATATCGTGCGGTTAGAAATTATTTTAAAATTTTTTATTTAAAATTAAACACAAATAGTACCTGAAAAAAATTAACTGCACGATATACGATGAATGAACACGATTCACAAATTCAATATTCTCACAAAAAAGATCCGGAGAGGATCCAATTGGATTATCATGTACAAACAATTTAAAAAGGTAAACTAAAAGTAGATACCAAAAACGAAGTTGTGAAAGTTGAAGTGATATGCATACACACATCAGGAAATGCAAATAACAAACCCACTTTTAAATAAATTCCCACACATTTTTGCTTACTTCTCTTTGTTTTCTCTTAATTTATTAAATCAGATAATAAAAAATAAAGAGAATGTTAGGAAGTTCAAATTTTTAAATAAAATTTGCAAATCAAATGATGTGTCACAAATAGAAAATAAGCACATTTATCAACATTTAAGTAATAATTCGATCATTAACATCCACATCATTTGGTTTATATAATTTGGTCTCCCTAGCATTAACCAAAGATTAATGCATGTGTGGTAATCATTAAACTAATTAAGATAATGATAGAAAAACCAAAATTTTAAGGGAGCTTTAATAAAACACTCCCGGTACTGTTTACTTTTAACGAAAAATCGTTTTTTTACCTTTAACTGTCACTATTCACTATACCTTTAAAAGTGGCTTTTCGTTAAAAGGAAAGTTTTCAAGCCATTTTCGTTAGTTTTCCAAAATTTAAACTAAATTTTGTGAACTAAATGATGTGGATGTTGATGATTGATTAATGTACTTATTTTCTATTGGCGACACATCATTTGATTTGTCAATTTAGTTTAAAATTTTGGTTTTCCTAACATTATCCTTAAACTAAACCTAGCTAAAAATTGTGAAGGTGGCAGCTAGCAAGACTGGGGATGGTTACGTGCTTGTCTGAGAGGAAATGGGCAGGGCAACTCGACCGTAGAGAGAGGGAGAAGCTAGTGTAGGGACGAGGGTGACCTAGTGTAGGACGAGAATAACCTCCCATTTTTTTCGTAACGAGTGTTCCCCGAGCAGCGGAGCAATCAATTTTGTTGCTTATTGAGTAGTTGCTTCGTCCCTTGCTTCCATTCACCGGTCGTTGGGGATTTGGTTGATCCTTCTTTTCTTCTGTTGCAGCGGTGTTTGCTTTCTAGAATGTAGGCCTAGTAATAGGCAAAACCGCCCCCTCTAAAGATTTAAGTAACTTGACGCAGGTGACTGAATCATGCCTTTCTCCTTGGATCCCAAAGCTGAATGCCTTTTGATTATCCGTCTCTAGGTAAATGGTGGAAAGTAGAGAGAATCGTGGTGAAGAATTCATTTTTTTTATCCCATATTAGATAGCACAAGCCCTTAGAATAAGGTCTCGATGCAAAAGAAGTGGTGGGAAATGAAGTCCCATCTGAACAGGCTGCAGAGCCACCAAAGGAGGAATGGGTGGTTGTTTGAGGCAATACTAGTTCTAGCACGCTAGCTAGCGTACTCTTTCTTTCTGCGAGTCAGACAGAAATAAAGCTAATGATGTTATGTTAAGAGAGAGATTCGTGTGAGAGATGAAGCGAATACTAAAGTAAGAAAAGGAAACTGAAACTTATACTGTTCAAGCGTATGAGAATCTTTAGTTTTTAGCCTGAGACGAAAGCATTGGGACTCATACTTGCTTGCCAGCGCTGATTGGATAGAAAACCTTCCCACCGGTGGGGGGGACAGGAAACGGCCATCTCGAGGCACATCACGACCTACAGGCAACATCGGCGAGACCTGGTAGGGCAACCCGATTGGGAGTCAGAAGATCCATAATACCTGCAGCCCCACTTACTAGCCTCTGTGATAGGATACCACTTAGGTAGATGCTAGGGATTGGTGAGTTAGGGCAGCGAGGGATGGTGTGACATGTCTAGTCATCGCATCGATAAGAACGATGACCCTTTTATAGTTCCAAAAGTAGAGGAAGCAGCTTCAGTAGCTCTATCTCTCTAAATTGCAAGAGTTTCGGTGGATGGTGAAATGTGTCGTTCGTAATGGACAGAAAGATACCACCACTTCGCCTCTTTGTTGGACTATCGGCGCAAACACAGTAGTCTCTGATCAAGACCAGGAACCAATTAGAATTTGAATCTTGATATGTCGGTGGTTTTTAACCGTAGGCATCTTGCCAGGAAGTTGGTGGGGGAAGGTATTAATTAAGATAAAGTCATCATTTCATTAGTGCCATTCTAGTAGTGGAATAGAAACCTCCGCTTGATCCTGAATCTTTTGCTCGTTTGATGGCATCCTTCGGTGATTTATGCGTAGCACATAGTTTCCCAACCTCTACATTGAAGTCTACAGCTGGGCTAGCAGCTCCTCCTGCCGCCTAGCATTTAATATTTATATAACATAACCATATTCGATTTCTGGGAGGGAGCGAGGGATCGAGAAGCATATATTGTATGCGTACGTAGATCGATCGCATAATCTCCATGTTCATGTTGGAAACTTGAAAGGAAATGCATATAGAGATATATACATGTATATGTTGATAGCTTGTCTGAAATACATATGTTTATATAAACATATGCCTCCACACACACAGTGAAACTCTCAAATCCAATACATTTTTAATCCTCTCAAAATCCTTTTGTATCTACTTAATATTAGTCTGTGTCTATATATATATATATATATATGCATATATATATATTTGGGATAAATCCTGTTTGTATATATAATGATTTGGACATCACTTAACTTGCATGAATATATATACACACACACAATGCGTGCGTAACGTGGGAGGGCAGACCATATAATTGTCCTGGAAATCAGGGTTTCTTGATCCTTATTATGTATGATCTGTACACAAAGCTGCCGAGACTGTAGGTAAAATGTTATAACCCACATGCATTAAGCGAGGTATTAAACTAAAAACTGGTGGAATATTACGCCCAAAAACTCCTTCCAATGAGTTGAGTTGAGTTGGGTCAATCAACTGCACAAATCCAGTTTTCTTTTTTTTTTTTTTTTTTGACAGGAAACATGCTTCATTAAACCAAAACAGGAACAACAAAGCAGCAGCAAGAGAGCCTACAACAGGCAACCAACAGAGACAAAGCCAAATCAAACCTAAACAGTACGGGGCTCACAATAATAGGACACTTTCACCAAGTGAAAATGTCACCCCAGTACTGAAAACAAAATAGGATTAGTGAGGACAAGGGAGGCCGTCATTGTTTAGAACGAACACCAGCGAAGATGGGGGTCGGTCAATCCAGTTTTCTTATTCTTATTCAAACAATATTATGTCTGAATCCTGATGATAGACGTGCGTCTCATGTCTCATGTCTGAATATTAATTCTATATACCAGACAAGACATCTAAAAATCTGCAACCAGACAAGACATCTAAAAATCTGCAATAAACTATGTAATGTGTGTGGAAATACATTGTTTTAGGCCATTTTCTACCAATAACAATTTTACCATAGAAATCATCTCAAAAATTACAACTCTATGATTTCTGTTAATTAATTACTTTATTAGCTGCATATCCATAAGTTTATTTTATACAATAAACTCTTTTCTTCTTTTTATTTTTATTTTTATCAAATTCTTAATTTTTTCATCTATATCCTATCCTACATTTAATTTTCAGCAAATTAAATATCATGAATGAAAACGAGTAAAATGAGAACTGTAAATTCAAACAAGAGCGACTAAGTATTATGCAATAAATAAATTATGAGACGGTACGACTGTCGTATTAAATTTTATTGATGATTAAATTTAAAAGAAAATTAACGAAAAGTCTAAATTTTTTTTTTCTTTTAATAAAAAGTCATTTTTAAAAATATAGTGAATAGCACCAAGAAAAAGTAAAAATATAATTTTTTGTTAAAAGTAAACAGTACCAAAAGTATTTCCTTAAAATTTTCTAAATTTAATTGTTCCGTTTCTACTTTCTACATATTTTTATTCTTTAATTTCTGGCTCTTCAAATTTAGTTAAGCAGTTGTTTGTTGCGTTCGCTCTGTTTTTCTCTCTCTAGAGCGTCTTTTCCTCGGTTTCTCTTTCTCTCTCTAGAAGTCAGGTCGTATTGTAAGAGCGGGTATTTTTGCAATCTTTTTATAATTCAGTTGCCGTTGGTGGTTGCGATTATTTCTCACTTTGAAAGCCTCTCTCTCTTCTTTTCTCCTTCCGTCTCTCCTTGATGTTTTTCTCTCTCTAAAGTTGGCTCTGTATCCAATTCCTCCCTTCTGATAACATTTACGAAGATGCTTGATTTATGCAGAGCCGTGACTTGAGCTGCCTGCTCTGCCCATTCGCTCTCTGCAGCTGTGCTGTAATTTTGGCATTTTCTTCTTTGGGTTCGTAGAATTCGAGCTTGAGCTGGGAAAGGAAGGACAACCCGTTGGGGTCGTGCAATTGGAGAGCTTTCTAGTCGGATTCGGGGACAATGATTCGTGGTGAAAAAGTTGGTATTCTGAATTAGATCTTCTTCCATAGATCTGCTTTCCTGATCTCAAAGGGGAAGAGAGATAGAGATAGAGAGGGGGTTATTGAAAGAGAAAAGTGTTTTCCTTTCCTGGAAAAGTGAAAAATTCAAGTGCTTGCTGGGGAATTCTGTAGCAATTTGGTCACAGATTGTAATTAAGGTGGATTAATCTGATTAAAAGTGAGTGAATTTAGTGGATTGATTTGGATGGTTAATCAAAGGCCGTGAAATTGAAGGGCGTTGGGGGTTATTAGCGACGCCGGATCCGTCGATAAAAAGAGTGCGGGGTTGTATTGCTCATCAGCTGGTCTGGAGTGCCTACTAAACATTATCAGGGCCCTGAGAATGGGTTCCTGCTTGACTGTAGAAAGCAGGAGCCCTCTGCCCGATTCGCCGTCGTCTCCCTCCTGTGGAGTGCGGCGGCGGAAGAGCTCTAAGAAGAGAATGGGGTCCAGAAATTCGTCCTTCGATTACCGCCGGGAAGAACAGCTGCACAGAATTCCCGGGAGAATGTTCCTCAATGGGTCCAGTGAAGTTGCATCTTTGTTTACCCAGCAGGGCAAGAAAGGAACCAATCAGGATGCCATGATTGTTTGGGAGGTAAAATGTTATCGTTTTTCTTTTCCTGCAGCCTAATTGATATATTTACGGATTCATCAAATCTGCATGAAAAATCTACGTGTGCAAATTTTTATTTTTTTGTATTATGATCAATCCAGCTTAAAGAAATTGTACTTCCTGTAGTTCTACTTCAAGACAGGAAAAACCATTTTCTATTAGTTGGCTGCAGTTTTACCACCCTTTTTGACCAAGGAAATTATCCAGACTAGCAAAACTTACTTCTGTGATGGCAGTTGAATTCTTTGTTTTATCATTCTCCTCAGCTACTACAAGTCGTTTGCAGAGCAAATTGGCTCACCTTCATTGCCAATGTGTTCATTACTTTACATGGACGGATTTTGGCATATATTAACCTTCGCTTCAGATAGTTTGATCCTTGTTTTCTTGTATCTGTGTTTTAAAACTGTTATATTTTGTATTCGTGTTTTGATCCTTGTTCTCTGAATGTTATGTTTTGACATTTTGCTGTGTTATATGTATCTTAAGAGGAAACATATCCAGGGGTGAACAATGTTATTATTGTCTAAACCTTTTAAATATGAATTTCAGAATTTCTGTTCGAGAAGAGACACAGTTTTCTGTGGTGTTTTCGATGGGCACGGTCCATTTGGTCATATGGTTGCTAAAAGAGTGAGGGACTCTCTTCCTCTGAAATTGAGTGCAAACTGGGAAGTGAACATAATCAATGATAAAGTTCACAAAGAGATCAGCCTCAACACTGCAGGAAGCTTGAATTCAGATGATACTGCTTTTGTATCTGTTGATGAAGATCTCAGGCCTTCCGTGGATGTTGATGAAACAGAAAAAAACCCTGAGATCCTTCAGACACTGAGAGAGTCATTTCTGAAGGCTTTTAAAGTTATGGACAGGGAGCTGCAAACGACACCAAGTATTGATTGCTTTTGTAGTGGGACAACAGCAGTAACTTTGATTAAACAGGTGCTTTCGTATCCTTTGCAAACTTGTTCTAATTTTTTTTTGTGGGTGATATGCTCATCTTGATCATGCATGTATTGGCGTGTTTCTTAGGGTCAGGATTTATTCATTGGAAATGTTGGGGACTCCAGAGCCGTTCTGTGCACGAGAGATAGAGATGACACTCTAAGTGCAATTCAGTTGACTGTGGATCTCAAACCAAGTCTTCCAGGTATCACTCTCTCTCTCTTCTTGGCTTCTCCTTTCTCGTAATAGTTTTCAGTTTGCTAGTTTTCAAATTTGGTTTATGATTTTGGCAGGACCTGACCTGGTCAAATTTCTAATGATGCTCGATACATGAAAAAAATGTATTTCATATCTGAACATCTTCTTAACACAACAAAGTGTTTTGGGAACTTCAATCACACCCCGACATGAATATTTTCTTTTAACTATAATTCTACGCCAAAATAAACACTCTTTATATTGGCATAGGATTTATATTAGAATTATGACTATATTCAATTAAATTTTTTTAGTTTCTGGATCTATATATGAAACTTGGGACCAGAAATACAAAAATAATTTCTCATAAATGATAGAAAGTGAATTTTCCCGGTACATTGGATAATGGCTTTCGTCTACCTGCAATAGTAAACAGGGAATGCTCTGTGGTGAACTGTGGTCTGCTTGCTAGCTTCTTGTGATTAAGTTGTTTCTTAGTTCTTACCTGCTTTTCCCCTAAATCTTCCTCACTAACAGCGGAAGCAGAGAGAATACGGAAGTGTAGAGGGCGCGTTTTTGCTCTTCAGGATGAACCTGAGGTTGCTCGAGTCTGGCTGCCAAACAATGACTCTCCTGGTCTTGCCATGGCACGTGCTTTTGGAGATTTCTGCCTCAAGGATTTCGGCCTCATCTCTGTGCCAGATGTATCCTATCGGTATCTCACAGAGAAGGATGAATTTATAGTCCTGGCGACAGATGGGGTATGTAGCCAGCTAATTTTAGCTATTTTCTAAAGAGATATATAACATTTCCCTTTCCTTCCCCCCTCCTATTCCTCCTTGTGCTCTTCGAATCTAAGATTAAAACTTTTTTGGCAGATTTGGGATGTTCTCTCTAACAAAGAAGTGGTAGACATTATAGCAACAGCCCCTGCTCGTTCTTCTGCAGCTCAAGCACTGGTAGAGACAGCAGTTAGAGCATGGAGACAGAAGTACCCAACTTCCAAAGTAGATGACTGTGCTGTAGTTTGTCTCTTCCTTGACTTAGACTCAAACATAGTATCAACTGCTGCTAATAACGGGTTGAATGAGAAGGAGCAGCCAACTACAGCAGATGAGGTAAATGCTGAAGATCTCTCGGAGACAGCTTCTTTGGTTCGCACGGGGACTGTCCGAACTGCCGAAGAGATCCTTGCAGACGAGGAAGAAGATGAAGAGGACGAAGAAGACGAAGAAGAAGGAGGAAGAAAGGAGAATGCTGCAGAGGAAATGAATTCGGAACCAGGTGTAGAGTGGTCAGCTCTGGAAGGAGTTTCTCGGGTGAACACATTATTGAATCTGCCTAGGTTTACGCCCACAAAAGAAGACAAGAAGGTGTGGAAGAAGGTCTGAATTCCCCCGTTTGTTTCTCATATCATATATTGATTTCATAATTGTTTTGTATTATTTATTCTTTTGCTTTGTCTATGTTATTCTACAACACATAAGTGATTTGTAGGGTGAAATGAAAATTAAAATTTTGACCGGAGAGGTGGTGTCAAAATCCATTATATTAGCAATGACTGGTGTGAGAGGGATCCTCCCGAGTATATTAGCAATGTCTGGGGAGATTGGAATATTTTTTTTGTGTAAAAATCCAACTCTCCGACTCTTTTTTCTTTCTTTGTTTTGAAGAAATTCATGTATTTCGATGTGTGGATAATAATTTTGTGAGAATGAACGAACGAAGTTTCATCTTAGTTTTCAGCTTGACTTGTCTTGTTTTTGTACTTGAAGAAGTGCCTGTCATGTTCAGATGTGCAGTAATATGTACATATTTGCAATTGTAATGTTGCCCCAGTTGCAACTTGCAAACAAGATATTTTATGAACAAGCTTTTCTTGTTATCATAAAATTGTGTGTTGTTGGTTAGTTTTGAGTTTTGAATTTGCATTTAATTTGGTAATTGATTGGTGGAGATAAATGTAGTGTGCATCTATACTCCCGAGATTTTTCTAGTATGCTTTCAGCCATTAGAGTCCTAGTCAAAGATTCAATGATGGCTTCAAAAAAAAAAAAAAAAAAAAAAAAAAAAAAAAAAAAGATTCAATGATCAAATATCTAACGGTAAAAAATCCTAGTGTATAAGAGATTTCGGATCAAAGTAGAATTTTGTTCATATACTCCCTCCCTCCCTTGTGGTACTTCACTAGTTGGCATCATCCAAGTTGCCCTAAAGTTGGTGGGCTGATGATGTTATTCATTGATTCCTTTTGACTTCAGGGAGCAACGGCAAAGCTTTGTATTTTCAGAATATCTTTGTCATAATCTAAACCCTGAATGGTAGCATTCATTCATCAGGACCATCACTGAACTGACCTTAACTACCAAATTAAGCACAACACAAATTGAATTTTTCAGAAAGACACACACACACACACATATATATTATGGTGAGGATTGATTGGAATCTATTTATACAACGACAACGTCGGTACTTGAGTTGACAGAGATATTTATGATGGAGGGTTGTTTTCAACGGTTTAACGTTGAGGAATTAAATTTGATTTGCAAAAGAAGATTATGTCCGTCTCACTCACAAATAATGAAACTAATGACAAGAAGATATTTCCTAGATTTTATCGTGGACAATATCATACGTGCATCAATTGGCTTGAGGTTAAAGGGAAGGGAGGGCAAGACTACTAGTATGTTTTCCTACATTGATCCCAAAAAAGAAGAGAGAACATGTATGAAATTCTTGGTTGAAACTCAATGAGGAATAAAAGTTGAAACTCAATGTAGTACTCTTTCAACAAATGGAAATATAGAGAACGAAAGGAAAATGTGATGAAAAGTGAAAAGTGAAAAGTGAAAAGTGAAAAGTGGAAATGAAATGGCAGCTGCTTGAGCTTGGTCAACGTCGTCGTATTATTGTCAGTCAAATGCGTATTCCGCCCAAAAAGCGTTGGAAGAAGTCGAGTGCCTCCCGCGGCTTGTACTCTGGGACAGTGTGTCCAGCTCCCTGCATATGTTCACAGATTTATCTTTAATTTTGAAGGAAAGAAACATGTATATATAGCAATATTAATGTGTACAGCAGGGGGACTAGAGACCTTGATGGTGAGAAAGGTGAGGTTGTTGGCATATCCTTGTAAGTAGCCGGCAACTTGGTTGTCAGAGGAGAACCAAGGTCTCCATTCATCTACAATCTTATATCCAAGTGATGCAGTCCAAGCCTCGCTCCCAGTGTACGGAACACACATATCATGGTCTCCACTGCAACATTAATTGTTTTTATTAATTAGCTTAATCCATATACATTTCACTTTAACTTAATTAATTAGGACTTGATCAATCTGTTAATATATTATTAAATACCTGTAAATAAGCGCTCTGTAACCTTGGGTTGTAAGATTTTGGTGGTAAGGGATCATGCTTCCAGCATCGCGTGAATAACTTATTCTATCTGAGCATAACTCCCATGGACCAGCCACACTTTCCTGTCATACGTCATTCACTCATTCATTCATTCATTCCTTTCTTCTTTCTTTCTTTTAACTAGATCATTAACTTCTGCAGAAAAAGAAAAATCAAGCAAGCTTACTGGTTGTGCATGAATTGCTTTCCTAACTTTTGGAGTGTTCAGCCATAGCGTTGCAACTTCGTCATTCTGCAGAGAAATTATTTAATACCAAAATAATTACTAAATTTTTTTATCTAATCTAATTAAAATTGAGTTTTAAGAGTAACTTACTATACAAGGAACACTGGAATCCAGTGTCTTTGCGAGCTGAGGCCACGATGGGACAATGCCGTCTTCTACATTTGCTCGAAAAGGCCAAGCTCGGCCAAACATCCTTTTCCTCACTCCCAGAGGCTTCTCTGACGTCTTCCCCAATTGCTGAAAGCTTAACGGTAACCTGCTTGTTTTATTTCCTTTGGAATTTTTGTTATTATCAGTTCCGGGGCCATGGTAACAAGGCTCAAGGATGTCGTAGAGGTTTAGTTCGTCAAGAGCCTAATTAATCAAATAGCTGAGTTTAGATTACAATTAACAATGTGACAAGTTTGAATCTAATTAAATTGAATAAAAGAGCTAGAATTGCACCCTGTCAAGTGGTTGAAATTTTTCTTGGCATAGACTACGATTGGAAGGAGGAACATTAAGGAGGTCAGTACCACATGTGGCAACAACTTCCTGCAACATAGAGGCATCTCAGATATTTGCCTCACGAACTTCTGACAGTGGAAATTCAGCAAGGAAAACCGAAAACGAAAACATAATGTGTGTGAGTTAACTAATTGATCAGTACTCTAGCCAGAAAGCCACCTGAAAGATTTTTTCTGAAATGAGAGCCATCCCGTGAGCAAATGGGACCAAAGCATTGGCATCGAAACTTCGGTCTGTGACTCCATTCCCCACCAGGTAACCCTGATCACACACATTACAAGTTTAACTACAATTAACGCGACGAAACGAATCAGTTTATATATATAGCTTAATTTTCTCAAGTCGACTTGACAGAATACGCACCTTGAGATTTAGAGTTGGTTTTGTTCCACTGTTTATACCTATACATATATGGAGAAAATACAGTAGATAGTTACACACCAGAAATTAAATCCAACAAATACATTATATACATATGCAATTTGTGTAATGTTGTATTTATGTAAATACAAATAAATTAATTAGATATACCTTTTGCAATTTGAGAAGCAAGAGTTGGCACGTAGATTCCAGCATAAGACTCTCCCGAAATATACAACGGATTTGGTTGAAACTCTGGAAATTGCCGAAACCACTGTGATTGCATAAACAGTACAGAATTCTTAGCAACAAAATAGAAGAAACAAAAGAAAAAGAAAATATATAGCATCACAGGACAACATTTTTAATCCCCTTTATAATCAATAAGCATATGATGATATGTAATATGATATTGAGGAGTAGATTAATTAATTAGAAAAACAGATTAATTACCTGGAGGAGAAAGGCATGGGTATCAAGAGCAGTCTGGATATCCCCAGTGATATATTTAGTTTGGTTTTGAGAGTAAGAAAATCCAACACCAGCAGGAGAATCCAAATAAATTATGTTGGAAACCTGATAATTAATTAATTAATTGGTTATTAAATTATGCCCAATAAAAAAGATAACGACGATAAAAATTAGTAAAGGGAAAACATGGTAGGCTGTCCATATAAATAATGTTTAATTAGACCTACCTTGGACCAGCTATAAGGATTAAGATGCAAAACAGGCAATGCTCCTTTAGGTTTTCCTTCTGCAAAATTGAATGGTCCTGCATATATACATAATTAATCAAGTAAATTAACCTAAAATATGATCTCATTTTCAAAGTTAATGATGTCACATCAATTTTTGGCCAAAGAATAATAAGATTTTGTCACATGTCGCATATTCTAGATGATGATGTCAAAGAGTTTCTTATGATCAACATCTAGTAGCGGCTCTTTATTTTTGTAGTTATATACTTATATTCAAAATAAATTAGCAGACAACAAGAAAAGACAGCAATTCAATTGTGTGGTGCCAATCTGCATTCAGCTGAAATGGACAACACACTTGCACTAGTTGTTAGAGTTGGTCTATGAATTATGCTTCCAAGGCACATATTATCTATCAGTTACAGTTCCCCTGATGCACACCAAGTAACTGAAGACAAATATATATATATATATATATATATATATATATATATATATATTTGAATTTAGTGTAAGAGCGGGGAATAAATAGATCTGGTTTTAATATTTTAATCTCAATTTTTTATATCAAATCTAATGGTTTTACTGTTTTAATCTTAAACACGAATCTTGACCCGGTGTGACGACGGGAAGGAAGAAATTATTGTAATTTGTGGAACAGAAGTGGTCTTTTTATCCAATCGTCACACCCGTGAGCAAGCTAACGGGCCCCACTCGAGAAGAAGGGCATATACAGTGAAACACATCCACCAAACGTTTCTAAAAACGTGTAGCAGCCGAAGCATCTCATGCAAAAGCATATATATAGAGACACTAGTCGTCCAGCTATTATATTATTATATATAAGATAAAATGGGAAAGAAAAACAAACTTGTGGTTGAACAGAAATCACCTAAGTACATATATATATATTATTGAAAAAGATATAGAGAGAAAGAAACTAAATGATTCAAGTAGCAGTAGTGGTGTACGTAGAAGAAAACATAAAAAAGAAAGAAAGAGATCTAGTGGAAGACTGAACATGTACGGTAGGGATTAGTTACCATGTTCATAGACAAATCCGTCGAAGCTAGAGCAGCCGGGTCCACCATTGAGCCACAGAACAACCGGATCACTTGCTGGGTTCCCTTCTGAAACTACGAAGTAATAGAAAAGATTCTTTCCATCTATGCTAATATATCTACACAATATTCAACAAATTCCCATCAAATTAAAAGCAGTAGTTCTAACATATAGAGATATATAAGCACAATACGTATATGTGTGTAATTATATAACTGAATTACCCAGAGTAGTGCTTGGATGGAAAGGCAGCATTAAAACCAGGAAGATGAGTGACAAGAGAGCTTTGAGGGGCGGCCTCAATGATGACGACCAAACTCACAAAAAGCATGCAGCAGAGTGAGAGTACTGAGAATTTGGCCATGGCCGCCATGCCTCCTTCCTTGTATTAATCAAGAATTTCACAAGGACCTGCAGTTTCTTAGTAATAAACTTATTACTGTGTTGATATATATATATATAAAGAAGATGGAGAGGTGATAAAATCAATGAGAAGAGAACTCTGTATATACAATAAAATTATTTATAGACAAGACATTCGATACATGGAGGGTGGAAGAAGAACAAGGCCAATATCAATTTTGGGTCAAATTACAAAGAAATTTTTTTTGGCATAGAGATAAAGTCAAAAACAACTGTCACCAAAAAGAAAGAAAAGAAGACAAAGGAGGACCATGCAATATATATATTAAAGGGCGATCCCAAACCATAAGACTTTTCGCTTTGCGAAAATCAGAGAGAACGTCTAAACAATATGTATGTTAAATCGGCTAATACTTTTGTATAATATATAATTAAGTTGAGCTCTGACCAAAATAAAGAACAAATTTTCATAATACTAGCAAAAGAGGTGAAAAATTAAGCTATTTAATTGACCGGCGAAATTATATACGAATATATATTACATTATTGTTAGTAAAAAAGCGTTTGTGTTTGGATGAAATCGTTCGTTGTAAACAAGAGTCGAAGAGAGAAACTAATTAACTGGCAGAGAGAGAGGATTGAAGCAAGCTATGCTTTACGAGGGAGTGATTAATATTAATATATGATAATTGATTTAGTGGCGATGGATACAACATATAATACACACACCTGCCGGGCTGTGCTGTGCTGTGCGGATACTGCGATATTAGATTTGTAAATTGAAGGGAAGGGAAAATGATGAGTAGGAAATGAAGATCGCCGCGTGAAATCCAATGAAAGAAGGAATATTGCCCAAATTCTAGTGCCTACACTGCACTGCCGGCACTTAAGGTATTACTTACTACTAGGATTAGGATATATATTATATTTCCTGCAGTAGGATATCTCGTCGCCGAACCTAATTAAGGAATTAATAAACTAAAATAGAAATTGGAAGATGGGGGAATTTTGTTTTTGTGGGAATTTTATGAAATTAGGGTAGTGTGAGTGGAGTGGAGCCTAAAACCAAGCAAGGTATAATATAATGATGATGTTGATAAGGAAGGTGATAATTTTATTTAATTTCCTCACTGAGTGATTAATAATTAAGTAGTAGGTAGTGGTGAAAATGATGCATCTTGAACGAGAGATCGATTAGGAAACAAAACGTGCGGTCTCAAACTTTTCTAATGGTAGAGAATAGCAAGAGTGAGAAACGTAGATATATTGCCCTTTCTAATTCTGTAATACGAATGTGAGAGAGATCGGTAGGTTTCAAGTTACTATCAACCCCACCACTCTCTAATATAGACTCTAACCACCACGGGGTGGCCAGTGGTTAGGGTGAATTTCAGACCCGTATTTAATACAACTCGTCTTAAGTTCGATTCCTGACCCTGGTAAATTACACAATTGCGAACATAAGGAGACTGAAATATCTTCGTGAATTTTCTTGGCCCTCAAAAAGATAGATTGTCGTGGCTTTGCCACCAAATGGTGTCACATCCCAGACCGGCTCCGCCGTAGCACAATATTGTCCGCTTTGGGCCTTAGCCACGCCATCACGGTTTTATTTCTGGAAACTCACACGAGAACTTCCCAGTGGGTCACCCATCCTGGGACCGCTCTCGCCCGAACTCGCTTAACTTCGGAGTTCATCGTGAGTTCCCAAAAGGCCTCGTGCTATATGAAGGTGCGCATGTACATATAAGGCACATCACCCCCTCTCTGTTGGTCGATGTAGGATGTTACAATCCACATCCCTTAGGGGCTCGACGTTCTTGTCAGCACACTCGCACTACACATCAGAGTGGCTCTGATACCATTCTAGTCTTGGCTTTGCCGTAACACAATATGGCCACGTGTTATATGAAGGTGGGCATGTACATATAAGGCACATCACCCCCTCTTTGTTGGTCGATGTAGGATGTTACAATCCACCTCCCTTAGGGGCTCGACGTTCTTGTCAGCACACTCGCATTACACATTAGAGTGGCTCTAATACCATTCTAGTCTTGGCTTTGCCGTAACACAATATGGCCACGTGTTATATGAAGGTGGGCATGTACATATAAGGCACATAACCCCCCTTCCGTTGGTCGATGTGGGATGTTACAATCCACCCCCCTTAGGGGCCTGATGTCCTCATTGGCACACTCGCACCACAAATCAGAGTGGCTCTGATACCATTCTGTCACATCTAAGTCTCAACTCTGCCGTAACACGATATTGTCCGCTTTGGGTCTCGGCCACACCCTCATGGTTTTGTTTATGGGAACTCACACAAGAACTTCCCAATGGATTACTTATCCTAAGATTGCTCTCGCCTGAACTCACTTAACTTCGGAGTTCTGACGGAATCTGAAGCCAGTGAGCTCCCAAAAGGTCTCGTGCTATTTGGAGGTGGGCATGTACATATAAAGTACATCACTCCCTCTCCGTTGATTGATGTGGGATGTTACAGCTGGTCCTTTTTCTCTAGAAAAAAAAAAAGAGACTTACATTCTTAGGTGATGATGTTGACATCTTTTTCATCTTCGAAACTAATATATTATGGGGTGTGCTATCCACACACCCCTTTTTTACTTCTCACACACCTCTATTACTTTATGTCCGTTAGATCTTCTTCAATTCATCCGATCCGACAGTCGAAATCCAAAAAGGTGTGAGAAAAGTAAAAAGGGGTGTGTGGATATCACACTCCTATATTATTAGAAGGATGATCGAGCCTTTTAGTTATGCGTGCACACATATATAAACTTGTGAAAATTAGTTTGAGGATCCTACCTTTGTGAGTCACATGAATTATATGATCTATATTCCTGAGTTATTGGTGGTAAAATGGAGCCCTCTCCGCCACATTATTTTCAAAAGAAAAATAAAATGTACAAATTTTTTCTTCTTCTATACATCCCTTTTCTGGGCTTAAAACGTAATAGTTTGAGTAAATAAATATATGAAATGAGAACACATTGGTTGAAAATTTCTTCTTCCACCATTTATGGTGTCAAAATCATCAATCACTCACATTTTCAAAATCAAGCCCTTACATCATATATTTTCCGATGCATAAGAGTGTCAATCCATTTAATTACCTTTAATGTGTCATAGTCGATCTAAAGTAATTTTTCAACAACTTGAATCGAATTGTAACAGCCCGTCCTGAGAAATATTTATCATTAACGTGAATTGACTAAAATACCCTTGAACGTTGAGTGCACGTTTGTGAATTTTGCTAAAGGTTCTGGTCCAATTATACAATTTCTTTTATTCTGGGGGCCAATGAGAAGTTGGGAAACCTTTAGTTGTGATTGGCTGGTGACATTTTGGACCACACACTCACCTTCTCGCTCTTTCATTTCCGTGCTCTCTCTCTCTTTCTCGAACTCATTCTCCCTCTTCCCTCTACGTACAGATAAGCATAAAAGAGACCCAACTTTGCAGATCAACGTAGAAAAGGAGTTTTTAAGCTCACAGGGAGCTTAAAGAGGTCCTTACGAAGCTCAGAGTGCTTCGTTGGAGGTTTTTGGACGTCGGGTTAGCGAGATTGACGAGTTTCAATTTTTGGCCGGACTTTCGAGGTTTTTTCCTATGAATCCCCGACGAGTTGGGGGTCAAGGTAGGCGAGACCTATCCAGAGGACGAGCGTAGCCAGGCTAGGTGTGGGGGTTACGACCCGGCTACATACCAGTGAGTGGGCTTTTGGTTTTCCGTATATACCTATATACTTACTGTTTTTCCCAGAAAATGAATTTGAATGATTATATGATTTGAAACGCCATGCAAAGTATCTGCCTATTTTATTATGCATTCATTGTCGCATATATTTATGATTAGTGCTGTGGACGCACAGGTAAGTGTCAGGTAAGTTTATATAATGAGAATGATGAATATGATGATAATGATGTGATGAGAGCTCATAAACTTGCACATTGATATTAGTGCTCCCGCCCAGAGTTAGGACATAGTCCTTCACGTGATGTTCACCTCCCGCACCGTATGCTCGCCTTGGATCTAAGTTAGGTGCACAGTCCTGTCGTATAGACCACTATAAGTGGGTTCGACTCGTAGGTGACCCGTGATTATTCGTATAATCTTCACGTGATCGTAGCACTAGAGCATATTTATTATATATTCAGTTATGATTGTGCAGACCACTGGAGGTGGTATTGATTGTGTGCAGGATATATATACATGATATGATTGAGATTGAGTATGAGCTATATATATATTCAGCTGAGGGCTGATTGATACCTGACATATGTACTTGGTCATTGAGTTACGATTAGCATTCAGTGGTAATACTTTGGCATGTCATATATGTTTTCATGGCATGATTTTGAGATTATATGTATATGATTATATACTTTATTTCTAGGAAATTATACAGGTTTTACGGAGATGGGTTACAACTTTTGAGAAATGAATGATTTTGAAAAGATTTGTTTTTGCCCACTCACGCTTTTGTTTTTCGCCCCTCTAGGTTCTAGGTAGTGTTCCTTGGTGGCTATGAGGTTTCCAGCGGCAATTCTGACAGACTACTCATTATGTAGGACACTCTTTGGTGTTATTTGAACTTATTTATCCTTACTTGACTGCATTAGACTATTTATGCTCTGGTTCTGTAAAAGCACTATAATTCTCACACTAGCACATTACCTTAGCCTGGACTGCTAGTTGATTTGGTTTTAATTCGTTCGTATTTTCTATTATTCATTTTGCTTCCGCACTGTGCACATGGTTACGTCACGCTCACGTGACGGCCAGCAAGCCTTGATTTAGGTCGGGGTGTGTCAGAATTACATGTTTCTTAGTTTCTTATTTTCTTAAAAAAAAAAAAAACTAGGTTAGGAACTTGAGGGTACGTTTGTTGCACCGGACTGTCTCGAACTGGACTAGCTACAGGGACTAAGCTGGACTGGCTTAGACTAGACTAAGCTGTACTAGCTTAGTGAAGCGTTTGGTGTAGTGTCGGACTAAAAAAAAGGATAATAACAAACTACAATATTATATTTTTTTAATTCATATATAATAATATTATACTAATTAATTCTACATTTTTATTCTAAAATACTCTCCCTCTCTCTGAAAGCCTCCATTATTTTTCTCCCTCTTTATCCCCCTTGTTCTCTCCGTCCCATGCCCTTCTTCCCTCCCCACGCTCTCCTTCCCTCCCCTATTTTTTCCAATTAATTGCCAAACAAATTTCTGCAAAACAAAGAATCAAGCTTGGTTTTCAGGTTTTTGTTAGGTGCAAGATTCGAATTAGGGAGAGCTTTCCAAGTCTGTGGATTCAATCGGAGGCGCAAGTTTGTGGAGCGGCGGAACCGGTCTATAGTGATGCCTGGCGAGTTGACCGGTGATTAGTCGAGGTTTGTGGAGTCAGGGAAGTGAGAGACAACAATGGCTTGGATTTCCTGGATCTGTTTCTGTCAAACCCAATATTGCAGACTTAGAGATCCTCTGAGATGGAGAAGAGGGAGGAGAAAAGAAACGAAGCAAGCAACACGAGGTGAAGCCTGAGGCGAAGAACAAAAACGGAGGTGAAGCGAAGAATAGAAACGGGACTACAAATCCCCTCGTTTTTGGTGGCTCTCGCTAAGCCCACCTAGCGAAGGATTTAGTCGGCACGAGTCCGGCTTAATCCCATTAAACACAATCCCAATTTATACCAAACACAGGACTACTAATTCTAGCTAAGTAGTCCAGTCCAGTGAAACTTAATCCTGCCAAACAAACGCGCCCTGAGAGATATTTGAAGGGAGATTGAAAAGGGAAAAAAAAGAAGGGAGAATGTTGTTTGCATTCATTTTATCAATATACAGTTCCTTTGAGCTCCTATATTATACTAGAATTGTATTCTTAGAAGAAAACAGTATTAAACTTTAGGATATTATTTTTTCATATAACGCTAATATAAAATAAATAGAAACTTCATTTTAATTCTTGGCAAATATGACTTTTATATTAAAAATATGAGTAAAATCAAAATCTAATTTTAGTTCATTGATACATTAATAACCTCATTTTATTAATTATATTTTGATTTTTTTAATTATTTCTCTTTTTCTTCCTAATTTTTAATGTATTAATTTTATTTCATTATAATTTTTATTTTCATTTCATTTATCGTTATAGATTTTGTTGTAAACATTTAGATAAATTAATTTTTGTTAAACAATATATTTTGATTTACTTTGTCTTCTTCATTTAGATACATTAAATTCATTATTATACATTTTAGTGCATACATTTAAGTACACATATTTCGGAACAGATATTTTGATACAAACATTTAGGTACATTAATTCAATATAATAATTTCGTTGCACATATTTCGGTACACACATTTAGGTACATTAATTCAATATAATGCATTTCGGTGCATATATTTCGGTTTATACATTTCTATACTAACATTTAATTACATTAGTTCAATATAATACATTTCGATACACACATTTCAGTACTAACATTTAGGTACATTAATTGAGTTTTTCAAGTTTGAAGAATGTTAAATAAAATTAATAAATTTAAAAACTCTTTTTTGGTCAAAAAATAAATTAAAATTTGTATATCAATGAATTTAAATATTAAATGTGAGACATTAAATAAAATGCACATTAATTATTTTAAATTAAAGACACATCAAAAAATTATAATCAATATGTAATCTAACATCAAGTTTATTTTAAATTGTAATCTTTTTCAATGATGAAACTTAAAAAACCCCTAAAATAAATATACGTTCTTTTGTATATGTGGAGCGGTCGACATTTCCGCCCTTGCTGAAGAACGCCCTTGGCACTTGGCGCCGTACAAGTCAATGATTGAGTCAAAGGTAGCTGACATGGCAAGATCCGAGTGACTTTGCGTTGCAACTCCAAAGACCACAGAAGAAGACCCCAAAAACCTTATCCAAAATAATTAAAAAGAGAGGCTGTAATTCTATCCTCCTCTATCTCTCTATGCATGCATGTGCTTACACTCTCTCCCCTCTCTAGCAGCAGCAACCAATGTGGATATTATGGGCAGGACCAGTCCTAGTACTGGCAGGGAGCAGAGAACCCAGAGATGAGTGCCTCCGTTTCCATGACTGCCCTCGTTGCCTCTAACTCCGCTGCTGCCGCCGCCACCAGCACCCTCCACCGCAAAACTACTAGTTCCGCCACTATCACCACCACTACTAGTACTGCAGCTAAACGAACATTTTTCACCTCCACCTCCAATTCCAAGCCTAATTTTACTGCCTCCTCTTCCTCCTCCTCCCACTACCACCACCCTTTCATAATGCGAGGTACCTACTTAATTACCCTTTCATTTGCAATGATCTCTCCATTCTAATTACATCTCATGTTCTATATTTATGCCACCACTTAGTTCATTTGGATTCTAGAAATACAATAAATAAAAAGAGCAGCTAGAAACAACTTTGACATCTAATTAATCAGCAGGAATGGGAACTCTTAACTGTTACTCCAAATTTCTTATTAGAGGTAGAGGTAGAGTACTGTCTCAATTCACATCACATGTAAAATTCATTTGATTGAATTCATCAACTGATTGCAAGTGGCCTTTTACCACAGTAGTAGAAAGAAGTTAAGCCCTTGCATGATGGCGTGGGTTCAAACTCAGTCGGTGACTAATCTAACAAAATCTATCGTTTGACAAAAAAAAAGAAAAAAAAAAAAATCAGCATCTGATTCAACTGATTATACTTTTTCCTCATTAACTTATTCTGTGAAACATAATTTAACTACCGTAATAAAAGTTTGTGTAAATCAATTGCTTGTAACTCATCATGTGGCGGGGTGCATGCAGTAACAAATGATCCGACTAGTAGTAGGAGCACTAGTGAATCAGAATTGTCGACGACGGATAAAAGAACAGAGGCTGATAGGATTGTTGATGGATTGAACTTTGGGGAGCTATGCAATGAGTTTGAGTGCATTAGTAGCCCCTTGGTGGAGTCTACAGCTCGACAACTTGTACGCGATATCCTTGAGCTACGAGAAGGCAATCGTGCCCTTGGAACCTTTGCTGTTTCTGTTAAATACAAGGTATACAATTAATACTTAACATGTAATGTAGTGTGGTATATGTGCTTATATAGACTCGGTTAGAAGTTCTAGTGCTTTTATATGCGCTCAAGCGCTGAGCAGTTAAAGATTTGTTATTCTAGGACCCAGTTAGAAGTTTTAGCGGACGTGACAAGTACAAGAGACCGCTATGGATAACCAGTGCACTAGAAAATCCCTCTGTGGTGAGTCTTCTGAGTTCATCTTATTCCTTTTGAAATTTCTTTTGTAACAATCCACAGAAATGCAAGATAAAAACATCCTTGGTTGTTTTTCATATGAACAGAGTGTGCAAGAAATGAGCATGTTATCGACGAGTGTCCTGAGTATCAAGTGGACAATCAAAGGGAAGGCGAAGAACATTATAGGGGGAGATTTGATCATAAGAATAAATTCCCAGTTCACTCTAAACCAGATAAGTGGCCAAGTCACTGAACATGAAGAGTTTTGGGATTTATCAGCTTCATCAGCCATTGCGAAATCATATTTCTGGACATCACGCCGTCTTTATGCTACAATCGAGGGTGGAAAAGACTTGGTTGATCTTGCTAAAACCATTTCCAGCAAGTTCCCTAGACAAAAACAGAACATGGAAATTTATCCAGACCCTTCCGGTGATCCAACGAAGGTTAGTAATTAAACAAACGAAACACAAATATTTTATTCATTCTTACGCTAAAGATCCTTCCTTTTTTTTTAAACTTTTATATATATTTTAAATTTCTATCGATTGACGTATTGTTTGCATGCTAATTTGATTCAGTTCTTTCAAAGGGATGACGGTTTCCAGAGAGATGTATACCAAATTGGACTGTTTCTGGCACTGGTTTATTTTGTTGTACAGCTTTTGAAGACAACCTTGTAAAGTAATGTAGGCAGTACATATGTAATATATTTGAATAAGGTAAACTTTGCCTACTCCTCTAATAAAGTTTTCTTTTTTGGTAAGAGACTGATAATAAAATATTTCATATGAGGGAAAGAACAGAAAAAAAAAATATAAAAAAAAATATCAAAGGTGAAAGACAATAATAAAATAAAAGTTTGCCTACTTGGTTTGTCTAGTGCATTGGAGCATGACATCTTTTTTCATAAGGCAATGAAGTATGCAATTTGTCACGTTAGCTATTAGGGTGCGTTTGTTGCACCGGATTATCTCGGACTGTATTAGCTTTAGGGACTAAGCTGGACTGGCTTAAACTAGACTAAGCTAGACTGACTTAGTAAAGCGTTTGATGCAGTGTCAGACTAAGAAGCAGAATAATTAACAAATCCTAATATTATATTATTTAATTCATATTGTTAGTATACTCCATTCTTTTTTTTTTTCATAACAATTCTCCATTTTTCTATTCTCTCCCTCCCCATCTTTTTTCTCTGTCCAAAGCAACCCAGTCGCCAGATCATCCCAATCACCATCCAAACCTAGAAATAGAATCTTGGCCTCTTTCTGCCACAACCCGTAAAAGCAGTCCATAAAAAACATGGCGGTAGTTGATTCTTCTCTAGGAGCAAATTGGTGGAGTAATGAGTGAAAGACCAAAATACCCACAACGAATCGAATGAGGAGAGATCGAATTCAAAAGCTGTTTGGTGAAGCGTTGCAAGTCCTTTAAATCTGTGTTTGAAAATGGTTTTGGGTGAGCGAGATTGGGAGTCGATGAAGCCGAGGAACTAAGCAGAGAAGTGTTGCCTCTCGACAACGAGCTCAGCAATAAAGCATCATGGGGATGGGTGAATATGAGGTCTCGTGATTGTGGGTTCAAGGCGATGAGGGAGAGTGGTGGTCGACTAGTGGTGTAAGAGGGAGAGCGGGAACAATGTGGTTGTAGTCTCGTGAAACAGAGAGCAGAGAGGGGTATTAGCTAGTCCCATGGTTTCCGCGGACTCTCACTAAGAACCTCTAATGATGTCCTTAGTTTAGGCTAATCCCAGCTAGTCTCATTAACATTAGTCCCGTGGAACAACAAACACATGAATGGACTAATAGGTAGTCTAATATGGTCCAATGAGGGCTAGTGAGGGTAAACAAACGCCCCTTTATAGTACAATTTTATCTATAACATTTGCCTACAGCAATGAAGATGCTTTAAGAACTCAAGGGCTTTTTTAGTTGCTTGCTTTGAGACCTTGGAATCTCAGTGTCGGCCCTGAGTACGACATAATTTTTTTTGTTATTTTGTTGATAATTAATTAGAGAAAAATACAACCCCAGTATAGTTTATTAGATAAGTGACGAGATATTAAAGAAATTCAACAAGAAAATAGACCAGATGTGGAATGGAAAGGTTTGAGAAAAAAGAAAAAAAGAAAGGGTGACGGGAAAGAAGGACGAGTGCAAGAAAAAAAGTGAATTAAAACACAATTAATGATAAAGGAGAGAGAAAATTCTACAAATAAAAGGGTTTTATTTATTTATTTTATTTTATTATATTTCAATGCACATATATTTAGAAAGAAAAAAAATTAATTAATTTCCATGTTAAGCTATATTCCAATCACTAAAGTTGTATTTGATAGAATGATTTTTTTTATTGAAATCTAATGGTTTAAAACTCGTGTTTTTTTTTCTTGAGAAAAAAAACTTGTGCTAAAGTTATGTAAAAAGTATGATTTCATCAATTCACTCCTATACATATAAAATCAGTCCTCAATTTGAGGATATGTGAGGTCTAAAAGCATGTTAGCCACATGCATTTGGATCTCCTAGGTTCTTAAAATGAGGACAATAGGCCATCTCCAATAGAGATTGCTAAAGGTTTAAAAGCAAAAAAATAACCAGAATTGTTCAAAAATTCATATTAAAAGGAGGGTTGGACAAGATATTTGTGGAGCCCACTTGTAACAACCTGTCAATAATTTTACGATTTTATTAATTTTAAAAGAGTGAATTGATGAAAATACCCCTAGAGCCGAGATTGTTGACTTTCGTTGACCATTGTTTAGAGAGATGTACAAAACATTCTTTTAGCGTATCCTTGTAGTACTCAACGGCATGAATGCGTATGTGCAAGTGGAATCGAATCCAAAGTTACAGTTAAAATTTTACAGAACTACGAATGTAAAAGGCATTTTAAAAATTGCACGTGGCAGCATATTTTTCTCTTTTATGGAATTGGAATGTGAGCCAGTGAGGCCCACACCCCACTCGTTTCCCTCTCTTGTGCGAGAAATTTTTCATTGTGACGGGAACACGGGTGATAATCCCCTTCTAAAGGGTATGAGAAGTTCTTTAAATAAGAACCTTGAGACAGAAAATAGAATACGCTAAACTTTTCTGTCTCCCTCAATTCTTACATCTCTCTCAGTCAATTTACATTCCTACCTCATAATTCTTGGGCAATTGATTACTACTTGGCAATCCTGTATGCCGTTGGCGTGCATATCGGATCAGACATCCTATGAGACTTTGGGTTGTATCTTGGAGTTGTAGGCACCGCCATAACCTGCACGTAGGGAGGCGTCTACGGCTTTAGGGCATCGACATCGCGCCTCTCTTTGGTTCACAGGCCAGATATTCTTATTCCTTTTCCTAATTTAATTTTCATAAGTCTGTTAGTGATTATACATTTGATTTGATATATTGATCATATAAATAATTAGTATATTTCACAATCTAAAGCTGTATCAGTGTAATAATATAATTGCAAATTTTACAATCTATTTTTTACAGTACCCTGAAAGCCCTAAGAATTGTAGTTTTTCCTGTGTTGAAAGTGGGATTTTAGGGTTTTGTCGTTCATTGTATTTTTTACTGCATTTTTTTTTATTATTCGGGCATGGCGTTGCTTTTCTGACTCTCTGCACGTAGACAGGGTAACCTTGTCTTCGTCTGCATCTTATTCTCTGCATTTTTTTTTAAATTTGGGTCTTGACGTCGTTTTTTGACTATATGCATTTGTTTTATTAATTGCGTCATGTCATTCATTTTTCTGAGAAGGCAAACTGGCCTTTCATTCGTTGCTTTTTTGACTCTTTGCATTTTCTTTATCTTATTTAGTACCAAAACACTTTAATGTGGCATATCTGTCAAGTCAAGTAATATTTAATTATTAATTGTAGTTGTGTCAGTCAGTGTCTGTCAAGTGATTTAATATTACTTTTAAACTGCATATTGTTACTTATAAAGTGCAATGATTTAATATTGCTTGTCTGTCAAATGATTTGACTAGAATTGCATTAGTGCGTATTACAGTTTCTGTGTGATTATTTAGTATCAAGCACTTGTATCTTTTATACTTTAATTAAATCTTGTGCTTTAATCTCAACGTGATATGACCCACACACACACACACACACACACACACACACACACACACATATATATATATATATATATATCTTGTGCATAATTATCTTTATTAATTATCCTATACTTGTTAAAACTTTTGAGTGACAAACTGTATTAATTTCTACAGTATTATAGCAATCTTACATCTCTCTCACTTGTTATTAGTTAGTATTACATAACAAATGACAAGCCTAGAAGAAGCCAATAGTGTTAAGCTTGAAAATTTTAGTGGCCATAATTTTTGTAGGTGGCAAAAACAAGTGAAATATTAGTTAACTGTCTTGTCTTATGACTTGTATCCGCACTTGAAGAAACTCAATCTAAAGAGTCATCTTCTAAACTAACCCCTGAACTCATAGAATACCATTGTCACAATAGAATCTTAAGTGCCCTTTCTGATCACCTCTATGATGTGTATCATGCTACTACATCCACCGCCAAAGAACTTTGGGAAACTTTAGAAGTGGAATATGGAATTGTAGATGCTGGGATGGATAGGTTCATGGTCTCAAACTTTAATAATTATGAGATGGTAAATAATAAGTCTGTGGGGGGAACAAATACATGCAGTATCAAGAGCTATGAGTTCAAATTCCATTTTACTTCCAGAAATTATTGTTTGTTTCTTAGATCCCCAAGATATAGCTGCTCATCCCAATAAAAATACATAACCTGAAGTAGATTTCACTTCAGAGTTATCAGTGATCCAATTTGCATCACTGTACCCTTCTACTACATAAGGAAATCCTTTATAGTGAATAGAATAATCCATAGTTCCTCTTAGATACTTAAACACTCGCCTTAAAGCATTCCAGTGTTCTTTACTTGGACTATGAGTGTATTTACTTAGCCTTCCAACCACATAAGTTATATCAGGTCTAGTTTTATTTGCTATATACATCAAAGACCCGAGTACTCGAGTTGACACATGGGTTCACCACTATTTTTAAGTAAGCACACACTTGGTTCATATGGTGTCGAGACAGGATTGCAATTGGAAAAATTGAACTTCTTAAGCATTTTCTCAATTGAACTAGCTTGGTTTATAATAAAACCTGCTTGTGTTCTTTCTACTTTCATTCCCAAAATAATATTGGCTTCTACTAGATCTTTCATGTCAAATTCTCTTTGATAGATAAGATTTAACATCTTTCACAATTTCCAAACTTGTTCCAAATAATAGTATATCATCAACGTAAAGACGTAAAATAACACATTGTCCATTGCATTCCTTATAGTAGACAGACTTATCATGCTCATTAATTTCAAAATCATATTCTAAAATGACTTTATTAAATTTCTCATGTCATTGCTTAGGAGCTTGCTTGAGTCCATATAACGATTTAACCAACTTACACACTTTATGTTCTTGGCCTTTCACTATAAATCCTTCGGGTTGCTTCTTGTAAATTTCTTCATCTAAGTCTCCATTCAAAAACGCTGTTTTAACATCCATTTGATGACCTACTAAATTGTGTATATAAGCTAATGCTATAAGGATCCTAATTGTGGTAATCCTAGACACAAGAGAGTAAGTGTCAAAATAATCAATTCCTTCCTTGTGAGTGAATCCCTTGGCTACTAGCCTAGTTTTGTACTTGTCAATACTTCCATCAGGTTTCAATTTCTTCCTAAATATCCACTTACAACCAATTGGTGTAGTACCGGATGGTAGATCCGTTAACTCCCAAGTGTTGTTTTGTAAAATAGACTCAACTTCACTGTTTATAGCTTCTTTCCAAAATAGAGCATCGACAGAGATCATGGCTTCCTTATATGTTGTTGGATCACCTTTAATTAAAAAAAGTATAAAAATCATCACCAAAGTTCTTCTCCATTCTAGGTCTCTTACTCATTCTAAGTTCTGCTAGAGGTTCTTCTTCATTAGTAACTTGATGGCTAATACTTGTGGAGGCCTTGTCAGTACTGGTGCATGATCTATTTGCCACTTGCTTTTGCATTTTAGTCTTGAAAGGAAATATGTCTTCAAAATATGTTGCATCCCTAGACTCCAATATAGTGTTATTCGAAATTTCATTTATTTCAGAATTGATGACTAGAAATCTATTGGCATTACTATTATGAGCATAACCTAAGAAAATAGTATCCACAGTTTTAGGTCCTATCTTCTTTCTCTTAGGTTTTGGGATTGCAACTTTAGCCAAACACCCCCACACCTTCAAGACTTGGAAATTTGGTGTTCTCTTTTTCCATATTTCATATGGAGTAGTAATGTTGTCTTTAATGATTACTCTATTTAATATAAAACATGCAGTCAAAATTGCTTCCCCCCACAAATTTTCTAGTATTCCAGAACTCAAAAGTATTGCATTCACCATGTCCAATAAGGTCATATTCTTCCTTTCTGCAACTCCATTTGATTGTGGAGAATATGGTGCTATTACTTCATGTATAATACCATGCTCTTCACAAAAAACACTAAGATCGGTAAAAGTGCACTCACCACCTCTATCAGACCTAAGTCTCTTTATCCTTTTCTCTAATTGATTTTCCACTTCTGTCTTGTAAATCTTGAATTTACCAAATACTTCATCCTTGGTCTTTATCAAATAAATATAACAATACTTCGAACAATCATCTATAAATGTGACAAAAAACTTATTACCAGCTCTAGTAGGTAATCTATTTGAGTCACAAACATCACTATGTATAAGATCTAAAATTTGGGTATTCCTTTCCACGGACTTCACACTTATGCTTAAGATTCATATTTGACTTTGGGACTAGGTCCAAATCCATCATTTTCTTAATTTTGAACAAGTTTACATGTCCCAAACGTCCATGCCAAACATTACTAGATTCAACATTAAGAACTTTTGGAAGAGTATTGCACTATGAAGAAACACTTAACTTAAATAATCCTTCACCAATAAAACCTTTTCCAATAAAAACATTATTCTTGGTTATTACAACCTTATTTGATTCCATTACAACTTTATAGCCTTGCTTTACTAAACATGGTACACTAATTAAATTTCTTCTAATATTAGGTACATGTCGCGCACCCTTCAAAATTAAGATCTTTCCAGATGTCATCTTTAGTTCTATGTCTCCAATTCCAAGCACTTGCTACATTGAGTCATTTCCTAGAGTTACATGTCTTCCACCTGATTTTTGGTAGGTTTTAAAAAATTCACGATCAAAACAGCCATGTACATTAGCTCCAGAATCTACCCACCAGTCCTTATTTTCACAAGTAAAATTGACAAAGGAATCATACTTAAAATGTGTTTGAGAAGATTGTTGCTCCATCTGCATATTCACTAGAGCTTTTGGACCATTATGATTTGACTTAAACTTGTTCTCCTCAGTCTTCTTATAGAAGCAATCCTTAGCCTTATGATTGGTTCTTCCGCAAACGAAGCAACCCTCTTCTCTCTTCCTTGATCCTTAGTCTTGTGGAAGTTCTTATTTTGGTTGGGTGATTTGAACTTAAAATTTGTTCTTCTAGGTTTGAAATTCTTCTTATTATTTATGGTGAACTTGTTTTTGTTTTTCCCAATTTTGTTTGTGTCATTCTCAACTAAGTTCACAGTTGTTTGCCTTTCGATTTCCTTCTTTTGGCTTGACCTATGTTTCTCTTCGATCTTAATTGAATTTATGACTTGAACCAAAGTAAGTTCTCCTTGTTTATGCCTTAAGGTTCTAGCAAAGTCATTCCAAGATTGAGGCAGTTTATCAATAAGGCATGAGACTTTAAAGTCCTCACTGAACTTCGTTCCTTTCTTTTCAACACCTCTTAATAGCTCTTGATACTCATGTATTTGGCTGAATGGATTAAGAATTTTTTGCTTGATATCTCATTGATGAGTAAGCATATACCTGCCATCTCCATACATTGTGATAATAAGGTCGTGATAAATTTAGTGAGGCAGACACATACAATTAAGAAATTAAATAGACATATTTATGTTAGATACAAATATGTGAGAAGCTTGTTAAATAAGGACATTGTTTCTTTGGACTGTGTGAAGTTGGAAAAGAATATTGCTGATCAATTGACCAAAGGTCTATCTAGGAATAGAGTCCTAGATTTGTCGAGGGGGATGGACTTAAAGCCATAAGGAAGTCACCTAGGGAAGAAACCCAACCTTTGTGATTGGAGATCCCATGAAGAAAGTTCAATGGGTAGAAACAATCCATATTGCGTGACTTATATTCCAGCACTCTAAAATAGGAGATTTGAAATAAAATCCCCTGCTCATCCCTATGACATTTGTGCTGATGATATGTGATGTTAAGGAAGGACATTGTCCTGAATGAGTTCCAAGGCGGGCAATCTCCCGCAGAGTACAGGTCACATGTACTCTTGGAGGACTCACCTAAGTGAGTGTAGTCGTGAGGCCGCGACTATGAGAATTGGGTTGTTCTCTAAAAACACTCATGAGAATCAAAATCAAGCACATGGTCATAAATAGGGCTAACCCGCGCCAAGTTTTTGATCAAACTATGTGTGTCATATGTTGTAATCTGAATTAGAGGAATCTAGTTCAAGACTTAGTTCACTATGATTCCTTCAGATGAAAGCTATGAACACTAAGTGTAGGTTCAAGTCCAAAAGATAACTACACCAATTGCATGGTATACAAATTGCCCAAACTTCCGTTTCTTCAATTGTGTCTATTTTATTCCAACTAGAGTTTTGAATCTTGTGGGGGGATTGTTGGTTATTTTAATTATATTTTATTTTAAAGATTCAAAACTTATTATTATTTTATTTTATTTATTCTTAATATTTAAGAGTTGTGTTTTATTTGAAGGGTCACAATTCTTTTCTAAAAAGGTATGAGAAGTTCTTTAAATAAGAACCCTTAGACAGAAAACAGGATACGCTAAACTTTTTTGTCTTCTCAAGTCTCACATCTCTCTCAGTCAATTTACATTCCTACTTCATAATTCTTGGGCAATTAATTACTACTTGGCAATCCCGTCTGCCGTTCGCGTGCATATCGGATCAAACATTCTGTAAGGCATTGGGTTGTATCTTGGAGTTGTAGGCACCGCCATAACCTGGACGTAGGGAGGCATCTACAACTTTAGGGCAACGACATCGTGCTTCTCTTTGGTTCACAGGCCAGATATTCCTTTTCCTAATTTAATTTTCACAAGTCTGTTAGTGATTATACATTTGATTTGATATATTTGATCATATAAATAATTAATATATTTCTGCAATATATTTCACATCACATGCTTCCATCAAGTTAATCAGCAAATGTAATAGCTAAGATGATTGTGCTTACTTTCCGGAATACTCAGAGAATGTAAACTGCTCGTCAACAGTATGTTTTTCCATCCACACTGTCGAGCATATATCTGATTTACCAACAAAAAAACAATGTCAGGTTTTTGAACCAAAACAGGAAGCAATGTAAGAGCTTCAGTGACCACCTTTTTCATAAAAGGTTCATAAACCTCCGGCGCAAGATAAGCCCAGGTTGTTCCACTGTCAATTACTGCTCTGTTCCAGTCTTCGAAAAGGCGAAATAAATCTGTGGGAAGATCTAAAACATCGCTACCCACATCAATGGACTTCATATAACAGTGTAATGTGGCCTGATATCATATTCAATAAAATTAAGTGTTTTCAAATTTCATAAGCCAATTACAGCATATTTTTCAATGAAGTTAAGTACCACAAAGGATTCCGAGATTGTGTGACATACTGATTTGGTATCAGCGCAGTGGTGTTTTTCACTTTTGGTTCCTCCACTTCCCCAAGACCCCGCTCCCACCACCTTTCACATTATCCAAGCAGTGCGCGAATTGTTTTTTCACCTTTCCAGAAGATAGCTACAAGATCACGAATGCATTTGCCTGTCCAAAACCAAGTATCCCATCAACCACTGCAGGAGATTTACCAAGATTCCCAGAATGTTTAGCTTCCACACCTATTCCACATGAGATGCAGTTTAATACACACAGCAAGAGCATAGAACAATGATTATGCAAACTCAAAGTAAGCCAACTCAAACATACATGGGAAGCAACAAAAAAGACGCTGAAAGTAATCTAGTTTCGAATCTCATGTTATGCTAGTTTTAGTATGACAACTACGCAAAACTCACCCAAGTACCATGGTTCCATTTGTTGAGGTTGTTTGATGGTTTCCAGTGACTTTGTCAAGCTGGATATTGTCCTTGACATAGTAACCAGCAGTTGAGCTTCCATCTCCGTACGAGATACTATAATTGCAAAGCATATCGGCCTTGCAATCTGTTAGTATCACAAAACTTAAATTTGCACCCAACTGAAAACTATGACTACCTAAGCACACACAATGCAACCTACGAAATAAAACCCCTAATTAAAAACATTCTCAATTCAGGACAACAGGTGAAACTCTATCCAAAAAGTAACCTTAAACCTAAAAAAAAAAACAGGACTACAAACCGCAAGAACAGATTTTTATTTTCTATTTTCTCAAAAGGAGAAAAAGGGACATGAAATCTTCAATTGAGACAAATAGGTTGTAAGTTCTAGCCTTAGTTTGCCAAAGCTCCCAACTCCAATACATTGAATGCGGAGTTGGTTACAAACATCAGGTGTCGAATTGAAACGCTAGCGGCGGATATAAGTGCATATTAAGTTAAGCAAGTAGATTATATAACATCAAACGTAGAGGGACTGTTTGTGCGTGGCTTGGGATCGATTATGCTGTTATACGAGTTCTAGCCACCACTCACTTTGGTTTAGCCAGCAGCCATTGACTAGTAAAAAAACTATCCTATTCTGTTTTGGTAGGGCAATATTTTTATGTACTTGTTATAGCCGTCCTCCCCTTGCAGTGGATAGCTTTTCACACCATTCTTGAAAAGTAAATAACCTCCAACAATGAAAGAATAATGAAGACAAAGTCAATGATCCAAGTGAAGAAGAAATCAAAGGTCAAGCTATATAAAGCTTGTTAAGAGTTGTTAAGAGTGTAGTTAGTTGAGATAAGGAGGTTTGAATATAATTCAATAGCTTAGCTTTTATTACAAGCTTTGTAAGAAAGTTATATAAACTAGCATTGTTAACATTACTTGACAATCAAGAAAAGTACACCTCAATCAAAACTCTCGAGCTCTCTCTTTCCGAATTTTTGCATTTCTCATCTAAGTTTCTTCAAGATTTCTTGAATTCTCACAAACAAGAGAGCCTGAAACTTACTGGTAGTTAAACTCGCTTTCATCCTAAAAACGTAGCATTAAAGTCATCGAATAGATTGAGGACGACATTATAAAATGGGGAACTGAACACAAGATATGACTTCTTCCATGTTTTAATTTTCGGTGATTCTTCTTGGTTAATGGAACATCTGAAATAGCTTATCTAATTGAGACAAAATAATATTGGATTGACTTGTACGAGTTTTGAAGTGGAAGAATGGACTAGTATTCCAAATGTTATTGTTGAACCTCTTCTTATGTTTTTGGATGGACTTGTATGAATCTTGAAGATAAGGTTTTCAAATTTAATATATACAAAAACCCAAAAGGGTAAATTACATAAAACTACTCAACTATGGGTCGCACTATAATTTCATACCTCATCTTTTAAACATTGCAATGGCATACCTCAACTTACGAATTCGTTGCAATGTCAACCTTTCATTAACTTTTCTGTTAAATACTCATGTGGTAAGCGTGGGGCTCTAATGTGGCAGAAATATTCTTACGTCAGAACTGGGCTTATAATATGTCGATTTTGAAGAGAATTGCGAGCCAAACAAGACTCACAGTATACCATGAAACCGTCAAGTTTATGGCCAGAAACAATCATTTTGGCTTTTAAAATTGCGTTTTAATTTCTATAATAAAAATCAGACGTTTTGGTTTCTGTCCGATTAATGTCATTTGTTTTTGTTTTAATTTTCTAAGGCTTTTGAGTTATCCAAAGGGAATAAATGGTTTATTTAAGCTATGTTTATTACCCACTGTAATCATCTTTTCATTCAATTATCAATTAATCAATCATTCTTTGGGATTACTCTCCAAAACTGGTGGATTCCAGATTATCATTCTTCAAAGATTTACGCTTGTAATTTTTGTTAATTTCGTGCTACGTCAGCTTGCTGCTCATCCCACTCTCATGCTCTAATCAAGGCCATGCACTGACTCCTTCAGAGATATCAGCCCAACACCAAGAGTTGTTAATGAATTTCCGAGGACAATGAGGTTCTATTAATTGCAGATCGCATACAAGCTCATCCGAGAAAAATAGATAAAAATAAAGAGGTCGAACAAGGGTGGACAAAAACCATCACCACCTGGAAAGACAGATCAAGGGCAAGGAATGAAAGGGCTGCTGTGACACTTGTTGAATTAAGCCCATATTTGCAGCATGGAAACCACTAACAAGAAGAATGCCAATAACCTTCCAATTATCGGACCCGAAGCTGAGGAAAGATTGTGGGCACCGACCGAGTACGCCTGCCCAGACTTCTCATCTTTCAGTTTGATGCTTGAAGTGCCTAACTCACGACAAACCGAAAAAGACATAAGAATAAAATGCAACATAAAACGAAACACCGTAACAAATCGAACACTGAATGGAACGCTACTCACAGTTGTAGTCAGTCCACCCAATGGCCTGGTTTGCGATATCATACAAGACTAGCTTATTCGAAAGTACCAAATCTGCAAAGTCGGAACAATTACAATATTTGATGGGTACGTAGGATTCAATTCGCGTGAATAAACCAACTAATAAATATTTGTTTTCTTGGATTGTGATTCAAACCCTACCTCCCAGAATAGTCATGGACTTTCCGCCCTTAGATTTCATGGAGTTGGGTTGCCAACCAGAACACCAGACATCATCCTGTGTACAATGTCAAGATATATGTAAAATCTAATTAGTCAACAACTCATGGAACAAGGTCAAGGTAATTTACTTTTGTTCGAGAATCTAAAACACTTGCCTTTAACCGGAACAGATACTCATGAGGATATGCAGTCAACACCACAGAATTCTTAAAAGTAAACTTCACAACGGGAAACCCATCGTCTACACTGCAAGAAAAACGCACAAGGAAAAGTAAAGTTAGGTTTCAACAAGCGTCGCTCCTCTATACGTATATTCACATGATTTGCTCAAGTTAGTCAACAAATTTAATAGCTAAGATGAAACTGCTTACTGTCGGGAATACTCAAAACATGTAAACTGCTTGTCAACAATATGTTTTTTCAATCCAGACTGTCGAGCATATATCTGATTTACCAACAAAATAACAATGTGAGGTTTTTCAACCAAAAAAGGAAGCAATGTAGTCATTTAGACAACAAAATCCAAATGAAGGGAGTTAAAGAGCTTCTGTGACCACCTTTTTCATAAAAGGTTCATAAACCTCCGGCGCAAGATAAGCCAAGGTTGTTCCACTGTCAATTACTGCCCCGTTCAGGTCTTCAAAAAGGCCAAATAAATCTGTCGGAAGATCTACAACATCGCCACCCACCTCAATGGACTTCACCGTAACAGTGTAATGTGGCCTGAGATCATATCCAGTAAAAGTAAATAATCACAAATTTCATAAGCCAATTACAGCATATTTTGCAATGAAGTTAAGTATTACGAAGGATTCTGAGATTGTGTGACATACAGATTTGGTATCAGCGGAGTTGTGTTTTTCACTTTTGGTTCAACCACTTCCCCAATCGCCCAGATTCCACCACCTTTCACGTTATCCAAGCAGTGTGCGAATTCTTTTTTCACCTTTCCAGAAGAAGATAGCTGCGAGATCACGGATGCATTTGCCTGTCCAAAACCAAGTATCCCATCAACTGCTCCGGGAGATTTATCAAGATTCCCAGATTGTTTAGCTCCACACCTATTCCACAAGAGATTCAGCTTAATAACACAGCAAGAGCATATCAACAATGAATTATACAAAGTCAAAGTAAGCCAACTCAAACAGACAACGGGAAGCAACAAAAAAGACACTGAAAGTAATCTAGTTTGGATCTCATATTATGCTAGTATTAGTATAACCATTGCGCAAAACTCACCCGAATACTATGGTTCCATTTGTTGAGGTTGTTTGATGGTTTCCAGTGACTTTATCAAGTTGGATATTGTCCTTGACATAGTAACCAGCAGTTGTGCTTCCATCTCCGTACGAGATACTATAATTGCAAAGCATATCTGCCTTGCAATCAGGAAGTTTACCTTTGAATGAGGAAGTGCAGAACTCTTGATCACACGTAACCTTGCTTGAAGTTGAAGAGCTCTTCGGATCGTACATTGAGAGCTTAAACTGTATCACAATAACTATAACGATAAGTGCTGTGGCGATCATCAAGTAGCTAGGGCGAAAAAAGAAGGCAACGGAAGAAACGTACACCAAGATTACTTTTAGTAGGACAATTGCTGCACTCTGCACAATTCACCCATAAAACGTCACTTCCGGTATCAACTTGCACATGAAAGTCCTTTGAAGGGGAGCCAAGTCCGATTTTCGCAATGTAGAGCCTAAATCCGGCCAAACATAACAAGTAAAGCAATATTATAAGCATCCAACATGCAACGCAAATGCAAATGCAATCTGTAAGTATCACAAAACTTAAATTTGCACCCAACTGAAAACTATGACTGCATAAGTACACGTGATGCAACCTACGAAACAAACTAATAAAACCCAATTAAAAAACATTCTCACTTCAATATAACAGGTGAAGTTCAATCCAAAATTTAACCTTAAACCTAAAAACAGACTAACAAACTGCAAGAACAGATTTTTATTTTTTATTTTTTCAAAAGAAGAAAAAAGAGACGAGAAATCTTTAATTGAGACAAATAGGTTGTAAGTTCTAACCTTAATTTACCAAAGCTCCCAACTCGCATTACATGGAAAGGGGAGTTGGTTATAAATATTAAACTTTTTTTGGATAAAATAAATATTAAACTTTTAATACAAAGATATTCTAGTACTATAACAGAGGATTTAGGTTAAGTCACAACAATAATAATTAGGTACCGAACTATAGTATTAGCGGAGGATATAAATACATATTAAGTTAAGCAAGTAGATTATATAACATCAAAAGTATAGAGATTGCCTTACTTTGTCAACATTTCCCTTAGCTAGCATTACTAACTAATGAAATTTGATATCGAATTTTTTTTTTTTTGTTGAGTTATGCTAGGGAGATTAAATTTGCAAACTAAATGATGTGTCACTAATATAATATAAGCATGTTTATCAACGTTTAAGTAATAATCCAATCATCCACTTCCATGTCATTTAGTTTACAAAATTTAGTCTCTTGGCTTTTGTTTTTAGAAGATATATATATATATATATATATATATATATATATATATATATATATATATAAAATCAATTGTGGTTGGAGGAAAGCAATTACGCACCCGGCTTCAGAAGGATGACCATTGCCACCTAATTGCAAATCAATAGCGGAGTCTGAGCCGGCGAGAAGTCTCCTGTGGCGGCGAGCATCATGCTCTTTCCATGCACTCAAAGACACTTGCTTCCCAGCACCCTTGAACTTATGGCTCACCGGAAACACCATGTTACCCGACACATTTAATACCAATGCGAACAAAGCCACAAAACCAACCAACACAGCCACCCTTGTCCTTGCTGTTGCCGCCATTTCGAAAATTTTAAGGTCACTTAACCAAACCCAGATTGAAAACAACTCGAAGATTCAATCTTTGAAAGAAAAAAAATTTGTTTGGCGATCGGACCCGACAGACAACAGCCACCCTTTTCCAGACAAAACCCGAGTTTTTGGAATAATTGCTAATAACTTGGATTAGAAACGTGGGTTTTGTAGGAAAATCATGGCCGAGTTGGGTGGAGAAAACGAGCAGGCAACAAGGTTGGTGGCCCTGTGGGGAGAGCGAGAGGGAGAAAAAGCATATGCTGTATAAACAGCGGGATAATACAGCAAAGAAAAACACAGAGAGAGAGAGAGAGAGGAGCAACGAGATTGTTGGGGGTTTCAACGGCGAAGGACACGTCTTTCCAAAATAGTAAACAACGTCGTCGACCTTTGTAGTTGTCTTACTTTTTTTGACGTCCTTTCACATTTGGTATTTTGGTTTCGTTGTCGATTTTCTGGTTTGTTGTCTTTTTTGTGTTTAATGTTTTTCTTTTTGTTTATCTTTAATTACAATTTACGGGGATTTCTGTTTCCTGTTTATTCTGGATTTTCTTCGGTTTTGGTTTTGGAATTTTGGAGGGAAACCCTACATCATTTGCTTCAGGCCCTCCTCCTCCTCGTCTCTCTCTCTCTCTCTCTCTCTCTCTCTCTCTCTAAATTGTAACCTAAATATTCATTGTCTTACGAGTTATGAAGATAGTCAACCGCACAGCCCATCATCATTTTATGCCCAGCACGGCGCAACCCATGATCCCAACCACTCTGCTCATCAGCTTATGCCATGCCTGGATGATTCACGCACATGCCTAGCTCGTATATTCTTTCTATTACCCGCCAAATGTGCTAAATGACAACAGACTGTAGTTGCTTGAAAGCCGTCAAATTTCTCATTTCTTAATGTCGTTTGAACAAAACCAATTTAGGGTTTAAAGTTTTACAAAGTAAATTCGAATTTGAGAACTAGTTTTATTTTTATTTTTATGAGAAGTGATTTTCACATACAATTCTTTTCTTATGCACATTCGTGTTTATTTTTTACTTTTGAGTTAAAATAAATATAAAAAGAATCAAGAGACATAATATAAGTAAAATTAAATTGTGCCGGAAACTATTTCCTTTTCCATTTATGTCGACAAGGCAAAGCATACAACTTGACAAATGATCAACCAAATGACTTTGACACCACTAAGTTTCTCATTACAAAATAAATATCCCATATATATGGCACCATCATTTCCTTCCCATCACTTTGACCTCCCAAAAAGCTGTCCGTACCCCTCCACATCACTCATTCTATCGCTACAGTCCGCTAAAACAACCCACAAAATTTGAACTCTTACATTGACCGAAATACCCTGAGATTTCCCACATTAAACCGGAAGCCAAAGGTGGCATTCAGTCATTTTGCTTGAACAAACGTCTAAGCGACGAAAATACCCCCAACTTCCCACAAACAGCCCAAAACATTAGAGGGCAATGCTGTCATTCCAGTCTCGCGATCGCCGTGCCTTCATCCACACAAAATGTTGGGTGAAGTGACGAAAATAAAAGCGGATATCTCATAAGATCCCACGAACACGGAGGGCAAATCGGTCATTCCAAATTCACCGCTCTCTCTGTAATATAGTCGTTTGTTAGTTTCTGGCTGCAACTGATTGACTGGGCTCTCCTCTCTTCTCCATCACAGAAAATGGCTCTGCAGTCAGCCGCACTATCTCCTCGCTCGGCAGGCGCATCCACATCCCTACCATGCGCCGCCAAGTACCCGATCATTTGCTCCTCCTCTTCTGCTCCCAGTTCGAGCTCCAGCAGAAGCTGCTTCCTTTCGCAGGGGAAGAGTGCGGCGGTGGGAATTGGATTGAGTAAGAAGAAGAGCGGTTCCTGGAAGTGTACGGTGAGGCCAAACTTGGACACTGTCGGTCCCACTGTGAATGTGGGCCAAGTCACGGAGGTCGACAAGGACACCTTCTGGCCCATCGTCAAGGCAGCCGGCGACAAGACCGTCGTCCTTGATATGTATACCCAATGGTATGTCTGTTTACGCTTATGCTTCCACTTTCTGATTGGTCTCCGAGAAAATCCAGGCACAAATTCAAAAGAAAAAGGAAACTAAAAGTAAGAAAGCAAGAATATTTAAGTATGTTTAGCCTAATTTCAGACAAATTTGGCGAATTTATCAGTTTAAACCAATTGGAAGTGGAATTTGAAAGTTTAGGATTTTGCTTTAGCGGAATTTCAGAATGTTGATTTCAGCTCAAGGTTTGGTTTCAGATAGTTGTTTGCGCAAAAAAAGTCACGTAAAAGCAAAAATGGTGTTTGAGTTTGTGGACTTTAATCGTGACAAGTTCTTGTGTGGAAACTGGAATCGTATAGTCCTGCTCTAAGTTGCTTATGTAAGATGTGCTGTTACGAATTTTTTAGATGCTAGTCCCCATATCATTCCCATGTACGCGTGATTTGAATATAATCTTGTTTTGCTAGGGTAGGTAGGTTGTTTGGATTAGAGAAGCCCTTGGAAATGAACTATTGTAACCAGTGACGATTCTCGTACTGATCCCGGTCATCTTCTTGGTTAATTTGGCTACCTGTTTGTTGATTGCCAGTCCCGTCCTTATGACTATTCGAATTAGATGACTTAAAAGAGCACTGATCCTTTCCCTGTCGACTTTATTCATGATATCAGTTCACGAGTCCATGAACAGTTTGTATGAATGCAACCTCAGCGACGTTATCTGCATCTAATATTGTACAGGGCTACAAGCACAAGCCTTTCACACGAAGAGAACCAAGCGTACAGCGTGCACCTAAATGCGCATTTAAGATTACTTACTCCATTGTTCTGTGCAGGTGCGGTCCTTGCAAAGTGATAGCTCCAAAATTTCAAGAATTGTCCAAGGAGTACCTCGATGTCGTATTTTTAAAGCTCGACTGTAGCCAAGAAAATAAGGTTGGTTCTATCTGTCATGGTTGAATTTGTTTTCCTCAAGTGCGTCGCTGTGCTGTGTCTTACGTTTGGAATGGTGATTGTTTCTTGTTAGCAGCCATTGGCGAAGGAGCTTGGGATAAGGGTGGTGCCAACTTTCAAGATCTTGAAGGACAACAAGGTTGTAAAAGAAGTGACGGGGGCCAAATTTGATGATTTAGTTGTTGCTATAGACGCTGTTAGATCGAGCTAAAACCCTTTAGATTTTCTCCATGAGCTGTTTATAACGTAAAGAAAAACATCCGCCGGCCTGATTATTCTACTTGTATGTATCCATGTGACGTTTTCTTTGAATTTGCAGTGGAAATTTGAATGAAGAAATATAAGCAGGTCCATAATGTGCCTTCTTAGAAATAGCATATGGTGTTTATATTATAAGGATTTTCTTGGTACATTACTACATTATAATAAGGATTTTAGGTAAAATGTGAAGAGATTTTTGTGTACTGGGGATCCGGTTTGGTACACCAAGTTTCAATGGAGAGAATGTGAATTTTTTTTTTAAGTGTCCATTTGCTTGCCAGACCGTGTTCCTAATAAAATCCTTATTACAATGTACCCAAGAAAATCTTTATCATGGAAGTCTCCAACTTTCATTTAAAAGATAGTAAAATTTGTGGAAGATTTCTCCCCAACTTACCTAGGCTTTTAAAAGAAAAGAAAAGACAATGCTTTTCTTTTAGAAGATAGAGCACGATTCAAACTTAAATGTTAAAAACCGCACTCTCATGACCAACCGTCGATTCCGGACATGCAAGAAATTACAAGAGAAATAGAAATGCCCTAATGTTCGCCGACAATTATACTCCCACCCCTAAAAGCTTGGCGGCCTTGGTATAATGTTTGCAAGCCAATGAAATGACGCCACCTTAACACAGTGATGCAAAGCTGAAAGACAATAACACCCTTCAAATATTTATGCAGAGTCCGCACAGTCTCAATCAAATAGAGGGACCAAGATTGTCTTTCTCACCACTTACCATCCTCTTTCCAAGAAGATCTGTTACTCCATTTTACAGATCCCAAACACAATAAAAGTTTAAAACTCAAATCCCAAAAAAAGTCAAAGGTCAAATTTGACAGGTGCTCTTTTCTTAATCCATCGTCTTCTCTTTCTCTCTCTAAAAGACTAAAACCCAGAACAAGTCGCAGAAGAAGGAGAAGAAGAGAGAAGAGAGAGAGAAATCAGAAATGTGTGGGATATTTGCGTATCTGAATTACGACGTCAACAGAGAGAGGCGCTACATTCTTCAGGTGCTTTTCAATGGCCTGAGGCGTTTGGAATACAGGGGATACGATTCCGCCGGGATTTCCATCGATCATTCTTATTCCTTCGATCCAAACACCCCCCAATCTTACCCGCCTCCCCCGCTCGTTTTCCGCCAGGAGGGAAACATCGAGACCCTCGTCAAATCCGTATACCAAGGTAACTCCTTTCATTCTCAATCTTTCTATTCTTGTTCCTTATTTGTTTCTTTCCACTTTCTGTTTGGTTGCCGGGAAAATGGCGGAGAAAATTAACCGGAAACTTTGTTCGCGGGTTTACCAGTGAGAATGATCGTAGGTTGAATTTCTTTGCTTCATTGCTTTCCAATGAAATTTTGATTGTTAAGTTGTTAAACGGGATAATCTTTTTGTACATTCTGTTTGGTTGCCGAGAAAATGGTGTAGAAAATTAGCGGTAAACTCTTTTTGAACAAAAATTGACCCAGTTAAAGTGGTCAGGTTTAATTTGGCGGGTTAACCCAGTAATAGTGATCATAGTTCGATGAAGTTTTGATTGGTTAAGTTGTTAGTGGGGTGGGGTTTATAGAGCAGACAATGACAGCTTAAGCTTACCTACAGAATGATAATTGTAACGCAAAAAAAGAAAGAGCACATAAAAAAAGTTCAGAATTTGGACATTTTTTTTTTTTTTTTGTGTAAAAATTTCTATATCTTGCAAGCAGTAGTTTCTTTAACATCGGTCTCTTTGACATTTTCCTTATGCATTTATTACATTATGCAACCTCACTTTGTCCTCGGACAAACCTTATGCCCAAACCTGATAAATCCGACCTGTTTACAAGTCTACTTAACGTAACTACTCTCCATTTACAGGTTTACATTAGCACAACCATTTTCTAAGTTGATGATAAAATAAGTTATGGGGACTGCGAGTTATATTGCCCTAGAAACCATAAATAAATATGGGTAATAGGAGTTTGAATTCAAGTTTCGGGGTTTTGCAAAGTTCTCACTACTAAGAGAAACTAATCAAAAGTTAACGTTGGTTTTGTAAATCCAGAGGTTGCTGACACAGATTTAAATTTGGAAAAATCTTTCTCTCACCATGCTGGAATAGCGCACACCCGGTGGGCCACTCATGGAGAGCCAGCTCCAAGGAACAGCCATCCACAGAGCTCTGGTTCTGGAAACGAATTTTTGGTTGTTCACAATGGAGTCATCACTAATTATGAGGTTTGTTTAAGATTTCTGCAGTGAAACTTGTTACGTGTCTCTTGATTGTTGTTTTGGCTTCTAGATTAAACAGCCTCTGTCATCAATGGCTTATGCTGATATACCTTCTTGTTCACTTTTTCAGGCCTTAAAGGAATCACTAGTTCGGCACGGATTCACCTTTGAATCTGAAACAGACACAGAAGTAATTCCAAAGCTTGCCAAATATGTTTATGATAAAGCTAAGGAAGGAGAAGGTAACTTTATATACGATTAGAAGAAGCTAAACATTTGCTTCATAAGTATAACGTACAATTTGGAGTTCAAATTTTATATTTGCAAATGTTGAATTGAAACTTATATATAGTACATATGATTATTACTTTCAGTTATCGATTCAGAACTCGTGAACTGATATTTTGAGTCTTATGTGCTTGTAAATTAGAAAAGAACTTGTTAACTGAAATACTAAAATGGTTTTCCCTATGAATTGTTCTTAGAGGCAAGAAGCATTTTATCACCCTGTAGCTCACATCTTCCTACCATATTTGCCCAAAAGACATAGTAGCTAAGGCAGGAAAAGTGCTTTCATTGGATATGAGTGCATTTTAGGATGAGTACATTTTACTGTTGTTGGGGGTAGTATATAAAGCCAATCATTGTGTTATGCCAATACTGATAAACTGTATTTCCTTTTATTGTATTGTTTCTTGGAATACTTTTTACTGTTTCACATAAATCTTTGAAGCACAGTCTAGGCGGATATTAGAGTGTGATGTTTATGTTTCAGGTGACCAGACTATCACATTTAGTCAAGTTGTGCTTGAGGTTATGAGGCATCTTGAAGGTGCATATGCCCTGATTTTTAAAAGCCGGCATTATCCAAATGAGTTGATTGCTTGCAAGCGTGGCAGTCCGTTGCTCCTTGGTGTCAGAGTATGCTTTATTTAGAATAAATGCTTAACAGTTGTAGCTAATTTGAAGCTTCTAATTACAAGTGCCCACCGCAGTTTCTCATTGACACTTTTGGCTTGATCTCTGTTAGGAATTTAACGAAAATGCTAGCGGTGGATCTGCATTTCACGATGATAATTTCCTTTCAAAAAGTGGACATCCTAAAGAACTCTTTTTATCCAGTGATGCCAACGCTGTAGTTGAACACACTAAAAAGGTTTTGGTGATTGAAGATGGTGAAGTGGTACATCTGAAGGTACTTGAGTATTGTCTTTAATTATGTTTTAATAGGACACATCCATTTTGGCATAATGCTTGGGGAAATTTGAGCTAGTTTTCTTACTCTAACATCATGCCGGGCCAAGATTTTATTGATTCTGGTTTCTTTGCTAGTTGTGCTTAATTGCTTTGGAAACTTGAGCTATGTGCTCATAGAAGTTGTGTTTGTTTTTCTCCATTGTGGTGATTGTTTCAGGATGGAGGTGTTTCTATCATGAAGTTTGATAAAGGACAGCATGGTGGCCTTTCAAGGGTTGCATCAGTACAACGAGCTTTGTCCATTCTTGAGATGGAGGTTGAACAAATAAACAAAGGGAGTTACAAACATTATATGCAGAAAGAAATTCATGAACAGCCTGAATCTTTAACTACCACAATGAGGGGGAGGCTTTTACGTGGAGGTTCCTGCAAAGCCAAGACTGTTCTCCTTGGTGGACTGAAGGATCACCTTAAAACAATTAGGCGAAGCAGGCGAATTGTTTTCATCGGTTGTGGTACAAGCTACAATGCTGCTTTAGCTGCAAGACCTATCTTGGAAGAACTTTCTGGTCAGTGTTTTTTGTCTGTCAGAAATCCTTTCCCTATTGTTTTCAGTAGTTCTGATTCTTTTCTGGTTTATAGGTATTCCTGTCACAATGGAAATTGCTAGTGATTTGTTGGATCGGCAAGGACCTATATACAGAGAAGATACAGCTGTCTTTGTCAGTCAGTCTGGTGAAACAGCAGATACTCTGAGTGCTTTGGAATATGCGTTGGAAAATGGTGCATTATGCGTTGGCATAACAAATACTGTTGGTAGTGCTATAGCCAGGAATACACACTGCGGTGTTCATATAAATGCTGGCGCTGAGATTGGTGTGGCAAGCACCAAGGTAACTTTGTTACTTTATTCTATTCTTGCTTTTGTGATTTTGTGATTTTGTGTTTTAATTTGACTGTCTTATCATCATCTTGAATAGGCATACACGAGTCAAATAGTGGTGATGGCTATGCTAGCACTAGCTATAGGAGGTGACACAATTTCTAATCAAGCACGAAGAGAGGCTATAATTGACGGTTTATTTGAGTTACCAAGTAAGTTCGAGCTTTTCTCTACTTACCATGTCAACTGCAGTGCATTTCTTTATCAGTCTGTTTTCCAAGAAGTAACTTGTAAGAAGTCATTATAAAATGACTTTGTCGGTTTGTTCTTTACGTTCTGTGCAGACAAAGTCAGACAGGTCCTGAAGCTTGACGAGATGATGAAGGATCTTGCACAGGAACTGATAGCTCAGCAGTCACTTCTTGTGTTTGGGAGAGGATACAACTATGCAACATCTCTAGAGGGTGCTTTGAAGGTAAAGGAAGTGGCCCTTATGCACAGCGAAGGAATACTAGCCGGTGAAATGAAACATGGCCCATTGGCTTTAGTTGATGAAACTCTCCCTACACTTGTGATTGCCACCCGTGATGCTTGCTTCAGGTTTGTCCTGTCACAGACTCACAGTTGGGAACACTTGGATGCTTTTGCAAACGTACCTGATTTTCTTATGAATGACCTGTGGTAATTTACAGTAAGCAGCAGTCAGTTATTCAGCAGCTTCGTGCCCGCAAAGGTCGACTCATAGTAATGTGTTCAAAAGGAGATGCTGCATCAGTGTGCCCTGGGGGGACTTGTCGAGTGATTGAAGTTCCTCAGCTTGAGGATTGTCTTCAACCCGTAGTTAACATTGTTCCATTGCAGGTATTTATCTATTTTTCTCCTGGCTTTATATTGCATATAACATCAGTATTTAGGTTGGAGCTTCTCCTGCCAGATTTTAATGCTTAAGCCGTATTTACTTTTTTTTTTTTTAAATTATTATTAATAGTGTGACTCTGTATAGATAGATGATAGATGGATGGATAGTTCTTCTTCATTTGAACTCGTCCGGATCTCTCACAAAAATGTGATATCTTTGTTTTCTTTCCCTGGTGCAGCTGCTGGCATACCATCTCACCGTTTTAAGAGGTTTCAATGTGGATCAGCCTCGGAATCTTGCAAAGAGCGTGACTACGCAGTAAAGAAGTTGAATGGATGGACATACCTGAATATACTTGTGTGTGTGTTTAAATTATGGTGAGAACAATATTAGGACCTTTTGTTAAGAGATTATTTTGCTGAGGTTGTATCATGTATGTTGTTGGTAATGTATGGTGCTGTGCTGAGCTTGTACATCTTCGGCTTTGTAAATCTTTTGGTACCATGAACCATGCTAACCACCCTGCCCCTACTTGAATTTCGAATTAGATGCCTTGTGTAAAAAGAAACAAAATATAAAAAGGGAGTCCGTTTCAGGCAGAAGCAAAGCTAGTCAAGTCGCACGCCCTGAAACCCTAAATTAATTGTCGAAGAAAGAAGCAGCAGCAACTCGGATACTCGGCGGGAACAATACGGGCGTTCTTCAACTATTTGACGGCGGCAGTGACTCTGAGAACGACCATGTACCGCAGCTCAAATTCAATGAAGATTTCGCTCGCAGGTACGAACACAAGAAGAAGGGGGAGGAGCTCCAGCGCTATGAGGAACTGAAGAAGCGAGGCCTCGTGGCTGACCCCTCCGATGATTCAGACTCTGAACCGGATTTTGAATCGGACGAAAACTACGTCCATGTTGCAATTCCAAGAAGAGAGACTTGGAGTTTTTGGTTGGTCTGCTCAAGGTAAAAAAGCAAGACCCTATATTGAAAAACAAAGATGTTTTGTTTAATTCTGATGGAACCGAAATTATCGGAAACAATGGAGGAGAGGGAGAGGGAGAGGGAGAGGGAGAGGCGAAGAATAAGAGGAAGATGTACTTGGAAAGATGTTAACGCTAAGCATTTGATCGAGGACGGCCTGGAACTGGCGGAGGATGACAAGAACATTGATAAAAACAGGAAGGTCTACAACGAAGAGCAATAGTGGATAAGGAGAGAATTCTTACAGGCCGCTGCAGCTGAGGAGGATGGTGATGGTGAGTTTTTGATAGAGAAGAATAAGAATGCTGCGGGGGATGATGATGGTGATAGTGTTTGTTGAGCAAACCTGTTAAAGCTTCCCACTTGTCGTACAGCCTGGAAAGAAGGACAAAGAATATTGCACTGGATGCAACATTCTTTGACAGCTAGACTACCACATGGTTTCTGCTCAAGTTGCTGCATCGTGGGCAGCAAGGACACCACTTATATTGCATTTGTTTATTGCATGCATGTATGTAGAAAATGTATATAAACCATGCTGCCATTGCAGCAGAGAAACATTTCAATAAAACAGAATACTAAAATTAATATGGTATCAGAGCCGAAGTAATCCTTTTCTCTGCTCTGCCTTCACTCTTCCGCTACTATACTGTGCACAGGTACACCTGCTACTGCACAACCATTGCACTGCAAGCTGCACACTCGCTGCCTTGCCGTCAGAAAGCTGTTACACGGCCATCGTCGCTGCACTACTTGCTACACGTTTAAACACACCAAGAAGTTATAGCATTCCGCTCCTCGCCGACATGGCAACCGACTATTCCAGCAAACACACCAAATACGAAGATCCCAGCGATCCTTTTTATCTTCATCACTCCGATCAACCTGGAGCGATTCTCATCACACAACCGTTGAATGACGAAAATTACTCCACTTGGAGCCGAGCCATGGCCATGGCCCTCAATGCAAAAAACAAGGAAGGATTCATCAATGGATCCATTAAAATGCCTAAGTCTGCATCCACAATTGAATCCCAACAGTGGACTCGTTGTAACAACCTCGTGAAATCCTGGCTGCTTAACTCCGTCTCGAAAGACATCGGAGCAAGTGTCATCTACAACAATGTTGCAGCTGATATTTGGAATGAGTTGAAGGAACGTTTCTCTCACACAAACAGTGTACATCTCTTCCATATCGAACAAGAGATACATGGAAGTGTTCAAGGAAATTTGAACATTGGTGCATATTATACCAAACTGAAAAGTTTTTGGGATGAACATGATGCCCTGTGCACTCTTCCAACCTGTACATGTGGAGCTGCGAAAGAATTAATGCAGTTTCAGCAGAGTCAGAAAACCATGAAGTTCCTCATGGGTCTCAATGAATCCTACGCTGCAGTTCGTGGGCAACTTTTACTTATGGACCCCCTCCCTACTGTCAACAAAGTGTTCTCACTTATTATTCAAGATGAGAAGCAGAGAGTAGTTTCAATGCATACTCCTGGAAGGTTTTCAATCACCGATACCGCAGCTTTCGCCGTGCGGGACAATATGCGAAACTCTGGTAGGAATTTTTCTCCTAGAAATTCCCATCTAAAATGTGGTCGTTGTGGTGCAACTGGACACACTTCAGATACCTGTCGTGCACATCTCAAGTGCGACTACTGTAATTGGAGAGGTCACACCATTGATCAATGTCGCAAATTGAAAAAGGCAAAGGACAATAGCGATAGGGGAGATTATCAAGATCGCAGAGGTTCCAACTCCAAAGCTAATCATGTTGATATCAAGCCAACGCCTCCAGCAACATCTCCTTCATCCTACAGCCTCACTTCCGAATAATATCACAACCTGCTTGCACTCTTTAATAAAAGCTAATCCAACTCCACATCTAATCATGTCGGTACCACCTCTACTATGAATGATTTATCAGGTCGAGTTTTTTGTGCTTCTGCTCTCAATAAGGGAAGGAACTGGATTTTTGATACCGGCGCCACAGACCACATGGCCTGCTCACCAAGCTTAATGACCACAAGTGTTCCGGTATACAATCGACAAGTGCACCTACCCAATCATGCACTTGCCGATGTCACACATATTGGCCCAGTTCGTCTTTCAAATGATCTCGTCATTCACAACGTGCTTTGTGTTCCATCATTTAAACTGAATTTAATTTATGTCAGCAAAATCACTAATACCTCATTTTGCTTTGTCATCTTCACTAATAAAATATGTCTACTTCAGGGCCAACGATCGGGGAAGATGATTGGCACGGGAACTGAACGAGAAGGACTTTACTACCTTGATAATGTGACGAAAACCAGGTGCAATTCAGTGTCAGTTGTTGCTCCTTATTCTTCTTAGCTTTGGCATCAACGTCTTGGCCATCTTTCCAACAAGGCCTTACAGGTTCTCTCTCCTTGCATTAAAAATTTGAATTTTTGTAGCATTGATGATTGTTTGATCTGTCCATTAGCCAAACAAACACGTGCTCCTTTTCCTTTGAGTTCTATTCACACAAAAGCTCATTTTGAGTTAATTCATGTTGACATTTGGGGAGGTTACCATGTTCTCACTATCACAGGGGCACAATATTTCTTAACTATTGTGGATGATTTCTCACGGTGCACATGGGTTTATTTAATGAATCACAAATCAGATGCACGATCTTATCTCATCACATTCATCAACCTTGTTGAAACACAATTTTCCACACGAGTTAAGGTTCTTCGTAGTGATAACGGTCTAGAATTTTTTATGACCCAATTTTTTTTAGATAAGGGCATTCTACATCAAACAAGTTGTGTCTCGACTCCCCAACAAAACGGGGTAGCAAAGCGCAAACACCGCCACTTACTCAATGTTGCTAGAGCCTTACTTTTTCAATCTCATCTTCCCAAGAAATTTTGGGGGTGATGCAATCCTCACTGCCACTTATCTCATAAATAGGACTCCCACTCCTCTTCTTCATGGCAAATCACCCTATGAAATACTTCATCACAAGCAGCCAGCCTATGCACATTTACGAGTGTTTGGTTGCTTATGTTTCTCTTCCACACACCACCATCGTCCTAAATTTGATGCAAGAGCCACACGTTGTCTTTTTCTTGGGTATCCATATGGCACAAAGGGGTATCGAGTTTACGACCTTCACACGGGTAAAATCTTTATTTCCCGTGATGTTATTTTCCATGAAAATGTGTTCCCTTTTTCCTCTTCCTCTGCAATTTCACCACTTGTGTTTCCACATACTCAAGATACTGACTGTGATGATCCTATCATTCATCCGTCCATTCCACTAGAGCAGGATTCAGTCGACCCATCTTCTTCTTCGCCGGTGAGTCTTGTCTCGGTTCCCTCTCATTTTATTTCCACACCACCACCTCGTCTTAAAAGACCAACTCATGCACCTGGTTACCTTCAACAATATCACATTGACATCAACCTTCTTTCTCGGTCCGTCCCTTCATCTCACTCGGCGTTGACCAAAGTGACAGGTACTTCTTACCCTTTGTCTGATGTGCTCACATATGATCGTTTATCTGCTCGACATCGTGCTTTCACCAGTTTCATTCCAGCTGCCATAGAACCCAACTCCTTCTCACAGGCCATACGCGACCCTACTGGCGTTTAGCCATAAAAGAAGAACTAGCAACCCTTGCTGCGAATAGGACATGGTCTCTTCAACCGTTGCCCCCTGGAAAGAAGCCAGTCAGATGTAAGTGGGTCTACAAAATCAAATTTCGATCCGATAGATCTATTGAGCAATATAAAGCACGCTTGGTTGCCAAATGATATAGCCAAATTGAAGGCTTATACTATCGCAAGACTTTTGCTCCAGTTGCAAAACTGACTATAGTCCGCGTACTCCTTGCCGTTGCATCCGTCCAACAATGGCACCTCTACCAGCTTGATGTTAACAACGCCTTCCTCCATGGTGATCTTGAAGAAGATGTCTACATGAACTTGCATCCTGGTTTCGGACGAAATGGGGAGACACGAGTCTGTAAACTTCATAAATCTTTGTATGGGCTTAAGCAAGCCTCTCGTAAATGGTTTATCAAACTTTCTTGTGCTCTTAGAAAGGCCAGTTATCAACAATCCAAGGCAGATTATTCATTGTTCGTCCGAACCATGATGGTAAATTCACTGCCCTTCTTGTCTATGTTGATGATATTATCTTGGCAGGAAATAACATACAAGCAATTGAAGATACCAAGTCTTTTCTTATGAAGCAATTCAAGTTGAAAGACCTTGGCCAATTAAAATATTTTTTGGGCATTGAAATTGCTCGCTCTAGCAAGGGGATCACTCTCTCATAGCGAAAATATGCCCTTGAAATACTTGAGGATGCAGGTCACCTTGGCGCAAAACCAGCCACCTCTCCTATGGAGCAAAACTTATCACTCAGAAATGACGAAGGACAATGCATTATTGATCCTTCTTCTTATCGACGACTTGTTGGGAGACTAATCTACTTGACAATCACGCGCCCTGATTTGGTCTATGTTGTCCACATTCTTAGTCAATTTATGGAGAAGCCTCGAACTCCACACTTGGAGGCAGCCTACCGAGTCTTACGATACATTAAGCATACACCAGGGCAAGGTATTTTTCTTTCTGCAAGAAGTCCAATTCAATTGAATGCTTTTTGTGATGCGGATTGGGCCAGATGTCGTGACACACGACGCTCTACCACCGGATACTGTGTATTTCTTGGAGAATCCTTGATCTCCTGGAAAAGCAAGAAACAAAACACCGTGTCACGTTCTAGTGCAGAAGCGGAGTACCGTTCAATGGCAGCAACTTGTTGTGAAGTCACTTGGCTGAAATATGTTTTACAAGACTTGGGTATCAAACATAAACATCCAGTCAAGTTACATTGCGATAATCAAGCGACACTTCATATTGCTTCGAATCCGGTCTTTCACGAAAGAACCAAACACATAGAAATTGACTGCCACCTTGTACGAGAAAGGGTTCAAAGTGGAATGATCAGGACATCTCACATTTCAACCATGAAACAACCAGCCGACATCTTCACAAAGCCACTGAGCTTACATCAATTTACGACTTTGCTTTGCAAGTTAGGAATAATCAACATCCATTCCAACTTGAGGGGGAGTGTTGAGCAAACCTGTTAAAGCTTCCCACTTGTTGTACAGTCTGGAAAGAAGGACAGAAAGAATATTGCGCTGGATGCAACATTCTTTGACAGCTAGACTACCACATGGTTTCTGCATTATGTGCTTAAGTTGCTGCATCGTGGGCAGCAAGGACACCATTTATATTGCATTTGTTTATTGCATGCATATATGTAGAAATGTATATAAACCATGCTGCCATTGCAGCAGAAAATCAATTCAATAAAACAGAATACTAAAATTAATAGTGTTGATAATGATCACTATGAGAAGGCATTGGATGAGTGTTTCCCAGAATCTGATGAAAATGCTATGTTTCTCAAGAAGTTCTTTAAGGATCAGCTGTGGAAGGAGGATAAGGATCCCGAGCTAAAGGAGGAGGATTTGGAGATGGTGTCTGAGGATGAGATGGAGATCGGAAGGCAGGAGGAGTATGAGCACATGTTCAAGAAGAATGCATGTGATTGGATTATGGGGCATTCTAGGCAAGTTGAGGGGTTGGTGAGAAAAAAGGTCAAGGCGAGGAAGGAGCAGAGGAAGAGCAAGGAGGAGAGGATGGAGATTGCAAGGTTGGAGAGGGAGGAAGAGTTGAGGTATTTGAAGAATTTGAAGAAGAAGAAGAATGATGAGAAGGTTAAGAAGATAATGGAGATCGCGGGACTCAAGGAGGGTGAGGTGTTTACATTTAATCCAAAGGAGTTGGAGAAGGAATTTGATCCACCAGAGTATGATAGGATGATGAAGAAGGCTTTTGGTGAGGAGTATTATCAGGCAGAGGATGCTGACTTAGAGCATTATAGTGATATGGACGAGGATGATGATGAGATTGAGAAACCGGACTTTGATAAGGAGGATGAGTTGCTTGGGCTTCCTAAAGGTTGAGATACTGTTGGGTCTGGTGATGGGTTCTTAGCCGCAAGGGAGAAGGCTTTGAAGCGGAAAAAGGAAAATGTTGGTGACCATGAGGAAGAGGAAGAGGAAGAGGAAGGAAAAATGAGTGAGGAAGATAAACAAGAGAAAATGCGTAAATTAGCTTTATTGGAGAGAGCTAAGAAGGAGATGATGGATGAATACTATAAGTTGGATTATGAGGATACAATTGGAGACTTCAAGACCAGATTCAAGTATGCTAAAATAAAACCTAATAGATATGGCTTGACTATTGCTGAGATATTAGTGATGGATGAAAAGGAGTTGAATCAATATGTGTCTTTAAAGAAGATTGCCCCTTATATATCTTTATTTGTTGCCACTCTTCAGAATTATTTGGAGGCTGCCATTTTGTTGTATTTATGGCAGCATGGTGCATGTCATCAATATACCACGAGAATTGGTTATACAACGTTGCAGTATTTCAGTGCCACACATACCCACTTTAAATGGCTCAAATGTCAAGACATGAAAAAGGAACCAAATTGGTTACATATGGAAACACAAACCTAAATTTGATAGCAATCCAGCCTGCATTGTATAACTTCCCACTTCCGACACAGCACATATTAACACTAATTAAAAACACCCCAACGACACACTGTCTTCGTGTCCCCTCCCAAACAAACAAACCAACCAAAAAATAAAAATAAAATATCGTTTTCCTCAAAACCTTAAACAATCCGAACCAATCAACACACACAACAGAAACTCGCTCTCTTCTCTATCTCACGGTCTCACCCGGGATCGCAGCACGAGGGTAAGAAGGAAAGATGGGTTCTTCCCCCAAATCCCTAAATTCTGAAACATGGGTTTTGATCCTCTGCGTCGTGGTCGTGGCGCTCCTCCTCCCCCTCCCTACCAGCCGATCTCCGTCGTCCAGCATCTACGACCACCTGAGGAAGCAGGGCTTGCCGATTGGCCTTCTCCCCAAAGGCATAACCGACTATTCTCTCAACGGCACCACCGGCGAATTCCGAGTGTTGCTAGAGCAGCCTTGCCACGCCAAGTTCGAGAACCAGGTGCTCTACGATTTTAACGTTTCCGGTTTTCTGTCGTTCGGACGAATCGCCAACTTATCGGGCGTGTCGGCTCAGGAGCTCTTCCTCTGGTTTCCCGTGAAGGGGATCAGAGTCGATGTACCAAGCTCCGGCCTCATTTACTTCGACGTCGGCGTCGTCGACAAGCAGTTCTCTTTGTCCCTCTTCGAATCGCCAACTGATTGCACCGCCGTTGACCCTTCTGATCCCAACTTCAATCCTGCCGCCCAGGACACCAACCACTATTCCTCTTCCTCATCTGGGTCGTCGTCGTTTGAGGTTAATTTCTTATAATCTACTTCGTTTTGTGTCCTGGGGTTTTGTTGATCTGAGTAAGGTTTCCAATCTTAGGATTTACTATGGTTTCATTATGTTTTTGTTTAGGAACAATGTTATGCTTTTTTCCGCCAATTCATTAGTTAAAGAAAGAACACACATAATTCGCTGGTTGAAACAATTTGTAAGGAGTGGACAACTAGGCACTAACCAACCGTTCGGGTTTAGGGGTGTGTGTTCAACTGAGATTTTAAAGGATTTTGACGGAGTTATAAGTCCAATGATTTGAGGGGGTTTGGATTGACTTCCATAGACTCCACATGGACTTTGAGTGAATTATATATGGACATGAGCTATTTAGGGGTCATTTGGTAGAAAGGATTAGATTGAGGGGGATAAACCTCTAAATTCAAGGCATATTGAAAGTAGATGAGAATGATTCTTCATGTGAGGGGATTAGAAGAGGATTAGACATGAAGAAAACTTTTCCCATCTAATCCTCCCACGGTGGAGAGGATTGGAATGGATAATGTTTCTTCTTGAGCAATCCTTCTCCTACCTCTAAGTTGGTCACAGTTTTTTCATTTCTTTTTTCAACATACCAAACTAGGCCTTAATGATCTGATTTATGGGCGTTTCCATTAGTTTCAAATTTCCAATATCCGGAATGGTGGTGGGGCATCATGTGTGGTGTTGGTGCTAGTAGTATAGGTGGTGGTGGTGGACTAATAAAGTGTACACTAGTATGCAGGGATTTTATTTAGTGGAACATGGGGTGGATTGTAGAATTTCACGTTCCTCACAAACTCTGCATAAATTTTAAGTTGACTTTTCCAATAACTGGACCTTTTGGGATACGCTTGATTCATGCGTGTGAATATGTAGCACATTCTTCCCTATTAATTTTTTTTGGGTTTTGTTCCGCCTTCTTTTTCTGTGTCTTATGTCCAGTTGAGTTAAACTTAGAATCCATGCGGAAGATTTTATTCTTGTGAAAGCATTTAATACGTTGTCAGTAGCATCTAAAGGTTTGAACAGCTTTGTTGTTGCTGTAATTGTTGTCTGCCTGTCCCGAGGGTTTTATGTGTTGTTCAATATTCATTGAGTATAGAACAATCTTTGAGGATGAAATTATTTTCAAATGTATATTCATCTTGTGCGATAGACAACTAACATTACAGGAATTTTCATCAAGACAAAAAAATTCTTGGGACCCGATATGTTACATGAATATACTCTTCTTTTAAAATTTCAAGTTAGTTTGTTTTCTGGCTGGTGATGTTAGTCTTGGTTTCATTTTGAGATTTTCAACTAGTCTGCAATTGCAAGGATTCGTTATAGCGAACCCAAGCAGTATCAGTCGGTTGAGGCACTTTAATCTTTGTTTGGATTAGTATTTACCTATTATTTTCTCTTTCTCCTCTCATTTAACTTCTTTATGCTGATGTTTTGGGTGGTTTTAGAAATATCTGTTCTTCACTTTGTCAACTGTTGGTAGGCGAGATTTAATATATAGAGCATGTAAAATTCTGAGTGGATGCGTGTAAGTTTATGATGTGATTCTTGTTTTTATGGATTATGAAATTTCACTAATTATCACGCCGCCGCTTGATGTTTCCTTACCACTTCAAATTTTTTGTGTCTGATAGAGCTGGTGCTAAAGTTGTTGAATATTAAATTTGCAGAATGAATCACTGAATCTTGGGTATGGAGTTGGTCGGAGAAGTGAGCTGAGGGCCGATTCTTAGGTTGTGGAGGCGGAGATATGATTGAAGTTATCAACTCTGGGGACTTCTATATGATTTAACTGCTCCTCTTTTCTCTGAAGTGGATATCAAAGGTTCTAGTTTGGCAGGTCCTAAGCTTTAAGTACGTATGCTTCGTTGCTTGCTATGCTGTATGTATATTTTGGCCGGGTACTTGTGTCTTTGCTGGGAAAATTAGAACAATTTTGGTAAAGACGAGAGTGAATATGGAAGAGGCAATGAATATAGGGTGAGACAGGGAAAGATGGGATCATCATGGGTGACTAGTTTTCTTGAAATTTGTGCCAATTACTATGTCGTCTAAATATTACATATTATAGATATAATGACATGAGTTCTGGATTGAGTTTCTTCTGTAAATGATATGGGTGAAAAAATTGATTTCTTTTGTGATAATATATGTTGAGATTTTTTGGTTCCTCCGCTTGGCATGATATGTTTGCATTTTCCCTTCCTTTGTTATACGATTTCCCTTCTTTCTTTTGTCTATACATTTTGTAGCTTTACTTATGAAAATTTTGATACTGAACTCATGATTATTCAAATTGAGAGCTTGAAACTGTAGTATTATAAGAGTTGGATAAACATAGGGAGATCTATATTATTGTACCACATTGTGCATCATTGTCTCATCTTTATTAGTAGAGTGTTAACGGACCTCGACAGCCCTATAAGTACACCAGCCAATAAGAACACAGGTCAAAAGGAAAGTCAATGTCCAATGAGCATGGAAAAGTGAAGCCGAGCACTTCAAGAAGCCCATGGCCTCTGAGAGTCATGTTAACAATCAAGTCGAGCACTTCCCCATAAAGTGCTTTTCAAGCACCAAAGGTCAAGTTTGCCACTAACAACTTTAAGACACGAGATCTTAGGAACAAAAGGGGCAAACCTAGTCAAATGTTAATTTCAGAGCATGTGGTGGCCAGACAAGGGAACAAGGACCATGAAACGCTGTGGACGTAACTCAATCTGAGGGGTGAACCACATAAGTCGTGTGTCTATTATCATTTGTTTACAAGGCCCAAGACCATCAAGGACAAACATTTAACTCATTCAACCTTTGTTAGCTTAATTGGTTTTGAGCGTTAATAGTTTGGTGTTGTCTGTGAGGTTACACATTTAACTTGGTTGCGTGTTACTACTAAACAAATCTAAGAATGCTCTGCGGCGGAGCATTGTACACACTATCTGAGGGACATGACAAGCAGAAGAATGAAGAAATCCTTAGCCAATGACCTCCTAGAGGAGGAGGAGAGCTGAGAAGGCCAAACTATCCAGTTTGGAGGAAAAAATAGAGATCATCCTAGCTGCCGTGGGAGAAATGAACGAGGTAAAAAACCTCTATGCTCAGAACACTTTCTTCCGAGAGAATCACGCTGACCTTTTATAGCAGATCACCCAGATTAACGAGATAATAAAAAGCACTTCTCGACAAGGTGCAGATCACCTCAATGGCCAAACGCTGTCAGCCATTTTCCATTAAATGTGGAAAGTGGGGTGAGGACGCTCGTGAGGTCATTAATCGAGGAAGAGCTTGAGTAGAGGAAGAAGCCTAAGAGAATGAAGCATAAGTCGTCGAGTTAGTTGTCCATAACTCAAATGAGAATCCCAAAGTTGTCCTAATTTACGGTCCGCTTTGAAAGAGGTAATGGGTGAAAAGATAAAGAATGTATGAGATTGGTTGGGGGATATTGGGAAGGCCTCTAGACCCAAGAACCTAGATTAATTTGAGGAAGAAGTGCCCCTCTATTTTTCAAGGCCTTGCTCAATGAGCCAAAGAATGGTGATGCCATGCCATGACTCTCAAGATGCAAGCTATGAAGGCTCACTGACCCGTACAACCACTTAGTCAGTTTCATCTATGTAGTGGAGGGTCGGGAGAATAATGACCACACCAAGTGTTGTCTAGTCCTGATCACCTTAAGAGTGGCAACATGAGATTGGTTTAAACATATTCCCCCAATCACATCCTTTTCCACGTTCAGGCAAGTTTTTCTTGATAATTATATAATTATTTCTAAGAGACAATATACACCGGCAAACTTGGCCATAGTGAAGCAAGCTCTTAGTGAGTTTTTGAGGGATTACTGTTGACTACAAAAATCACCTAGCCTACGTGGCGAGCAGGCCGAGTAATTAGTAAGCTAACTACGTCCTTCAAATGTGTACGGGGCGTGCCAACTAGTCGGCCGAGCTCGACCGATGAGTAAAAATGTCTTGATGTTGTGTGGATGCGCGCGGCTGACTTCTGTGTCTTGCAACTGCGGCCGAGAAAGGAACATGTCTCGGCCTCTGGGTCCTCAAGCCTGAAGACAAGGCTACCAATTACAAAGTTCATGGCTCGTCGTCGTCCGATTCGGCAACAGTCACCGTATTGGTGAAGGTAAAACCACGCTGAATCGATACTAGAGTATAGGGGTACAAATACTCAAAGCAGATGAATGTCTTGATAATGAATGTGGTTCGGCCGTCCAAGTGCCGAACTTTAAAACCCACTTGTGAATATGCGATCATAAAATAACTTGGCGTTTAGGCACCGAGCCTAAGTATTAGTAACACCTCACTTTGCCGAGATGGCTGGTGAGATGACCTCTATCGACGGGGATCCTAAAACCCTCGTCGGCCGAGACTTAGATAGATAACCAGTCGACCCTGTCGCAAACTGAAGGTGTGAAGGCGGTTGCCTTCACAGTGCTGTTTATCCAAACTGAAGGTGTGAAGGCGAAAAAGAAAATAAAAATTTCAAGGGTGTTGAAAGGTTTCGCGTAGAGCGAGAAATTGCTCAAGGCAGATTTGTGTGTTGAGTTGGAGGTCTATTGCACGCTGCCACTGCTTCTGTATTTATAGGAGCCGAATCTTCTTCTGATCCAATCATAATTCTACTCGGATTGGGACTCCTTACCCCCATCGGACTGCCTTGGCCACTCCTTCTTCAGCTAGGACTCCCACCGAGACTTCTTATCGTACTGGAACTATTTGTCTTCACGGATGGATTTCGTTTCCCTTATCGTTATTTGAGATAAATCATTTTCCTGCTAGGACTCGGCCGACTCAATTCAGTCGGCCCACGAATCGACTATCCGCAGTATCTCCTTCCGAGCCAAGAAATATTTCGCTCGGCCCAAACTGTTATTTTGGGCCCAAACATTGCCCCCTCGCTTCTGAGGTCGGTGGCCTTGGCCGAGCCCCCGCCTTGAAGGAGCGGAACCAACTCTCGCTTTAAAGTCGTTGATTACAGGCACGATCGATGGTCCTCGACTTACTTACCACGCGGCGACCCCCTAATGCTCTCAGCAACCCTAATGATGTTTCTTGAAACGTGTGGCTACTAAACCGTTTTTCCATTATTGCTCGCCGCCACACGCAATCGTGCGTCTTAAATCTGTGAGACGTTCGGTCTTTTCACCTAGATTCCCTCAACTATTCAGAATAATTAGTGCTCTTCCCGATTGATTTTATCCAAATTTTGAAAATCAAACGTCTCATCTTCCCACCAAAACGCCTATAAGTACTCAGATTTCTCCCCATTTACACTCTTACGCTTCAAAAAATCCTCAATTTTCCTTGCTTTCACTCCCTGAAGCCTTTTCCATCCTCTCAGAACGAACCCCAAAATCCTTCAAACTTCATTGCCTAGAAAGCTTCAAACCCTTTTCAATGGCCTCCTTTATTTCTAGCAAACTTGATAAATTTGCTGTTAAATCCTTGCGCTTTGAAAGCAACATGAGTGTCACCCATAAAATTTTTTGGCCGCTCTTCAGGGAGACCGTCCCTTCATCTATCACCGGTCTGTGCAGGGATCACTGCCTTGCCCCCTTGTTGCGTGGAATTGATTGGTCCAAATGGGACTCGGCCAAACCTCAAGGTTCCTGGCCCTCGACTCCGGTGACCTGGGCAGTCTGGGTGAAACGCATGTCAGAGCTCTTCAGCGACCAGTGGAAGGCCCTCGGTATTTACGACGCCATTTAGCTTTCCGCTGTGGAAATTACTATGGACAAAGAGCTGCTGATGGCGGCTCTCAGCCTTTGGTGCTCGGCCACCAACACTATGGTCCTTCCCTTTGGCCCGACTGGCCCCACCGTCCTTGACGTTACGGCCATTCTGGGGACCCCCCTCTGGCACCCCAATCGATGCTGCCCTTACCGAGCATCCGGGGAGGCTGGATCTGAAGGCCAGGTTTGAGATTCGGGTCGTTGAATCCCTAAGGGAGGAGGACAAAGACACCTCCAAGGAAGAAGTTCAGAAGCAGTTCAAGAACTTCTTCAACTATAATACCCTCTACTACCATTTCACCGGTCGAGGACAAGACGTGGCTAGGAAGAGGGAACACGAGGCCTTCATCTTCTATTGGTACAACAAATTTATTTGTTGTACCAAATCAAATAAATGCCTGGTCAAGAACATGCCAGTGGCCGAAGCCCTGGCAAGTGGTCATGCCCTAGCCCTTAGTCCGGCCATACTCGCTAATCTCTTCCGCTGCTTGGCCGAGACAACTGCCGCCAAGATCGACCCCCAGCAGAGTGGGCCCCTCTGGCTCTTCCAGCTCTGGCTGCAGGTCTACTTCACCGCGCTTTGGCATGACATGCCTTCTTTCCATCCTGCCGAAGTGCTCGGTCCTCAACTAGCTTCTCGACCAGTACCACCTCACCGGGCCGAAGAAATTTTCAAATTCTTTTTCGGCCTTAACGCTCTGTCTGACGATGAATTTCTGATCTGCCGTCGTCGAGACTACCCCGACTCAATCTAACTCTCATCCACGTCATGGGATGCAGAGGCGGATCTCAGTCTTCGCCGACATTGAGGATTGTTTGTGCTATCACGCGATCTTCTCTTCCAGGGTGCCCCAGTGCCTCTCCTTTCCTCCCGCTCCCTTCTCAGCCGAGGATGTCTCTCTGGCTTTCTTGAAAAAGACTTTAAATCCGCCGGGACGGATTTTCAAGAGCAGTGCAACAAATTTCGTCTTCGGCTGACCGTTCCCGAGGCCCTCTGTACTGACACCTTCGGTGACTGGTGGGAGACCTATACAAAAGACTTTTTTAGCACGTCGGTCGTAGACGTGGTCACCAAACTCTTTAGGGACAGACCCAAAAAGGCCGCCATTGTCACAAAAGATGCGGCTCAAGGTACATGTCTTAAACCCTTCTTCTATAACTTAGCTTTGTCTAGGGCTATCTAACTTTATTTCATTCGTCATACTCTAGGCGGTCATGCGCCCCAGTCGGCAGAAGTTGCTGCGGCGGCCGCGACTAAGAAGAAGAAAGTCATTTCTCTTCCTAAAATGGCCGCAGCCGTTGCAGCCAAAACGCTGATTAAACAGCTACACCGATAGGTCGAGGAAGCCGGCGAGTCTTCCCGTTCTGCAATACGCCCCAAGAAACTGGCAACATAACGAGATCGGGAGGCTCCTGTCGCCTCCAGCCAGACGGTGAAACGGCCGTCCCCAGCTTCCCCGGGTATCAGGATTGGTATTGCCCGGCCGTCGTCCATGGCTTGTCCTGCCCCTCAGGCCATACCAGGGACTGCTCGGCAAGTCGAGTCCCCTGCAGTTCAAGGGACTTCTGCCGCCCCTATCCTGGACGTGACCCCTTTGGTCGCCACGTCCCCCCTAAGCATCCAAAGCAATTGTTGGTTGTTCTGGAAGACGAAGAGGTTTGAATATCCACTTCTTGCTTTTATTTGATATTTTGATCCTAGTACTAAACGACCATCTTCTTAGGATGATGGTGAGACTCTGCTTACGAGTCGTCCTCGTCCTTCTTCCCCAAGTCCACTTTTGATGACCGAGACCCTCCCGGCCGATTCTTCTGTGGTCGACAAAGGGAAGAAGGTCGTTGCCGAGCTCAAAGCGCCGGTGGCGTCGACAGTCTTTCCTCAGGGTGCGGATTCTGCCATCTTTACTCATGGAGCCACCTCGACTACCGGAAGTTCTCTCTACCCCTCTTAGGTTCTCGCCTGTTTAGCTTGGATGTTTTACTTATGTTCTTGTGTGCAGCCCACTTGGCAGGCCGAGCTCGATCATTCCGCTCGAGCATTCCGCCTCTTTGACCATGTCTGCCACCGCGTCTGCTGATCATTCCGCCTTCACCCGGTTGCAAGACCTCATTTCCTTATCGGCTTTAGAAGTCCTACAGTGCAACGGCCTTGACGCTGTCGGGGAATGCTTGAATGCCCTCGCCTCTGAAGGCTAGCTGGATAATGCAACCATTACCCAATTGTCTTCAATCCTAGATAGGACTCGAGATTTTTTCTCGATATTTGAAAGAGCCCTTCGGTCTGACGACGTACTGAAGGTTGCTGAGGCGAGGGCATTCGCTTGTGGGTAATACGGAAAATAAACTGGAACTTGTGGCCCTTGACGATCAGATAGCCGTGCTTCAACGTCGATGGTTGGATGTCGTCTCAGCTCTTGAGGCGACTTTCGAAGCGAATAAAGCCAAATTAACGAAACTTGCAGCCGACGCGAGGCAGATCACGCTCATGAGGTCGGAGAGAAGGATGCGCAAGGCCAAAGTCACGTTTGGAGAAGTGAGGTGGCTGAAACTGAAAGCGACCTTTGAGGCTTATCTTCCTTCATCCTCTTAGGACTGTACTCTGTAATTTATTTTGTCCTGAATGAAATACTTATTTCTGCATCTCCCAATTTGTCAGATAATATTTCTTTAAGAACTTTCCATTAATCGAAAATTTGTGAACTAAACCAGTGCGATCTTTCAAATGATATGCCCCCCTGCCGAGGACTTTATGAACAACAAACGACCCTTCCCAATTCGGTGACCATTTGCCGAACTTAGGGTCTTTTATTCCAACTGGTAGAACTGTCTGCCAAACCAATTTTCCTTCGCCGAACGTCTTTTGTTTAACTCGCTGATTGTCACTCGTTCGGCAATTTTCTTTTGCGCCACCAATAAATTGTAAGCGTCAAGGTGAACTCCTTCCAAATCTTCCAACTCTTGTCTCATGGCTTAACTGTACTCATCACTGAACAAACTACTATTCTCTATCATTCTCAGCGAATTTACACTTAACTTGACTGGTAACAAGGCATCATGTCCATAGGTCAACGCATATGGAGTCGTCCCAGTTGCTGATCGTGGTGACGTTCAGTAGGCCCACAGCGCTTCATTTAACTTTACATGCCACATACCCGGTCGTTCTCTCACCATTTTTTCAAGGATACCAATCAAAACTTTATTACTTACTTCGGCTTGCCCATTCCCTTGTGGGTAATACGGTGTAGACTGCTCGAGCTGGATTTTGAGATTCACCGTGTATTCCTTAAATCGGCCGGATGTGAAGATTGTGCCGTTATCTGTTATGATCGTTTCTGGCACACCGAATCGGGTCACGATATTTCTTCGACGAAGTCACACAATTCCTTGGATGTCAGTTCGGCGTATGATTTCGCTTCGACCCATTTGGTGAAATAATCCGTTGTTACTAATATCCAAGCATGTTTTGCCGAGCTAGACGATGGTGTAATTTTGCCGATGATATCCATAGCCCAACCTCTGAATGGCTATGGTTTGGTGACCGAATGCAATGATTCGACCGGAGCCTTTTGTATAGGGCCATAAATGTGGCATTGTACGCATCCTCGCGCGTACTCAATGCAGTCTTTCAAGATATTCGGCCAAAAATAGCCATGCCGGCGAAGCAGCCATCGCATCTTTCGGCCGGATTGATGAGCTCTACATATTCCTTCATGGACCTCGGCCATTGCTTGTACAGCCTCCTTGGGGCCGAGACATAACAACAAAAAACCGTCCTCACCTTTTCTATATAACACGTTTTGGTATGACATATAGTTTATGGCATGCACCTTTGTCCTGCGCTCATGTTTTCCATTGGGATTATCAAGGTACCGCTCATCTCCAATCATCTGGTAATGCTTCGACCGCGCAGACTTCGACGGGATCTTCTCGTTCTAGTAACGACGGCAAGGACATGACCCGTGTTCGGATCACGTGATCCTGATCAAGAACTTGCTGATTAATCAAGGCCGGGTACGACTGTCGTATGACGGGTATCGCCCGACCAGATTTTCCCCCATGAGTTGCGCACCGGAGGCGATTTGGGCTAACTCATCTGCATCGGTATTATGGACTCGAGATACGTGCATAAACGTGATGTCATCGAAGGACTCGGCCAAATAGATGGCGACCATGTGATAGGGAGCTAAAGTGCAACTCATGCAACGAAAAGTGCCATTGACCTGGTTAATCACAAGTTCTGAGTCACCGAGGACCAGAACGCGAGGTACGTGTAAGTCGTGAAGGATACTGAGGCTGATGACAAGGGCTTCGTACTCGGCCTGGTTATTGGTACAGTCGAAGTCTAATTTGAGAGAGAAATACCATCGCTGGTGCGCGGGAGACTGAATAACTATTCCTACCCCAGCAGAAACAGTCGTGCTCGAACCATCAAAGTACACTGTCCAGAAATTGTCCCGGGCTTCCACCATGCCGATTTCGAGATCGTTGCTTCCAAAATCGTATGGGGACGGATGGTGAGCCAAGAAATCGGCCAGTGTCTGTCCCTTGACAGCCTTCTGGGGCACGTATTGTAAACTGAACTCGAACAATGCCATTGTCCATTTCCCGATTCGGCCTTTTACGATCGGCCGAGTGAGCATGTAGCGGATGACGTCAGTTTGGGCGATGACTTGAGTGACGGATGAAAGCATGAAATGCCTGAGTTTTGAGGCAGCAAAGAACAATGTTAAATAGAGTTTTTCAACAGTCGTATAATTGATTTCAGGAGCATTAAGGTGGCGACTAAGGTAAAAGATAGCATGTTCGCGCCCCGCATCATTGTCCTGTGCTAAAAGACAACCAATGGATTCGTCGGCCGCAGCGATGTATAACTTGAGAGGTCTGCCACGTCGGGGCGGAACGAGGACTGGTGGGGTGGAAAGAGCCACCTTGATTTGTGTGAAAGCCTCGTGATGCTCAGTGCGTCATTCAAACTTGTCGGAATCCTTGAGTTTTAATAACATGGAAAAAGCACGCATTTTTCCTGCCAAATTGGCGATAAATCGGCGGAGGAAGTTAATCTTGCCGAGCAACGACTGCAACTGTCTCTTGGTTGTTGGTGGTGGTGCATTGATGATTGCCCGGGCCTTTTTGTCGTCAATCTCAATGCCTCGGTGATGGACCAAGAACCCTAAGAAATTACCGGCCGACACGCCAAAAGCACATTTTGCCAGGTTCATCTTGAGGTGACGTCGGCGCATGCGTAGGAAGGCTGGGCGAAGATCCTCTAAGTGTGTGCCGACGTTTTGATTTGACCACAACGTCGTCAATGTAGACTTCGACCGTTGTCCCAATGAGATCCGGGCTTGATGCGTAACTCATGCTCGACGAGCATGCGATCTAAACCAGGCATCTCGCGATCTAAACCATGCTCGACTAGCTCTTGACTCACGAATTTGGCGATTGATAGGATTCGGATCCGAGCGATCATAGATGAAGAAGCCAATCACTGAATGCAACCTATACTAGGAAGGCTACACAACACCCAGTTGCCACCCTCAAACCCCAACCGACCTATGCAACTCCATGCCTAAGAAAAATCCTTGGACAAGGAGTTGAGGGACTTGTTAACATGGGGCCTATTTGACCTCGACAGATCCAAAGGAACACAGGTCCAAAGGAAAGTCAAGGTCCAATGAGCATGAAAAAGTGAAGCCGAGCGCTTCATGAAGCCCTTGACCTTGGAGCGTACTCTTAGCAATCAAGCCCATAAGCTATTCTAGATGAGCGCTACTTGTCACATCCCGACCCAAGCCCCTACCACAACTCGGGCTCGACTCCACCGTAGCACGATATTGTCCGCTTTAGGCCCCGAGCACGCCTTCACGGTTTTGTTTCTGGGAACTCACACGAGAACTTCCCAGTGGGTCACCCATCGTGGGAGTGCTCTCACGCGCTACTCGCTTAACTTCGGAGTTCCAATGAACTCCGAAACCAGTGAGCTCCTAAAAGGCCTCGTGCTAAAAAGGGGTGGGAATGTACATATAAGGCTTACAAGATCATCTCCCTTGGGGGATGTAGGATGTTACAATCCACCCCTTTAGGGGCCCGGCGTCCTCGTCGGCACATTTCCGGTCATGGAGTGGCTCTAATACCAAATTGTCACATCCCGGCCCGGGGTCCACCACATCCTGGGCCCGATCATACCCTCACGGTTTTTTTTTCTAGGAATTCACATGAGAACTTCCCAATGGGTCACCCATCTTGGGATTGCTCTCGCGTAAACTCGCTTAACTTCGGAGTTCCGATGAATTCCGAAGTCAGTGAGCTTCCAAAAGGCCTCGTGCTATGAAGAGGTGGGAATGTACATATAAGGCTTACATGATCTTCTCCCCTGGACAATATAAGATGTTACACTACTTGTAATCTTGTTTCCAAATTTATCCAAGAAACTCAGTGGACGTAACCTAGTTTTGAAGGGTGAACCATTTAAGTTGTGTCTATAATCATTTGTTTGCAAAGCCCAAGTCCAACGGGGAGAAACATTCAACTCATTCAACATTTGTTAGCCTCACCAGTTTTGAACGTTAACAAAGAGAATAATTTACATAAAACGTGTTCGTCACCACCTAGCGTCCTAATCAAATAATTTATTACTATGTTAAGTTTTTCCATGATTAAACCAGGATGCCACAATGGCAGTGAAACCTTTCAATTAGAGGCGGTACAGTTTTGTACAAAACAATATCGTCTCTATTTGCATTTTACCGTCAAAGATTGTCCATCAAACAAGCTCAACTTGGGCCTCAGTTTCCGGCCCAATAAAGTGACAATTAAAACATCCAAGCCCAATTCTCAATCTTTCTCTCGCTCTCTCTCAGGCTTTCTCACACCACACGACACAGAGCAACTCCAAACCTAGCGGCTAGCAGCTATGGCTTTTCTCCTCCACCTCTCCGCCACCCCCAAAACCCTAATCCCCAAATCTTACATTCCCTCCTCCGCGTCGCGCGCTTTCCCCTCAACCCTCTCCACCAGGTCAGTCTCCTTCCCTCAACTTGTCAGCCGAAAATCCAAACCCACATCCTCCACCATCACCTGCAGCACACCGACCCCCGCCACGGATCGATTGATCTCCGCTGTCGCTTACACTCTCCCTTTCTTCAACTCCCTCCAGTATGGACGCTACCTGTTTATCCAATTCCCCAAATTGGGCCTCCTCTTCGAACCCTTGATCCCCTTGCTGAGCCTCTATCGGTCGATGCCGTACTCGAGCTTTGTGGCCTTCTTTGCCCTCTACCTGGGCGTCGTCAGAAACCCAAGCTTCAACCACTACGTGCGGTTCAACGCGATGCAGGCGGTGACGCTGGACGTCCTGTTGGTACTGCCGCTGCTGGTCCAGAGGATTTTCAGTCCGGGTCGGGCCGGGTTGGGGTACAAGCTCATGGTTTGGGGTCATAATGGTATTTTCGTCTTCAGCGTTTTCTGCTTCGTTTATGGTTTGGTTAACTGCATTTTGGGTCGGACTCCGTACCTGCCCTTTGTTGCTGATGCCGCCGGCCGGCAGCTCTGAAAAATCACAGCTTTTCCAATTTTGGTCCGGCTTTTGTGTTGTATAATTTCATTTCATAATTTTATTTGCTTAATTGTATAACCAATTTCAATTCCAGTTTTGGTCGGCTGATTTGTTGGTGGTGCATTTCTTTTCTTGGCAACGTAATCAATTAAGAGGTCTAAGGATTGATATTTGAAAATATTAGTCATTGTTAACTTAAAACATTGCCAAAATGGGTTCCTCTCTAGAACGCTTTACAAGGAATTTCAAAACCTCTTGATGCTCCATAGAATTTTAATAATTCTTTTTGTACTAATTTGTAAAATTGACTAATTTTATTGTTTTGCGAAATATTTTTTATGAGCATGTTGTTGACAACTTTATATGGCATATTTGATAGAAAAATAAAGTATTGAGGCTCGAAACATTGTTAAAATCGGGTTTCACCCTCAAGAATATCAACTGTGTTGTGGACTATTTTATCTGACAAAGGGAGAGAGAGGGAGAGGGAGGCCGGCGGCACAAGGGAAGAGAGAAAGAGAGAATTGTAGGGGAATTGTGTTGTGTATTCCTTCTACTTTGCACCTCTATTTATAGTATTAGGGTAAAGGCATTCCTTGCTCTCTAAGGAATAAGAGATACAATAGGATAAAGATAACAACTCTAATTAAACCTAATCTAGGATTTACACAATTAAACTTCAACTAGGATTTGTTTACAACACTCCCCCTTGAGTGTGTAAATACTCAAGGTAGATCTAGCATTATGCAGAAGTTGATGAAGTCGACTTGTCAGTGCTGTTTCCAAGGAACAACGCTTATTCTCAATAAGGTAGGAATTTGCATAAGTAAGTAAGTCTCACTAAAAACCCTAAGGCTATGGCAAAAACCCGAGTAGGGACAAAATCCATAGTCTAAGGAAAAATGCGTGAGAAATGCAAAGTCAAAAGAAACGTCTACAGGACGTCCTCAGGGATATGACCAGCCCAAGGTGGGTGCCTCGTTAAAACCTAGTTAGGTAGCAAAAACCCAGTGGGAAAAATGCTCTTAATCGTAGGGAAAAAGAGTACATTAAGATCAAGCAAGTATCTACAGGATACTCCCCCTGAGTTTGACATAATTCCAAAGAGAAATAGCAAAGTTACAACTCGGAAAGTTTACGCATACCAATTCCATGAACAAGCTTCTGGAACGTCGCCTTCGGCAGTGATTTGGTGAAGAGGTCGGCCAGATTGTCTTGTGAACGGATTTGCTTGACTTCAATCTTCTGATGCTCTTGTTGTTGATGTGAAAAGAAGAACTTCGGCGCAATGTGCTTGGTGTTGTCTCCTTTTATGTAACCCTTCTTGAGCTGTTCGATGCAAGCTGCGTTGTCTTCAAAGATCGTCGTTGGGACATCAACGGCGGGATGAAGATCGCAGAAGCTTCGAATATGGCCCACTACTGATCTCAACCAAAAGCATTCCCGAGTTGCTTCATGTAAGGCGAGAATTTCAGCATGGTTAGACGAAGTGGCAACTAAGGTCTGTTTCGTTGACCTCCAAGATATTGCGGTGCCTCCAACGGTAAAGACATAACCCGTTTGAGAACGCGCCTTGTGCGGATCAGATAAGTATCCAGCGTCGGCATAACCAACAAGGCGAGAATCAACTCGAGGAGCACAAGATGTAGCATCATTCGAGGATTCGTAGGGATAGAACAAGCCCAGATCCGTAGTACCCCTAAGGTAGCGGAAGATGTCTTTCACGCCAGTCCAGTGTCTGCGTGTAGGTGCATTGCTGTATCTTGCCAAAAGATTAACAGCGAAGGAGATGTCGGGTCTAGTGCATTGAGCTAAGTACAATAAAGCACCTATCGCACTTAGATAAGGAACTTCAAGTTCCAAAATCTCTTCATCATCCTCATTCGGACGGAAGGGATCTCGTTTTGCATCTAGCGTACGAACGACCATAGGAGTACTCGAAGACTTCGCTTTATCCTCATTAAAGCGGCGCAACACCTTCTGGGTGTAGTTCGATTGATGTACTAGGATTCCATCCGAACAATGCTCTATCTCGAGACCGAGACAGTATCGAGTCTTACCTAGATCTTTCATCTCAAATTCCGACTTCAGGTGCGAAGCAGTTCTCGCGAGCTCTTCAGGAGTTCCAATGAGATTCATGTCATCGACATATACTGCAACAATCGCAAATCCGAAATGTGACTTCTTAATGAACACACAAGGGCATAATTCGTTGTTCACATATCCCTGACTAGTCGAATACTCACTCAGACGGTTATACCACATTCTTCCGGATTATTTCAAACCGTAGAGTGAACGCCTCAGCCGAATTGAGAGCGTGTTTCGGGGTTTGGAAATATTTGAACCAGTCAATGTAAGTCCTTCAGGAACTTTCATATAAATTTCCGTATCAAGATCCTCATAAAGATACGCGGTTACTACGTCCATCAGCTGCATGTCCAGTTTTTCGGAAACTACCAAACTGATAAGGTAGCGAAAAGTAATCACATCCATAATGGGTGAATAAGTTTCGTCATAGTCAATCCCGGGGCGTTGTGAGAAGCCTTGCGCAACAAGACGAGCTTTGTAACGCACAATTTCGTTCTTCTCATTACGCTTCCAAACGAAAACCCACTTGTAGCCAACGGGCTTTACATGTGGAGGAGTAGGAACTACAGGTCCAAACACCTTACGTTTCGCAAGTGAATCGAGTTCGACTTGGATTGCTTGTTTCCATTTTGACCAATCAGCTCTACGTCGACATTCATCAACGGAACGTGGTTCAATGTCATCGCTCAACATGATCTCAGTAGCTACTGCAAATGCTAATGCATCGTCGACAATCATCTCATTTCTACGCCACACATCATCTAAGCTAGCATAATAGACCGAAATCTCACGATTCTCGGGAGGAGGATTCGTCTCTTCAAGGACGCTTCCATAATTTAGAATTTCCTCATGAGTTGGGTAGAATGAGTAAGCGATAGTCGGATTCACGGTAGGCTCTTCAGGACCTTGTGCCGTAGTTTTCCTCTTCCGGGGGTGTGAATCATTTGAACCAAGGGGTCTGCCACGCTTTTGTGTAGGGGCAGATGATTGGCTAGCCGCTAATGTACGTGGATCACTAGAATTGGCGTCCCGGGCTTCCAGGAGGGCAGTCCGTCGTACATTTGGTACATCTATCTTTGCAGGCGTATTCGCAGTTGGAATGTGTGATCTTGTCACTCGCGCTAGATCGATGAAAGCATCTGGCATGCTCTGAGCTATGCTCTGAAGATCTAATATACGCTGCACTTCAGTTTCAGACTGAGCGGTGTGGGGATCTAAATGAGACAAAGTGGGAGTCGTCCACGATAATTCGCGTCGTTCTTCAGGAACGTTGATGTTCTTATTTCCCCCTAACGACGGGAAGACTGTCTCATAGAAGTGACAATCCGCAAAACGAGCGGTAAACAGATCGCCTGTCAAAGGTTCTAAGTAACGAATAATCGAAGGAGAATCATATCCGACATAGATTCACATCCTTCGCTGAGGCCCCATTTTTGTACGTAAGGGCGGCGAGATCGGCACATATACCGCACAACCAAAAACGCGCAGATGCGATATGTCGGGTTCGTATCTGGTGACCAATTGAAGGGCACTGAATGGTTGTGTCGCAACAGGCCTCAGGCGGACCAACTTTGTTGCGTGCAATATTGCATGGCCCCAAGCAGCGATCGGGAGCTTGGTACGTATGACCAATGATCGAGCAATCATTTGTAAGCGCTTAATGAAAGCTTCTGCCAGGCCGTTCTAGGTGTGAACATGGGGTACTGGATGTTCAACTTCAACCCCAACCGACATGCAATAGTCATCAAAAGTTTTAAATGTGAATTCTCCAGCATTATCCAATCGAATAGATTTGATTGGATAATCAGGGTGGTGAGCCTTGAGCTTGATAACCTGAGCCAACAGTTTGGAGAATGCAGCGTTCCTTGTGGACAACAAGCACACGTGTGACCAACGTGTGGAAGCGTCAACCAAAACCATAAAATATCTAAATGGTCCACAGGGAGGTTGAATCGGTCCACAAATGTCCCCCTGAATCCGTTGTAGAAAAATGGGAGGATTTGAACGAATCTTGTCATAAGAAGGCTTAGTAATAAGCTTTCCCATAGAACATGTTTGACATGCGATTCCTTGGATCGAACCTAAACTTCGGCTTAGTGGATGCCCGTGTGATGATTTGAGGATACGGCGCATCGCTATTCGTCCAGGATGTCCCAAACGGTCATGCCAAAGTGTAATTTCGTGCGCGGTCCCAGTAGTAGGGCCGGCCACATAGTGGCTTGCTATGGGGCGTATGGTTGTAGTATACAGACCACTCGGGATACGCTCCATCTTCTCTAGAATACGCTTCTGGCCATATTCGTAGGAAGTTATGCACAGAAATTCAACTCCGTTTTCTACGTAGGTTTCAACGTGGTAATTATTATCTCTAATGTCCTTAAAACTTAGTAATGTTCCACCCTCAAGAATCTCAAAGGAAAGTCTTACCTTAATTTTCAAAATTTCACGGTGAGGCAAAGGTGAAAACAAATACATTGAACGATGATTTATGTACGAATTTGTAAAACCGACTAAAAATCGTGAGTGTTAACCCACATTTTTTTGGTCAAAAATGCAAATTTTTATTTTTGCTAAATATTTTCCGTGAGCATTAAGGAATACTTTATAAGGTGTTTAGAAGTGGTTTGATGATTTATTGAGCAACAAATGTATACTTAGTAGAATATTTAAGTCGAAAACTGAAAAAATAAGTGAAAAATACAATAGTGAAGACCAAAACATTGTCAAATGGGGTTCCACCCTCAAGAATCTCAACAGAAAGTCTTACCTTAATTTTCAAATTTCACAGTGAGGTGAAGGTGAAAACAAATAGATTGAACGGTGATTTATGTACGAATTTGCAAAACCAATTAAAAATCGTGAGTGTTAAACCCACGTTCTTGTGGTGAAAAATGTAAATTTTTATTTTTGCGAAATATTTTCTGCGAGCATTAAGGAAAACTTTATAAGGTGTTTGGAAGTGGTTTTATGATTTATTGAGTAACAAATGAATACTTAGTAGAATATTTAAGCTGAAAACTGAAAAAAAATAAGTGAAAAATACAATAGTGAGGACCAAAACATTGTCAAATGGGGTTCCACCATCAAGAATCTCAACGGAAAGTCTTATCTTAATTTTCAAAAAGGTGAAGCGAAGGTGAAAACAAATAGATTGAACGATGATTTATGTACAAATTTGTAAAACCGACTAAAAATCGTGAGCGTTAACCCACATTTTTTTTGTCAAAAATGAAAAGTTTTATTTTTGAGAAATATTTTTCACGAGCATTAAGGAAAACTTTATAAGGAGTTTGGAAGCGGTTTGATGATTTATTGAGCAACAAATGTATACTTGGTAGAATATTTAAGCCGAAAACTGAATAAATAAGTGAAAATTACAATAGTAAAGACCAAAACATTGTCAAATGGGGTTCCACCTCAAGAATCTCAACAGAGAGTCTTACCTTAATTTTCAAAATTTCACGATGAGGCAAAGGTGAAAACAAATAGATTGGATTGCGAAATATTTTCTACGAGCATTAAGGAAAAATTTATAAGGTGTTTGGAAGTGGTTTTATGATTTATTAAGCATGTAAGATCCCACATTGCCCGGAGGAGAGAAGGTGATGTGCCTTATATGTACATGCCCACCTCCCTTAATAAGATACGTTTTGGGTGGAAGCCCAAGAACAAGTCAATGAGGGCGTGGCCCAATGCAGACAATATCTTACTTTGCGAATTGGGTCTGGAATGTGACTGTTTGGTATCAGAGCCACTCCCGAGCTGGAAGTGTGCCAACGAGGGCATCGGTTGTGACAGCCCGTCTCGGAATATTTTAGTGGTAAAGTGAATTGACATTTTTATCCTTACTCGTTCGTGGACGTGTGTGTGTTTTGGGCTACGTTTTGAGCCCATTGGATTATTTCCTACATTGTTGGACCCAATAAGAATTGGGCTTGTTGTGGATTGGTTGAGATTGGATAAATATATACACACACACCACATGCACACGTGCACCTTTTTTCTTTTCTTTCTGGTTCTGTCTCTCTCCTCCTTCTTGAGTTTTCTTCTGTTTTCACCATTTTTGTACGGACACACCATCTCCCATACCTCTAGTCATAGATCAAGACTTCAAATACCATCTTTGTGCTCCTTGCAACCTTATGAGTTCAATGGTACTCTTGGTTTAGCTTGGAACTATCTAAAACCCAAGGAACCTGAGAGAGCACCATTGATGACACTGTTTATGTGCTCGTAAACTAGGGAGTTTTAGAGGATTCTAAGATCACAGGGAGTCTTAGAATGTTCTCACGAAGCTCGGAGAGCAAGCGTGGTGGTTTTTGGACGTCGAGATCGTGAGTTCGGGTTTTGGCCGAATTCCTTGGTTTTTCTCTGACGAGTTTCAGTCGTGTTTTGGACTTCAAAAAGGTATAAAACTCTTCCCCTTGCTTTGAGCTTCAATTTGGTGAAAGAATCGTGAAAATTGGTTGAAAAATGAGTGAGAAAATCGAGTTTGAAGTTTGTCTAGAATCCGGTGCCGGCGACCGTTGCGTCGCCGGCACCGGATTCTGGTGGCTCGAGGAAGAGGATAAAGGAATATTCCGTCAAGGTTGACGAAATATTCCTAACAGTTGGTAACAACGTTAGGTAAATTTAACGGAATATTCCTGTTTTTAACGGAATATTCCTTGACGGCGTTAACTGTACCGTCCGTATGCCAGGCACGTGTCTGCGTGTGGGCGGTGCGTGGGTGATCGAAATTTTTTTCTAAAAATATAGGGGTGTTCGTGGGATCGAGTAGAGCATGTTGGTATATTCAAACACCCCAATTGGTTATGTGCGTTTAATTGACAATTTTATAGTTATTTCACATATAAGTGAGGCCTATCCAGAAGACGAGCTCAGCCACGCCAGGCTCGGGGGCTACGACCCTTCTATTTATCAGTGAGTGTGCTTTTGTTTTCAGTATATATATATATATATATATATATAATTGGTATTTTTCCCATAATTTACAATTTTAAATGGTTTTAGAATTGAAATGGTTTCATAATTGAAATGCCATGTCGAATACCGTTGTTATTGTGATTGTGATTGTGCTGGTTATGCTTTGGCGCCGTGGACACTCAAGTAAGTCAGGTGAGTATACTTATTAGTGGATATTGTGTTGATGATGAGATTGAGATATAGCTCATATTTTCTGCACCCCGGTGTTTGTGCTCCGCCAGAGTAAGGCCTAGCCTTCACGTGATCGTTCACCTCCCGCATTGTACGCTCACCATGGATCCAAGGCAAGTGCCAGCCTGTCGTATCGACCACTATAGGTGGTTCCGACTTGTAGGTGACTTGCGATTCGTCGCCCAGCCTTCACGTGATCGTAGCACTGAGCGTATTTATACACCCAGCCTGTCGTACAGACCACTAATGGTGGTTCCGACTCGTGTGCAGGATATTGGTTGAGGAGCTATAGATCCAGTCGTACAGGTCACATCAGGTGACTCTGGCTTACGTACTGATATTGCCGACATATTATGATTTGATTTATCTCGCCTGCTTGATGCTTATTCTGTTTGATTGGGTATTTCGGCATGGCGTATTCTGACATGGCATACTTGAGATTTATCATTTTTCCAACATGATTTTGGTATATGAGTACGTATAATATTTTCTGGGAAAGTATACTTGTTTTTATAGAGAGGGTTATTAGTATTTTGATATTGAAATGGTTTTGGAAAAGCTTTATTTTTGCCCACTCACGTTTTCTGTTTTGCGCCCCTCCAGGTTTTAGGTAGCTGCGACATTGGTGGCGAACGAGGCATCAAGGCAGTTCTGACAAAGCGCCATCCATGTAGGATTTCTTTGGTTATCGTTTTCAATGCTTGTTTATTTTGGACTGCACCTAGGATTCTTACACTTTGAAGTTGTGTTTATGCTTCCGTCTTTATCACTTCCACTTTTCTTTTAATGTAAATTATTTTATTTGGTTTTTATTTCCTCACATTTTCTCTCTTGTACTTTCGCACAGTGCAACTGGCTACGTCACTCGCACGTGACAGCCAGTACGCCTCGAGATTTCGGGTCGGGGTGTGTCATCGGGCCCCTAAGGGGGGGTGAATTGTAAGATCCCATATCGCCTGAGGGAGGGGAGGTGATGTGCTTTATATGTACATGCCCACCTCCTTTAGTAAGACTCGTTCTGGATGGAAGACCAAAAATAAATCGGTGAGGGCATGACCCAAATCGAACAATATCTTACTTTGCAGACTGAGTCTGGGATGTGACAGAGCAACAAATGTATACTTAGTAGAATATTTAAGCTGAAAACTGAAAAAATAAGTGAAAAATACAATAGTGAGGACCAAAACATTGTCAAATGGGGTTCCACCCTCAAGAATCTCAATAGAAATTCTCACTTTAATTTTCAAAACTTCTCATTGAGGCGAAGGTGAAAATAAATAGATTAAACATTGATTTATGTATGAATTTGCAAAGCCAACTAAAAACCGTGAGTTAGCCTTGCCTTAATTTTCAAAATAAATAGATTGAACAGTTATTTATGTACGAAGGTCTTGCCTTAATTTTCAAAATTTTACGATGAGGTGAAGGTGAAAACAAATAGATTGAATGATGATTTATGTACGAATTTGTAAAACCAAATAAAAATCATGAATGTTACCCACGTTTTATTGGTCAAAAATTAAAAATTTTATATTTCCGAAATATTTTCCACGCGCATAAAAGAAAACTTTATAAGGTGTTTGGAAGCAGTTTTATGATATATTGAGCAACAAATGTATACTTAGTAGAATATTTAGCTCGAAAACTGAAAAAAATAAGTGAAAAATACAATAGTGAGGACCAAAACATTATCAAATGAAGTTCCATCCTTAAGATCTAAACGAAAAGTCTTACCTTAATTTTCAAAATTTCACAGTGAGGCGAATGTGAAAACAGATAGAATGAACGATGATTTATGTACTAATATGCAAAACCGACTAAAAATCCTGAGTTAACACCCATGTTTTTTCTTTTGTCGAAAATGTAAATTTTATTTTTGGGGAATATTTTCTGCAAGCATTAAGAAAAACTTTATAAGGTGTTTGGAAGTGATTTTATGATTTATTGTGCAACAAATGTATACTTAGTTGAATATTTAAGCTGAAAAAAAAAATTAATTGAAAAATACAATAGTGGGGACCAAAACATTGTCAAATGGGGTTCCACCCTAAAGAATCTTGATGAAAAGTCTCACTTTAATTTTCAAAACTTCACATTGAGGTGAAGGTGAAAATAAATAGATTTAACGGTGATTTATGTACGAATTTGCAAAACCGACTAAAACCTTGAGTGTTAACCCACGTTTTTTTATTCAAAAAAGCAAATTTTATTTTTACGAAATATTTGCCATGAGCATTAAGGTAAACTTTATAAGGTGTTTGGCATCAATTTTATGATTTATTGAGTAACAAATGCATACTTAGTTGAATATTTAAGCCGAAAACTAAAAAAATAAATGAAAAATACAATAGTGAGGACCAAAACATTGTCAAATGGGGTTCCACCCTAAATAATCTCAATGAAAAGTCTCACCTTAATTTTCAAAATGTCACATTCAGGCAAAGGTGAAAAAAAATAGATTGAACGGTGATTAATGTACGAATTTGCAAAACTGACTAAAAACCGTGAGTGTTAACCCACGTTTTTTTTGTCATAAATGAAATTTTTTGTTTTTACGAAATATTTTCTGTGAGCATTAAGGAAAACTTTATAAGGTGTTTGGAAGCGGTTTTATGATTTATTGAGCAACAAATGTATACTTAGTAGAATATTTAAGTCGAAAACTGAAAAAAAATAAGTGAAAAATACAATAGTGATGACCAACACATTTTCAAATGGAGTTCCACCCTCAAGAATGTCAACAGAAAGTCTTACCTTAAATTTTGAAATTTAATGGTGAGGTGAAGGTGAAAACAAATAGATTGAACGATGATTTATGTACGAATTTGTAAAACCGACTAAAAATCGTGAATAGCAACCTCGATTTTTTGATCAAAAATGCACATAAATATTTTAACGAAATATTTTCCATGAGCATTAAGGAAAACTTTATAAGGTGTTTGGAAGCGGTTTTATTATTTATTGAACAATTGTATACTTAGTAGAATATTTAAGTAAACAATTGAAAAACTAAGTGAAAAATACAATAGTGAGGACCAAAACATTGTCAAATGGGGTTCCACCCTCAAGAATCTCAATGGAAAGTCTCACTTTAATTTTCAAAACTTCACATTGAGGCGAAGGTGAAAATAAATAGATTGAAGGGTGGTTTATGTACGAATTTGCATAACCGATTAAAAACTGTGAGTGTTAACCCACGTTTTTTTTTTGTCAAAAATGAAATTTTTTGTTTTTACTAATTATTTTCTGCAAGCATCAAGGGAAACTTTATAAGGTGTTTTGAAGTAGTTTTATGATTTATTGAGCAATAAATGTATACTTAGAAGAATATTTAAGTTGAAAACAGAAAAAATAAGTGAAAAATACAATAGTGAGGACCAAAACATTTTCGAATGGTGTTCCACTCTCAAGAATCTCAACGGAAAGTCTTACCTTAATTTTTAAAATTTCACGGTGAGGCGAAGGTGAAAACAATTAGATTGAACGATAATTTATGCATGAAATTGTAAATCCGACTAAAAATCGTAAGTGTTAACACACGTTTTTTTAGTCAAAAATGCAAATTTTATTTTTGCGAAAGATTTTCCATGAGCATTAAGATAAACTTTATAAGGTGTTTGGCATCAATTTTATGATTTATTGAGCAACAAATGTATACTTAGTTGAATATTTAAGTCGAAAACTAAAAAAATAAGTGAAAAATGCAATAGTGACGACCAAAACATTGCCAAATGGGGATCCACCCTAAAGATTCTCAATGAAAAGTCTCACCTTAATTTTCAAAACGTCACATTCAGGCAAAGGTGAAAAAAATAGATTGAATGGTGATTTATGTACGAATTTGCAAAACCGACTAAAAACCGTGACACCCACGTTTTTTTTTGTCATGAATGAAAATGTTTGTTTTTACGAAATATTTTCAGTGAGCATTAAGGAAAACTTTATAAGGTGTTTGGAAGCGGTTTTATGATTTATTGAGCAACAAATGTATACTTAGTAGAATATTTAAGCTGAAAACTGAAGAAAAAAATAAGTGAAAATACAATAGTGATGACCAAAACATTTTCAAATGGAGTTCCACCCTTTAGAATCTCAATGGAAAGTCTTTCCTTAATTTTTGAAATTTAACGGTGAGGCGAAGATGAAAACAAATAGATTTAACGATAATTTATGTACGAATTTGTAAAACCGACTAAAAATCGTGAGTAACATCCACGATTTTTTGGTAAAAAATGCACATAAATATTTTAGCGAAATATTTTCCGTGAGCATTAAGTAAAACTTTATAAGGTGTTTGGAAGTGGTTTTATTATTTATTGAACAATTGTATACTTGGTAGAAAAAATTGAAAAAATATGTGAAAAAATACAATATTGAGGACCAAAACATTGTCAAATGGGGTTCCACCCACAAGAATCTCAATGGAAAGTCTCACTTTAATTTTTAAAACTTCACGTTGAGGCGAAAGTGAAAATAAATAGATTGAAAGGTGATTTATGTATGAATTTGCAGAACTGATTAAAAACTGTGAGTGTTAACCCACATTTTTTTTGGGTCATAAAAGAAATTTTTTGTTTTTACTAAATATTTTCTGCAAGCATTAAGGAAAACTTTATAAGGTGTTTGGAAGCAGTTTTATGATTTATTGAGCAACAAATGTATACTTAGTAGAATATTTATTCTGAAAACTTAAAAAATAAGTGAAAAATACAATAGTGAGGACCAAAACATTTTCAAATGGAGTTCCACCCTCAAGAATCTCAACGGAAAGTCTTACCTTAATTTTTTAAATTTCACAGCGAGGCGAAGGTGAAAACAAATAGATTGAACAATAATTTATGCACAAATTTGTAAATCTGACTAAAAATCGTGAGTGTTAACCCACGATTTTTTGGTCAAAAATGCACATTTTTATTTTTGGGAAATATTTTCTACGAGTATTAAGGAAAACTTTATAAGGTGTTTGGAAGTGGTTTTTTGATTTATTGAGCAATAAATGTATACTTAGTAGAATATTTAAGCCGATAACTGAAAAATATGTGAAAAATACAATAGTGAGGACCAAAACATTGTCAAATGGGGTTCCACCCCCAAGAATCACATGGAAAGTCTCACTTTAATTTTCAAAACTTCACATTGTGGTGAAGGTGAAAATAAATAGATTGAACGGTGCTGTATGTACGAATTTACAAAACCGAATAAAAATCATGAGTGTTAACCCACGTTTTTTTTTGTCAAAAATGAAATTTTTTATTTTTGCAAAATATTTTCCGTGGGCATTAAAGGAAACTTTATAAGGTGTTTGGAAGTGGTTTTATGATTTATTGAGTAACAAATGTATACTTAGTATAATATTTAAGCCTAAAACTGAAAAAAAATAAGTGAAAAATACAATTGTGAAGACCAAAACATTGTCAAATGGAGTTCCACCCTCAAGAATCTCAATGGAAAGTCTTACCTTAATTTTTAAAATTTCACAGTGAGGTGAAGGTGAAAACAAATAGTTTGAATGATGATTTATGTACGAATTTTTAAAACAGAACAAAAATCATAACTGTTAACCCACGTTTTTTTGGTAAAAAATGCACATTTTTATTTTTGTGAAATATTTTCCACGAGCATTAAGGAAAACTTTATAAGGTTTTTTGAAGAGGTTTTATGATTTATTGAGCAACAAATGTATACTTAGTAAAATATTTAAACCGAAAACTGAAAGAAAACAAAAGTGAAAAATTCAATAGTGAGGACAAAAACATTGTCAAATGGGGTTCCACCCTCAGGAATCTCAACGGAAAATCTTACCTTAATTTTCAAAATTTCACGACGAGGCGAAGGTGAAAACAAATAGATTGAACGATGATTATGTGTGAATTTGTAAAACCAAACAAGAATCGTGCGTGTTAACCCATGATTTTTTCGTCAAAAATGATTTTTTTTTTACGACATATTTTCCGTGAGCATTAAGGAAAACTTTATAAGGTGTTTGGAAGCGGTTTTATGATTTATTGAGCAACAAATGTATATTAGTAGAATATTTAAGCTGAAAATTGAAGAAAAAAAAGGGGGAAAATACAATAGTGAGGATTAAAACATTGTCAAATGGGCTTCCAGCCTCAAGAATCTCAACGGAAATTTTTACTTTAATTTTCAAAATTTCAAGATGAGGCGAAGGTGAAAACAAATAGATTGAACAATGATTTATGTACGAATTTGTAAAACCGAATAAAAATCGTGAGTTTTAACCCACGTTTGTTTGGTCAAAAATGTAAATTTTTATTTTTGCAAAATATTATCTGCGAGCATTAAGGAAAACTTTATAAGGTGTTTGGAAGCGGTTTTATGATTTATTGAGCAACAAATGTGTACTTAGTAGAAAATTTAAGTAGAAAACTTAAAAAATAAGTGAAAAATACAATAGTGAGGACCAAAACATTGTCAAATGGGGTCCCCCTCTCAAGAATCTCAACGGAAAGTCATACCTTAATTTTCAAAATTTCACAGTGAGGTGAAGGTGAAAACAAATAGATTGAACGATGATTTATATACGAATTTGTTAAATCGAATAAAAACCGTAACACCCACGTTTTTTTGGTCAAAAATGAAATTTTTTATTTTTGAGAAATATTTTCCGCGGGTATTAAGGAAAACTTTGTAAGGTGTTTGGAAGTGATTTTATGATTTATTGAGCAACAAATGTATACTTAGTAGAATATTTGAACCAAAAACTGAAGAAGAAAAAATAAGTGAAAAATACAATATTGAGGACCAAAACATTGTCAAATGGGGTTCCACCCTCAAGAATCTCAATGGAAAGTCTCCCCTTAATTTTCAAAACTTCACATTGAGGTGAAGGTGAAAACAAAAAAAGTGAACGGTGATTTATGTACGAATTTGCAAACCCACATTTTTTTGGTCAAAAATGAAACTTTTTATTTTTCCGAAATAATTTTTGAGGTCATTAAAGAAAACTTTATAATGTGTTTAGAAGCGGTTTTATGATTTATTAAGCAACAAATGTATACTTGGAAGAATATTTAAGCCAAAAACTAAAGAATAAAAATAAGTGAGAAATACAATAGTGAGGACCAAAACATTGTCAAATGAGGTTCCACCCTCAAGAATCTCAACGGAAAGTCTTACCTTAATTTTCAAAATTTCACAGTGAGGCGAAGGTGAAACCAAATAGATTAAACGATGATTTATGTATGAATTTGTAAAACTGAATAAAAACCGTGAGTGTTAACCCATGTTTTTTGGTCAAAAATGAATTTTTTTTATTTTTACGAAATATTTTCCACGAGCATTAAGGAAAACTTTATAAGGTATTTGGAAGCGGTTTTATGATTTATTAAGCAACAAATGTATACTTAGTAGAATATTTAAGTTGAAAATTTAAAAAATAAGAGAAAAATACAATAGTGAAGACTAAAGCATTGTCAAATAGGGTTCCAGCCTTAAGAATCTCAACGGAAAGTTTTACTTTAATTTTCAAAATTTCACGTTGAGGCAAAGGTGAAAACAAATAAATTGAACGATGATTTATGTACGAATTTGTAAAACCAAATAAAAACCGTGAGTGTTAACCCACGTTTGTTTAGCCAAAAATGCAAAATATTATCTGCAAGCATTAAGGAAAAATTTATAAGGTGTTTGGAAGCGGTTTTATGATTTATTGAGCAACAAATGTAAAATTAGTAGAAAATTTAAGCAGAAAACTGAAAAAATAAGTGAAAAATGCAATAGTAAGGACCAAAACATTGTCAAATAGGGTTCCACCCTCAAGAATCTCAACAGAAAGTCTTACTTTAATTTTCAAAATTTCATGATGAGGTGAGATGAAAACAAATAGATTAAACGATGATTTATATACGAAGTTGTTAAACTGAATAAAAACTGTGAATGTTAACCCTCATTTTTTTGGACAAAAATGAAAATTTTTATTTTTACAAAATATTTTCCACAGGCATTAAGGAAAACTTTATAAGGTTCTTGGAAGTTGTTTTATGATTTATTGGGCAACAAATGTATACTTAGTAGAAAATTTAAGCCGAAAACTGAAAAAATAAGTGAAAAATACAATAGTGAGGACCAGAATATTTTCAAATGGGGTTCCACCCTCAAGAATCTTAATGGAAAATCTCCCTTTAATTTTCAAAACTTCACATTGAGGTAAAGGTAAAAATAAATAAAATTGAATGGTGATTTATGTACGAATTTATAAACCTACTAAAAACCGTAAGTGTTAACACACGTTTTTATGGTCAAATGAAATTTTTTATTTTTGCGAAATAATTTCCACACGCATTAAAGAAATCTTTTTAAGGTGTTTGAAAGCGATTTTATGATTTATTGAACAACAAATGTATACTCAGTATAATATTTAAGCCAAAAACTAAAGGAAAAAAAATAAGTGAAAAATACAATAGTGAGAACCAAAACATTTTCAAATGGAGTTCCTTTCAAATGGAGTTCCACCCTCAAGAATCTCAACAAAAAATCTTACCGTAATTTTTTTAATTTCACGGTGAGGCAAAGGTGAAAACAAATAAATTGAATGATAATTTATGCACGAATTTGTAAATCCGACTAAAAATCATGAGTGTTAACCCATGTTTTTTTGGTCAAAAATGCACATTTTTATTTTTGAAAAATATTTTCTGCAAGCATTAAGAAAAACTTTATAAGGTGTTTGGAAGCAGTTTTTTGATTTATTGAGCAACAAATGTATTGACACACCTCGACCCGTGAAAGTTGAAGCATGCTGGCCATCACTGTAAGGTGACGTAACTATAAGGGTAAGTGATGTAAGAAGTGAATAAATTTAAACCAAATAGATCTAATTCAAATCAAATAATGATAGAGTGCGCACTCGTGGGAGTAACCCACTACAGTTATCCAGAGCCTTAAAAGACAGTACGACTATCGAAAAGTAGTCAAGCAGCTAAAGTACACTTATTACACAAACAGTGATAAGTTCGTACGTGGAAGCGATTTGAGCCACAAATGTATTTTAATAGAACAAGTGAAATACAATATTAAGGTCCAAAGCATGAACAATACTTGTAATCAAACCCCAACTAATCACAACGAGAGATTTTAAAACACTACTTTCTAGTCATTGCAATAAATTCACTAAAATCTTGAAAATAAAAACCTGTAATCAAACCCCAAGATAAAAATAAAATAAAATAAAAAGACCAGTTGCAGAAACTGAGACTTTGACGACAGATTGTAAACAGTTGCATGTTAGTGAATTACATGACTTGACCACCATGTTATGAGGTCGACTGAATTTTCTCAAGCAAGATATGGGTCATACATCACCAGAAGCATTTTATGTTCAGAAAAAGTCAACGAGAACTTCACTCCTAAAATTGTTCCGACAGCTTTCGTCCTCTTCCATGCAAGGATAGATGCTTATCATGTAAAGTTAAGTTCCGACGCCACCCTTACCCACATCAGTCCATATGGATTACACTAAATGATGATAATGGATGCTAGAAACCAGCCCACCAGTCTCTTTAATTGAAATTCAAGATAGCAGGAGTGACTACTTAAATCAGACACTCCTCTACGGCCAAATATTTAAGTAACATGCAAGTAGCTTTATCTTAAAAACTAAGTAAAACATACCTCTTAAACAGGAAGTTGAGAAAAACTAAGCAGCAGTCCTTACACCCATCACGGGAGAAACAGCTCAACTCCAGCAAAAAAACTCACAATTTGGAATAACCATAATTTTATCTTGGTACATGAGTTTAAAAACTGACCTAGACAAGAACACAAACATCCTTTTCTCCACATGCGGCACAGCAAGGATCACCTAGTACCGATCATAACGCCTGGAAGAACAAATTATTATATCAGACAATGATCACTAAAAGGTATCCACTTGTTCGACATGCATATACAGGATAAGGCAAATCTCTTAATCACTAAAATCACTAATGCAATCAATTACCAACATGGCTTGTGGTCAATAAAACGTAGCAACTCTCTAATAGACCAATGATTTTAATAGGCAAGACTACGAAAAATGACAAATGGAAGAGTATACAGGTTGACAAGCCTCCAATTCTCTCATAAAAATGCTGGTCAAGGCATGTTATAAACTACCACTTAAAAGCACTAGGCCTATTTTCAAAATAATAAAAACTCATAGCTCTTTTCAGTAAAAAAATACATAAAAAAACCTATTAAAGACAATAATTTCTGAAAGTATCTCATGTGTTTTAGCACTTCGTTTATTAGAGTTCCAAGAACAAAAAACTAATTGTATGTCAAATAAACAGAACTAATTAAAAATTGGCCACCATGGAAGAGCACGCACCTGTGGCGATCATAATCCCTGGAACGTTCCCTTGATCGTGAGCGTGACCTACGGCGACTTCTCGAATCATAATTGCGGGAGCGATCTGAATCTCTGTCACGATCGCGATCATATCCACGACCTCGATCATAGTACCTATCACGATCTCTGCTCCTACGATCATAATCCCTACCCCGGTCCCGGCTAGCTCCATGTTCTCTATCCCTACTTGATTCCCTGTCACATTCCTTACTTCGCTCCTTTGATCTACATGGTAAATAATTTATTTTTTTAAAGAAAAAAGAATTGTAATTATAAGAACTTAAACATAAAAAATACATGATGAATAAAAATTTATGTAAGACTGAAAGAGCAAAATACTTACCTCCTATCATCAGACCTATCAACCTTACGACTCTTGTCTCTCTCTTCCTGAAAAATAAATAGCCAAAAAAGTACAATTGGCAACCCTTTTAGTAGGATGGCACGAAACACCAAATCTCTTGGTGGAGAGATAAAACATGGTCATATTTGGTAAGCACCATTCAATATCAAAATTAAAAAAAATAGCAACTGGGGATGCTCACTGATAAAGTCAACATGTAAAACACCTTCACGGTGACTTAAAAAATCAATTAGATATCCATCAACATCCCTTTTTTCGACAGTCATTTGATTATTGTAGGGAATGCCAAATATAGATGGTGACTACAACCAAACAGGTGTATTGTGTACTCTTCTCATAGGTACACAAGCTATGATCCAACACTCTTAAAATTCTTCAAAAAAGGAAAGCACTTTGTCGGCAGCAAACTTACTAATATCAAAACGTAACTTAAACAGTGTGGCCTCAGTACACGATACAGTGAGGAAGGCCATTCCTAATTCATAACCTAGATATCTTATGCATGCACCCATCTTAAAGATGTCGCTGACAAAAAACATCCTATAACAAAAGTATATGAATACATCCTCGCAGCATATTATAATTTTTTTTCCCCAAAAATGCTTCGTTATCCTTAAGAATATCTGATAAGTGCAAGATTTGGACAACTTGACTTCAGAGAACTATGAATTCAGAGTCAATAATTATATAACAGTGAATAAGATGGTTGAAAATTTTATACTCACAGATACCATATTTATGAGAATCTCTAAAGATTTGAAACATTATACCATAGCACCTGAACCAACAGTTTCAGAATACAAACTTAATGAAATTCAAAGATTTTGCAGATAAAAATGTAAAACTATGACAATATATTTTCAGATCTACTTTGGCCAAAATGTAGAAACGTATTTGTCGAAACAGTATCCACCATCCAGTACAAATTTCCAGTTTTTCTACCCATTTTTTAGCCAACAAAAAAAGGATAATAATTACAAAATGGATCATCTTTACCTGCAGCTCTGCTAACTTCTCACGGATTTGTATATAGCCTAAATGAAGCTTCCCGCCAAAGTGATCAGCTAAACGACGGTCACTGAAAACCACAAGAAAAAAAAAATCAGAATATTCATTTAATTCAGAAATGTAATAGCCCCAACAAGTCATGTTCATGTAATGTTGATTCTCCTAAATTTTTCTAGACAAGAATAGCATGATCTATAAACATAAAACAAAAATAGACGCACATTCTTTAGCTGCAAAAGTTATCCTCGTAAAACTGGGCACAAGAGCCTGCTGGTGACAAGGAGGCATAATCGTTGGGTCAAAAGGTGAAGCACTTGAAACCCCAAATACTAATTTTCGCGTACCTAGGAAAGCTAGTAACTAAGGTAGCAAGCAGGACTACACAAATCAACCTTTACCTGTCATAAACACTCAAAAATGCTCCACAGATGTCACAAACGCGTAGCTTTTGATCAGTCTGAAACAACACCATGATGAACAAGTTAAGAGCTGCTTGAAAGAAAAAACAAGAGTTTCACAACAGTATAACCCTGATATTAAATGAAAATCTACTCCTCACATTTGCCCAAAGTGATATCTATGAGTATAGATAAAGGAAAAATGAACTCACAATACGAACATCAGCAGCAGTGTACTTGGAGGAATCCATAATAGGCTCTTGTCTGGCAGGCAGCTAAACAGAGAATAATGAAGTCACTCAGCAGCCATTTACAGGAAGTAAAAATGAACCCAAAAAATGCAAAACTCAGAACAAAAGAACGATGTTAAAAGGTTAGTAGAGTAGGTGAACCACTTAACTACCATCCCCAAAATATTATTATCTTATATAATAATACCTTCTTCAGCGCTTCAGCCTCTTCCAACGCCTTTTGTGCTTCATCAACCATACCTTGCTCACCTGAAGATGTTTAAGAGCTTTAGGGACAATATATAACCTGATTCTTAAGACATAAAATAGCCCTAGATGTATCAGAGCATTAACTAGTTAAATTAACAAAGTCCTTACTCTGAACTTAATAAAAAGATGTGTATTCTCAATTGATAAACCACATGACAGGCCAAATCCAGAAAACTTGAAAATTCATTTCACTTACCAAGGTCCTCTGCCTTCTTCAACTTTTCATTTATCATTTCCTGTGTTCTTGCATCAGGAACAACTACAGGCAGGGGTGCCAAAGGAGGTGGGTTTGGCAAGGGTTGAGGTAAAGCTGCCCGGTCCTTATTGAAAGCGTCCAAAAGTAACGTGGACTATTAATAGGGAAAAAAACATATAGGTTAAGGTGCCGACAAACTTGTCAAAATGTCCACAACATCAGAGAATAACACACTGGAGCAGCAAAAGATATTTCAGTATACAAATAAAGTTGTCAATAACTTATTATGTACCTGTTTATCTGCTCTAATGCCTCTGAGTTCTTCTAGTACCTCCAAAGCCCGAATCTTAAGATCTGTCTTGCCTTCCAGATCTACAGATTTGAATCACAAAATAAAATTTCTAATACATATTCAAGAACTGAAAATAATATGAAACTGAACTTTTTGGTAAATAAAGACAAACTGGAAACAAAAGGCTTGAAAACATAAGATCGGCAGTCAATGTAATCGTGGAAATGTAGTACAAATGTCAAAATTTAAGTACACATATTAGTGACTCATTGACTTTAGTGGATTAACCAATCTTAAAAAGCGTGAACCATTTATGTATTGTTAAAAACACACATCCACAAACACAACATCAAGCAAACCAAAGATAGGGTATGCTTTGATTTGAAATAGCAATCTAGAAAAAAGAAAAATAATAAAAGTAAAAGAGACGTCAGTAGCTACGGAGCAGTTATCTAAAGGTTACCATATTGATCAACTTCTTTCAACTTCTCCTTGATCTGCTTTGACAACTCAAGTATCTCTGGTGTCTGGAAGTGCAAAAGAAACAATAAATAGGCAGTCTATAAGATTCTTTTACCTTATATATAAAGAAAAGATAAAGATAATAGATAGAATGATGGACCACCAGAGTAACTTCAGAGACAGAAATGGCAATAGCAGCCTTGGCATCGTCATCCTCGAGGCGCTTAAGAGCTCTAGTAATTTTTCTATCACACTCAACAATGAGCCTATCTATGACATCCTCCAGGTCTCTGTCATAGTTATCAGTCCCTTTCGCTTTTGCTTCTTCGTATCTGGGTTAGAGTTAAAGCTTCCCTAATCCCTACTGGTATCATCGAATTGATAAACAACAATATTTCCATTTCAGAATTTCAAATGCACATCAATTGTTAAATGAAATTGAAGCACTCAATCGCATTAAAGGATACTCTTTTCTGAGCTGCAAAGAGTGGACCTTAGGGCACGGACCCATATCCATTTTCTGAGAACGAAAACAACAAACGCCGTCAAGGTTGACGATTAGGCAAAAGGCCTCGTGCTATTAAACAAAAAATGCCAAGCGGTTTGATTTACCGTTAACTGAAAAAGCTCGTGGGGGCAGAGGCCGACCAAGTAGAGGCGACACACATCGCGATCGTAATACTTGCGGTTGACCTCCCGAACGTCGCCGTTCCGGTTGGCCCCCATCAGCTGGTCGAGCTGCTTCCTCAGCGCGTCCATGGCCGCTCACTATCCCTCTCCAGTCGTCGTCCTCTACGGCTTTGGAATTGGTGGACTTTTCAGTTGGCGTTTTGGGTTCACTCAGAGAGAGAATTTAGGGCTCGTCTGTCGCGGATTTGGAGAGTATGGGGAAAGAGAATACTAAACGGGATTTAGAGTGTGTTTATAATATTTGTTTTCCTGATATGCCCTCGTGAGTTAATATATTTTAAGGCCGGCCCAGGCCCATTACGATTTTCACTTTTTGGGCCCTATTATCGTTCACCTCCAGTCCTCACTCTCTCTCTCTGCTCCTCACGAAGGTCGCGGACTTCAACTGAAACTCGATGGCGCTCTCTCTCTCCTCCTCTCAGTCGTCCCACTGGCGGTTGATCTTCGTAATCTCCGCCGTGCTCTGTATTACAGTAGCAGCAGCTTTCCAATCCGATGAGCTCCTGGTGGACGACGAGGAGTTCGGTCTAGAAGGAGGGCTGCACACCAAGTCTCCTGATCTCACATTCACACGATCCACGCCTCCGCCACCATCAACAACTGCATCGACGACCCGGAAGAGGTTTTCGGATCCGGATTCGGACTCAAAGATCCAGTTCCAGCTCCATCACGCCTTTGGGGATTCTGGTTTCTCGCCGGCTGGTACCTTCAGTGCTCGCTTAAAGACGTGGAATCACGGTGGTCAGGTTGGTTGCTTCCTTCTTTTTAGCTTTTTTGTTGCATGCTTTGGTTGCTCAGAAAAGGAGGAAACTTTTGTGTGAATGAGAGAGTTTTCAACTGCAGTTTCAGGTTTTGCAGTTGGATTTGGTTGTCATTGAATTGGGGTTCTGGTTATTGATGATTTGAGATCGCATTCGATATTTTGAACCTGGATTTTTTGGTCTTGTAAAACGGTTGCATAGAAATTTAGGCAAAAACCGAAAAGAAAGGAATGTATTGTTGATAAATTCTTTAGGTGCAAGGCAATGGATGCAAGCACATGATGGTGAACCTAGGAATTTTACTTGAGACTAGTAACTTTAACACCTATACGATCACTGTGTCAGGCTTAGTTTTTCCTACTTAAGCACTCTCAGGCATTGTATATCACTTTATATTTGTAGAAACCTAAGAAGTAGCTTAACTATGACATGGTTTTATTGGTCACAGACACTCACAAAGCTGCGATTTTCGAGGAATGCCTTTACCGAAGAGGAGAAGGAGAAGTTTGCAGTAAGCTTTCTCCTCTAAACTTGTCCTTTTTGCTTTTACCATTTCCAATTGGTTTCTGTCTTGATTTGAAATGTCAATGTTTTTTTTTGCAGTTGCTATTGAAGGGAGATGACTTCTATAGGATAAGATTGCCATCAAGTGTTTTGAATCCTCCTGGGAGGGATTATGTCATTTCGTCTGTAAAAGCAGTAAGTCTTAAGTGCCCTCTGTTTAGCAAGGATTTGGTTCAATTATTTCCAGCAGATCATATCCTTTTCTAATTGTGTTTCTTTGCACCATCTTGTATATTTGCAATCTGAAACTATGCTTGAAAAAAGAAGTTCCTGTAACTTTTTTTGTTTTCTGTCAAAGTAACTTCTTTTTATCATAATTACTACTGTAACAGCATTGTAGCTGTACATGCTGTTTATCACTGATGGTTTTATGGCTACGTGTATATGTGATTTAGTAAAGCTGCAGGTATACTAACAATGTTTCTAAATATCCAGAGATGTCTTCCACGAGAGGGTTTGGATGAGCATTTTGTTATACACACGGTAACCTTCAACTTTGATCGAGTTGTAAACTCTTGCTGTTGCTTTTCTCATGTTACCCTTTGGTTTTACTTCTAAACTCCTATGTATTAGTCACTGTAATCTTAATGGGAACAGTTCTAAGAATGTTCTCCAATCAGCATGCTTTTCACACTAGACCCAGAGACAAATGGGACGCAATCTTGGTTAATTTTTTTTTATCATATGGAATTTTTATCTTTGATTAAATTTGTTTTTGCAGGATGGAATTAACATTTTGGCAGTTAATTATGGTTCTTCTGGGGCATGTCCATATCCTCGGCAAATGAAACTTGTAAGTTGGGCTCAACCCTTTTGTTCCTGGTCTTTTTTGTTTATGAACCTAAGATGACTGAAATACAATACCTCAAACCCTATTTTTGAGGATGTAAATAGAGTTTAGTTGAATTAGCATACCTTAATTCAATGGCTTTTGTTATTTGTATTTTCAGCCTGGAAAATGGTCCTTTAACTCTAACACGGTTTTGAAGAATAGTGAGCAGGCACCAAGGTGAATTTCTTTTGTATTTGTTCTTTCTCCAGAAGGTTTTAAACTGTCACAGACGATTTTAAATTATTTCAACTTTTGTCAGTAGAAAATGGTGAATCTTATTATCTAAAGAGAATAGACGGTGCATTGGTATTAACTCTGTTGATTTCGATTATTTTCCGGTTATGGGTAGAAAATGTGGTTATGAAATTGCCGTTTAATCTGGTTGATCTGCATTATATATGAGGGTATGTGCGGCAGAATAGTAATGTATGGAATGATCCAGTTGCTTTAAGTTAAATGCTGATACTATTTATAGCTTCATCATTATGCTGATCATCATGTCTTTGTAAATATCTTATTGCCAAATGTTTCCACAGAGCTCCGGTGTTTGCTGAGGATATTCTTGGTGTTGGGGGTGAGGTAGGAGAAGGTGAAATTATACCACCACCAGAAAGGTCTTTTTGGGCTAAATATGTGAGTATCGACAGAATTACTTGTGTCCATAGCTTTCTTCTGTTAATTGTGCTGATAGTGTCGACAGAATAAATTCTGACCTTGCTCAAATGTTATCAGTGGATGTACGCGATCCCTCTTGGGCTCATTGTCATGAATGCCATTACCCAAGCAATGAACATGGCGGAGGAGGGTGCTGGTCAGCCAGCTGGCCAAGCTCAGCAGCCAGCTGCAGTCCAGCGTGGGTCAAGTTCTGCTGTGCGGAGGCGATAGACGGTTTGCACATTTCTATTTAACAATGTGGCGTCACCTGGAGTGAATGACATTTTAGGTTTAACCTTTTGATTGTATTAATCCCGTGGGGACAACACGAGGTTGTAAAGTTTTATAAGTTTTGTTATAATTTGCAACAGATGTTTAACGGTTGAATTGGTGAAGATTTCGGGATTAGCATTTAGATAATTTTGCAGGTATTGATAACTTATTGTGCTGATTGGCGCTTGATAGAAAGTCAAGAAACAATGATATTGCAAGCTATTAACCATAACCACTTCATGAATTGGCATACCAATGCATGCAAAAAACGTAAAGCAAGCAAATGAAATGATCACTTGGCACCAGTGCGAATTGGCATACCCGCAATTGTTGGGGTGGAAAGCTTCCACCCATAACTCGTTGCCGCTGCGGTCGACTTGGTTCTTAACCAAATTTGGGACGAAGGAATTCTCCCAAATCTTTTGGTCCAAGGAAACCCTGTCTATCAAATGCCATTCAAATCCATTCATTTGATCATCTTCTTTCCTCAACTCCCAAAGCACTGGAACTGGGAGAGTTGTGCAATGGACAATCTACATCTGGATGGTTTAGCAACCGATACAGCCGCATAACCCCGATGCGACTCAAACCTAGGCACTTACTAGTCCCACCTGGTTCTCCAACCAATTTGTTAGATTTGGGAATGAAACGGCAGAAATACTTCTGATATTAATGTCGTAACCACCAGTTCCAGTAACAGTAGGAGTCGCATTGTTGAAGTTGGAAGGGATCCAACCCAACCCTGTAATATGGGTGTGCCGGCGACTGACTAGTAATGTACCATTGTAAACCACTCTTGCAGCTGTAATAATCACGTTGTTCAAATGCCATTTAGCAGCACACGTCATCGTACACAACTGCTGGCTCATCGTCTTCAAACTTGGGCGCATCTTGAGAACAAGGGATGTAACTCGGGGGCAACCTGCATGATTTAAGCGCGGAAGTTTGGATAGGGTGAGGAATTCAGAATTAAATACAGGTAGAGGACGAGGATAATTTGTAACCATATGAAGGAACAAAAGACTGTCCCGCTCAAATTATAACACGTGGCCCTTTTTTTTATTTGTAAACAATTACATGCGGAAGGCTAACTTTATGCAAAATACATTATACAGAATACATTCAGAAATAAAGTTACACGGCCAAGAACATTTTAAACATGAAGAAAAGGTGACTGCATTTCTCGGACACAGAATACAGAAAAAAAGTGACTCTCAGTCTCTTCAAAACGAAACCACGAGGAAGATGGAGGGTGGAGGAGATCCAATCATAGCTCGTCCTGCAACCGCAGACCAATCAGTAAATAAATTTGTACACTTGCAATAAAATCTTGAATTTATTTATACAAATACATAGAAAGCATAAATATTGGTGCTTACATGATCATAGTCATCCCAGTGACGGTGCTGCAGGATAAAACATCCAAAGTCAGAAGAAGCAGGCAAGAAAAACATTCAAGTTACAACTTAAATCACTGAGACTACGTCAATTTATTGCAACGTAATGTCCAATTATTTGATCATGGGGAGGGGGATTTGAACTTTAGGCCTCTTTCAACATTGGGAAGAGGATATCATGAGACCGAGAGCTAACTGGTTAGGCAAGATGGGATGAATGCCTACTATTGCAAAGGTGATCATAGAAAAAGTCTATTCTGGATGAAAGTTGTAAGAAAGTATTAAAAAGATTCAAACACACCCTTCTGTATCTGTCTCTATGTCTGTCTCGATGACCTCGATCCCTATCTCTTCTCCTCCTTTCACCCTCTTCTCTTGCTCTTTGAGCTTCCTGCACAATAAGAGCTCAAAAACTAATGAATGGAATTCAACTAAACCTGACAGGAAAATCTAATAACCATTTATGTCGGCCACGAACCTCTTCCTCTTGTGCTTTCCTCCTTTTTTCTGCTTCTTCAAAGGAATCCTTTTCGACCTGAAACGCCATAAGAGAAATGCATATGACGAAATATATGCCAAAGAACTGGGGAATACTAGTAACAGTCAAAAGAGGCTTACCTCTCTATTGGCGAAGACTTCCTCGACCACTTGTTTTGCATAATCCGGATCATCACATATTAAAACGTTGTCGAAAACTGAACCAGCCTTTACCTGCATCGCATTATTTCACCCCCTTTAACATAACGAACTAATGACCATACGATCCTCTAGCAAATGGAAAACGTCCTACCTGCCAAACTTCGATACCAACATACTTAATTGGCTTAAGCACATAGAGATCAGGATCATCTTCAAACTCTGCATAGGAGAACAAAAAGGAAACTCAGCATCCTTTTTTCCCCTCTAGAATTACTGTTGTAGTTATATATACTGATATAGACAGATCAATTATATAGTTATCTATTTAAAGTTACCTGGATTATCAATCCAAGGAATCTTCCATTTCCCTTTGTAATTAGGGTTCTTGATTTTCTGACATATCAGAAGAAATCACGGTAATTAGAAACTGTGGAAAAGAATCGACATCCGGTTGCCCCCTATCTGATACCTCGCAAAATCTTAATCAACCTACAGTACCAACCTTGGGTCTCCATGGTCCTTTGTAAGCTGGATTTGGTATCTTTGGAGCTTTCCACAGACCGTTCTCTTCATCATCCCAATCTTCGGGCTAATTAGAAGAGGGGAAAACACGAAACTGCTTGATTAAAATTCATAACTTGCCACATGTATTCGTCAAACCCCAAGAGGAAAACACTAAAAATCAAACTAGAAAAGGGGCAGCTAATATTATAGAACACAAATAAGGGTATAATAGTTGTCCAACATCAAAAATATCAAACAGATGTCAGATATAGTACAGCTCCATAAGTAATCAACTAACCTCTTTTGCGTTTGGATCTGGAATTTCTCTAGGAATTGAATCATATCCCTGCAATACCAAGACATGCGTCAATAGTAGCACGTAATACATCCACTGAACAGATATGTCTCAGAGACAAGCACTAGGCAGAGAGGAAAAAAAGTTCCCACCTCAGGTTTGATGTGATTGGGATCATCAATGTATTCTCTAAGATCCCAGTCTGCTGGCTGTAATGGACAAAAGATGATACTTTTAAGTTCTAATACGAAATTGTGAAGAGTTAAATTTTATAAAATTATTTTTAAGAAAAGGTTGCTCAAAAGATTTCCCGAGTTTTGAAAACATTATAATAAAGTTAGTTAGAACCCCTTTTTGACTAATCATGTTTTATCTACCTTCTTTGCAGTAACATCTTTTATCTTTCTTGGAGGAAGAATATCCCAGTCTGTGTACATGCTTCCAGAATCCTTTTCTCGGTTGTCTATTAGGACACTATAAGTTGCATCTGGTCGAAGAATGAACGTGTAGAAATGAGTCAACTTGTCAGTTTCACACTCTAAGGCCTTCTTGATGGGGTAATTCTGGCCTTGGTAGGAGAGTATGACATGGAGCTTCTTTGTGTCTGTGCCACATATATCGGGGCCAAACATTAAACTACACGCAAAAAGTTCAGCAAACATTCAGAATTTTGGAAAAGAGAAGAAGAAAGAACGTCAAACATAAACAGGCAATCTTGCCTCTTATATGTCAGCGTTTTCCATGGTATCAGATACCACTGAAAATTCCCTGTATGAAGTATGAACTATACAGAGCAATTTGAGGAACCTCATCATGGCAGTTCAGTCTACCAAATTTAGAAAAGGTGCTCTTTGATTACGACACGAGTTTCAAATTGCTACTATAAAATGATCATGTGTCATCCAACTGACTACCAAGTGTTGTCGAATGGTGATTAACTAAAAAGAATTTCTACATGCACAACCTGGCCACCATTCACATACGGTATATACACACTGACATATGGCTGCATTTGACCTCTAGGAAACTCTCGTCATATGAAAAAACTACAGCTAGAAAGCCGAATGTGCCTGTAAATAAGTCCTTTTCAACTACATTGTGTTCTTAAGAATGAAGGACTAGATCATACGAACGTGCCTCAAAACATTTCATCCTGCGACGTAGAGAGTTGAAATTCTAACCTGTACGGAGTGTCCCCGCCGAATTTCTTCTGATTAACAAATCCAGACATAAGCTTTATGTAACCGCCGCCACATTCAATTTCCTGCTCAAACTTGATCGAGTATTGGAGGACCAACGTCCTGTTCTTGTTGCTGAACTCCGGTATCTTTGCAGATATGGCAAAATGCTTGGCATCATTAGATGTCTGAATTCCTGCAAGATTTCGTATGCCATGATAAATGAAAACCACAAGTTTAACCTCCTTGACTGTCGGTAAGTTATTACCAGCTTACGGCGCCCCAAAGTTAAAGTTGAAAAGAAGAACATATAAGACAAGAATTATTGCTACCAAGGCATGTCAAATAGTAGTACGATGGATGGATCAAATTAGGATGGGCAGCGGTTATGGCAGGCGGGTAACCGCGGTTATTTATCTATAACCGTTTATTTTCATACCCGCATAACCGTTCTCGTTGAGTAATTGCCTAAACTGTTATATCCATACCCATAACCGTTTATAAATGGTTAACCATACTTATAACCGTGTACCCATTTGACCTTAACCGTTTAGTACCCGTTCACCTATTTATCATTTTTTTATATACATAATTTACTCATTTTCACCTGTCTAAATATTTTTTTAACAACTTAAAAATTAAAAAAGAAAAATTTGTCATAATTTTCTTTTTCTAACAATTAAACACCATTATAGGTACATTCATCGTACGTTTCCGCATTTTAACTTTTTAAGTCCTTATACCATTTCAATAACTAAAATAATAATTTACGGACGATATTTTTAACGGTTAACAATGAAGGTAATATAAAATTTGTCAAGTATTCTTGGGTTACGAAAACTGTTAAAAGATAGTATTATTGGATTATTTAACTCGAAATGTAAAGTATTAACATAATATATATAATGGACCTTGAAATTTAAAGTGGTTAAGGAAAACTATATTATATTAACTACATAAATCATGCCCTACAGTCAATAGCATTGATCTAAGTTTTGTCCGATAGAAACATGATTTGTGTTAATTTTACATATATAAAAAAAAAGTAAACGGTTATCGGTTTATAACCGTGGTTAATAAACATAACCGTCTATTTAAATTTCGCGGGTAAACGGTTAACAATGAAGGTAATATAAAATTTGTCAAGTATTCTTGGGTTACGAAAACTGTTAAAAAACAATATTATTGGATTATTTAACTCGTAATGTAAAGTATTAACATAATATATATATAATGGACCATGAAATTTAAAGTGATTAAGGAAAACTATATTATATTAACTACAGAAATCATGCACTATAGTCAATAGCATTGATCTAAGTTTTGTCCGATAAGAACATGATTTGTGTTAATTTTACATATATAAAAAAAAAATAGGTAAACGGATATCGGTTTATAACCGTGGTTAATAAACATAACCGTCTATTTAAATTTCCCAGGTAAACGATTAAACCCATAACCATTTATTTATCTAAAATGTTATCCATAACCGTAACCGTAATCATAAAATATAAATGAGCAAGTAACCGCGGCGGTTATCTATGCCCATCCCTGATCAAATTGGAACCCATCCCTGGATCAAATTGGAGAGCTCAAGAGTTTGAGTTGGCTGACATATCATATGTATATAATTAGGAAGAAACAAGCAGTGATGAATGAATAATTGGTAATCAGAAGATACCTTTATCATCGTGGTCACCGGCCCACTTTCCGGCTGTGTGTTTAAAGGAGCCTGCTTTACCTTCGCTGATTTTCCAGTCAGATTTCACCCAACGGCTTCGCCATCCGTCGTCTACTCCACAACAAATCAAGATTAACTGATTAATTTTCCGGTGGAATGAAAGATGAAAGATTTATTCTTGGTCTTACTTGTTACTTTTTACACATGTCACACACAGTCAAGTCAACCAACCAACTGTACAAAAGTTAGTTATTACCAGCTTACTGCGGCCCAAAATTTATTTATTTTTCGACGAAAAAGAAAATCATAGATATTTTGTCAGGGTCAGAGAGAGGAGATGGGTAAAGTGGGAAATGAGAGAGAGACAGTTAGCCTCAGCATTCAACCAGAACAAAGTTAGTGAAGTAGTAAAAAAGTAAAATCTCAAGCAGAAAGTAAATAGATTGAAGCCAAAGTTGGAAGTGGGAGGAGAGAGAAGGATGGATACATACCGTCAAAGCGCTCCTCGAAAATGATCTCCGAAAGCGAAGAACGAAGGCAAAAGGAGAGCAAGGAGAGTGATAATATTAGCAGAAGCAGCTCATCATGCTTTTGCCGCTTCGCCATATTTGCTTGCGCAAGTGCAAGAATTGCAATGGCAAAAGCCAAAAGCCAAAAGCCAAGAGCAGATTGGGAGATAGTGTTTGTGGTATTGGTTTACTTATATAGCAGGGGATGCAAAAGCTTGCCCCCAAGTCTCCCATGTAATTTCGGGGATGCCCTCCCCTTCCTCTTTCCCTGACAGATGAAAAATGGAAGACTGACAAGTCCGACTTAGTTTATTGTTGGAGTGTGGGGTACAACGTTAAAGCACCAACTTGGCCTCACACAGCGTATGTCGTGGGGTTTGGGAGAGACTCTCTTGACTTGGACTTTTATATGGATTCAACCAATCAGAGAAGAACGATGCGTTGCACCACCCAATCAAAATTCTTGGAATTTAAATCTTACGACATTAATAATGTATGTATGTATTGTTTTGTCATAAATTCGATAATGTGAATGATTATATGATGAATTCCTCGTCGGTGCGCCCAGCCCCAGCCGCCTGCACAATCACAAATTAATATTTTATAGGTATATTTTTATTTGATACTGTGATGCAAACCGATAATTTACATTAAACTAATTTAAGTTGAATGTAAGCATACTGTTGTAACTAACTTAATTAAGCAAATTTGAATATATAATTAGTCTTTCATTATTTTGTTAATACGTGGCAGGTTGCAGTGATTGCATTGAGATGAACTTGATGCATATCTGGTACGAGGGAGAAAGACGAGCTCCTTGGAATATAATGTCCTTAATTTATCACTACTGAACTGCATTTTTCATTTGGCAGCCAAACACTACTACAGTATTAAAAGCGCTTCTGTGCAATGTAGAAGCACCTATTTAGTTGCTTGTCAAACAACACATAAAAGGCTAGAAGCGCTACCAACAAGTGCTACTGACAAAAAATACTAATAAGTAAAGGCGCTTTATTGAGTAAAACTTTCAAACGAGCCGGCACCAAGCCAAGCCAAGCCAAAATGTATAATTGTAAATGTTGTGGAAGAAGAAGGGCATTCCTGTCCTGGTATGTTTGTGTTGACTCAACATTCAAAGTCATCTCCCAGCCATAGTCAGTGGTCTGCGAGTCTGGGCCCACTCACTCACTGTTGCGCAGCGTTGGCCAATAAAAGAGAAGAAGAGAGAGTGTGGACAGTGGAATAAGGGGGCCCACAATTGAAATGTAAATGAACGAGACGACGATGCACGCCAGGCATGGACTTTCAGTCTTCTTCACCCCCTATCTTGGAACATCTTGTGATATTTACTTACATGACACGGCCACACCTGAGCATTTCATGTCAATGATACGACATGGTGAATGCAGACTTACCTTTCGCACATTCATTCATTTGCATAAAAACTAGACCGTGTTATGATTGATTGCTAACATGGAAGGAAAACTAATGTGTAATTTTACCATTGCCATCTTAGAGGAGTCAGCTTAAAGAACTAGAGGAGAGGCCGGCGTGCCCAAGACAATAGAATAAAAACTAGAGTGAACAATGTTGATGAAAGCACACACATACACAACCATGACATTATACTACTTCTACATCCAATGAATTAGCACAACCATTGAAAGGCAAACCAGCAATATAGTACAAACTAGGTACTCGAGCCGAGGATAAGAGCAAAAGCCACAGATAAAACTTCAACGATAATGTAACCACAAACACTGTAATTTTGTTAAGCAATAAACTGGATTGTTTTAATTTGAACAAAACATCAATGAAACAATCAAAGAGTTGTTTTCAACACACTTTCCATAAAACTGGAACCGAATCGCTCGAGTTTTGAACATACCAAAAATACTACTCGCTTTAAACAGCATTAATAGGAGGAGCAGGAATCCCAAAATGGCACCTTTTTATAACGGAGGGAAACAAGGTGTGAGGATCCAAAAGTTCTGACAGCTAAACCCCCGCAGGGAACAGGAGAAAATTAAAAATGGGGCTTCATGCCTTTCCCCTATTTCGCCTGAGGGTGAGAAGAAATAAAGTCCACAGCCTGACCAATTGACTTGATCTTGTCAGCTTCATTATCAGGGATCTCAAACCCAAACTCCTCTTCCAGAGCCATCACAATCTCCACAGAATCTAAACTATCTAACCCCAGATCACTTTCGAAATGAGCATTCGGTGTAACCTACCCAAATAAGAAAAACAATGCATAGGAGATTAGATTATTGAAATATAATGAAAACAAACCAATAAAATGAAAACAAACCAATAAAATGGCCATATAAACGAGATATTTGGATATTAAGAACGTCACTTTTAGTGTGATTTAAGTTCAAGATGAAACATGCCATAAATGAACTGTGCATACATTAACAATAGAAAAGCAAAAGGAAAAGAACATCCGAGCTTTGGTAGTCACAACCACATACAGATAAAAGCCAATTCATTCTTTGGTATCTAATATCCCAGCACTGGATGTAACTATCCATTGGAATTTGGGACATTCACAATATATTGGTTACAACATATAAGCCTCAAATCAAGAAAAACAATAACAAATACAAACAAGAAGGGGCCACATTGTTGTAGTTCAGACATTAATCCCATACAGAAACTGATGTAAAAGGAAAATAGAGGAATACATTCAATTCTTTGTGTAAAGTCAATGAAGAAAGACAAAAAGAATGCTTATGAAATATCAAACATTTACAACAACTAAATAACATGCAAGTACCAGAGATCAAACCTATCTTTATCAACAATGTTAATCAATATTGTAACATTTGTGATTAAGTATATAATCCTGGAGAGCTACAGCTATCTCAGCCCGCATTGCTATTCTAGTTTAATGATGAAATATCTGATTATCGAGGCCTCCAGTAATCCCGGAGGACCAAAAACTGCAATTTATAAAGAATATCTATCTGCGAAGCACTGAATAAGAAAACAATAAGAGATGCAAAAGGTTACAACATAACAAAGCTCCATTGCAAAATTTGAGCAAAACAAAAGCGAAATTTTTCTCTGCTGGTGCACTTTAGTTTGTCATAAAAACATTAGTGTGTAAAAACTGAATAATCAATGAGCCACTGCTGATGCATTGGAAGAACCATCATCCCAAAATGTTTACAAACCCAAATAGCAATATTTCAATCCGCATCCACATATAGGCGTACATTTCATGACCCAACATTTGACATTACCAAAACCCTAATTATTCAATAAAACGGATCTTAGAAAGTACAAAATCAACTCCTCAAACGCAAAATGATATTCTTTTACAACAACAACAATCAAATAATTACTAGTTCAACCCTGCAATTCATTAGGAAATCGTTTCCATAAAACTTCAATTCCATTTTCTGAGAAAATCGGAGGTTATAGTATACCTTGGAAGGATCGACCTTCTGGAAGTTCTTGACGACGGAGACGACCCGATCGGTGACCTCAGACTTGTCGAGGAAGGTGCCCCTGACCTCCTCGGAGAAGAGACGGCGTCGGATAGCGGCAAAGGGGGAGAGGAAGAGAGGGGCGGTGGAGCTAGGGTTCGAAGGCACGGCTTGAACTCGCACTCTCAGGTGCTTGAGTAGTAAGTTCCTCGCAGCCGCCGCCATTGAGAGCCGTTTCTTCACTCACCTCTACTGCTGCTTAGCTACAGTATACCGGTCAGTTGCTACTGAACGAAGGAATGATACGAGAGGAAGGGGCGAGCGAGAGAGAGAAATGACCTTTTCTGTTGTGTTGGGTGAGACCGCCAGAGAAGGAGAGAGCGCGTGCTGAGCCTGAGCCACATTCTGTTGTCAGACGTCGTCGTTTATTGTATAACGTTGATTGGGTAAATGTGGGCTTTTCAAAGAGAAATAAAAACTTTCACCCTCCGTCCAAAGTCCAGACCCAAATTAAAGTTGGGTTGGGCCGGTAAGGCAACTGAACAAGTAAGCAGTAGTATAACTGAACCGAACCCGATTTACCTCCATCAGTAACTAGTCTACTAGTCTTGTTCCTTCCATGACTCCATCCTTCCTGGAGTGGTGGAGGGATGGAATGCTGAAGCGGTGTTGAAAGAAAAGTGAAGATGGCGGTGGTGGTGGTGGTCTTTATTTATCTGTTTCTGTTTGTTTTTCTGGCAGTCAAATTTGCCACACCTGATGGTATTGTATTATTATTGTTCCTTCTTCTTCCCAGTTTCCAATCTCCCCAATATATTAATATTATGATTCATGAAGGAACATGTATCTGTGAATTTCTGGGCTGTAAGCTCTGTCTGGTGTGCTGCAGTGGGGTTTTACTTTGACGTCCAAAGGCTTTGCGAAGCGCAACCAGTTTGAAGATAAAGTAACCCATTTTTTCATATCATTTTCAAAAGCTTGTCTTTTGTGATTGCCTCTCTCTCTCTCTCTCTCTCTCTCTCTCTCTCTCTCTCTCTCTCTTAATTTGGTTTGCATGCCCAGGTAAACTTGTATCTGATGGTGTCAAGGTTTTGCCATTGGATTTGGCATCTGGTGAAGATCGTGTCAAGGATGCTGTAGAGAAAGCAGAGTCCGTTAATGTTTAAGTCTAGCTACTAAGATAATATGTACGTTATCCTAATTATGCTTATCTATATGTTGTTATATATTGTAGCCTGTACTGGCTGTAATGTACATGGTGCATGCCAACTATTGGTCATTGGCTCATGGACCAGGTAATTTCTGTACCTCTCCGGTTTACTTGCGAGTAGCATGAGTTTCCCCTTCTTTTTTGTCCCTTGCCTGCGTTTCTTACACTGACTTGGAGTTGCTGCGTTTTATACAATTTCTAGGTTGGTGGAAATTGAGTCGAAGCAGCAGCACGGAAGGGCAACACTTACTCATTGAGCTTACTGTTTGGGAGAAACAAGGCATCATGAATCTTTTGATCTGAAGCTCTATCTTATTGTACTTGGTTTAGCAGCAAGCATGAGCGACATATTCTGTGGGAATGGGACCGAATGGATACTCGCTTCAATTATAAGGTTTAGTTGACAAATTTTACTCAACACAAGTATTGCATTGTAACTATGTCAGCGGAAAACATACAAAGCGTTATGTAGATCATTGAGAATTAGGTAATTACACGCTGCATTTTAATTAGCTACAGTTGCAGTCACTTTCATACTGTATTTGTATTTCAGGTAAGCTTTTATGTACGGCTCCAAATCACCATCCATTACCGAAGTGATATCCGATGTCTCGTGTCCCGTCCTTACGTCCTTGACGAGTTTGTAGGGATGGAACACATAGTTTCTTATTTGTTGGCCCCACTCTGCCTTCACCACATCTCCTCGTATTTGCTTAATTTCCGATGCCCTTTGTTCCTCGGCAATGACGAGCAGCTTGGCTTTCAACCTGGCTAGAGCCTTGATCTTGTTTGCAAGCTGGGATCTCTCCTCTGCATTGTAGTAGTCAAGAAAATAGACGTCATCACAAAGCTCGCATACTTCTTTATTATACTACACAATTCCAAAATGATAGCACAGTAGCTACACACAGCGATTGCAAAATCAAAACGGAGCCAGAAACTAACATTTTTACTTAATCTACAGACAAAATATAAAAATGAAAATATTTATTTGATGCAATGACGAGAGAAGTAATTTCGAATGGTGAAAACCAACAAAGAAATTATGGGGCTAATGAAACCTGTGCAGCGAACAGTAACACCAGTGGGGATGTGAGTAATCCGGACAGCACTTTCAATTTTGTTCACATTCTGGCCTCCTTTTCCGCCTGCCCTTGAAAAACTTATGTCCAGGTCCTCTTCAGGTAATTCAACTTTCAAAGACTCCTCAGGTAGAAGTGGCATAACGTCAACACCAGAGAAACTTGTCTGCACATAACTTCAGGTTAGAACACACAGTATAGGATATGTTGTGCGCACACACTTTCAGCAGTAATTTTTAGGAAACTAGTTATGCACCTAACTTAACCATCTTGGCGTGTGTCAGCCCTCCACATATGGAAAACCCTCGTCCCTCATAATCAGTTTCCGTAATTAAATGTTCAGTAATTCATAGTTTACGAGAAGGTTCATACATACCTGGCGAAGACCTTTGGCATTAAAAGGGGACTGCCTTACAATGCGGTGTGTTCCTTTCTCCCCCGACAAATACCCATAAGCATAACGGCCTTCAACTTCAATTGTCGCCGACTTAATTCCAGCTTCCTCTCCCTGGGATTTCTCAACTACTCGTGTCTTGTATCTCTGCTTTTCTGCCCACCTCACATACATTCTGAGTAACATTTCGGCCCAATCCTGCGCTGAGAATTATCAAAGGTTTTATACAAGAAAAACATAGGCATGTAATAAAGAGGCTAACACAACCACGGAACTGAATAGAAGTCCACACAAAGAATGAATAGTGGATGGTAATGATAAATTCAGTAATTGCTGAAACAAAAGCTTCACTATCCCCACGCAGTATTCTCAAAAGTATTAACCAGCTGGGATAAACTACTTTTGGCCAGGTATGAATGAGATAGATATGTCTCAATTTCTAAAAGAAATTCATTCATGAGAAATGCAATATGTTTTATTGTAATGGCGTTACAGCACCTACATATGCATCTCACAGAATCTAAAATCCCCATCGAACTTATAAGAACCATAAAGGACTAGTTGCTCTTCCTTAGCGCATATGTTCTAATTACCTGTGCATCAGTACCTCCAGCACCGGCTGTTATAAAGATAACAGCACCTTCTTTGTCGTAAGGCCCAGAAAGAAGTTGAGTTAACTCAAACCTATCCATTCCCTTGTTCAATTCCTTGATGATACTGGCAGCCTCTTCAAGAAGTCCATGATCTATGGAGTCCATCTCTTCGGTAAGCTTGACTATTGTTTCAACATCTTCAACCTGCATTGAATGAATTTGATTCACACTGCAATTTAGTAAAAGATCTCCTACTAGACAATATGATTTTGTACTCGTATTAAAACTGCCCACTTCATATCACCATATCACACTTCAAGCACAACCAATTATCCAGAAAAACAACGATGTTGCCATGTCACCCCAAAGAAACGATGCGAAAACAATATTCTAAACAGAATTAAAGAAATTGGGCAAATACCTGTGACTTGAACTCGTTCAGCAATTTTATCCTGTCTTTGACGTCAGTCAGGGCCGAAAGGTTTTCTTGAGCCTTAGCTCGATCATCCCAAAAGGCGGTATCAGCTGCTTTCAACTCTAAATCGGCTACTTCTTGTTCCAACTTGTGCAGACAAGCAGAGTCTCTTATCTCCTTGACGCGTATAGCGGCAGTTTCTACATCCTTTCTTAAGAAATAAAAATCTGAGACATAAGAAGAAATTACAACATTGTCAGTGATTGATGTGCAAATGAAAGTAGCACCATCCTTACACCAAGCATGCTTTCATGCAAATCAAACTTGAAAAACACTCAAAACAGACCTTGCATTGCCCATTCTTTTGCGTCAGTGCTCACTTGGCTCTCCGGCGTCGCCAGTAAAACTGAGTCAAATCAAACATCAACATTAAGCAATTCGGCATTCATTCTCTACAGCACATAAACAATAAAGATATCAAACAAAAAGTGTTTTGCTTTCGGTAACGTCCTGTAAAATGCACCACCTTACAACCGTCAAAATCGAATTTTTCAGAGACTAAGCATGAGAAATCAAAGCAAGTAGAAACCAGAAACCCAAAACAGAAAATTGAAGAATTTAAATTATATTATAGTCAGATGAAAAAACAGCTAGAAAGTGGAAATCCATCAAAAAATTAATGAGATATATAAAACCAATTGCAAATTTGGAACCACACACTCGCAAAAAGGGGAAAATAGAACAAGCCCAATATATTATCCCATAAACAAAATTGACATAAAGCTCAACAAATGGAAACGCAGAGGCAGAGGGAAATCAAGAAAAGCAGCGCGTGAACTGAAACCTGCAGGGCGAAGCGGATAAGAGATAGAAAGCTTTGTAGAGAAAGGGAAAGTGTAGGAGGAGAAACGGCAAGGAGAGGAAGTGGGCTTTTGCAGTAACGGTGGCAGTTTAGTAATTAGAGGCTTGGAGGGGCATAAGATGGCCGTTGAGCTGCACACAGGTCGAAGATGACGCTCCATAGCTGCTGTGCGGATGACACAAGAAGTTCGAGTTCAAGTTCAAGTTCAAGTTCAAGCCGTGCACAAAACCAACATATTTTTATGACTCCGGTACTAGTTCAGTTGTATGGATAACAAAGAAAACCCGCCTAGCTTGTAAGCTGTGGGGGACGTGTGGAGGTGTTCGGGACCAAATTGCAATAACAAGTCTCTCTAGTTTACTTGAATTTTCACATTCTTTCCGGTATTTCTCTTGTTTACATTTTCATCCTCGTAGTTTCGTTTTTGATTACGCTTACTCCAATCCGTCAAATAACATTTGAGCCCAATACTAGCAGAAAATGCAAAATGGGCTAGACTGATTCAGAGCCCTATACCCATTAACCTCTTTGGACAACACAAAAAAAGCCCCAAGGACAAAACCGGCAAAAGAAAAAGTTAAAAAATTAGGGTTTCATCTTGTATATAGCCTCCTCGCCTAGACATCGAACTCCGACTTCCAGAGAGAACTCGCAGCCTCCCATCTCGAGCAAGCAACAAGCAAAATGGTACGTTTGTTTTCACTCTTACTTGTGTATTTGGAACTTGGTGGTTTTGTTGGCTAAATTTGCATTTACAAATTTGATAAGTGGGGCACTGCAGAAACCATGCTTGTATATATTGAAATTGGCAGTGTTGTGTATCTAATACCATATACATTATAGGATATGAAGAAGTGTGTTCATCTCTTCTTTATCCTCAATTTAGATAGATAGATACAAATTTGATGCAGGTTTGCACTGTAGATGCTTTATTAAGATGTGAACATCTCATTACAGTACACTTTGTTTTAGTTTGAAGATTTTCCGTTATTGGTTTATTGGATTTTGTATGATTAAGATTTTTCTCAATGGTTCTGGTTTGTTGTAAACTGTTGTACATAGTTTTGTAATTGTTTCTTAATCCCAGGTAGTCTGGTTCTATAACTCCGTTATTATTTTTATTCTAAGGGGGTGTATTCAATTGGCAAATTTCAATGGATTTATAAATTCGTGGATTTTTACGGAGTTTAATTGATTTGTAGAGATTCTATGTAAAATTTTGATTCAATTCCCTCAAAATCTCTTAGGGAGAGGTGAGATTTGTAATGCTTAAAATACACTACAAAATCTCTGTAATTCCCTCTAAATAAAATCAAATTCTAATTGAATACGACTGGAATGTTATAAACTTCTTTAAAATCCTAATTGAATACACCCAGATTTCTAAGGATTTTAATAAACTATCTTAAAATCCTGGTTGAATACACATTGAATTTCAGAAAATCACTTAAATTCTTGATTGAATATAAAAGAATTGAAGTCCCTCAAAACCCCAATTGAATACACCCCAAAATTTGAACCAGAGGGTAATCTATTAAGGTCGCAGAATAGTGTGACTTTCATTTTACTATCGATTTCGTGGTAAATGAAACACAGTTGGTGTTTTCATATGAAGCGTCTGACAGTGTTTTGTATATACTCTTTGTTGGTGTTTCACCCATTGTTCTTGTATCCTTCTACCAGTATTTTATAATCATGTGAAAAAGTAATTTAGTCGCTAAGAATCTGGATCTGCTATAATTCTATTCGAGTAATGGATAATAGATGTTGAAACATGTGAACATCCATGCCTTATTTAGATGTAAATTTCACAATGTATTTTGATCTATAATGCTTATACTATGTGTGTGCACCAACAGCCGAAGCAGATCCATGAGATTAAGGATTTCCTTCTAACCGCAAGAAGGAAGGATGCCCGCAATGTCAAAATCAAGAGGACCAAGGATGCTGTCAAGTTCAAGGTTCGGTGCTCCAAGTACCTTTACACGCTTTGTGTGTTTGATTCCGAGAAGGCCAACAAGTTGAAGCAATCTCTTCCTCCAGGTATAAATCTTTGTGATCTCTGGTGTAATTTATTATGGTGGGCAACTCATACTAGTTTATTCCTATTGTGATGTTGCCATTGTTCATTTTTTTGGTTGTGGAGCACGGTGGATTGATTATTTCATCCTGGAGAATGAGTTGTTTGTGTTGAATCAGGGGACTTTCATCTGTTACCTTTTTTTTCCCTATAAGCTCACCCACAGTTAAAACTAATCAATTTTTTAAAATTTTGATTTGTAGGTTTGAACGTTCAGGATCTTTGAACTAGGATTTTGGAGTAGCTCGTCGGCACATTCTAGTGAATGTAGCAATGGAATGAAATCTAATTTTGCTTGTACTTTGAAAGATTTTTATGGCCGGATGATGTTGGTGTTAGATGTTATAACTCCGAGATGTTTGTGGTTTATGTGTGTTGACTTGAGATAATTGTTTAGATGTTTTGGTTATGGATCCATCGGGTTGTGTTTGCTTGATTGCGTTTGCGTTTGCGTTTGCGTTTGGAGTTTACAGCTAACAGTTTTGAAAGGAAATGGAATTGGAAACAGAAACAGAGTTCAATTTGATCCGTTAAGTTAACGGGTCATTCGAACCTGGCTCATTAAGCTAATGGGTCACCCGAATTCGATCCGTTAAGCTAATGGGTCATTCGTTTTATCTGTTAACACCCGTTAACAATTATTATTATTACTATTTTTTACATAGAGTTTATTTTTTGATGGTAAGATTTTATTGAAATTACTAAAATATCATGAACTAACAGGTGTTAATAAGTTTAACGGGTTGACTCAAAGTGGCTCGTTATTTAATAGGTTGTTAATGGGTTTACCCGTTAGCGATTGGACACGTTAAGCATCCACCTAATACTAATATTAGTGGGTCGGGTCGGACCTACATAAACATGTCGTGAGCGATTTAAAAGACGTAGAAGATGAGTAGTAATCCTAGTCGTGTGATTATGCATGTGGATAGGTTTGTACCTATGCGTCTCTCGTTCAAATTTTGAAAATTTTCATTTCTTAAATTTCTGTGATAGATTACCTACATAAACATGTCAAGATGAGTAGTAATCCTAGTCGTGTGATTATGCATGTGGATAGGTTTGTACCTATGCGTCTCTCGTTCAAATTTTGAAAATTTTCATTTCTTAAATTTCTGTGATAGATTTGAATTCTTTCCTCTCCCCTTAATAATAACAAATATAAAAATATATATATATAGTAGATGAGTAGGAAATTTTCGTTTGGTATGTGCTTCTAGGATGCCATAGTGTGTAATTTTCGTTTGGCATATGCTTCTAAGATGCCATAGTATGTAGGACTAGTAGCATTGTCCAACCTCATCCGTCGATGGAGAGGATATGATAACCATTGAGTTGAATTGGCAGTGGCAGTGCCATGCTTGGACCGTTAGGTACAACAACTCAACCAAAAGGGGAGAGAGAGAGATGGGTTTAGTTGAGACAAAGGATAAAGAAGGCATAATTGAGACAAAGGCTTGAGGCTTGAGTTAACGCGTCTTACTTTAACAAAAACAAAATCGATTTTACAATTACGCTTGGTACTTGTCACTTTGACTCACTCTGCATACCTTGTACTAGTTCTAGTCTAGACTATAACTAGAGGGAACTAGAGGAGCCGACAAGACGAGAACACGGGCAATACCAATATCCATGCCAGGCCACTGCTTCTGCCCCTGTTTCGACTTCCAACATGACAACCGCACCTCCTCTCAAACGGAGGTGGAGGTGGAGCCGGTGCTGCTGGTGTCGGGCATCGGAGGCTCCATTCTGCACTCCAGGAGGGGGAAGTTGGGCTTCGACACTCGGGTCTGGGTCCGGATCTTATTGGCTGACTTGGAGTTCAAGAAGAAGCTCTGGTCTATCTACAATCCCCAAACAGGTTGCTTTCTCTATCTTTCTAAACATACATACATATATATATCCATATCAATATATATTTTTCGAAACTGAGAACCTTGTTTTGGGTCGGTGGCAATTGGGAAACCAAACCAAAATGCATGCAGGGAAGACAGACAAGACACTAGACAGACTAGTGTGGAATTTTGTCAATCATCTCATCTCTCACTGTTTGCTTGCTGGATTCTACTGGGATTGGGAAGAGACCCTGCATAACATGATACTTTTAGTTATTTTTAAGATTTACCATTTCATTGCCAAGACATCTTCACTTGTATTCTTCTGGGACGAGACCATGCAAACATGTTTCCATTTTCATCTGTCATGTCACGATTTCATTCAAAATTTATGAACCAAGTCAAAATTTTATTTCTAGAGCTATCATTTTGCTTCAAGATTAGTTTGTATGATCTGCTCATAAACATGAATGAAGCATCAAATCCAACGGCCACCAGGTTGGTTTCCTACCGTTTGTATCGTGGAAGATGGCTAAAACATGTTATTCTAGGGAAATTACAGATCAATTTTGCATCTGTTATCATTTTCTTACTTTTCCTTTCGTGTTCTAATTCTGTGTAGAATCAGCCTCTTACTAGACTCGTTTGTGTTCCCAGGCTATACAGAAACGCTAGACAAAGAAACTGAAATTGTGGTCCCAGATGACGATTACGGCCTGTATGCCATTGATATTCTAGATCCTTGCTGGGTAAGAATGATACTTATCTCCAAGGATATTTTCCTAGTTTGGTTATGACATCACTGAATTAGAGCTTATATTATGTTTCTTCATGGTTCCAGTTTGTCAAATTGACACGTTTGAAAGAGGTATACCAGTTCCATGATATGATTGATATGCTTGTCGAGTGTGGGTATAAGAAGGGAACCACTTTGTTTGGATACGGATATGATTTTCGACAAAGCAATAGGTAACTTTTTTTCGGCTGGTTACTGTTTTTTTCTTTTGGTGGCTAGAGTTTCTATAGTAATTATATGCAAGGAACCATTTCTGGTATTTGAACTATCACAACAGTGTCTGACAATTTGGTTCCTTGTTTCCAATAATCTGACCACCGTGGTTATTACGTTGGCAGAATTGACAAGTCAATGGAGGGTCTTAAGGTGAAACTGGAAACTGCTTACAAGGCTTCTGGGGGTAGAAAAGTAAATATAATTTCGCATTCAATGGGTGGACTGCTAGTCACATGTTTTATGTCACTCCATACAGATGTGCGCATACTTTCTCTTGGTGACTAGTTGAAGTTTATGAATTTTCATCGAAATATGCAGAAAATATAAACTCCTCTTCTCACTAGAGGCAAATCGTTCTTCGGCAGGTATTTTCAAAGTACGTGAGTAAATGGATCTGCATAGCTTGCCCTTTTCAAGGTACTTTCCTTCATGCCATTTGTCTTCGTATTTGGACTACATAATCCTTAATGTATGCCAGCGGTACTTATTGGAATCTGTCCATTGAATCTTCTCAGGTAGCTAGAAAACCATACTATGCATTCCCTTTCAGCCTCTTTTGGTTAACATCTCTTTAATCTTCTTAGACTGGGAGTCAAAGCACTCGACAATACCACGATATTTATGTTTTCATCCCTGATTGTCGATTATAAACTAAATTCAAATTACAGGTGCACCAGGATGCATCAATGATTCTCTCTTAACTGGATTACAGTTTGTTGAAGGCTTGGAAAGTTATTTTTTTGTATCAAGGTGGACTATGCACCAGCTGGTAACACGTTAAATTAAGCTAATTTGGCTTCATGACTGTATTTAAACTGGATAATAGGAAAGTTTATTATGCCATCATCTTTCTTGGCAACCTAGTATCTTAAGTGAGAAAATACATGAAGGCTGAGTTTCTCTGAGAAATGCACCCCTCAGCTGATCTGATCCAATTCAATAAGCTCTAACCGTGTATATGAAAATCTCCAACATATTTCACAATGGAACCCAGAAATCACATGGTTTAAACACTTGAACACCATAAAGAATTTCTCAATGCCGTTCTTGAAATATGTAATTGACTTGCATACTTATTTTCCTTTTTTAGGAAGTTGGGCATATCCCTCCAGCCAATCAAAATAATAAAGAAATTAATGTTCTTTATAGCATTTCATTTCATCCATAACAAGTATTTGGCTACATTACTATTAGGAAGAACTAAACCCGAATAAATTTGTTTTCTCATATAGTTGATTGAGTGCCCATCGATCTATGAGATGTTGGCAAATCCAAAATTTAATTGGAAAAGGCCGCCCGAAATTCTGGTTTGGAGGAACAAGTCTACGGATGGGGAAACTTTGGTTGATTTGGAGTCTTATGGCCCAATTGAAAGCATCCCCTTGTTTGAAGAAGCGTTGAAATATAATGAGGTACCACTTTTCAGATTTTTCTTGCTACAAAACTCGGGTCTTCAAAATTTTTGTTATATTAGCTTCTCTTGTTATGTATTATTTCATGTGCTTTGATTATTGGGGCAAATCTTGCTTTCTCGTGCGCTGTTGTACTGTATTTTGGAAAACAATTTTACATTTAATATAATTAAATCCAATACTTATCAGAGCTCAAGAAGGATACACTATGCTAGCACTATAGACAACCTCATCTAGTAACACGTTTGATCATGTTGCCAATGCCAGTGGACGATAGTAGTTTTGGGATGCAATTGTTGTCCGAGTTTTGTCTCCTGCACATTCTGATATCACCATGACTTCTTTCTCCCTTAATCAATAGCCAGAGCTTATGTCAATCTCTTTCAATGCAGCTAAATTATGATGGTGAAACGGTAGCTTTGCCATTTAACTATTCTATTCTCAGATGGGCTGCTGAGACTCGCCAAGTTTTGAACAGTGCTAAACTACCAGATAGCGTCGGCTTCTATAACATATATGGCACATCATTCGACACCCCTTTTGATGTTTGGTAAGAGAACTACTTTTTGAATTAGGAATACTTAAAAGGAATAGGCTTTGCAATCCTTGGTATGACTGGTTGCTTAAGTGATACAGAGGCCTTTATTATAGTACACAGGCAGAACTAAGTTTGCAATTGACTAGCAGAACTATTTAATGGAAATTCTCAGGGTTTGACATTGTTAAAAAAAAAAAAATGGTTTGATGTCTATACAATCCAGAAGGTGCACCATTCTGTTGTCTTCATAAGTTGTATCATTTCCCTATCAAGTTATGCAACTGTGAATTTGGTAGTGCATCTGACATATATATTTACTAATGCAGCTACGGTTCGGAGACAGCTCCAATTCAGGACCTGTCTGAAATATGCCATTCAATAGTGAGTTATTTACTGTTGTGAAATCTTGAATTTTCAAAAGGTTGTGTGTGTAGGTATCCCATGGGTTCAGAGTTTTAAACAGCCTAGATCATATGCCCTTTGATTTCTGATCGCTGAAGTAGTCATTGGCCTGAAGCCTATCATAGTTAAAGAAAGTTGTACATTATCCAGACTCTGAAGTTATGATCTGCACTATTTTTATTCACCGTTATTCTCCCATTTCTTGTTATTTCCCTTACGTACATTTATACGCATCAACCCTTGACTCTTATTCCCTGTTTTACTTGCACCTCTAACTTCTGATTAATCCAGTTGCTGCTTTATCCAGCTGCTAATCAAATAGTAGCATCCAGTTTTGACAAAGATTATGTACCCCTGGGATGTTAATGCTTTTATGATCTGTCCTCTCTATGATTTACACGATTTCTTTCTTTCCAGCCTCAGTATTCTTACGTGGATGGAGATGAAACAGTTCCGGCTGAGTCAGCAAAGGTGCTCTATCCGACCTATGATCCCAGTGTTAATATATATGCTCTCTTCAATAGTTCCTGCTAATTTTTATTTGCAAAGTATTATTATGGTTTCAGAATTTGAGCGAATTTGTTCCAACTTTCTATCTTAATTACCATCAAACAGGCGGATGGATTTGCTGCAGTGGAAAGAGTAGCAATAGCTGCAAGGCACCGGGAACTATTACGGGACAAAACAGTTTTTCAACATATCCTAAGGTGGTTGGGAGTCGAACAGAAGGTCAGCAGACATTCTAAGACATCCAGAGTTGCAGACGCCTCGTCAAATAAGCGTGCTTGAAAATTGAAGGAAATTCTGTGTTCAAATTATGACTATAATAGCACCTTATACTTGTACTGAATCCTGCGTTTTTTAACGTTATTTTTTATTTGAGTACTGTATTCTTGGCGTGCATGTTAATTTCATTGAGCGGTGGCGTGTGATATTAAATTTAAATCACATTTACATACGTTATACTATATATGAATGAATTTTGCCACGGAAAATATGTTTTGTCGATCTTGTATTCTTGCAATTGGCCTGCAGCTGGCTAGCTACCAAGTACCAAGTGAAGGTATAGATTGTGTCTTTTTCATTTTCTTTTTTAACCTGAAGGACAAAAAATGAGGCCCCCCCTCTCCTCCTCGCAAATTTGTAAATTGCAGGTTCTTGCACAAGTCACAGTGGTAAATATACAAATCTTTTACCCGGCTAACTAGTAGAAGATGATCAATTAAAGCTGTAAAGGGCTAATTTTGCTGATTTGATGGTGAACCACAATGTCAAGATAACATTACACTTGATCATTCATAATTAAACACGCTAAACTAAAAACTTTGGAAGAACATCATGCAAGCTTAATTTACGCTTAATGAACTTCTTTTTTTTTCTTTTTTTTTTTGAAGAGGGAATAAATTCCAAAGCCAAGAGGCCAAAAGATACAAGAAAGCCTACATGAGGCTAACACCAACCAGGCACAAAGAAGATAACAGCGATGTAAGGGGGAAAAAACCAGCAGACGCGCCAACCAAATTGAGCGTCGCCCCAAACATCGCCAAGGCAAATCAATGCGGGCAAGGAAGTCCATCCTTGTTCAACACGTGCACCAACGAAGATGGGGGCCTAGAAACCCAGACCCGATCACACATCTCCGGACAACTAGCCGACGCAAGAAAATTCGCGGCATAATTGGCTGATTTTCGGACCCAAGACCATCAGCAGAACTGAAAAGCTTCACTCATCTGCTTGACCCGAGCCAAGAGAGGGAAAGCCTCCCAACTGCCAGAGTCAATAGAACCAGAAAGACAAGAAATGGATTCACAAGAATCGGACTCCAAAATAACCGAGGTACAACCTAAGGAAAGGCCCAATTCACACCCACGCAATAAGGCAGATGCTTCAGCCGCAGCAACATTGGGAGATAAAATAGCGTACCTGGCAGCTGCCACAAATCCCCCATGTGCATCACGCAAGACCACCCCGACGAAGCCCTTCCTAGAAGCCTGAGACCAACTAGCGTCAACATTGATTTTATAAGAAGGAGAAGAGAGAGGAGACCACCTGGGGACCACAACCTGCCCATCAAAAGACCTCGACCGAACAGACACCGAGATCCGAGCCGCTGCCCAGAAAGATCCACACGCAAAAGATAACCTCAACAGCGCCGAGGTGGGGTTAATGGGTATTTGATTGAACACAAAATCACAACGAGCTTTCCATATAATCCAGCAAGTAAACCCAATATAAGAGTGAATCCATTTCCTATCATCCAAGGATCTAAAGTGAATAGAAATAGCAGACTGCAACCAACTTACCCAAGATTGACAATTATCTCTATCAATCCGATAAGTAAGAGCACCACCAAACCAAATAACTTGAACCCAAGGACAGAGAAGGAATAAGTGCTCCAACGTTTCATCCTTACACTGACAAATGGGACAGATAGGCGAATAGGAGGAATGACGCCGGTAAAGCACAGCCCTGGTAGGGAGGGCATTATGCAGCGAAGGCCAGAGGAAGTGACGAAGCTTAGGAGGCCCATGTAACTTCCAGACAAACCGCCACAGTTGCTTTGGAATTGAGCGAGCACCAGGTAGGCGATGATCCCTCAACTCAAGAGACTGCGATTGCAACCAATGATACCCCGATCGAACTGAGTACTTACCGGACTTACTAGCACCCCAAACCAGTCGATCAGGGCGATTAAGATCACCAAGGGGAATCTGTCTGATGGCAGCTTGCTCCTCCTCAGAAATAAACGCCTGCAAAAAACCAATATCCCACTCATGTGACTCCGCCCTAATAAGAGAATTCACCCGCAAGTTGGGAGAAACTGCAACCTCGCCAAGCGGAACCGGATGTCCCGCAGGCAAAGACGGAAGCCAACGATCCACCCAAACACGCATGTCATCCCCACACAATATTTGCCAATGAGCACCATGCCTGAGGAGTTCATGACCAGCCAAGAGACTAGACCAAGCCCAAGAGGCCCTCCCTCTTTTGTTGGCCTCCCAAAAAGAACAATTCGGGAAGTAACGTGCTTTGAGAACTCTAGCCCACAGAGAATTCGGATTAGAGATCAATCGCCAACACTGCTTAGCCAATAAAGCGTCATTAAATTCACTGAAATTCCGAAGTCCCAAACCCCCCAAAACCTTCGGGAGGCCAAGAACAGATTTAGAAATCCAGTGAGTTTTCCGCTGAGTCCCAAGACTACCCCACCAAAACCCAGCAACCAAAGCATCCAACTCATTACAGACAATGGATGGAAATTTAAAAATATTCATCGGGTAGGCAGGAATAGCCTGAACAAACGCCTTAATTAAGACCTCTTTCCCAACTTTAGATAATATGTTTTGCTTCCAACCTTGCAGCTTCCCCAAAACGCGACCATTGACATAAGCTAGGCCACGTTTTTTGGACCTACCCCAAATAGCTGGAACACCCAAGTAAGCTCCAGGATTAGTAACTGCAGGGATGCCAAGAACATTAACTAATTCACTAGACACCCGCTGAGGAACGTTCGCCCCGAAGTAGACACTAGATTTTTGCAAATTCACGCGTTGCCCCAAAGCCTCGCAATATCGCCCAAGAATGTCAACCACATTTCTACAATTTTTAACATCAGCCCATAGAAAAAGAAGAGTGTCATTCGTAAAAAAACAAATGAGAAATGATGGGTCCCGAGATACCAATCTTCACCCCATCCAACATCTGCTTATTCACCGCCTCCTGAATTAAACAAGATAGAACTTCCCCAACCATAAAAAAAAATATACGGGGAAAGCGGATCACCTTGCCTAAGTCCCCTAGAAGGATCAAAAGATTTACCAGGTTGCCCATTGAGGAGGACAGCAAAATGCATCGAAGACACACACATCATAATCACTTGCCGCCACTCTCTGCAAAAACCCATCCTTTCCATAATAGCTTCAAGAAAATCCCACTCCACTCGATCGTAAGCTTTCTGCATATCCAACTTGATGCCCATCTCAAACTTTTTCTTCGTCCTACGTTCTTTCAGAAAATGGAAACATTCATGCGCAATACCAATGTTGTTATGAATCAGACGAAAAGCCACAAAAGCATTATGGGAGGAAGAAATAATATGCGGCAGTACACTCTTTAAGTCTATTGGCCAGGACTTTGGACAAAATCTTGTAAGAATAGTTACACAAACTAATAGGGCGAAACTGAGAAACCGTTTCCGGATGAGGGACCTTAGGTATAAGAACAATATGAATAGCATTGAGAGTAGTAGGAGAAACCGAACCATGCATTAAGGATGTAATCAAACTATTAACATCATCCCAAACCGAATCCCAAAAGGATTGATAAAAAATGTAAGAACAAGAGGCGGTAGCAATATTATAAATAAGTTAAAGTTTGAAGACGGAAGTAGTATTATAAAGTAAGTTGAAGTTTCGTGGTGCAGGCAATTGTTTCTTAAGAAACAGTCAGTTATGAAAAAAGGGTGTGCTATTCACACATTCCAAATTATTTCTCACACACCCCTTGTTAATTTATGTCTGTTGATTTTCTTCAATTCATCCGATCTAACGACTGAAAATTAAAAGGGTGTGTGAGAAGTAAAATAAGGTGACTCCACCCATAGGTCAACTTATTTATGATATTGCCACCAGATCCAGACTAACTTATGTACAATAATGTCACTGCCTATTATTTTTGTCCTTATTATTAATAAAAAAATTATTAAAAATGTGTGAAGCCCTTTTCATTAACCATTTTTTCCTTTCGTCCTAATGAACTTCCTTAATTTCTTTTAAACAAAAATTATAATTGTGATGGTGTTTTTTTCTAATTTACTAAAAATTTAAGAACCACTCTTCTTTTGTTGGGTTTGCATGAACATGCACACTTGACGCTTGGCTCATTGCTTCATTGGTAGTGTTGTGTAGTGCAAAATGAAACTTTTGAGTGTAGATGCTTGCATTGTTAAATATTAATTGCTATCCAAGTTCGTAGGGAAACACAAGGATGGATGCATTAAGCCTGCCTACCCAATAATCAATCCAAGTATGCAACTAGGTGTGTAACCACATAAAACTAGAATCTCATATATGATAAAGGGAGATTAGATTTACACACCCCAAATTACTTCTCCCACACCTTTTTAATTTTTTAATATTTTTCTATTAAGTGTTAGTGGTGTGTAGAAAATATTAAAAAATTAAAAAAGTGTGAGAGAAGTAATTTGGGGTGTGTGAATATAATCTCTCTATGATAAATACATGTTCAGGTCAGGAGTCAAGGGGGAGGAGGTGGTACACGTGGAGGACAGCCACGTTCAGTCACACGCAAAAGCATGTCCCCATCCACACTCCATATATATATATATATATAAATTCGAGTTCATGCATGCATGCACTTCTAAATAAATATATAGAGAGAGTGTGTATTAATAATTAATTGACACCTATATAATTACGCATGGTGAGGAAGGAAGAAGATCAGCTCGGGGCCGGAGTACCAATTAGTGACAACCAACACTTAAATCCAAGATATATATATATATATATATATATAGCTGTGCTTCCAAATTCAACTTCAACTGCAAGAAATATATCCAAAGAAGCTTTAGTTACAACTTAAGGAATTTAATTAGTTTCCAAGTACTTTTTAAATTAAATTTATAAATCAAATAATGTAGTTGTTCATAATCAAATTATTACTTAAACGTTAATTAACGTGTTTATTTTTTATTATTAATAAATTATTTGATTTGTAAATTTAATTTAAAATTTTAATTTCAAGAACATTATTTTTTTTCTTATTTATTATTATTATTATATTATTCAAGAGAAGACAGGGGAGAGGGATGTGGAACGAAGAGATGGTGCATGGTAATGGTATGGTCAAAGGTCAAAAAGGTTTGAATCCCAAACACACAGTTTTTATTTATTTGCTGGCTAGGGTTTGGAGTTTCGATGTGAATTTTCTATACATTAATTAGCGAAGAAAATAATTTAGAGAGGAGAGAGACGAATGAATGAAAACCCCACCCTCCCCCCTCCCGAGAAAAGTAGGAGACGAGAATGAGCATTCCTAGGACCTGTTAGCTTATGGGATGATTCTATTTGTATTTGGACTTGGAGGAGATAAGTAAGGAACCGGATCTCCTCTGGACTCAAAGAAACTGAGTTTAAAAATCAAATAATCTAGATTATTGAAATTTAATCTAACGATTACAATTATTATAATTTTTAGAAGAATTCTCTGTTTGTAGCCGTTAGATCAAATGATGAATTAAATTTTAATAATCTTGATCATTTAATCCTTAAACTCAGATTTTTTTTTTATACGGAGGAAAATCGGTTCCATAAGTAACAGTTTGTCTCGCGGACACGCATGAGGCATCCATGCAGCAGCAGCACACTGCACGTGCAGGGTTTAATAATTTATTATAAACCTTTCGACTAGATTCTGAATTTGGTTCAATCTTAACATACTTGATATTTAAAAAGATAATGTTAGAGTGATCAAAATTTTAAATTAAATGATATGTCATCAATTGAAAATAAGTATATTAATAAATAATTAACTAATAATCCAATCATCAACATCTACCTCATTTGGTTCACAAAACTTAGTTTAAAATTTTAATTTCTCTAATATTATCTTATTTAAAATGATAAAATGACAATTCATATTATCGTATAATATTACAAGATTAGAAGGATATAGTGAAAGTTTTTATTATTCTATCTATATATAAGGTCATTACTAGGCAATCTTTTTAGCCACTCACATACTATTATTTTAAATTTTTTTTAAATTTATTTAAATTAATGGATAAAATGAATAAAGGTGTGTGCGAAGTTAAAAAAAAAATTGAGTGAATGACGTTTTATTTAAACCTAATAGATAAGGAGAATAAAAAAGTATGATTCTTTCTCTTCTAAATTATACTCCTCTTTCTTCTCTTATTATTTGAACGATCACGATCACGATCACGATCGTCACGTCAATATTTTGTGTTGATTTCTTTATGAAAAAACAAAAAAATAAAAAAGGAAGAAGGAGGAAAGGATTTTTAGGAAAGAGAATCCTATTTAAAAAAAAAAAAAAAGAGGAGGGGGGGGGGGGGAGGGGAAGACCGCATGGCATGGGAAGAAAATAATATAGGAACGAGGAGGGGTTGGATCCTCTTTAGCTGTAACTAGCCTTCATGCACACGCTCATGCGCGTGCAAAATACATTTTTAAAGGGGTGTGATATCCACACATCCCTTTTTACTTCTCTCACACTTTTTTAGATTTCGGCCGTCGGATCGGATGAATTGAAGAAGATTTAACGGACAAAAAGTAATAGGGGTGTGTGAGAAGTCAAAAGGGGTGTGTGGATAGCACACCCCTTTTTAAATCACGGCGTGCTACGCAGCACTTAGACCTTTTAAATGTATTTATATGCGTAAATTGATAAAAGAAAAGTCAAATATTTGAAGTAAATGAATAATCTTATATCATGCTAGAAGAAACCCCTCATAAACTAATTAAAGCAGCTGAATCCGCATAATAAAATCGGTCTCTATTGAATTTATATTAAGAATAGAGAAAATAATATTTAATAAACAATTTATTGAATCACATTATTACTAACCATTGTGAGGCTAAGCCTACGTCTTCCCCCTTAGTGTAAATAATATCTTTTGTTCAAAAAAAAAAATCATTTGACAACTAATTTAATCACATTATTATCTGCTTGCGAAAGACCTTTTTTATAACCAACATTACACGTCTCTTAAGATGTTTTGAACGTGTTTAAAAATAGATAAAATAATATTTAATGAACAACTTATTGAATCACATTATTATAAGATACTAATTATTAAAAAAAAACTATACAAAAAAAATTAATTATTAAAAAATGCTGTTAAAATGACGAAAATACCCTTGTCATATTTGATACATTATTTTGAGTTGCTTTTGAACTTTTTTGTTTAAAAGGTATTTTTGTCCAATTCTTTTATGACTTGTAACACCAAAAAATACTATTCATTAATGCCTTGAATGTATATAAAGATAACAAAAGTCTTACTTTTCCTCAGATGATGCGGAAATAAAGCTCTTCTTTAATGGGGGCCTAAGGCCGGGGTTGTAATATTTGCTGCATGCCATTTACCCAAAAAAAAAAAAAAAATTGCATGGACAAGGGTGAGAGAGAGAGAGAGAGAAATCTACGCAGTGGTTGTGGGGGGATTTTGTGGTATTTTATCCAAGAAGGCACGGGGGCTCCGCTGATTTCTCCAATGCAATCCCAGTTCCCACGGGCGCTTTGGCTCTCTTTGAAACCAAAATTGATAAAATATTTCTATAAATAAACATCTCCTCGATTTTCATGCCACATTATTATTTTTCTTATTTGTCGTGTATATATCTTCATGTTACTCTTGTTAATTACCTTTATACAAAAGTAATGTTAAGTAGATTAAAGAGTGTATTTTTTTTTCACCACCAAGAATTATAATGTACGGTCATCATACCTGTCATTACCTGACATCATTGGCAGAGCCAAGCCAAGTATAAGGCCCCTGGACAATAACATAAGGAGAGTTTTGATTCTTTAACATTAAAAATATTAAGCTTTTGAGATATTATATGATTTTTAACAAATATATTCTATGTAATAAATGAAAATTTTGAATCTTAAGGTTGTGCGCTTTGAAGACTGTAAGCCTAGAAAACATAGTACAATTTTTTTGCTTCAAATTATTACTTTCAAGTTTGCTATTATATAACTTTACGTAGGCAACAAAAGATTAAAATTTGATTTCATAGTAATAATTATTGCCAAAATAGAGTTAATTTCTTATCTATTCATCTCCCAGTCGGTGGATTTATATAGAAATACAAGCAATGAAAAACAGGTGTGAAACCAGTACAAGAAGTCATAAAAATACTGCTATGAATCTGCTGTCTATGCCTAACTTTTACTGCTTTACAACTAATGGCTGATTACCTAATTCTAGTCAACAGTGGCTGCTTCAACAATGGCTGCTTCAGTTAACACTCCCCCTCAAGTTGGTGCATAAATATCTCGAATGCCCAACTTGCTAAGTGAAAGATGGAAAATCCTACTTGACACTGCCTTGGTTAAGATATCTGCTAGCTGGTCATCACTTTTCACATAAGGCAAGTTAATGGTACCGTCAACCAACCTTTCCTTAATAAAGTGCCTATCCACTTCAACATGTTTGGTACGGTCATGTTGGACTGGATTATGCGCAATGCTAATGGCAGCTTTGTTATCACAATAAAGATTTGATGGTTTTATAGAATTGAAACCCAATTCTCTTAACAAAATCTTTAGCCATAACACTTCTTGCACGCCGTGTGCCATACCTCTGAATTCAGCTTCAGCACTGGATCTAGCTACCACATGTTGCTTCTTACTGCGCCAAGTAACTAGGTTTCCTCCAACAAATGTAAAGTATCCAGAAGTTGATCTTCGATCAGTTACTGACCCAGCCCAATCTGCATCAGTGTATCCCTCAACTTCTTGATGTCCATGATTGGAAAACATCAAGCCTTTTCCAGGAGCAGATTTCAAATATCTGAGAATCCGTTGTACAGCATCCATGTGGGCTTCACTTGGCCTATGCATAAATTGACTCACCACACTTACAGCATAAGCTATGTCAGGTCGTGTATGAGACAGATAAATCAACCTCCCAACTAACCTTTGGTATCTCTCCTTGTTAGCCGGAACTTGATCAGGATAGTCTCCCAACCTATGGTTTTGCTCAATTGGTGTGTCTGCAGGTTTACAAGCTAGCATCCCAGTCTCAGTTAATAAGTCTACAACATATTTCTTTTGAGAAAGAAATATTCCATGCTTTGATCTTGCAACTTCAATACCCAAGAAGTATTTCAAAATCCCCAAGTCCTTCATTTCAAATTCCTTGGCTAGATAATTTTGTAGTCTTTGAATTTCCTCGACATCATTACCTGTAACCACCATATCATCCACATAAACAATTAAGGCTGTCAGTTTACCTCTATCATGCTTGAGAAATAAGGTATGGTCAGCCTGAGTTTGCTTGAACCCGTAATTTCTCATCGATTGAGTGAACCTGCCAAACCATGCCCTTGGTGATTGCTTTAATCCATACAAGGACTTTCTCAACCTACATACTTTGCCAATATCGCAAGTGGTAGTGAATCCCGGAGGAAGATCCATGTACACTTCTTCATCCAAGTCTCCATGTAAAAATGCATTCTTCACATCAAACTGTCGTAGGGGCCATCCCAGATTTGCTGCCAATGACATAAGAACCCTGATAGTGTTGATCTTCGCTACCGGAGCAAATGTTTCCTGATAATCAATGCCATAGGTTTGTGTATAACCTTTGGCTACCAATCTAGCCTTGTACCTCTCCACTGAACCATCAGCTTTATGCTTTACTGTGAACACCCATCTGCACCCAACAGGTTTCTTGCCTTCAGGAAGGTTGATCAGTTCCCAAGTAGAGTTTTTTCGAAGAGCTTCCATCTCTTCAACCATAGCCTTTTTCCATTTTGGATTTTCAAGGGCATCTTGTAACTTATTAGGAATTGAGACTGATGACAATTGGTTTGCAAAGGCTATATAAGAGTTTGACAAGCGGTGAGAGGATACAAAATTAGATATAGGATATTGAATACCCTTAGTAGAAGAATAACCATAACGAACAGGGGGTATCCCTCGATTTCCTCGAATAGGATAACGAGAACCTTCAGACTCATGATGTGATTCATTTGAATTATTTGGATCATCACTTAATGAAATATCATGATTGGACTCATAAAAAACAGTAGGCTGAAGAGAGGGAGAATGAGTGGTTACCTCAGGATGATTCGCACGAGTAGCAGCCAATTGGTCAGAGAGTTGGTCATTGAGGGGATCTTTCTGTGGGTGGTCTATCACATCATCGACTTTTTCTTTTTCTCTACCTTTATCTCCTTTTTTTCTTATCCTCTCATACACCTTCAAAATTTTGTCACTCTTTGCCTCATCATTAGGCAAATTGGCACCATTACCAGCATCAGGCAAGTGTTCATCCGAAAAATGCATACCACCAATGTCCAGTGGCAACTCCTCTTCCTCCCTATTCCCCATCTCCCCCTGAAGAGGAGTGGCTGAATCTCCCTCTGAAAAATAAGCCTCTTGTTCTCGAAAGGTAACATCCATAGAGACAAAAAATTTCCCATTGGGAGGATAGTAACAGCGATACCCTTTCTGAGTAGCAGAATAGCCAATAAACATACACTTAATGGCTCTAGGGTCCAATTTATCACGATTTAGAGGGTGGACGTGCACATAGCATACACAACCAAACACTTTGGGAGGAATATGGAGGAGGGAAGGAAGAGAATGATATTGGGAAAGAGTCTGGATAGGTGTTTGGAACTGGAGAACTTGTGAGGGCATGCGGTTAATGAGGAACACAGCTGTGTGAATGGCATCACCCCAAAAACGTTTGGGAACATGCATAGCAGAACATAAAGACCGAGCCACATCTAAGAGGTGACGATTTTTACGTTCTGCTATACCGTTCTGTTGAGGAGTATATGGGCAAGATGTTTGATGAATGATACCTTGTTGTTGAAAAAAGGTTCCAAGTCCATAATTCAAATACTCTTTCCCATTGTCAGATCGAACAACCCGAATTTTAGCATTAAATTGGGTTTGAATCATTTGATGAAAGATGGGAAAAATAGACATAACTTCACTCTTGTTTTTGAGTAAGTAAACCCAAGAAACTCGAGTGCAGTCATCAATGAAAGAGACAAAGTATTTAGCACCAGTATAAGTAGGAATATGAAATGGTCCCCATACATCGGAGTGAATGAGAGAGAAAGGAACATCATTTTTATTGGAACTTAAAGGAAATGAGACACGATGATTTTTGGAAAATATGCAAGTTTCACACTGGAAATCAAAAACCTTGACTTTAGAAAACAAAGAAGGGAAAAGATATTGTAGGTACTGAAAGGATGGATGTCCCAATCTCTTGTGCCATAACCAAATTTTTTCAAAAGCTTCAGATCGATTAGTCTCCACTTGACAGTTGTAACTTGTCTTCTCGGAATCTGGTGGCAAGTCCAAGTAGTATAGACCCCCCCTTTCTCTACCATGACCAATCAATGCTTTCGTTTGAATATCCTGAAACCAACAACGAGTAGGAGAAAAAATGGCAAGACAATTTAGTTGATTTGTTAGTTTACCTATGGAAAGTAAATTGTGGGAAAGATGAGGAACATGTAAAACAGATGAGAGAGATAGAGATGGTGTTAATGAGATGGACCCTGCTCCAAGTACTGGAGTGGAAATACCGTTAGCAACTTTAACGGTATTTAAAGGTGGAGTAGTGTGAGAAACAAACCATGTAGAATTATTGGTCATGTGGTCAGAAGCCCCTGAATCGATGATCCAAGGTTTATTGGGAGGAACAATTGTAGTGTTCAAGGCAAAACCAAAGTTACCTGCATTGACTAAGGAAGTAGAAGCAGTAGTAGGAGAAACTGAGTGAGCAGATTGATCTACTCGAGGTATGGAAGGCGTTGGTGTCAGGTGTGCTTGTGATCCACCAATGCCTTTCTTTTGATTTTCCTTCTTTTGAACCCACCAATCAGGATATCCATGCAGCTTGAAACAAGTGTCTCTAGTATGCTTATCCTTGTCACAATAAGTACACTTCCTTGTATCAATAGTTTTTGATCCACCCAATCGAAAATTGGAGACTCCACGGGGAAATCGAGACGGAGCAGCTACCATGGCTGATCCTTCCACTTGTGGGCCAACCAACATAATGGTTTGCCTACTTGCTTCAGCATTCACAAGAGCATAAGCAGCACGAACAGAAGGCAGAGGGGTTTGAGTCAAAACTTGACTGCGAACATGATCTAAATGAGGATCAAGACCAGCCAAAAAATCATACAACCTTTCTTCCGAAATTTCTGTCTCTCGGGTAGCAACATCATCAGCGCATTTTAATTTTCCAGGACGCAAGAAATCAATTTCTTGCCATGTTTGCTGAAGTTTACCATAATATGCAGATAAAGGTTCTCCATTCTGGCGAGTCGCCAGTGCTTGACGGCGAAGTTCGTATAATTTTGATGCATCTTTTTCAATTGAGTAAGTTTGGGTAACAGCATCCCAAATATCTTTTGCAGTAGAGAGTCGGAGAAAAATGGCCCGCACATCTCTGGTCATGGAGTTGAGTAGCCAAGATTGAACCATGGCATTCTCTTCCTCCCATATAGCATACGATGCATCAGCTTCTGCTGGTGCCTTTTTTTTCCCACTGACATAAGACCATTTACCTCTGCCAGTGATGTAGATCCGGACACTTTGGGACCATGAGGAATAGTTGGACCCATCCAACTTGTCTGGGGTGATATGTAGAGATATATCACTTTGAGTAACAGTAGCTGAAACAGTGGTCTTGGAGTCAACCATTATTACTGCCTCAGAGGTTATGGGTAAACTTGTTGGGTGATTTCAACAGGTATGGCTTATGGGGTATTGGATAGTATATATTTTTTTTTGTGTGGAAAGATTTCTGGGTGCAGAAGAGAGATTGCAAATGGTAAGAATATGGGAAAAGATGCAGCGGAATATGTATGGTTAACAAACTGGATATGGGTAATAATGTTGGCAGATATGGCCAACTGAAAAAGAGTAGGATTGGATCGGTATGAAAGTAGAAGGCCTGCAGAACAGCAGGTTTTACTGGGTAGATGGCAGTAGTGCCAGTAAGTGAATCAGAATAGAAACTCTTTTTTTTTTTTATCAGAATGGCTCTGATACCATGCCAAAATAGAGTTAATTTCTTATCTATTCATCTCACAGTCGGTGGATTTATATAGAAATACAAGCAATGAAAAACAGGTGTGAAACCAGTACAAGAAGTCATAAAAATACTGCTATGAATCTGCTGTCTATGCCTAACTTTTACTGCTTTACAACTAATGGCTGATTACCTAATTCTAGTCAACAGTGGCTGCTTCAACAATGGCTGCTTCAGTTAACAATTATAACTTAGCCCACCAACCGAATAATTTATAGCTACACCATTGATTTCATAGTAATAATTATTTTTTAATGGTGACACATTATTTAATTTGTAAATTTAGTCAATAAATCTAGTTTACCTAGCGTTAGTCTTTTGTTAATTCATCGTGGAACTACTAATAACTACAAGAGTGCATGCATGCATGCATGGATAATGAAATGTCTTTTCGTCGAATTCTCTTTCCAATTTATGATGAATATTTGTTATTAAACCTTTTTGACCTTTGTTATTAAACATTGTTGTCCACGGAACGGCCAAAGGTGAAATAATACACATTTCACGTTGTGTATGTTTTGATGATCTCTTACCCTAAACCCTACGAGAACAACACTTCTCAACTAATGTAACTGATAGTGTATAAATGCACGTAATTCAATTATTTTGGTCATCTTCACGTGGAGATTAACTTGTATGACACACTACTAGAAGAGTTAAAACTCCATCGACCTTTGCATCAAATGTATGAAATACATGTGTTATTCAAAACTGCAAAGTCAGATTGGTGTTAATTAACATATAAAACTTTCCGAGAATCCATTAGAATATTCTCAAGTGCCCAAAACGCATAGCAAATGAGAAAAGCAGAGATCTCAGATGCTATTTCTGAATTCAGATAGACCCTTGCAACATTTGCATAGAGTACCTACTGCAAATTAAGTTAGTAACAAAAGACCAAATTAACAAAATGCCTATCTTCCCCACCAACTAGGTGATCATCATCTAGTAATTAGCACAGATGCAGAATGAAAAATCAAAATTAGGAAATTCGTTCCATATTTATACATCCTTTTCTTAATCCCCACCCTAATATACCAGACCATGAATACGTCCTCCCTTCAACCGCGCGTCCATCCATTTGAAACGTATACGTGTTAATTTGTGTCATTCCAGACTGTGAAAGGAGCCATATTGTTAGTAGATGTTGGAACTGCTATTGGCACCCAATTGTTATACTCGCTGCTTCCCTTCGCTACGCCTACTGATGAAACTGATGATGACTGCGGCGCCTGAACCGGAAGATAATACAAGCTCTTTGCATGATTATAAGCATCCGCAGCGGTAGTAGTACTACTTGAGCCAAACACATTTTCATAACCTAGCGCCGCTTTCACCTGATCATGATCGGAACTGCCATCTCCAAAAGCATTACTATTATTCTCATGACCATTAGCTATAACCGTCCCCATAGGGATTATATAGCCACCGTGATCTCCGGCAGTAGTACCATTAAATATGACAGAATTAGAACCTGAGCTATGTTCCATAGAATCCGTTGTAGTACTATTTCCCATGAGGTTGACTGGCTGAAAGAAATTGTGGGTACTTCCCAACTGAAGTAGTTGATGATGATGATCTTGATGATGATGATAAACTTGTGGCTGATAAAAGCCTTGAGAATTAGTGTCTTGCTCTTGCTTGCACCAAACCCTTTGCTCGCCATTAGAATTATATGGCACTGATGAGTAATAAGGCATCCCAAAAGGCGGGGCCGCGGCCTGATGAGCGGCGGCGGCTTGGGTCAATGCAAGAGTTGGCCAGACGTTATTTACGCTCATTCCATGATGATCGCCATTTATCAGTTGCTGATGATATTGATCGTGACAATTACCAGTACTAGTACTACGAGTCATCATCGTCAGCTTTTCCCGTTGATCGTCCGTCGTTGATCTGTGGTGTCCGTCAGCCAGTAGAGTCATCTCATGCTGATGCTGGTGATGTGCCTGCTCAACGTCTTTCAGTCGCTTCGCAGCACCACCAATGGGCAATGTGCTGCTCTCCAGAATCGACTTCACGTCGTATCTAGTCATGTCAAAGTTTGTTACTGCATTTAGTCCCCGGAATTTTATGGCTGCGATGTCATACGCCTCTGCTGCTTCCTCCTGAGTACCTATATATATAAATGGAAATTCATTAGGAAATTATAAAGTAAAAAAGCTAGTTATCATCAGTACCTTAATTAATTTCAAAGTCAAATTAAAATTAATATTGCAGGAAAAAGAAATTGAACTTACTGAATGTTCCCAGGTAGAGATCTTTGTTCCCTGCTACTCTTCCAATCCTTGCTTGCCATCTCCCATGCTGGTGGTGTCTGTTGCACATGCAACCAAATTAATTACATGAACAAACTATACATATGTAATATTTATGGCTTACTTGTAACATGCATATGAATGCCGATCTTTACATTGATGATTGAATGCTACTCACAATTGGTGCCTCCACGCATTTTCAAATCAAAAACATATTTAATTGCGTCACATGCATACTCTGTTGCAATACCTTGTTACTCCTCGATAAATGGATGCACCACGAGAAAACCCACTACTCTTCCTGCAGCAAGAAAATTCATGGAGTACATATAATTAAATCGGCAATTTCATTATAATTAATCGGCTCCAAAACGAATTATAATTGATGGCGTAGTTTTGAGATATGATGCCACTAGCTTCATGGTCATTTATATATTTGTATGTATTTACGTACCTTCGCAAAGATGCAACAAATTCCTGTCTTGTCATGTGCTTCATTTCGTCTACCTCTTTCTCATAGTTGCTAATCTGGTATTATTTCAAATTATCGAAAATATTAGAAAACTCAGAGGTTATCCATCTCATGATTATTAGATAATAATCAATCAAAGCCATGCATGCATCTATAATATCACAACGGCGAACAATATATGATTAATGATAATTTTCTGGGATTAACTTGCGTAAATATTTGACACTTCCCTCCCTATATATTAAGGATACTTAATATCAGTTGGGACTTGGGAGTGTATTTAGTATATAGAAATATTTTTTAATATATAGTCTAAACACTTTCCCCAGTTTCCAAGCTAACCTAAGTGCGCATGTCAATACCAATGGCTAACATTGAGCAGATTTTGCTGCGCAAACAAAATAGGCAACGTGATCGATCGACATACATGAATCCTTTTAATTATTTGTTCGAATAGTGGGAACTCTTTCTTTAATTTTTTTACGTTTTACAACTCACCGGGAAGTTTGTAGTGGTTGTGGTACCCCAATATTTCAATGCTGCTAGGTCATAAGCTCTTGCTGCCTTTTCTTCCTTGTCATAACCACCTATGGATTAAGGATTTAATTAATTATTCAGTTTGATCATAGAAAAAGGGAGATCCGGAAAGGGGAAAAAAGCATGTGAAGAAAGGCATTGACCTTTAAATTGTACGTACCCAGATAAACTGCAAATTAAAGAGGATTGAGATGGAAAGGCGGCCCAGATCAAGAAACGCACAAAAGAAACGCAGCACTATTAGTTAAAGAAAAACATGATATGCATGATGCGTCTTTAAATTAAATAAATCAATAAACTAAACTTGAAACGAAATAATCATATTTTTTCCTAAAAGATCCAACAGTTCAATTAGAATGGATTATGTACCTTGCCTTCCCTTCCGAGTTTGCCCCTCTCTTCGGCAACTATTATCCCACAAATGAGCTTCATATCTACCTGTCCATCTGTGTCTGTGTGTACGCATAGATTGAAACAAGTAGAGCCTTAATTATTTAAAACATTAATTAGACCCCCAAAATCCAAAATTAAATTAAAATAGTAAATGAAGAAAGAAGATAAAATTAGTTATTTATATAGTTACCTGGTTACACCACGGTATATGGAAGTTCTCTGCCCAAATGTATCAATGGGCTTTCTGGGCACAGCCTCAATAGCAGTAGAAGTACTAGTCTGGCTATCGATCCCAGACTGAGTAGTGGTTACAGCGGCAGTCCTAATAATTGCTTGCTTATTATTATCTCGATCTGACGAACAGGTTTGATCTCCAGCAGTAGTAGCACCTGCAGTACTCATCGAAAGCGAAAGAGTCTGTGCACTGGTAGTACTAGCGGTAGTACTAGTACTTGTGTTGGAGACACCGTTTCCATTGATATCGTTTTTGTTCATCTCTTGCTGCTGGGGTGCCGGTTGATTCCTTAGCCACGTCTTGATCATTGAAAGCCCAATATTCGAGCTGCTACTGTTGTTATTAATGTTCCCGCCTGCACCGTCTCCGTTGATGATATCTGTGGGACCGGCACTCTCTAATGGAACCTGCAAAGAAGAGGTGGTTCTGGAGAAGATGTAGTCAGTAGTATTAGTACTGGCAGTGTTATTATTGTATGCATGCGCAGAATTAGTGCTACTCTGGATGTGATCGTGATGATCCGCAATGAAAGAGCGGCCCAGGAAGTTTTCGAGCTTTGGCTGTTGATGATGACGATTATGATGGTTTTCAAGGTTTAGGGTATTGCATGAGTTACTTCTTCCCATCAGCATAGAGAGGTGGTCTGATGTGATCTTGTAATTGGTGCTATCAGATGAGTTCATGTTCCAATCTGCACCTGCTAAAATATGGTAGCTAGAACCAATTAACAATTAATTATTAAAATTTACAACTTAATTTTTACGAATGATGAAAACTAGCTCCAGGACAAAAGAAATAAAAGAAAAAGTCATTCATCCAAAAAACAAAAAAGAAAAAGAAATCAGAAACGAATGTGTTTATATGGATGGAAGGATGGAGAGGGGGGGTAGACAAACCTTGGGAGTTGAACGCAGCTTGATGAAGGATTCCAAAAGATGGAGGGAGGTGGTTGAGGGAATGATGCTTAGGAGCAGTAGTAGTGGCGGATGAGTCGTCATGAGAATTAGTGAGATCAAAGCAGTCGCCGGAGGCATCGGTACCGGAGATTTCATCAGAGTACTTGAAGCCGAAGCAAGAGACTGGTGTGGTGGTCTGGTCAGATAAGTCATGAAGATCTTGGCCGTGCTGATGACGACGACGATCAGCGCCCTCGGATATCATTGGATCAGCCGGAACAACTTCTTGAGGGGAAAGAGAGAACCCCAACCAGTTCATGGAACCCATCTCAAATGATTTGAGTTAAAGAAAAGAGATGATCAGACAGCTAGTACTCCATGCATGAAGAAGAAGAAAAAGAAGATCAAGTGGCCAACTGGTTGAGGAACAACTATTGTTTAAAGAGAGAAGACAGAGGCTCCATTTCCATGGCGGTATGTGGGACTCATAGAGAGGAGGAAAGGTCAAAAATTTGCAGACCTAGAATCAATTGAAAATGACTATCATTTCTTCCTAAGCATTTATATACAAAGTTTTTAACACACGCTCTCTTTCCTTTCCACTTCTTTCACACGTACGGCCGCCTCCACCTCTTACGCATGTATAAATAATGAGTCCTTTAATAGAGATTAGTTGTGAGACCTACTCTAAATTTTAACGATTCGAATTATTGACTTTGTAAGTCTCGATTTATAGGTCATTTTTTGTAAAAAAAAAAAAAAAACCATTTGCGTATTTAATTATCACAATAAAATTTCATTGATTCTTATAGAACAAAGTATTCTTCAATTTCTTTGAACTCAATTAAATATGTCAAATATTTCCGATTTAGCTAATATTTTGCAAGTATGATCTAAGAAGTGTAACTTGAAAAATAGAAGGTTCAAATCGTTGAAGTTCGATATGATATGGGCCTCACAACTATTCTCTTAAAGGTTTGCTATAAATGACAAACACAACATCCTTTTTATACACTTCTTTTTAATTATACTCGTTCAATTCATTTGATCTATCCAATTCGATAATTAAAAGTACATATACAAAAAGATGGGTGAAGAGCTTTAATGTTACGATTTGTTTTAGCTATTAGATACAATTTCTATACAACGTCTGTTAGATATTCTATTTTCAATCTTACTCATTCATTTTTCTTATCATTTAATACTACGTAGCATTGAAATTTTTTCCATATGTTTCATGTATTTGGTTAATAATCTCTCTCTCTTAACTTTTCTCATGTGATGCATGATCAGTATCTCTATATGTCTTTCTCTCTTTAATTTGCTTGTGAAAAACCTGTTCGTACGTAGTAGAATCTCTCTTTAGCAATATCCCCTTCCACCAAAGCTTAACTTTTCTCTCTCTCTCTTCTTTTTTTTTTTGGTACTATCTTTCTATCATTTTCGTTTCATTACGTTTCACTGCAATTTGCATTGCATTGCCCTGCCGCTGCCTCTGCCTCTGCCTATGCCTGCAGCACATCTGCCATCTCTCTCTTCTTCTTTTACTTTCTGAATCTGAGTCTCTGCTGCTTACAAACAAATACACCCATAACTTTTTCACATTCCATCCAACCATATCACATTATTTAACTATATATTATCCCCTCGTCCTCATCATAAATCTCTTTGTCTACCTTTATCTACTTTCTCGCCATATATACTCATATCATGTATGCATATATGAATACGACTCACACGCTTGTAAAAAAAAAAAAAAAAAAACACTGTTAGTTTGATTAGTGCAGAAAATTAGAGAAAGTTAGGCAGAGATATGGGATGGAATCCTTAAGTAGTCTTAATTATTGTATAAGTAATATATATATATATATATATATATATATATAGTGAAGGAAAAAGAACAATATATATGTGTATATGGCATGCAGCCAGCTAGCAGAGATATTGTATGAGAGAGAGGCTTGAAGCCTGCACCCCCATGCGAGGACATTAACCCTTGTCTTCCGGGTGGGTCTGCGACTCTGATGAGTTTGATTATAATTTCATTCTCTTTCAATAATTTAGTCATTTTTGAAGGGGACAGATCGATTGCCAGAAAATCTAACTCCTATTCCTATACTATATATATCTCTCAATTATACTCACTCAAGCTTTCAAATCCATTTCCCTCAGATATACACTTCCCTTTCATTTTCAGTGCTTTTTGTCAATTCTGCCTCTCAGTCCCCCTACCGCTCCTATATTCCACTGAACTCCATTGTATCATTTTCTTCATCCTGCACGTACGTACGCATATATCTCCAATAGAAATACACAAATTTATATTAATTAATAGAAGAAGAGTATATTATTAGAGAGATATATATATATATATATATATGTACAATACGTGTATATATATATATATATATATATACACATATGCATGTATTTTCAAAATTTGAATATAGGGTTAGGGTGCAGAGAGTGATAAAGAGAGAAAGAATGAATTAATAATTAAAAACGGGGTGGGGGGATGAAGGTGGTGCTGAAAGGAAGAGAGAGAGAGAGAGAGAGAGAGAGAGAGATTCATCTCGAAAGCTTCGAAAAACACCTCCCCGTAAGTTTGACCATCAAGGAAGGAAGGACGGAACCAAAGACGGTAAAACACATGGCCCTATACCCTTTTTAAAAAATAATTTATTTTATCAACATAAGTTAACAATTATTAATCAAAGCCTGTTACCACTGTAAAAATTATAAATAAAAAATAAAAAAAAGCTCTCGGTAATCTAAATCATCATCATTCCTAACCTTACCTTATCCCTCTTCTTAGACAGAGAAAATCAGGTAAAGGAAATTTTAGAGAGAGAAAGTATGACTTTTGACCTAGAACTACTGAGCAATGTGGCAATCTTTTGGTTAGGGTCGGCAAAATGACAACCCTAAATATAGCATTATTTATTTAGTATTTGGACAAGAACGGCTTAAATTGGTTTTCAAATTTCACCGTCTTTTGTTTGAAATTACTGTTAGCTCCCCGTGGCCATGTCGAGTTATCGACCCATTGCCCACCCACGAGTTAAGTGAAGTGAATTACAATATATAGTAGTCAAATATTGCTCAAGTACTTTAATTGAGGACATGGGATACACATGCCAATGGCAACACACCAATATCAACACATGGCTTCCAATCAATGGTTCTCCCTTTTGGATGCCGCGTCCACTTCCACATGTACATTATGCTCAATGTTGATTTGTTGTAGCATTTGTTTATACTTATCGGAATTTTTTATAACCACCGCATCGGGTAGGAGTGGGTTTGAAAAACCAAAAACCGAAAAAAAATTGGACCAAAAATCGAACAGAGACTGAAAAAAAAACCGAACCGAAGCTGTCAAATGGAACCAAACTGATATATTTATATATATAATTATTTTTTTATAATATTTTAATTATCAAAATTATCAAAATTCTCCAAAATACTATAGCGCGCTCCAGCTCAAAAAGTTTCATTGAAACCAACTTGGCAACAAGTTTTGTTCTGTTATGATTGTACGACTAAACTATTTATAAAGATTGAAATCTAGAGTCTTGTGTGGAATTAGAAATCAACCAAACCCTAGCCACAAGTAGTAGCAGCCGCACCTTTTCTATTTTTCATTCCCCTCTTCTCTTTCTCGTCCCTGCCTCCAATTTATCCTTTCTTCTCCATAACCTACAGCCAGACCTCCCTTCATCTCGACAGCCCACTCTCGTCGTCTCTCCGTCTTGCTGTCTTGATAGCCCACCCACAGCCCTGTTTTGGAGCTTCTTGATCTTTTCCTTGAGATGAATTGTCTGATATGACTTTGGGGTAGCATCCTCCTTTCTATTCCAAGCTTCATATTTGTGAGAAGCAACTTCTTGCCTTTCCTGGAACAAACTTCCACGGCCATCTATTTCCATGATAGTATCTTCCCTGGCACTGAGAGACATGTGTTCTTTTTAAAAGGGGCTATGCTTATTCCGATGAACGTGATCGTCCTCCCCAATCTCTCTTATTTATTTTGTCAACTTATGGGTTTTTTTAGGGTAAATTTTGTTGTAAATTTATGGGGTGTTGTTTTGGTTCATATTGCAGATTTGTTCGACTTTTGTGTGGTGGGTTTGTTAGTTATTTGAATTTCATATGAATGAATGTAATTATTGCTATGAGTTGTGGATTAAGATAGTATTTTGATCGATTATGTGCTTGTGTTGCTATTGGTGTTGCAGATTTGTTTCTTTCCAGATTCATTTCTTTACCAATTTCCAAATTTATTTGTTTATCAAATTTCAGCTTTAAAAAAAATCTGAAAAAAAAACCAAACCAGACTGAAACAAAACCGAAAAAATCCAAATTGAAAAAAAATGAACCGAACTGAACCGAAATTTTGGTTCAATTTTGATTTTGGCAAAAAACTGAACTGTTTTGAACCGAGCCCAGCCCTAATATCGAGAATAACGAAAGATTAGGCAAGCATAACACCCTTTTATCTCTTCAAACATTAGCTTGTCCAAAAAAAAAATCTCTTCAAACATTAATTTAAGTAAAATATATAGTATTGATAAAATAAAATACAATGAACGCCCTGCAAAAAGAATTCAAGAAAAATCTGAAAAGACTATAACACGAAGCGATTTATTAGGCATGTACCAGTCTTTGTGATTATAATTAAGATGACACACACATTACAAAGAGGTATTTTATTGTCCAAAATCTCTGTGCAACTTGTGAGTTTGGAGGACTGATATGAATTTCTGGTCTAAAATCACGTACGGTTTGATATCGATAACATAAGTACGTGCATGTGTACTTTGTATAGACATAATCGATCATTACAGATTATAACCGATCATGAGATGACCTGATCGTGGAGTAATAATCGTGATCATATGGAATACAGTATACATGTATGTATGCCGACCAGTAAACATATTTGCTCTAATATAGATATGCTAAACTGCGTTCTAATCTGGATGTGGTGAATGGTGATTGCGAATTTGCGATAAAGCAAAGCATGGGTTACGTTATATGCATTACTTGAATCCATGGCCTTCACGTTTCACAATTCAAAGCATGCAGCAAAACATGCTGAAGCCCCATAGTAATAAAACTTTATCAGCAAACCGTTAAAGAAAACATATATAGACCCATAATTTAAAAATACATATATGTACATATTTGTGGGCTAAGAATAAGATCAAGAGTAACTAGCTAGCATGAATGTATTTTGTATATGATACAGTAAATTTTTTATATAGTCGTAATGGTGTGGCCAAATCAGTTTTATAACTTTAGGGAGATTACTATCCTTAATGAAAGTTGTATGGACACAAAGTTCTAAATTAGTAGTGAAGCATATCAATTTTCAAGATGTAACATTAAATAGAGACAATCTTTAAAATCTAGTATGTAATATTGGAGAGACACCTAATCCTTAAAGTATATTGCTCTCTTTCATATTTCTCTCTAAACATGCTTTAAAATCTAGAAATATTTTGACTTCAACACGAAGATGTTGTTGTGGAGGTATTACATGCCCGCAAGCTCAAAGACGTGGTATAAACTCAAAAAAAATTAAAACATTTTCTCAAACAACTTAAAAAAAAAAATTTTAGTTCATCTCAATTTTTTATTTGTGACGTTGCATATGTTTGTACTTATTGACAAATATTATTATTATATGAATGCGAGTTTCCTTAATATGAGACTTAGAAATTACAACTTATTACAATATAAAATTTATTTCTATACATAATTGGCCCAAGTTGGGATCAGAAAATTTAAAGACTAAGGGGGCGTTTGTTTGCCCTCACTAAAGGGTACTGGACTGGACTGGACTAAGGATTAGTCCAGTCCCATGTTTGTTCCTGACAGGGACTAGGTTTAATGAGACTAAGTCTCACTAGCCTAGACTAAATCAGGGACTAGCTGGTCTTAGTGAAACCCCTCAAAAACCATGGGACTAGCTAAGACTGTCCCCTTTCTCCTCCTTTCTCCTCCTCGCCTTGCTCCTCCTCGACCACTCACATTCGAAAGCCATTGGACTAGATGCTTTTCACAACCAATTTTCATATAAAATACCAAATTGAAGAAAATATTGGAACGGACAAAGGAGAAAAAGATGGAGAAAAAGAGGGAGAGAATGGGACGGTAAGGAAGGATTAAAGGGATAAAAAAAATAGGATAAAAATAAAATATTAATAATTATGGATTAAATAATATAATATTATAGTTTGTTAATTATCCTGCTTGTTAGTCCGACACTGCACCAAACGCTTCACCAAGCTAGTCCAGCTTAGTCTAGTCCAAGGTATAAAATATCGATGATATCGGAAATATCGGTAGTCCAGAAACACGGAAATATCGATGGAAATATCGGGATAATATCGATATCGATAAAAAAAATATGGAAACCACGGAAATTGTGAGAAAAAGTTGGAAATTTTTATTGAAACTTTGCAGGATATTTATTTAGTCAATTATCTATTAGTTTATCACAAAAAATTGGAAGGAAATGCATTGCATGATAGATTTAACTGATTTAAGTTAATTATATAGCGAGCTGGTAAACATTGTGAGTGTAGAAAATATGTAGTAATTAATAAAAGAAGTTTAAACACACCATAATTATTTATATATAATGAATTAGTATAATAAGAGGGGTTCAAATATATTTTATTTAAAATTTTAACAATTTTGCATATATTTTATTTTTAATAAAACTTGAATTCTTTTTATTCATTAATGAATAGTAAACCCATTCGACCAAAAAAGGGTAAAAAACTCAAAATCAAAAAGAAAGGGGGGGGGTCCCCTCTGCATCTTCCCTTTTCCACCATTCGACCAAAAAAGGGTAAAAAACTCAAAATCAAAAATAAAGGGGGAGGTTCTGGAATCCCCCTCTGCATCCTCCCTTTTCCACCACAACTCTCTTTACTCTCCCCCTCTGCATCCTCCATTTGTTTTTGCGATCATCCCCAATGGGCCAAACTCTTTCCACTCCTGACCTTGTCCTGTTCTATCTTCCTGAGAATCACCACCACACCCACGGAACCCTAATCCCCAATTTCTAGCAAAAAGCTTCCCCCTGCCGCTGCAAATCTCGATCCTCAGTCCCTTAAACACCATCTCGAGCTCTACCTCCTGCGTTCTATGGATTTCACTGATCTAAGTCCATCTCTCTCGATCTCTTTGGTTCTTCTCTACATCTCAGACCTCTCGCTCCCCTTGTTTCACTTGGTTTGACGGCGGCTTATCACTTGGTTTGAATCCCCTAGTCTTGAAAGCTGCAGAGGACGGAAGGGGATATAGTGGCGTGAGAAGTGTGGATCGAAGTGGTGGCGAGGATGCGGGTTGCATAAAGCACTAGCATGGGCTGGGATCTGGGTTGCAGGTTCTTTCGGTGCTGTGGATGCAAGCTGTTCGGCGATGGTATTTTCAGATGTTAGACGAGACGAAACTGGGTTCATCGGGAATATCGCGATATTATTTATAATATCGCGATATTATCGATATTATCGATAATATCGCGATATATTGACGAAATTTAAGTGTATATGTGTAAAAATATCGGCTACTCAAAAAAACGATATTATCGGCGAAATATCGCCGATAATATCGATATTTTGTTCCTTGGTCTAGTCTAAGCCAGTACAGTTTAGTCCCTGAAGCTAGTCCAGTCCGAGACAGTCCGGTGCAACAAACGCACCCAGGGGGTTATTTCTTTATGGATAATACTTGTGTGTCGCCACATGGGGGAATGCACGTATTTCACCATTTTTCGAATAATGTATTTTCACCATATAAGCTTTATAATTGAAATCACTCACTTATAAAATCTTTATTTGAAAACTATTAGCATAAAAATTATTCGAATCGAATATCGTTTAGTCATTTAAATTGATCTAATAAATGGACAGTTCATCAAGAACATGTTACTTAGTGCTCATACCGTCAATTTGTTCTATAAATTTGGATGACTAAACAATCTCCGGTTTGAATGATTTTTGTAGAGATAATCCTCAAATGAAAATTTATAAATTGAACTGTTCAAATTATGATGTTTATATAGTAAAAATACATTATTAAAAAAAATAATGGAATAGTGCATTCACATGTGAGGACTTAAGTATTATGCTTTCTTTATAAAACGGAAGGGTGACAAAATGACAAATAATGTATCGACAGACAAGCAGCAGGTAACAGGCAGGAGAAAATAGCGGAGTGATTTTGTTTCTCCTAGCCTATTCTATACATGGGAAAGATCATTTTTTTCTAAGAATTTTAGAAATCTTGTAATCGTGTCTGTTCATTATACATTGTACAGTCATAAATTATTTAAAATTTAAATATGAATAATATCTAACAAAAATTAATCGTACCATATACAATAAACGAATACAATTGTTAAATCTCTAAGATTTCTAGAAAAAGAATCCAACGAAAATCATTTTCCGATGCATGTATTCTAAAAAGGGAAAGAGGGAGGGAGGTACAACTACAGGCAGGTAGGTAGCTAAGCTAAGCTATGACTTTGACTGGCAATTTAAGGCGCAATGTGGTCAACGTATTGTCATTTTAGAATCAAATTGTCTCCTTCTCCTTCAACGTAAAATAATAATTATGGTATACAACATTTTCGAGTGGCCAACATCATGTTTTAGATAGGAAATAATTAGGATTTAAATTTGATATATCTTTTAATATTATGAAAATTATTATATTATGCTGGCCAAAATTGTTCAAGAGTGGAGCAAAATGCTAACCGCGCGTATGCTGGCCAGGAATTTATTGAAACAGAAGCAGTTGCACATGCATGCCTTTTGCTTTGACAATGCATTATTTTGCGCAGCAAGAAGAGGTTTCAGAACACATACGCTGGTGTGAGTGATCTACCTAGCTCGTTCAGTCGTTCTACGTTGGATGGCTTAATCATCGCTCGGGTTGGCTGTAAGGCAATGGTATCCATCAAGAAACTGAGTATTGGGAAAGTACGTGAGATGTGCAGTCTAAAGTGTTATACCCTGTTTTAGCCTTATTAATGTTCTGTTTGCCACCAGACATTTGCCCAGCACTTAAGTATATAACATGTGTTTTTACTTATTTGTGTATTAACGACACGATTTACTTATTTGTGCAAAGCCATTGGTAAGCTATTTCTTATTATATCTTACATTGTTTTTTATGATTTGGTTTTGGTTTTTGATAGGATTTTTAGGTACTTGGATAATAGGTTAAAATCACACAAAATACGTGCAAGAGAATAAAGTTGTTGTGGTATAAATAGTTCAAGCAAGGTTGTTTTTCGCAGGGATTATTTAAAACGATTAATGCAAAATCAAAATCTTAGTTAATTATTTACTAACAAAAATTAGAAAAGGTTGATTTTGAATTTAAAAATAATAAAAACGAATTTTAATACGAGTAATTTAGGAAAAACAACTAATAACCAATTAAGAAGAAAAAAAATTAGAGAGAAAAAGCTGTGAGAAATTAATTTGGAAAAACATTAGGGTTCTGCCATCCCCTTAATAATCCTATGTAAATTTACTAATTACTTATAAATTACCCATGCAACTTTGAAGGTTAGGTTTTCCTAATGTATATTTTACTCATGGTATTCAAAATATAACGTATATTAAACATGCAATCCATTTGTGGTATTCAGATCAAATATAAACATGCATGACTCATTACACTTTGTTAAAACCCTTTGAAAAATCATGCAACCCCTAAGATGTGGTATTCATCCTAGGTGAAATTACAACTATCAATCACGAGAAGCAATACTCAATTCCACGACGGTATTCCAACTGAATTGCAACCAATTACTTATCTAAACATCCTAATGGTCGCGAATCATTAAGACATAAAGACAGTTTAAAGCACAATGATTAATAATTCAAAGCATTCATGCATAATATCATAAGCAATTAAATAAAAACTACATATTATCCTAAATTGCTAAGGCTCAGGGCATTGCCCTAGCAAAAGAGAATTAGTTATGCATATTAATAATAAAAATCACAAAGTTTTTATTCAAATAGAAAAAGAATGAAAACACCTTGTAGAATAAAGTCTGAAAATCTCTAAAGCTTTGCCCAAAATCATCTCTCCAATCTTGCCTACGTTTTTTTTTAGAGAATAGAGCCGGCCAAAAAGGCTTATTTATATTGCTCTAATGAAATCCTCCTAGTAAAAGGTCTTAAAATAAAACTAGGAAACCTAATCAATTGAAATAAATTAGGAAACATAATCCTAAATTAACTTGGTAAATTCGCCTAAAAATCTGCACAGCTACGCTTTGAACCCAAATCAGCTCCAAAACTGGCCCAAAATAGCTTGATTTCAAGCTTAAACTATTCTGAACACTTCTTCAGAATGCCACGAAACTATCTGAGGTCATCTTGGGCTCAAAAAATGTAATTTAAGCCCAAAATGTCACTTTTCAGCTACGCGCATTGTTTCTTTATTTGATCGCCAGAAAATAACCGCTTGGTAGAAAAATCCAAAATTTTGATACGAACGCGGCAAGAGACACACTAATGTCCTCCAATTTGAATCACTCCAAAATTCGTCCGTTTGATCACGTTTTGCTCTAGAAGAAATTTAATGTCCTATATTAAAAATATAAAGTAAAATATCAAAATTCTACCAAAATAATTACCAAATTATACTAAAAATAGGATAAAATATATAATATTATTTTGACTCATCAGTTTTAGTTATTTAACAATGAATAGTATTTAATTTAGTTGCAGGATGAAGAGAGATGAAAATCAAGCAATTAGCTCAGCATAGCTTTTTGCGGTTAGCTTCGATCCTTGGTTGCGCTTCTCTAGCTTCTACGAGGCATTGTTGGAGCTAACTGCTGATTGAGAGAAAGCGCTCTGCTTCATATAGGAAAACCATGCACGGACCTTTCTCTCAAACAATGCCTCGGTAGAATATTCAATTACAATTACAATATTGGAGGAACATATGAACTCGGTACTCTCAACATCTCTCACAGAAGATCCTACGTGCACATAACTGACAGTGCCAACCAGATTTTATCAACTCAAGAGGGCCGTCAAAATGTTCAATGGTGGCTAGCTAGTTTGCGTTTTCTTTTATACAAATATACTATAAAATTTGTAAATTTGATATCTCACAATTGCTTTTCTCATTAGATTTTCATGTTATGTTACCTATTTGTCGATTTAATAGTAAATTTTTTGGATTTTTCCTGCGCAGCTTAGGTGGAAGGCAAAGAAGACCCCATTTTCGGAAAGCCCGAACCATCAATGAGATACCACTTTAAATGGAGAGCCCGAACCATCAATGAGATACCACTTTAAAAGAGTTAGAATTCTAATTTTGTGCCAAGACCTACGGGCCAAGGGAGACGTGTTTTTTCCAAATATTTTACGTGACCATGAAAAGAACAAGTTATAAACCATTTGAAGGCAAGTTTCCTATTTATTGGACGAAAGTAATTTTTTTTTTATATAGGACATTCAAGCCAACAACTTAAAAACAAGTAGAAAATAATTAGTGGGGTCCTAACCATTTACAAAACGGTCTTCTGCCCCTAAGAATATTTCCAAAAACTCCCACGTGAAATTTCAAAAGCTCACGGTGTGACAAAGATTAAAAGAAATAAATTTTATGATAGTTTTTGCAAAAAATTTACAAAACCAATTAAAATCCCACATTTTTTGTGAGCATTAAGGAAAACGTTACAAACCATTTGTAATCGGTTTTTTTTTAACCATTTATTGAGCATCAAAATTATTTTAATAAAATATTTAAGTCGAAAACTTAAAAATAAATAGAAAAATTGGCCCAAAACATTGCCAAAACGAAGTTCTACACACAGGAATAATATGTCCAGAATGTCCTACGTGGAATATCACAGTGCAGCAAAGATGAAAAGAAATAAGCTTTATAATGATTTTTTTTACAAATTTACAAAACCGATTAGCCCACAATGTTTGTGAGTATTAAGGAAAGCTTTAAGGCAAAACTGATTAGCCCACAATGTTTATGAAAGCAATAGAATTTTGTATTCTGGCTAAATAAATTGTGGGGGCATTAAGAAAAGAGATCGTTTTTATAGTTTTTATAGAAATTTACAAAATTAATTAAATATTATGAGTGTTGACCCATATTTTTTGTGTTTTCGCAAAATATTTTGCATGAGTATTAAAAAAATGTTATAAAGTATACTAAAGCGATTTTATTATTTATTAGGCAACAAGAATATTTTATAAAAATATTTAGGCGAGAAACTTAAAAATAAGCAGATATTTTTTATTTTTTTATTTCGACGAAATATGGAAATACCGGAAAGCCTCTCCCAGTTCCCTATCGCGGAGGGCCTGAGCTTGGCGCTTTAAACAAAAGGGTTGCTGTCTGTGTGCATCTGAGCGACCACTGCCAGCATTTCGTGGGGCTTCCAAAAAATTCAATGACTCAGTAAGTTTGACATGCAATTACTCAGGCTTCCTTATTAATTTTCTGTCAATTCAATGGAGTTGGGCTTTGCAATTTCCTTTTAGTTTCTGGGTGCGATTGTGATTTTACTCTTGGGAATCTTCCTTTTTCTTAATTAGAATCATGGAATAATATGGAAATTGATTTCTTTTAAATTGTATGATGTGTTGTTTCAGCTTCATCCTCCAATTCCTCCCGATGTTCCATGATCCATGTGCTTTAAAATTATATCTGCTTAGATATTATTAGATAAATACATGTATTCGGATTTGGGAAATCCACAGGCATTGATAGTGCTCATAGAACAGAATAAAGAAATAGGGGTGATTTGGCACTAGAAGACTAGCTGCAGCCTGCAGGAATGGATCCTTGGAGTTCCATCGATTATAATTTCTTCTCAACTTGATGTAAATATGTATTTATTGCAGTGAATCTGATGGTGCATCGGTAGGAACTTCTCTTGTAGATATGAGTCATCTTTTTGGACAGGATGATGATGATGATGATCAAAGGACTCCAAATTCTTGTAAAGATGGATCAAGTCTAGTCCAACCACATGAGCCGTATGTGGGTCAGGAATTCGACTCACAAGAAAGTGCATTGGCATTCTATAATGCCTATGCCACTCGTATGGGTTTCGTTACTCGTATGAACGATATGTATCGATCCAAACACGATGGAACCGTCATTGGGCGGACATTGGTGTGCAACAAAGAGGGTTTCCGAAAGCCTGACAGGCGTGACAAGAAGACCCTAAAGCCGCGGGCTCAAACTAGGGTAGGTTGTAGGGCAATGCTGTCCATCAAGAAACTGAGTGTTGGGAAATGGGTTGTTACATGGTTCGTTAGGGAGCACGCTCACGCATTGACTCCCAACAAAGCTCCAAGAGGACTGGTCAGTGATCAAGTACCGGTAAGTTATCGTTATCCTTTACAGTTGTTATTGACTTTAATTTGTTCTAAGCAATTTTTTGTTTTGCGTCATGCATATTAACTCGTTTGAGACTGGAAACAATCTTATATCCTGCAACTTATTTTGGTCAATTAAATGGGATTTTTGGGAGTTACAGAGCTCTTAATTTATCTGCTGCGCATGTTGCTCAATGACAGATGTTTGAGGACTTCATATGAGAGTTACATCATTTAACAGGCCTACAAGTTGACATGACTGTTGCATCGCATAAGTATGACCTGAAATTCATTTACCTTAGGCTTCTTTTCGTTTTCACTCTGTCGTGTGTTTGTAGGACGATAAGACAAAGATTGCAGAGTTAACTAACGAGCTCTTCCTCGAGAGAAAGCGGTCTGCTGCACTTAGAGAAATAGTGGATCTTCTATTTAATCACATTGAGGAACATACGCAAGACCTGTCGAAGAAGGTTCAGCATGTTGTCGACAATGTCAAGGAGCTTGAATCAGAAGGGAAAAACCGTCGTAGCCTCGGATAGGCCTGGCATTCTAATGTACATTGGATATGTTGACATTAGCTTGATACTTTTTATTTTATTTTGCGGAAGAAGTATTACTTTGAAATCTTAAGTATGAGTCAGCTGTGTTTTGTTTGAAACAGCCAACCCCGTATACAAATGCTCGTATGGTTGTCACATGGCACAAGTAACGAGTGTAGAATGTAGCATTCTAGAGTTGAGAGGTTAAGCCATTATTCTGTAGGAAAACTAATGAAAAGAGCTTGAAAACTTTGTGTTTTAATGATAAGGACAAAATAAAGGGTAAAGTGAATAGTACCAGTATTGACTTTTTAGTGTAAAAATGTGGTTTTTCGTTAAAGTGAACAGTACCGGGAGCTTTTCGTTAAAGTTCCCTTCTTCTGTAGGAAAACTAGGGTCTCTGGGGTTGAGGTTGTACCATCCCTTCTGATCCCATTCCCGTCAACACCGTCGTCCTCGCCGCCACCCCCAACTCCAAAGATACCGAAACTGGCGGTCATTGGGGGGAAATCTTCTAATGATCCCATCCCCCGGAGGCATAATTCAAGAAACTTGTTTATGCAGGATTCATTTAGTAAGAAAGCAGCTTTGTACATTAAACTGGACAACCTTTTATTCGCAAAAATTTAGTTGAGATTGGTCATCTTACGATAAAGGTGGGTCTAGACTGGACAACCTACCGACGGATAAAGGGCGTTAAAACTTAAACACACAAGTTTAACAGTAAATCTCCCATCTTCCAAACTTGAGGTGGGTACAACTGTAGAAGCACCTTTAACTACCCAATTTAAAAGCATCCACAAAGAGGCCTAGGCAAACACCTGCTTTCCAGTAATTTACCATCATGACAAGCGACTTGAGCCTCCCACTCGATTGAGAGGGGAACTTTCTATACATTAGCATGCCAATACCTTCAATGGCAGCAACCACTATACCCGCAACCAAAACATCCCAATCCCCGGTCTGCCCAAGGATTGTAGCCAATGCATTTGCCGTGTAGAAACCAAAAAGAAGAAGAAATATTTTCATGGGAAAATTTCTCCTGGCTAAATTCAGCTTCTCCAGTAGCTGTCTCCCACCTGCAGTCACTATCCGACCCAACCGGGTGGCATTGAGATTTGAGTTGTTGCCATTGAAGCCCTCTTGCCCACCCTCATCAGGAACCCCACCTGTGTCCAAGGCAAAGGCTATTCTCCACTGTCGCCTTGTTGACTGAAAACTGCGTCAGCATACCACAAATAAGCATGTTAAGACGGGCATCAACATATTTTTTATGAAACAAGGCATCAGTATACAGCAAGCATTTGGACCAGGAAACTTATAACTCCTAAATACAGTTCGCACAACTTTTATTTGATGTGGATATAGAATGTTGACTGCCAACAAAAGTTCCAGAATGACTGAAATCATTCTCTGTAAATCCCTTTCCCATTCCCTTAAGCCCCTAGTTCTTAGCGAAGGCGGGATCTTGGAATAAGTTCCTAATCTGCAGCAAATTTGGGCATCATTCCACATCATAATTTTCTGGAACTCCGAAATAGGTAGGGTGGGGATACAGCAGATCAAAAAGAGGAAATCCAAGAAAGAATGCTAGAACAACAGAGGCAGTCTATGCAACAAGGATGCATACAACTCACATTATTTATAAAGTAGTGCTAATTATTAAGGTATTCATAGGAATAAGAGAAATCTCAAGTCATGCGTTCATATAAAGATATAATGCAGTTGACTTTATTCTGTAAACAACAAGAAAGCAGAAAGAAAATGCAAAAGCTCAGTCAGATATAGCATAAACCAATACAAATTTTGAGTGACCTAAAAATATGTGTACCTCCTTTGGGGGAATGGCAGAGACTTTATGCGAATCTTTGAAGTTTGGATCATGAAAAAAGTTGGTTGACTGCAACAGTTGTGGATCATACAAGTTGCAAGAGCTACATATGATCTTTCAGGGATTCGATTCTCCAGTGGTGGTGCGGTTCCTATTCGAGAGGCCAAGAACTAGAATAGAAGGATGGAAGGAAGAGAAAATGAAATTGTGAGTACACAAGACAAGCCTTCAATTTGGACAGTGATGATGATGACTCGAGGTTAAGGATTGTTACAGGCGTTCACGCGAGTTTGATTCTTGTAGAGTTATGAACATAGGGTTCACGTGAGTTTGATTCTTGCATTGTTACAGGGGTTCATGAGGTGGAGCCTAATTGATTCCATGGCAAAGTTGATGCTCATACTAGTGTCAGTGAGTCTTGGTATATTTGATAAAGAGTTGTTGATATCAATCATCCATAACCAAATGAAACGAAGAAAAGAAAGCAAATTGCAGATGAATTTATTTAGGAAGCAGAGAAAATGAACAAAATACATAATGATCTGACCTCCCAAAACCCCCTTCTTTTGCGCAAATACAATTAACAATCACAAACAAGACTAAGGACAGGAGTCAGGACCCCTTGGCATGAACAGAAGAATCAACATGACACGGCCATAAGGAAACATTTATAATAAAAACAATAAAATTACAAGAGATAAAGATAAAGAAGATTACATTACTCGCCATTGAACTTTGAAGAGAACAAGTGCCAGTAGTCGGAAGACAGTGGCAGTGCCAAGGCAGTGGCTGGCTGCTCTTCTTCTTCTGCTTCGTCTCAGCAACAGCAATTATCAAACCGGAGCATGAGATGAGATGAGAGAGATGAGATTGATTCATTCAGTGATTCAGCAGCGGAACTCTGGGTTTTCTTTTTGGAACAATCCATTCGCATTTTAACATTTCCCTATAAAGAAAGACGAAAGTCATTTACTAAAATGCCCTCCACGCGATGACTCGGTCGTTGGTGTGTGTCCTCTCTCCTGTTTCTGTTTCTGAATCTCAGCAGTGCAGAGTGAAGACGACCCAGCAACTGGAAGCAATTGGGGGAATTGGGGTGAGCGGAACTGGAACATTCAAAAGATTATTTATTTATTTTTTAGGAACAAGATGGGTGGTGGGTCGAGTGGCATTCTGACGATGGTGTTTAGGGTAATAATGCTCTGCCACTGCCTCCCTCTATATCTCAATCTCTATCCCAATCTCAATCTGTATGCGGTAGCAGTAACAGTGACTGAAGAATCCGAAGAAGAATTCCAACAACTGAGGAGGGTGGTAGATGTGAAGGGAGGCCCCGACTCAATTGTGTGGGTGGTTCAGCTCTCTGATCTCCATTTCAGCGTCCACCATCCCGACAGAGCTCTCGACTTCAAGAATTTTGTGGGTCCCGCCCTCTCCCTCATCAACCCTTCTCTCGTCTTCATCACCGGTGATCTCACAGGTCTGTTTGCATATGTCATCACATGGATGATGGGTGATGGATGAAATGAAACATATTCAGTGAATACTAATAATCTCACAGTCACACTCTCACAGGCGTAGTATTGATTAGTGCATACTTATGTTTGGATTTTCATATGTAATCATTAATCAGATGGAAAAAGCAAGGATTTGTTGACAATGAAGCAAAATGAGGACGAGTGGCTGGAATACCACAACGTCATGGAGGACGTCATCAAAAGGAGTCGACTTGACAAGACCCTCTTCTTTGATCTCAGAGGAAATCACGACAACTTTGGCGTCCCACAGCTCGGCGGCTCCTTTGATTTCTTTTCAAAGTATAGCATCAGTGGCCACTTGGGCAGAAGACGGAATGTCAACAGTGTCACTCTTCAGGTATTTTTCCTCTCACGTTCAGACTCTCAGTTTCAGAGAGAGATGCTTCATATCTATATGTCATCGTGTATTCAATAACTCAACTTAACTTGTGTGCTTAGTTTACCCGACATTGAGTTCAACTTTAATTGTACGCTCCCAATTCCCATGCTTTGATCACAGATGCGACCGTTCTCTTAAGTGTTTGTTAATTCAAAAGCTTTTTGTCATTTCCCCAACTTTACGCCTTTTATTGCCATCCAGACTGGTGATCGGAAGCATCTCTTTGTTGGAGTTGATACCACAATGTCTGTTGGTTTACGAGGTCCAACTAATCTCTTTGGGCATCCAACTGATCAACTATTAGCAGAATTGGATACACACCTCTCACAGTGGGACTCTAGATCACAAGAACCATTAAGCAAGATTTCCTTTGGGCATTTTCCTCTTTCATTCTCAGTGACCTCAAACTCCGGGAAGAGCCTAAAAGATATATTCCTAAATCATTCCATATCAGCTTATATATGTGGGCATCTGCATTCTAGGTTTGGCAGAAACTTGAAGAGGCGCCATCAGTTGAGTCGTCACTTTTTATCCTTGCACAAGTTTTTCCAGCTTAATGTACACCAGCCCTATTTTCATAGTGCTGTTAACTGTTCAACTGAAGCCCCAGTCGCCAAAGAGTTCTGGGAGTGGGAGATGGGTGACTGGAGGAGGAGCAGAGCCATGAGAATTTTGGCCATTGATAGAGGCCATGTTTCATATGTTGACATTGACTTCAAGTCAGGCACCAAAAAGACTATCATATTGCCAACTTTTCCCCTGGACTCACGGTTCATGTCAACATCTTCATCCCATCACGAGTATGAATGTCATGATATGGTCCCTTTATCTTATGGCACAGTTAGAGCCCTGGTGTTTTCTGTTTCTCCAATTGCATCAGTTACGACTAAGATCTATGACTCAAGACCTGGATTTCTCAATCTGGTATTTGAGGCACCCATGCAAATGATTGGGGATAACGCCTCCAGGGGAGATCTTTATGTTGCTCCATGGAATCATAGAGCCTTTGAGGATCCAGTCCCTAGCAGATATTGGTTGCAAATAGAAGCAACAGACTTCATGGGCAGATCAATTTTATCTGATTTGAGGCCGTTTTCTGTTAATGGCCTTACTACCATGACTTCATGGACCTGGAAGGAATTTATGGTCATGGGTTGTCAATGGGATGCCTTGTATTACCCAATGCTCTGGTGTGCTGTATATTTCATACTCTCCATCCTCCTTATTCCAAAAGCTATCCTCACTTTCTCAGTTAGGCATTTCACTTACAAGAATAAGGGCTTTGTGAATGCTGTAGGATTGGTTTTTCAGGAGCTCTGCAGGCTTCCCGTAACATGGTTTGGTTTTTTAGGATACTTGTTCTACCTTATATTATTCCCCTGGTTTACTGGGCAAGTTTTCACAGATGGCAAGGATAAAGGATACATGACCTATATGGGGTGGGTGGTCAAATCTTTCAATCAGAAGGGTAAACATGAGTATGTTGGATCTCCAGATGTAATGGTAGTGGTTCTTCCACATCTCGTCTTTGTGGTTTTTCCTGCTCTTTTCCTGACTGCGGCTTTGGCTACTGAAAAACATATCTCTAGAGAACATTTTCTCTCAGTTACAGGGAAGAAAGAAGATGACGATGGTCCAGAGGAAAAGAGATCTTTATGGTACGCTTACTCAGGTAATAGAAGATCAAATTCTGGTGTTGGAAACCGGTGGATTCGAAATGTACTTTTGGTTCTTTGCTTAGCAGTTTGTTGGAAGCACTTTATGGTAAGGTTTCTTTCACTGCCCCCCATTTCTGCTTAAAATATATGTCGTAAATATGTGAATACTTTTCCAGACTTCTTAAGATAATGGAGGCAAGAGAAGTGTTTGGAACCTTGCAACCGCCATTCTGAAACGTTGCGAGGTCAAACTGAATTCTCTTTCTTCTATCGTCCTGGGAACCATATTGAAGTAATGAGTGTGAGGGCATAAATCAAGATGCATCTTTTGTTTTCTTTGTAATCAGTTTGCATATTGTACTTATGTATGTTGTACTTTGGTTTCTATGTTTCTTTTCTCTGGATTGCAGAATTGCAGGACTCTCATCAAAGCATATGAGATGAATCCCATTCTCCATTTTCCAGGATATAGCCTAACAGTTCCACTACTGTTGGCTTATACTGCCTACAAAACCAGGAGTGTATAATTACCACGCGCGCATTGCAGGAAGCAAAATTCGACTCTTATTTCTTCATGTTGTATCAGCATTCCTTGTTGCTTGCCGGTAACCAGATTAGGGCGGATTCATTCATGCAAACGGTTTGGGTCAGGTGACGAAATAAGAGAGACCGGAAAATTGGTGCTGTGAGTCTTAGATGTCTGTCATGGCAGGTGCATTTGTACGTATGGGGTTGGAGATGACTTGGTGTTGGGAAAGCAGGCAGCCCTAGGCCCTACCTAGCTAACCTAGGCCACGATAGGGATATGTTGTACTTTTGTAACTTGGTTGCTACTAAGGAGGTGGGATTTGCAGTTCCATCTCTCTTTTGCATCTTATGATACGTGAACTTGCTGAAGAATTGATCTTGTCAAATACCGTTTGATACAAAATCCTCTGTTAATCTTAATTCAGTAACAAGAAGGCCGACATTTTAGAGCATCATAAGAACAACCGCCGGATGTAACTTCAGTCAGATCGGAAATCCAAATCGCCGTATATTTGGATTTTACTTGCACAATGATGCAAGAAAACAACGGAAATTAAAGAACGGTTCAGAGGGGAATTGGAGCGAAAGGAAAACCCAAAGGGTATTTGGTTCGATAACATTCAAGATGAGAAAAAAAAAGGAAGATAAATAGTTCGTAACTTATTTAATTTGCGCAGGTGCAGCAGGGGACTAGTTCACTCTTACAAGTTACAACCACCACCCCCGACTTTTTTAAAGATTCAAACTTTGCTACAATTTTTTCAGCAACTGATTAATGACATGAAAAATACAGATCCAGGGCATTTGCATTTGCATGAATCAAGACAGCCACGTAAATGCTAGGCGAACAACAGGAACTATATACAGCTCATGTTCCTATAAACAAGCAAGACAGTCTCTTCCTCCCACCCTTGTTATTTTGTGCATCCTCCTCGCACTTGCAATCCCAACACGCCAGGCCAATTCTCCGCTGCAATCTGCCAGCCAAAGAGGCAAAACCAAGGCATCCACAACCGACTAGGCCAATTTGCATAGGAAACACAAGTTACCGGCGCTGTTGACACATCTGGCACACACTGGCCGACCTGACATTTGCAAAGGTGCAATGTTCACAGGACCAGTGGCCTAAATCGTCAATGTTTCTACTCGAACTACTAGACCTGGATGTTGTAGCCTTGCCCCTCCCACCTCTTCCCTTACTTGACCCTCCCAAACACTTCGAGCTTACTGTCCTGCTGCAGGCACCATGAGAATCCACGTCTGATAGACCATTCTCCAGAGCTCGAACTAAATTTTCAAAGTAGTTACGAGTCACGCTGTTTTCATTGAAATTGAACCGTAAATCAATAAACTGAAAAGCTATATCCTTGTAACCCAAGTCAACTTATCCAATCAGAAAACTATAGTGTAATATCTTTAGTCGAACATAACCTGGTCAATCCAGCAAGTTTTGTGCGGAACTCATTGAAATCTTTTGATGGGTCCTCATCATTAAGGTAGACTTGTAGCTCCTTTTCTGCACATTGATGAAGCCGTTCCAACCCAGACTCAGCTTCACCTGCAGAAACAGATATGAATTAGGACAAAGCAACATGATGCATCATCTCTCTTCGAGCTTGAGAAAATGACATACCTTGCAAGTACTCAAAGAACTGTCTCTTGGCATGTTCATGCTCCGGTAAATAATATCCATAAGCATATGTCCATTTTAGTACTCGCCTACATTCAACTATCTGAAAATAGAGAAAATTTACTAAGAAAAAAGAAAAACACTCTTTGTAGAAAAGTGTGGTAACTTGTAGATTACCTGTAGCCAGGCCTCTGTAATGAACTTCAGCTGTGACTCAGGTTGGCACTGGATATCGCTCAGCTTCTCAAGCTACAATAACAACATCGACAATATACATAACTTAAAAACGCTGAACAGAAAACAGTAAGTGGAGAAAATTGTACATATATAAAATACACTGCACTAAGCATAAACCCAGGAACACAAACTACACAATTGATATTCACATCAATCACCCATTACAGAATCACTAACCAAGAAAGACCTGATAGTAAAATGTATTACTTACATGCACAGTTTGCATCTGCTGCAAGTCTGCAAGTGCTTTTTGCCGGGACTGCAGTGAAGGAAAGGTAAAAAAAAAATTAGACTCTAACATAATGTATTTTATTAAATATATTAGATTGTCATGAAGAACATGTATTTTGAAATTATTAGATAATATTTTATACCCCGGCAAAGAAGAAAATAGAAACTGCTACAGCATCAATTTAAAAAATAAAAACATCTGCAGATGCACGAAAAACCTATGATAAACGTCAAGCAATTGACATTAAGTCAAAGAAAGCATCTGCTAAAGCATCAAGGAGTAAGCAAATAAGTCAAAGAAAGCCACATGACTTGTTTTATTAAAAAAAACAACCAACTTTAATAACTAATTGACATTTCCAACAATGAGCAAACATCAATACTTCAGAAAACTGAATATAGCAACCATAATGATTAGTTGTCAACAGATTTGTTGCCTACCAAGTTTGTAACGTGTGTAGACATCAGCAATGTAAAGGAAACATAGCTAATAAGTTAACTGAACCTGGCTCATTAAGAAAGATGCCTTTTAGACAGTTAAACATTAGGAACTATGTGCATACACGAGAACTTCAGAACCCTGATATCTGTGTGACATCAGTTTTACTAAATTCTTAGGCAAACTAGGTACTTACCGATTGATTGGTTGCCCATCTTTCATAATAATGAGTGTACCTCTCCAGAGAGTTCTTGGCCATCTCTCTTCGTTTCTCTGCCTCATCATACTGTATATAACAATATGATAAGAATCATATAATATGGCGCAAACTGAGTTAATAGCTTGAGTAAATACACGACCATCATAATAGAGATGCAAACTACATTAACATACCACTCCCTCCTGCTTTGCTGTCTCATAACGGTTACATGCATAAAAGCCACCCGTCCTTTCACCATGATCCGACCACACACCTAGGCAAAGCCTGACAGCATGTACTACATGTATCAGTGTTCTAGAAAGATTTTGTTTTTTCTCTTTTTGAGCAGATAGTGTTCAAACAAGGTGCATGATGCTATGAAATCCAGCTTTAACATAAGAAAGTTATGCCTTTGTAAAAAACTAGGAAAGGGGCACAAGATATTAAATCATTTTTCAGATGATTGCGATACACAGGAAATCAAAATGCAAAAGGTAGTGTTACTAAAATGCTTACCAGCAAAACTCAAATTTACAAGGTGGTGTGCAAGTGATGTGCATACAGCCTTGGTTTTTCTCAATCGGCCGTTTACACTTTGGGCAGGGCTTGGAATTAGCCAATATCCTGAAATCCATCAACAATATAACTTAGTATTTTGAGCTAAAAACAATAAAAATTTATTTTGTGAAGCTGCTATTGATGACATGTGCATCAGAGAGAGATAAGCCCTCAAGGAAATTTTGAAGACTTAAGTCTTCTTTTAATCCATCCCTGATGTAAACCTGACTGCCTATCTTTCTGTGGCTATACCTGTCAAAATATTTTGAACTAGGAACTGGAATAAGCACAATTTTGTCCAAACTATAAGCTTAACATCCAAACGTTGATATATTTCACTACAATATTTTAGGGAGTCATCAAGAACCCAGCTCCCAACTTGTTAAGTCCATACTAAGGGGACCATTACAGACCTTTTCTTTTGGCCGGCACCATCCCACACTTCAACATTGGCATTTGCGCACTACCTAGCTACAGGATTGTCGTGTAGATATGACATCAAAGCGTATATCCAGGATTCCAGGATAAGGTTTAGACATGTCATGCAATTATTATGGTAGGGACTGGCCATTCTTTAATCAAACATTACTTGGGTTCGGCATACAGATTATTTTCCCATCATCCTATGAGACCTGGAGAAGTCCAATGTTCACATTTGATCACTATTCTCCTACTTTATAAGGTTACTATTCCGCCAATAACTAATGTCTTACGTACCAATTCATATTTTCAGATTCTGCACTATTCTTCATTATCCATTTTGACACAGTGCCGCAATCAACGGGACGGTGAGCTTCCTCAGTACACTGCAAGGTCAAATTCACATGATGTAAATGCCATGAGCACCTATGAAGCACAGGATAACTTCATATGAAGCACCAGGTGGTATTATATAATGCATAAATAAAACAAAGCATAAATATAAAACAAGAAGAAAAAATAACAAACCATATATACATGCATCATTACAACACATCATATTCTAATTTTTGGAGATTTCTCACATTGCTGCATCATATCATATCTTTATCCTGTACGCCATACAAAATGCACATACATGCAATATTCAACGAAGATAAAAAACTATATGTGAGAAATTCACAGAGACTCACATTCCAGCAAAAGCTATATGAACAGCGGCAGGTAACATCATAGCTTCCACCACCAACAATAAAATTTATAGCATAATCACAGCCTGGAGCAGGACACCATTTGGTCTACAGAGAAACATCCATGAAATAATAATGGTCAACAAAATATTGAATGAAGGCTAGTTAAAAAAAATTTAAAAATTTAAAAAAAAACATCCAAATGCAAAATATACGTTTAAAACCTTACAGAAAATCCATAAAGTCATGCATTACCTTGCCCTAGTTGTACAGAATAACTAGGGCAAGGTAATTAAGTTGTACAGAACATAAATATTTTTCTGTAATCACTTATCAGAAATGAAGCAATCTTTAAGTTTACTTCTAAGCTGCCACTGCAGTACATTTCTCGCTCATATACCATTAACTATGACGTCACCAAGTCAACTGCATGTCTAGTTTACATAAATACACTAGTACCGAATTTAAGATGGGTCAACTAAGGCTAAATTGATCAACTTGCCAACTAGAATGGTTCTACTTGTTTTTAATCACTATAACCTCAAATTAATTAAAAGTTTGGCAAGTAAGAAGATATAAAGGCTAAGGTTTTGCATTTATTTTGGGAGAATAGAAAATCGCTGATCATTGTGATCAAGGATCGAATCTTGGCGCTACCTTCCTATTGTCTTCAACATAAGATCTAAGAAAGTAGCGCGAATATTTCTCCTTCTCTTCATAGGAAGCCAAATCATTAATCATATCTTGGAAAACAACAGCACTACAAGATGGATCCGGACAGCGCAGCATCAAACATCCAGGGCCATCATTAATGGCCGTGCTAATATAGCCTACAAGACATGGAAAATGATAAAAGAACGTAAGACAAAACTCAAAACTCATTTGGAAACAATAACAAGATGAAAAAATGATATATATATTTGTAAACTTCAGATTACTAGATACTAGATGACAGAGACGTAAAAAAACATACAAAAATTGTATCAGCAGGACAAGAAATGGAACTACAATACATATAATACATCTCATTATCAACACTCATAATTTACGCGTATAGCTCCTAGAAAATGCTATATATGATGGGAAAACATAGACCCACCAAATGATGACAAAAGGAGGACCAGTCTGGCCTTTTATGTGCAACCATAAAGTCATTAACACAGGTCTTGCACAAATGCAAGAGATCCACATGTATTGAGGAACCTATAAACAAAAGTTCGACTAAATTGCTGACCATACTTTTCTTATACTACAGCATTCTTCCTTATATAAACGCATCCCTGGTGATAATAGAAAAGTGAAAAAATCATGCACACTACACTAAAAGTTCAACTTTTCCATGGAAGAAAAAAGAAAAAAATATATGACATTGTTATCAAACCTGCCCAGCATGAGGAACAAAAAGGATGACCACAAGCTGCAGCATGCATCTTATCACGAGGATAGGTCTCAAAACAAATCCCACAATTAAGCTGTTAAAAGACAAGAACATGTTATCAAAGCTGTCAGCAATATATAACGGTTTGGAGCAAAAAAAAAAACCTTCGAAGCAAAAAATGCCCAAACTTGATGACATACGAAAGCATGGACTGCTTACTTCAATTGCATAAGGGTATTCAACAACTGGTTTCTCGGGCAAGCCAACAGCCCTGCGAACCTTTCCTTCATCTGCAAACCACTCATCGTGTACTTTACTGACACTCCTGTGAGTATGAAGGAAGGTTCATATGAAAATCCAGAAAACAATACACCATTGTATACAACTTATCAAATAAATGCACATCAAACAAATTGGGCAAGGTATAGTGGAAATTATCTGACAAACTAAATTTGGTTCACATAACCCAGGTACCCATTACTAAGAGTAAAGGCAATCCATGTCAGCATGTAAAGAAATTAGCCAAATAAGCAAAGAAAATAAACATTGGAGACAGCAATTTACCAATTATAGTAGCGGAGCAGTATGCTAGCTGCAACTTTTGGAATAGAAAGCACTGTAGATATCCTCACAATGTCCTCCTCTTGATGCTGACGAATGTCAGCCTCTGTCAAAACGGTGTAGTTTTGCTGCAATAAAAATGTGACCAAAATTACAACAATAATGAGAGCCACAACTAACTGATAAACTTATTTTTGGCCTATAGACAAGCATCCAAAACTCGTAAATTAAATATCCATACATACACTTAGTAAACGAGATTATATAATGCAATAAATAAAAAAAAGCGAAAATAAAGCAAAGATATAACAGCCTAGTGGAGTTCAGTACAAATTTCCGACGTTTGGAATCCACATGTAGAAATCCACTAACGAATTTCATGTAAGGTGAAAAAATTCAATTAGTATGTATCAGTATCTTAAACTAAAAGACTTTTCTCATCTTTAGACACAACAATGAGAGCACACAACATTCTGCGATATGGATCAGTTTTAGCTTTACTTTTTCCGAGATCCAAATGCTTCAAGAGAAAGGCTACCAAATCCCTGGAGTTCACCGAAACAATGAACAACCTTCAAAGGATTCACAAAGATAAAAAATTTAAAAAAAATAAAAAAAATAGAAATAAAAAAAGCCCCAATCACTTCAACCATGGTCAGCTACCAATCAAATAAATACCAATTTCTCTAAACATAATTGGCTTTATCCACCAACAAAAGTCCCTGACTTTAACAAATCAACTAAAGTGCCCTAGGAGGGGGGGCACGTGCCCGATGCCTAAACAAACAAAAAAAAAATTACAAATCAAGTAAACAAAAGAAAAAAAAAACACCAGATATGGTTAACCCACGATCTATGCAAACTCTTTTTTGTTAGGAATAGCAGCAACTACGGATATCCTTCCTTGGTAACTCTAGCCCAACTAACCCAAATATCAAAATCAAGGATTATTAACGCTATAACGAAGCTAATAATTCTAGCAGAATTAGCATTTCCACAGTACAAGTAAAGGCTCCGACTTTTTAAAACATTCCCAAAACACGAACTAAATTTACATTTCGGATAAATCAATGAAACCTAAGATCAAAATCAGCAACACTAACATTACCACAAAGCCGCATACAAAAAAAGCAGAAATTTTTTATGATTAGACCCAACATAAAAATTAAGCATATTTAACATATGGACAAGTACTAAAAGAGCTCAACTTTCAAAACCCAGAAGAAGCATGAGAATAAAAAATCAATAACCAAAATCATTTCAAAGAAACTAAAAGAGAAAATATGAAATTGTGATAATTGAAGAGAAAAGCCACCTGGTATCGATGCGAGGCAACATCATTGGAATCGTCGGAGTCGTTGTCGATGAACTCGTAATCAGCAACTCCAGCGTCGTCGCTGTCCATAGCGCCAGCTGCATCATCATCGCCGCCACTGTAGAAATCGTCGTCGTCGTCATCGTTGGCATCGAGCATGTCAAACTCTTCGTCCGAATCCATTTCTTGGATTTCTGGCCAAAAGAATCAAAACCCTAATTGGGAATCAATCCTAATTTGCATAGGACCGACTGGGGGCTGGGGTTGATTAGATTAGAGAAAGAGAGGGGGAGTGGCAGAAATAGAAATCAAAGGAGAAGGGAGCGTGAAAGGGGGAAAGAGAGTGTGAGCGTTTTCTGTGGTTGACTGGTTGATTGAAGAAAGGGAAAGAAAGAAGAAAGGATTCTGAGGAGATGGAAATGGAAATGGAGAGAGGAAAATGTTGCTTTTCATGATGACTGGGATGGCCACGGTAGGGGGCGAAATAGGAACTCTCGCCGAAAGATGAGTAGGAACTTTCTACTCAAAATTTCTTAAAATTGTTGCAATTCATTGTTAATTGATAAAATTTCATGTTTATAATTAAAACCGTTAATATTATAAATTATAATATAAACGACTTTAGTTTTAATTTATTTTTTGTAAAGATAATCTTTATAGTGTTGTAACGGCCCGTCCCGAATTATTAAATATATTTTCTCCTCGAATGTGTAAAGTGACGGTGTTGCTCTCGTTGGCTCAGTGACGTGGATGTACGTATGCATTTCTAAATTATTTTTCTCGCTAACATAACTAAATCGTACTTGATGCCACGAATGCGTCGACGCGAGTTAGGGCCGAATCGGATTCTTAACAAAAAAATTACGAACGAATAGGTGTAAATGGGTAATTGTGGACTTACCTACCAATCATTTTCTTTCCTATTAATTCTAGCCCAATCAGATATTGGGTTGGTTCCGGTTTCCATTGGGCCAGTTATATTACACTTTCTTTCTCTTCCTCTCTCTCACAGTGGCCCAATCAGAGGCCATCTTATTATTTTCTGGCCAATCACGTTCACACACACACATACACCCACACACGTTCTCACCTTTTCTCTCCTCTCTTCTCGACCCTTCCCTCATCCATATATCGTACGACCACCCATGCAGAAAACCATCAAAACCCCATGGATCAAGCTTAAGGACAACAATCGCGTGCTCCTCTCGACTTCACAACCCTAGTGGTGCCTTTTGTTCGAAGAAAGGACGTCGAGAACTTGAGAAACACGAGCTTCGACGAAGGGTTCAATTTCCTCCGACATGATCATGAAGGATTAACTTGGTTTTGAGACTCAAGAAGGTACTCACCTAACTTCCCTAGCATTTTGGAACAATTTTGGGGTGATTTGGACATCGGGACACACGAGTTCGAAGGGTTGCAGATTTAGCCAGATTTTCCACGAGTTATTTTGACCTCTTTTCGTCGGTTTTAGGACCTCAAATAGGTATGGTTGTGTTCTACTCTTCAAGACTTTAAATCTATATAAATTTCCTGAATTTTGGTTGAGAAATGAAAAAGTTATAAGCTTTAGAAAATTTTCCAGTTTTCGACGAGTACAGGCGGCGGCGGATGGCAGATTCCAGCAAGGTCCACAGGAGAATAAGGAGAATATTATGTCAAAGTTGACAGAATATTCTTAAAGGCATCAGGTAACAGCTTTTGTATTAATGGAATATTCCCTAACGGCATTAAGATTTCTGTCACCGTGGCAGGCACTTGCCTGCGCGTGAAAGCGCGTGGGACGTCCATAAATTATTTTTAAAATATGGGGGTGTGTTATGGTGTTGATTCGGTCACGTTGGTATATTCAAACACCCTAATTAAGCAACGTATGAGAAGTTAATCCTAGATTTTGTTTATGTGTTTAGTAATTAACGTTAAATTTTAGTATTTGCATTAGTATAGTTATGTATATTATTGAATGATGCGGCAGAGGCCCAGGTAAGCTTCAGATGAGTACACTATGATGGTATTGGTTGCATTATGTATGATTATGCTTAGATGCATTTAGAGCTCATTATTCTGCACCCCGGTGTTAGTGCTCTCGCCCAAGGCCAGAGCACAACCTTCACGTGATCATTCACCTCCCGCACCGCATGCTCACCTTGAATCCAAGTTTGGTGTCAGCCTATTATACATACCACGTTAGGTGGTTCCGACTCGTAGGTGACCCACGACTTGTCGCACAACATTCACGTGATCGTAGCACTTGAGCGTATCTATTTACACCCAGCCTGTCGTATAGGACCACAATAAGTGGTTCCGACTCGTTTGCAATATTAGATTGATGAGCTATAAGCTCAGTCGTACAGGTCACGTTAGGTGACTCTGCCTGACATTATTTTACATTGATTTATTTCACATGGCTTACATAGTTATGAATGAGATACATTGACATGGCATACCTTGGTTTTCACTGCGTTTGAACATGATTTTATATACTTATGTATTATTATTTTTCTGGGAAATTATACAGGTACGTTAAAAAAGATAACTGTGTTTTCAAAAGCTTCGTTTTTGCCTACTCACGTTTTCTGTTTTGCGCCCTTCCATGTTCTAGCTAGTCGTTTATGTTGGTGGCTCACGAGGACTCTACAGCGGTTCTGATAACTATCCAAATAAATGTAGGAGTTTGACTCTACGGCGGTTCTGACAACTATCCAAATAAATGTAGGAGTTTCTTTCATGTTCTGTATAATTAATACTTAGTTTGCTAGACTGCACCTAGGTTGCCTATGCTTTGAATATTTGTATCTCTACCTTAAACACTCCTACACACTTATATGTTTATCTCTAGTGTAAATTAGTTAGTTTGGTTTTTATTTACTCACATTTTCACACTATTATCACTTCTGTTTTGTGCACATGGCTATGTCATGTAACGGTCAGCATGCCTCGATTTTGGTCGGGGTGTGTCAGTGTGATTCATAGTATGAACGGTTCTGATCATACGCATATAGCTTTATGATTAAAACACTAATGGCGTGTTTACGTAATCGTAATGAAAATAGGAGAAATTGAATTGAGAAAGAATTGAATTGAGGAGAAACTGAAATGAGAAGTCAAAATCATATTTCTGTTGAAGCTGTTTACTTAAATGTTCTGAAATCGGAATAGAAATGACATTAATTTCATAAAGCTATTTACTAATTCAGCATAATCGGAATATAAACCAGTATGATTACTAAAATGCCCTTGTCCCAAATCAAATATTTTATATACTTTTTTTAATAAATTTATATAATAGTAAGAAAAAATTAAATTGCCTTTTTATTTCATAGACACACTAAAATGCCTTTGTTTTTTGGTTTATATATATTTTATTTTATTTTTATAACTTTAAGTATTTACTTTAATATTTAAATTTTCTCGCTCAAGTTGTAGTTTATTCTCTTCGGCATATGCATGAAGTTGTACATAATGTGAATGAGCATGAAATTTTGCATAATGTGAATGAGCATGGAAATGAAAAAAAGTAAGGAGTTGTGCATAAAAGGAAATTGAATTCCCTATAAATAGATATTGCACATACATTCACTTATGCCCTTTGTCACGACATAAGTAAAGAGGTCTTTGTCATTTGGTTAGCATAAATTCATGATTTGAAACCTTCGTCACCTTGAAGCAGGCTTTTGTTCTCCGCTGAGTTCTTCAAAACCAACAACCCCCGACTCTAAGGTGGCGTTTGTTTGCCTTCACTAAGTAGGACTGGACTGGACTGGACTAGTTGGTAGTCCAATAACGTGTTTGTTTCATGCTGTGACTAACTTTAATGAGACTAAAGGGGACCAGCATGAACAAAACCCTTCACTAAGAGGTCTTAGCGAAACCCCCAATAACCATGGGACTAGCTAAGACTATCATCTCTCTCGTCCTCGTCATGCTCAACGACCACTCTCGACAGACTCCTCGTCATCTCCGGTCACCTAGATCAATCAATAACTTTTCGATTCGACTCTCTTTCAAATCCATTTCACAACCAACTTTCATATAAAATATGCCAAATTTAAGGTGTGGGACGAAAATGGTAGGAAAAGATGGAGAAAAAGATAAGATCATAATAAAATATTAATAATTTATAGATTAAATAATATAATATTAAAATTTGTTATTATCCAACTTCTTAGTCCAACACTACATCAAACGCTTCACTAAGTTAGTCCAACTTAGTCTAGTCTAAGCCAGTCCAGCTTAATCCTTGAAGCTAGTCCAATCCGAGATAGCCCAGTGCAACAAACGCACTCTAAGTATCTAATGCATGTTCTCTGTCTCAGTTTCCCCAACAAATAGACAGCCTTCAATTTCACTACTCAGACAAATTAGACTCTCCCTTAGCATGACCGAGAACACGAGATACGGATGCTGCATCCTGCAGCTATGTGCTGATTTGGCTGCCAAGAATACGCAGGATAATGGATGGATACAAGGAAACTTATGTATCTAGCTATCTATCTATATACATACACACATATATTATGAGTTCCACTATAACAAATTTCACAAATTCATAGATATCTGAAACCTATATCCGGTTGGAAAATAAAATTTACATGGGCATTAGTGATATGGAAGTTATGACTGGTAAAGCCAAATAATGACAGATGAGCACAAGATTGGTCTTAGGGGTAACATAATCATACAGTTGCAGCCTTGAGAGACAAAAAGTCTGAAATCTTGTTTGTGTAAAAATCTGGTTGTATGGAGTTGTCGGGACTCTGAAGCACCGGTAAGGTGGTGACGCCTATCACACACAACGGAAAAGCCTTCCTTAGTTAAATACATCACAAAATGAAGTAAAAATTTGGCCCAAGTAATGCAGAATTTGGTCACCTGAGAGAACCAGAAGAGTTTTGCAACCACCATTTTGTCCAAACAGAATATCAGTATCTAACCTGTCCCCAACCATGCAGATCTGTGACTTCAGTATACCAAATCTGTCATTGATCAACTCCAATATGTTAAATGCTAAACCAATAAAGACTAAATGGCAAATCTAAAGCGCATTATCTCCATCAGACCATATGATGTGTAGATTGATAGATGGCCTTGTTGTTTTGTAGCATAAGACTTCTTATCATAATATGGTCCTATTTGCTCAGGATTAACAGCACTCATGCTACATGAGATAAAAAATTAAATAAACAACAAAAAATAAGGCATTTGACTTACTCGTTTGCTAAGTAGTCCATCATAAATGTAGAGGGTTTTCCAACAACCAATGGCTCGCGTTGAGTAGATCCACTGATAGCACCAACCATTGAACCACCACCTGCAGTATAGTATAAATTATAGTAGCTCCACCAATTCAGTAACAACATATTCGGCCAGGTACTTTTAGGTACATAAATTCAAAGGTTTCCTAGTAAACTTTGAAGTTTAGGTCTCATATAATCAAGTGACATGGAATACTAACCCACGCATTCAGTAAATGAAGCATGGATAATCTGATTCAACATTCAGAAGATACACAAGTTCAAAGATTCAAATGAGCTTTTTTACTAAGATGTACTAAATGGTGGAAATTTTCACACTCGTATCTCCTCTACCTTATTTTTGTGCTTTGATAATTGATTGGGAACAAGGAGATCAAAGCATAAAAACAACGGAAAACTAACGAAAAGGGCTTGAAAACTTTGAGTTTTAATGATAAGGACAAAATAAAGGGTAAAGTGAATAGTACCAAGATTGACTTTTTAGTGTAAAAATGTGGTTTTTCATTAAAGTGAACAGTACTGGGAGCTTTTCGTTAAAGTTCCCTAAAAACAATTGAAAAAACCGCTACCCCCTAACAAATGACTTTTGAATTTTACACAAAATCCATATAGAAAAATATTTAAATTTTTTGCAGCATAACAGCACATATGAGAATAATGTAATTAAAACACAGAGTGCAACAAGGAGAAGAAAGAAATGAACCTGCCCATTCTTGAGCATCTGTAAGATGAGTGACAGCATCACGATTCGTAGCAATGAAAAGACATCCAGGGTTTTCGCGTATACAGAGTGTCCCATACCTACCATTACATAAACGTCAATATTAACTGAAACAGAAGATCAAATGCAATACATGTAACAAGTGCATAGATAATAAGACCGTTATGTTAAGATGATTTGGCATTCGGTAAAGGGGTAAAGTACCTTGTATGTTACCTTCCAGTTAACACTCTGTAAGACTGTAACACAATATTTGCATATAGACCCAAATACAAAATACATTCCAAAGGAAAAGAAGACGGTGGACTTCCGGCAACTATGTGGGGGAGATGAATCCAAAAAAGAGGGTACTAGAAGCAGCAATGATTCTTCACATTTTAATAACAAAGAAAGTACAGTCCCTTGTAACCAAAAATAAAATATAAAAACTTGCAGTATCTTCAACACAAATGCATTTACATACACAACAATGAACAGAACTTACTGAATTTTGTAGTAGTTGAAATTTCGATCAAATCCAACCACAACAGCTCCAACCTAGAAGACAATGAACAAATAGAATTTCCAATATTAAGTTCCAAAAAGAAATGCAGAAGCTTTAAATCTTTTGGGAGAAAGTTCCACTTGTATTTTTATCTATAAAAACCAAACAATAAACTCAGTTCTAGGATGCAAAAAAGGACAGAAGTATACACTCTCATCATGCTCCATCAGATATCCAGGTTTCAGCTCTATTTTCTTCCCACCATCTTCCTGTAAGAAGAAGTCGGCACTATAAAATACCACACATTATAAGTATTATAACTAGAGCATTCTATTTCTCAAATGAATAACAGATCATTTGATTTCAGTGACGAGGATATAGAATAGAAAACTTGCAATGTTTTGAAACATATGCATTTTCTAACTCATACTTACTGGTCCACCAAGGTAGTGATATCCAGCAAGCTCAAGCTCCTTCAAGATGCCTTCCTCACCAATCACATAGACCTATAAAACGCCAAATCATCAGTCTATTATCATCAATATTCATGATTAGAATGCGCTAGCTATATGTAGTGTTAATCATGAGGTGCCAGTAACCGCGGAAATACATTAAGTCACAATTTCTTACATGTTAATAACATATACCCTTCATATAATACTGTGGCTACATGCAAAGAAAATATTAGATGAAATAATATTGGAAAGCATTATACATGATTTTAACAGAAATAACAATGAAGAAGATCACATGCCATATGATGCAAAGTTGCAAACCATTCCCCTTCACAAAAACTCCACTTTTATGCAAATGAATAGAAACAAGATATTCATTTATATTTTTACCAACCAGGCACAGGGGTTACCTTTTTATCTTTTGGGAAATTAATGGACTTCAAATAGGCAGCGGCAGCAAAAGATGATGCAAAAATTTCCTCCTGAAATTGTTCTAGTGTGGTTAGAATTAATGACTTGCTGAAATCTGTGAGCAAGGAAGAGAAAAGTGGCGCATTGTCACACTGACCTCATTGACATTCAGACCAAGCGTCTCAAACTTTTTACCATACTGCTTCCTAGACTTTGTTGAGTTGTTGGTGACGAAAACTAATCTTTTGCCCTGAAGGAAAAGACAATATGCATGTGGATTGAGGGCACATAACAATGGTTGCTTCCTAGAATTATCTACCTGTATCATGCTACATTACATTTGGATCCGAGAGTAAACCTAAAGAAACAGTTGAAGATATATAAACCAGTGAAGCAAAATGATTTTGCTGGCCCCATGATATGAATGTGTAGATAACTACAAATACTACATTGGCCGACAGACAGACCTTGGACCGGAGCATATCCAGAGTTTGGGGGACACCATCTATGAGCTTATCTCCTTTCCATATAACACCTGCAGTTGTTGGGTGACGAGTAGAAAGATCAGTTAAATGGAGCAATACCAATACCATCCAAGACACAAATAAATACCATAAGATTGTAAGACAAGCATTATTCAAATTCTAATGGAACATTCGTGAGTAATCCTATTCCTATCATATCATATCCTGGTTCGGTGGTTCCTTCCCTCAAATTAGCAATCTAACTCAACACTTGGTTCTGAATAAATTGAATTTTCCTTTTTAAAAGGTAATCCGACAAAATGGTTAGGGCTTAGGAGGGATTCAAATCAGTACAAATGCGAATTTCATGTAATAATAATCAACTATGAAACAAAGAAAAAAGAAGATACTGGATGAACATTCAATTCAACAACATAAGAAAAAGAACAAGTTGAACAAGGTGGACCATCGCAGTCGAAGATGAAAGTCTCTACAGAGTCAATGAGGTCATCGGCATTCGCGAGAGGCTGCGCGGAGGCCCGAGTGGTGAGGCTATCCGCCATCCTTGACTTCCATAAGAGATTACGTGTACTAGTAGTAGTAGTAGAACGAGTGCAAAAGAGATTGTTGCTGTTGTTGCTGTTGATCCCAAAGGACCCAAACCCAAACAATTGGGAACTCTTCGGGGAAGCAGAAGCTATCACTGTTGTTGCTCTGCTCAGCATCTCTCTCTTTTCTTTTTCTTCTTTCTTTATTGCCAGATATCCTTATATTTTTCTTCCCTTTTCTTTGGTGTATGCCGTTCCCTTTCCCAAGGCAAGGAAACGCAAGGAAGGGCTTGTTCGTCGCCACGTGGTGGTTTTGGGTGGCTTGTGTCATCCAATCATACTGGAGTGGATGACATTTTTCAGTTTTCTTCCCTTCTCTAATACCCACTTGGGCCTCAAAAATGATCCGCCCCCTTGCAGCCAAGGGCCTGTCATAACAAAAGGCCCAAATATCTTTCCAGGCCACCAGCCCAGTATTACTACTTTTAGCCCAGTATAAACCTTCCGTGGGTCTCATTGGCCTATGGGTCGGGTCCACGTTGAAAATGTCAAATCACATGGATGTGGTAATGGTACTGGGTAACTGCTACCTTGTGTCGTCGCGGTGTCAAATTCCAGCTTCACAGAGACAGGGAGGTTTCAGTCAACTCGTACTCAAGTGCTACTTTCGGTGATTAAAGTTTATAAGCTGTGTGTGAGATATTGTCGGTCACGGGTAAACAGTAACTCCATCGTATTCTAAAAGGACTAAGATTTTCTCTCATTATTTTTCATTTCCTTCTATCTCCTCTTTAGAGATGCGCAAATACTCATTAGTTATGGGTAACCGCGGTTACCTGCCTATTTAAATTAAATAGTTACATTTATGGGTAACCGTTTAAATAAATAAATGGTTATGGGTATAACCATTTACGCGAAGTTTAAATTGACGGTTATGAGTATTGATCGCGGTTATAAACGGATAACCGTTTACCCATTTATTATATATATGTAAAATTAACACAAACCATGTTCTCTAGGGATGGAAAAAATTACCAAAAATTCCAAACTTAACCGAAAAATCCCAAAACCTAATCGAAAATATCAACAGAGGGAAAATCAGCTAGCATCTTATTTTTCACATTTCATACCATTGACGAGTCTAGATAGAAGCTACAAATTTGGTCATAAAGTCGTGTCATTGTTGATCATTGATCCAAAACCAACAAATAATTCAACCAGCATCTTAGTGGTGTTGCTAGTTTTGCCAAGTTGAAATAGTTATATATATATATATTGCTTAAGGGGAGGGATCTCCATTTTTTTGAAAAATTGGGGACACGCTCCCCACCGTTGGATTTAACTTTAATGAAATTGTGTGGTTGAGATTGTGTGGCTTGTGTTTTAATCTTAACCACAGAATTTCATTAAAGTCAATCTGACGGTGGGGAGCGTGTCCCCATTTTTTTTGAAAAAATGGGGATCCCTCCCCTTAAGCTGCATGTACACACACACACACACACACACACACACACACACACACACACATATATATGAAACAATCAGATGTGGACTTTCCGTCCTAGTGATCCCTCTGTAGTAATTGTGGACCATATCCAAAAATTTGGTTTAGAATTGGTAAAAAAAAAACAAAAAAAAAAACATGTAGACGGATAAACAATGGGTAATGATAAAAAAAAAGAAGATAAATGGGTTAAAAAGGGTAAACGAGTATTAAACGGTTACGGTTAAATGGGTATGCGGTTATGGGTATGGTTAACCGTTTATAAACAGTTATGGGTATGTGTATAACCGTTTAGGCAATTACCCAACGGGTAAACGGTTATGCGGGTATGAGCATAAACGGTTATGGGTAAATAACCGCGGTTACCCGACTGCCATAACCATTGCTCATCCCTACTCATCTTCTCACATTTTCTTATTTCGTCTTTTTTTGCTATAAAAAATTAATATAAGATGTTGACGTGGCTTAATCGTGACCGTTCAAATAGAAAATGAGGGACGGGGAGGGAAAAAAAGAGGGGAGAGAATCCTACTCCATAAAAACAAGGAACAGTAACTTTACCTTCTTTTACAATTCTCTAAGATATTAGCACCGAAAAACTTGGCTGGTTTTGTGATAGAATTTGCAAGGTTTAAGGCCAACTCTAACTCATGGCTTAAAATATGAAATTCTCCTTCTATTTCCCCCTTAATCCATTTCAACCCAAGTTCTAATTTGGACCTAAAACCTAAAAAAAAGAAAAGAAAAAGAAATCGGCCTAAGTTTAGCTTAGAAATTGGTGTGGGCCCCACCAGCGTGACTGAAACTGGGCGCTTGAGCGCCAGACTTCCACAATCCACGCCTCAGACGCGTAAAGCCTGAGACCGGCATGGCCTCACCAACGTGGGCATGTCGGCCACCTACGCCAGCTGAGCCAACAACTCTTTTGATCCAACAGCTTCAATCAAAAGGCCGTTTGACCACTGACCTACATTCAAATTTTTTTTATATTTATATATTTATTGAATCCACTGGCTGAGATCGAATATAATCAAATCCAACGGTAAAAAAAAGATCTAATGGTTCAAATTTAAATCCAACGGCTAAAATAATTAAAAAGACTTATATAACTCAAAATTCACCAAAAAACTCTATAAATATCTATGTATTTGTTCAAACATCCACACAAAACTCACTTTTCTCCTACAATTTTTCCAATTTTTCTTTCTACCATTTCTTCCCATTTTCAAAATTTTCAAGATGGCAAAAGAGCATATTAGAGGTCATAATTGGACCTTTGAGGAAGATGTTGCTTTATGCTTGGCATGAGTTTCAATTAGCGAAGATGGTGTCATTGGCACGAACCAAAATAAAAAGGTTTTGTAGGGTAAAATCATTGATAAGTTCCATGAAAACTCCAACAACGGCCGAAAGGAAGGTGGTAAGACCATATGTTTGAGGAAACTGATCTGGTTCAGCCAAAACTAACACTTACTGAACTTTGCATACAGCTAATGATTTCTTAACCTGTCCAACACCAACCTCAAATGCTTCTTGTGCTCGGCATTACTTTTGGAGTAGATTAGGATGTCATCAATGAACACAATCACAAACTGATCCAGATACGGCTTGAAGACTTTGTTCATCAAATCCATGAATGTTGCAGGTGTATTTGTTAACCCAAAAGGCATGACACGGAACTCATAGTGTCCATACCTAGTGCGGAAGGTTGTCTTCGACACATCTTCATTCCGGATCAGTAGCTGGTGACAACCTGAACGAAGATTGATCTTAGAAAACACCTAAGCACCATTTAGTTGGTCAAACAGATCATCAATATGAGGCAGGGGATAACGGTTCTTCACCGTCACCCGATTAAGCTGCCTGTAGTCGATGCAAAATCTCATCGACCCGTCATTCTTTCTGACAAATAACACAGGAGCACTCTAGGGAGACATGCTGGGCTAGATGTAGCCCTTATCCACTAGCTCCTGAAGTTGAATCTTTTATTGTTTCAATTTTGTTGGTGCCATACGGTAGGGTGCTAAGGAGATATGGTTGGTACTTGGAAGTAAATCAATGGTGAATTCAATTTCCCTAGCAGGTGGTAACCCTGACAAATCCTCAGGAAACACGTCAAGGAATTTATTCACCACTGGCACATCTTCAACACACAAAGAAGGTCCACCTCATGACTATGTGGGCTAAGAATCCCACATATCATTTCTACAATAACTTAGTCGTCTGGATGACAAAAATGATACTATTTGGAAGGATCGATCGCTCACTCTGAAACGTGATCAATGGTCGTCCAGATCGATTAAATGTCACAAATTTCTCCATATACCCCACATAAGCATGGTGCATAGACAACCAATTCATTCCCAAGATGACATCGAACTCCGCAAGTTTGAAGGGAATTAAATTAGCCTAAAAAAGTTCCCATTCAACTATGACTGGGCAATCCTTATACTCCTACTATGCACAGAAAAGATCTTCGGTGGCATTTGTATAAACATATCAATTCAGAGTGATGTAGGTTGCGGGTTTACAACTCGTGCAAATGATGGAGATACAAATGAAAAAGTGGCACCCAAGTCAATCAGAACTCTAGCCCAATTACCACGGACAAGTAACGTACCAGTAATGACTCTGGGGTTTTGCTCCACCTCCTGCTGAGTCATGGCGTTGATACGCCCATGAACCTATCGTTCTGCACCACTGTTACAGCTGCCACGAGTTATACGACCCTAATTGTTACAGCCTGCTTTGTTCCTCTGAGTACGACTACCTAAAGCTGTTCCAGAATGCTGTGGTTGTGGTTGAGCAGAAAACTGAGTACTCTGACTGCCATTGCCGCCATAACTCTGAGTATTCGGGTTATTACTCTCATTGTAACTCGAACCAGAAGCAAAATCATTAGTTAAATGCAAAGTTCAATAAATGTTAGTTTTGGCTGAAACATATCAATTTCCTTGGACATGTGGTCTCTGCTAAGGGAATTAGTGTAGTCTCTCAGAAGGTTGCGGCAGTGTCTACATGGGAGTAACCGAGGAATATTACTGAAGTGAGGAACTTCCTTGGGCTGGCAGGCTATTATCGATGCTTTGTGCATGATTTTTCAGCAATTGCCATGCCTTTTACTTAGTTGACTCGGAAGTAAGTTGTCACATCCCGGACCAACTCCGACATAGCACGATATTGTTCTCTTTAGGACACGCCCTCACGATTTTGTTTCTGGGAACTCACACGAGAACTTCCTAGTGGATCACCCATCATGGGATTGCTCTCACTCAAACTCGTATAACTTCGGAGTTCCCACAGAATCCGAAGATAATGAGCTCCCAAAAGGCCTCATGCTATATGGAAGAGAGTATGTACATATAAGGCACATCACCCCCTCTCCGTTGGTCAATGTAGGATGTTACAATCCACCCCCCTAGGGGTCCGACGTCCTCATCGGCACACTTGCATTGAACGACATAATGGCTCTGATACCAAATTGTCACATCCTGGACCGGCTCCGCCGTAGCACGATATTGTCCACTTTGGGACACACTCTCACAGTTTTGTTTCTGAGAACTCACACGAGAACTTCCCAATGGGTCACCCATCTTGGGATTGCTCTCGCCCGAGCTCACTTAACTTTGGAGTTCCCACGGAATTCGAAGCCAATGAGCTCCCAAAAGGCCTCGTGCTATATGAAGGGAAGTATGTACATATAACGAACGTCACCCCCTCTCCGTTGGTCAATGTGGGATGTTATATTAACCCTAACCCAAATAACCCTATTAACCCAAAACCCTTAAGACCCAAGCCTAATCTGATGGAATATTCCATGGAATATTTTGAGGAATATTCCTAGAATATTCTCCCGTTGACTTTTACGAAATTTACCTGGGACCTTCATCAGGTAATTTGACGTCCTGAATTCGTTTTTTATGTTTGTTTTCCCAAATTTAATTGTTATAATTGATTTTTAATAATTGGACTCTTTATGTGCTTAGGTGCAATTAATAGTGGCAATTTCGTTATTCCTATTTGGTATGGCGTTACACTAACGGTGTACGGTGAGTGAACCCCTTCTAAAAATACTTTATTAGTAGAATTGCATACATGAAAGGCATGATTTAATGATTATGTTTTGTGAAACGTTTTATGAGATAACGTGCTTACTGATGCTATTTTGAATTATTACTATTTTTCTTATAACCCGTGTTCTTTATATAATATTTGATGGATGGCGATATAATATTTAGAACATGTTTCGAACACCTCTTTATAGTATAGATGATGGATGACTTTATACTATGAAGTTGCTTTTCCAATATACGTATGTTCAATGATTTTGTATTTACTTAGTGGTCCCTATTCCACTACGGGGTGAAAGATAGATTTTGCCCCGGGCGACAATTACAGTGTTGGCATAGGGCTTGAAGGGTTTTGCCTCTGGCATGTCCTCGAGACATCGGGATGATCACGTGCTGGCCGACACCCGAGGGGTGACGAAAGCGATTTAATTAAAGCAAACACTGAGAAAATGCACACAAGCATGAATATTGTGGCTAAAAACTAAGATGTGACTATTCATAATGTAGTAAAATATAATCACACTAATAATATACAACTACCAACACTGAAATAACAAGATAATGCATGACATGTTTAGAACATATGTCTAATACATAGTACAAACAGAAATTAAGATAAAGAAGTGCTATTACAATAAATGCCAAAACTGAGGGAAGATAGCACGATATCACTGGTAGGGAAATGCCTCATAGCTCAGATCGTAATCAAACATGAGTGGACCAATTTGATATATAATAATAATAATAATAATAATAATAATAATAATAAAACAGTTATCAACATACTAACTCCTAGGTTTATGAAAACACATAAATCATGATAAATAAAATAAGTTTTCTGAAACCTAGCATGTCGTGCAATGCCTCAAATCATAACTCGTATATACATAGTCGCTAGTGAATGTCCAATATCACTCCAAGCCCCGTGCCAGCTCCTTGTCCATGTGTCAATTGCCAGAGGAAAATCAACTTTAGGCCTCGTGCTAGCTCCCCGGGTCTTTCAGTATGTAGTTATAGATTATTTCTTCAGGCCCTATGCCAACACCGTAACCTCGCCTGTGACGGAAACTATCCCTCGCCCCATAGCGGAATATGGACCACTAGGTAAGGACAAAACCAGCGAACATATATATATATATATATATATATATATATATATATATATATATATATATATATATATATATATATATGAAAAGCATCTTCATAGTATAAAGTCATCCATCATCTATACTATAAAGAGGTGTTCGAAACATGTTTTAAATATTATATCGTCATCCATCAGATATTCTATAAAGAACATGGGTTATAGGAAAAGTAATAATAATTCAAACTAGCATCCGTAAGCATGTTATCACATAAAACGTAATCATTAAATCATGCTTCTCATGTATGCATTTCTACTAATTAAACATGCATTTTTAGAAGGGGTCCACTAACGTTTGTTTTGCGCACCCTTCAGGAGTTAGGAACGAAGATTACGATCTGAGCTACGAGGCATTCCCCTACCAGTGATATCGTGTTATCTTCCCTTTGCTTCGACATTTCTTGTAATAACACTTCTCTATCTTAATTTCTGCTTGTACTCTGTATTAGACGTATGCTTTAAACATGTCCTGCATTATCTTGTTATTTCAGTGTTGGTAGTTGTATATTATTAGTGTGATTATATTTTACTGTATTATGAATAGTCACATCTTAGTTTTTAGCCACAATATTCATGCTTGTGTGCATTTTTTCTCAGCGTTTGATTTAATGAAAGATTGTAAGATCTCACATTGCCCAGGGGTGAGGATCCTGTAAGCCTTATATGTACATGCCCACCTCCAATTAGCATGAGGCCTTTGGGGAGCTCAATGGCTTCGGAGTTCATCGGAACTCCGAAGTTAAGAAGTTTGGGCGAGAGTAATCCTAGGATCAGATGGGTGACCCACTGGGAAGTTCTCATGTGAGTTCCCAGAAACAAAATCGTGAGGGTGTGATAGGGGCCCAAAGTGGACAATCTCGTGTTATGGCGGAGTCAAGTCCGGGCCGGGATGTGACAATAGTGAAATTCGAGTAGGATGATGATTGCAAACGAAGTTTCCAGGAGCTTAAGCGGCGTCTTACTCAGGCTCCCGTCCTTGCTCTTTTGGACGATGGCGGTGAGTTCGAGATTTACACTGATGCATCCTTGTCAGGATTGGGCTATGTACTGATGCAGCATAGGAAAGTCATCGCATATACTTCTAGACAGCTCAAGAATCACGAGAGAAACTACCCCACTAATGATCTATTCAACACCCTAGATTAACCATGAACAACATGAATTAACCTTCAAGTTTTCCTTAAATCATTGAATTGGATGAGTAACGCATCGGCAATCCAAATTATTCTCCAAACGTTCCCTATATGATGAGCACAATATAGATACAATTAAAGATCATTACGCTCTATGAAAACTATAAGTATTGACAAGACAATCGTAACTATGATGAGCATGATACTTTTGCCAGGAATTCACTTAACACGATTGTGGATAGCAACCTTCACTACTCATCAATATAAGTTCATAACGATTAGGTGAAATTCCCTTATATTCTAGCACCAAATTTATGCATGAAAACTAAGCGTGCACTCTCAATCAACATACACAAATAAGTTATCAATCAAGCAGTTAATCAAATTGAATTCACAACTCAAGAAAACACAATTGGATGTATTCAAATCATATTGCAAGTATGACTATAGTATTGAATAGCCCCTAGCCAAAAGGGCTTAGTTCCTCATAATCGCAAAAAAAAAGTAAACAGATTTATACATTAAAAACAAAAGAAAAACACCTAAACATTCCAGCGATCAAAGATGAACGGCAAGCACGTCCAAGCACTCTCCTTCCCTTCTTTTGCTGCGGCACAAGGAGTTGGTGGTGATTTGGAGGGTTGTGTGTATGGAGAAATAGGTAGGGAGATGTATGGTGGTGTTTAGGGATGATGGGTGGTGCGGCAAAGGGCTGAGAGGGTCAGGAATTGTGTTTAGGGTGTGTAAGAATGGGTAGGTAAGTAGATGGATGGATGGGATGCAGGAATTATGTTGTGTGTATGAATGGGTGCGGCAAGAGCTTTATATAGTGCTAGGGAATAAGAAAATAATCTGTAAGGTTCAATACTTAGCTTATTTTGGTTCCATAATTTAATAGGTAAGAAAGAATCAGAAAATCAAAGAGAATAGGAATGTAAAATTCGGCAAAATTGTGTATGAGGGAAAATGAATGTGTTTAATGGTCAGAAAATAGGAAAGAGAGGGTCTTCCTTGTGCAGCAAGGCTAGGTATTAAAGGGGAAGGTGTTTTATGACAGAAAATAGGCAACTAAGGTGCAGGAATTAAAGAAAATAGGAAAGGAAATTCGGTAGAAATTGTAGGGCAGATTTAGGAATGGAATAGAAGGTCAGAAATCAAGAGAAAAGAAGATATAAAGGTGTGGCAGGTTTCTGAAGGAAAGGGAAATGATAAGGCACGGTTTTGGGACATAAAATAGGAAAGAAAAGACTCCCCTTGTGCGGCAAGGGATGGAACAAAAAGGGTATATGATCTTGGTCCTGAAAATAGGAAGAAAATCACATCCCTTGTGCATCAAGGAAGGAAACAAAAGGGGAATGTGTTAGGCACGGTTTTGGGCTTCTAGAATGAGTAATTAGGCAACCTACATGTTTTGGAAACCCAAAAAATGGAAACCTCCACAAATGGAAACTTGCACAAATGGAAACTTGCACAAATGGAAACTAGCACAAATGGAAACTTGCACAAATGGAAACTTGGTTTCCAATTATGAACTCTTTGTACTTCATTTTCTTCAATTCATTTCTTCCATCTCTTTGTTCATTCTTAACCTTCTTTGGCCCTCAATTTTGTTTATCCACTTAGCTCCAAGCATGTGCTATCCATCTTAAGCCCAAAACTGCTCCAAAACGCACCAAAATGCACTTCTTTGCTCCTTTAACCCATTGGACCTACAAACACACGAAAATAGCTTAAAATACTAAAACAACTAAGAACTAACAACGTAAACGCAAGGAAACAAGCTAACTAAGTCGCATAAATATGCTCCTATCATTGAGATGCAAATTGTGTAAGACGACCCACAAGATAGAGCAAAATGTCCATGTTGATTGCATAGCTAGCAAGGAATGGATTTACTAGGATAATAATTGCCCTGAGAATTGCATAAAAAATTAGAGTGTGAAGGAAAAGGTCTAAGAACACCTCCAGAATTGTTGTTGTTGTTGCAATTAGCTCCAAAATTTTGATTTTGATTGTAATGATTCCGATTTTGGTAGCGTCCACGAAAATTGCCTCTATTGGATAAGCTTTGTTGTGCATTGTAAGCATGAATTGACGCAGAAGAGGAAAAAGATGAGGATCTTGTTGTGCGCTTTTGCAAAGAGATTTCCTTGAAGAATACTATGAAGCTCATCAATGTTAACAGATTCAATTTTGGTTTCAATTGAATCAACAAAGGATTCATAATCATCAGATAAATTAGCAAGTGTAGAAACAACAAGATTCACCAGTAGCTGCTAATTTGTCTAAAATATCTTTGATTGAATTTAGAAAATCAGTCATTATTAAATCATCTTTCTAAATCGTCTAAATCTTAGCACAAAGGCTATGGATATGCATGTGACAAACACCGTAAAATCGACGTTCAAGAGATTGCCATAAAAGATCGAGAATCAGCCATTCCAATCGTTAGAGGAATAAGATATTTGGCAAGTGCTAAATTTATCTAGATCATTAGGATTTGATCACGTTCGCACCATATCTCATAAGCAGGATTAGGAATTAGAGATCCAGAAGAATCAAAGAGACATACAGAAGGACAAACATCATCTCCATTAACAAGACCAAAAAGCTTGTAGCGTTTCAACACAGGCGTGAACAAGCTGCGCCATGTGATGTAGTTTTGCCGATTTAGCTTAGTAGATACCCCACCGGCAATTTTTTGAACAGTTATCGAAGTCAAAAAAATCGAGGAGGAATTAGAAGCATCTTCAAGATGATGAAGACTAGAAGAGGTGACCGGAGGAATTAGAAGCATCTTAGTAAATGAATTGTACTAGTAGACTGCGTTGCAGGCTAACTCTACGTTATGTGATCGACACACGGAGAATAAGCAACGTTCGAGCATGATTATTTACTTGGTTTCCACATCGACAACCACTCAAGCACAACGCTCGTTTGCAAGTGGTTGGAATGCAACCTTTCATAGTCTTCGTTCCGTGTTAGTAACCGACATGTGGCTGGGGCCATTTAGACACACCTGTCTTGAACTCCGTTCTAGAAAGCAGTCAAGTCCACCAACTGGTCGGAGTGGTCGGAAAGTACATTAAGTTGGACTCTTGTTGCTTTAGTTGGTGGTAAAGAGCATTCCTTGACACAAGCAGTATATGGCAAGTTGGCAACGCCCTTCGGCTCTCCTCAATGGAGTGTCAGGTGATTGGCAGCTATTGGGCTGTTTTATGAAGGAAAAAGGAAGACCACATTGGTTCTCGTGAAGGTGGGTGCCGTTAGTGGTTTTAGAATAAGAAGGTTTGGGCGGTTGTCGCAGTAGGTGGAAGGAGAGTGAATATTTTGTTTCTTTGCTTTGGTGTCGTCCCAAAGTACAAAGTTTTCCGCATATATTTTGTGTGTGTTAATAAAATAAATTATTTTTAACTTTGTTGCTATAAAGTCACATGCAAAATGAGTGCAGAATATATGATCTCACGTTAGTAGAGTAAGAAGGGAGAACAACATTATTTGAGCCGCTCAAAATATGACGGAAACAGGAAGATTAGGTTTAATTGTTTTCAATTTTATACGGGTAAATTGATGAAAGTTGAGGGAGAAAATTGGTCAAAATTAAAGTTGAGGGGAAAATTGGCCAATCCTTACAAGTTCAAGGGATAAATTGATGAATACCTCTTTAGCCTTTTCCAAATGCCTCTTATTTTAACGTGTCAATAAAGGACCCTGTGTTAACATTATTATTGGGCTCAATCGTCAATGTATTTCTGATCCAATTGGCTATATTTAAATATCGTTTTGGCAAGTAAGATTGTATGGGAATACATAACTTTCAAGTTTTAAGGTATTGAAAGTAAAAGTGAATGACTTTTTATAAGGAAATTAAAAGAGGAATCGACATGAATAAAACTATCTCTTCTAATCCTACCATCTTGGAGAAGATTGGAATGAATGAGTTTTCTTCATGAATCTCATTAAAATTAATCACTTACAAGTAAAGAAAAATATATCATTAAACAATAATACTAAACGGTGATAAATTAAATTATGTTTAAATGCAAAAAGATGGATCATATGTTAATGAGATTAAAAGGACGCATCACCTACAATACCTGCGGCCATTAACTTCTTTAGATTTGAAAGTCTTCAACATATATGCACAAATAACAAATTACTACATCAAAATTATTGATCATCTTAATACTGAGATATATAAAGGTAAGTGCACACTTCCTTTTAAAATAGGAAAACTAATGAAAATGGCTTGAAAACTTTGTGTTTTAACGATAAGGACAAAATAAAGAGTAAAGTGAATAGTACTAGTATTGACTTTTTAGTGTAAAAATGTGGTTTTTCGTTAAAGTGAACAGTACCAGGAGCTTTTCATTAAAGTTCCCTTTTAAAATTGGGGTTGATCATAAGATTCTTAAAAGTGATAATGGTCAAAAGCTAGCAAGATTAACTATTAGTTGATGAAAGTGGATAGGAAAGCCAATCGACAGCTCCCCTGCATTTGTACTGAGCAAAGGTCGGCAGGGCCATTCCCATCCATTTGATTGATTAACTTGATTGCGACAACTATCCACTCTAATGTAGAGTATTCTCCGAACAAGCAATTAGTAATGTTGCGCAATTTGAGAGGAGTAATGTTAGAGATACCAATTAATAACTCACTAATACTTTATAAATATAAAAACTATATTAGATACATTAATTTTTTTAAGAATTGTCTTATCTATTTTGCTTTATTCGTTAAAGAGGTAGACATCTTAATTAAGCAAATACACTAGGCAAAAGTTACATCAGCCAGAAAAGTATAATTTTGCCTCAAACAATTGCCTAGCCTTTAGAGATGCTGACATGGGAGAAAATTTTGAGCAAAAGTAATGTAAAAGTAAAAGGTTATGCAAATATGAAACTATCACATTTAGGTAATTAGTGAAAAATTTAGAGGATGGTCAAAGTAAAAAAATGTGAACATGTTCACTATTATCGTGACGTACGTCTATTATATGACTTTGTGTAATTAAATTAAGATGTCATAGTGACGTATAACATACGCATTTCTTATAAAGAGTGATGCCTTATGGCCACGAGTGTCGTACTGCAAACCCTATTCATTTATGCATAAATCTTAACCACTAAATCCATTATAAATGGCGTGGATTTAATTAATCCAATTAAGTGAATTAAATAGTTAAAATTTGTCTACAGGCATGTAAATGTACGTGTAGTAAATATAGAGATTATTTAATGCGAAAATTACCGCATAGTGCTGCCCTAAACATGAATTTCGCATAAAATTGACCACGTGTAAACTCTTATATAATTTTGCTGAAGTATTACTATTTGGATCATATTTACTTATATCTTAAAATCACTCCAATGGAGCAGCGTGCATCTAAACAACAAAATCATGCATAGCTACTATATAATCAATTAGATTGGACTTACACACACACAGAGGGTGAAATTAATTGTCAGAAAATTTTTCGTGTGATTGAACTAATAATTGAACAGGTGACAACATTTAAGTGTGGTGGATTCGCGATGGGCATATCAAATCACCATGCAACATTTGACGGTATAAGCTTCGGACCGTTCTTGGACAAACTGGCTGCCCTGGCTGCGAACAGGCCCTTGGCAGTCATTATTTACAATGACGTCAGATCTTAGCCGCTCGATCCCCCACCTTCACCCTCCCTGAGTTACAAGAGCTGAAGAAAATCTCCACCCTGGAGCGCAAGCAACAGGGATGAGCTTGAGGTAGGCAGCCAAGACACACACCTTACAGTGTTTGAAGCTACCAAAGGGGAGTTTGACTTCAAAGGATTAGGATTCTCTCCTCTCATTTTTTCCATCTCTTTCCATCCCCTCCTCTCATATTTTCTATTTTGTCTTTCTCTTTCTATAAAAAAATTAATATAAGATATTAATGTGATTTAACCATGATTGTTCATTAGGGTACAAATAAAATGTTAAAAAATTATGAGTAAAAATAAAGTTTAAGAAATACAAGCACAAACAGAAATTAATATAGGGTACAAATTAAAACTAGAAAGAAAATTGATACAATTTAATCAATGGAATATAAAAAATAGGAATGAAAACTTAATTTCTCCTTTGTATTTAGAACAATTCATCCCTTGGAGCGAAGAAGACGAACACTTTATTATTTACTTAAATAACCAGCTTTTAGTCCAATCCACACAAGCACGTTGATAGCTAGTTGTTGCAGTTCTTGGAAAGAATATATTGTCAAACAAGCATGTCGAAGTGCTGTACCAGTTGCGCGTACACATCGATGGACTAGCTAAGCTAGTAATATCCACAACCAGCTACGCTAAATTATTTTTATTTTTTACTATAGTTATACTAGTAGTAGTATATATAATAATTATTTTTGCGTAGTACATATATCTCTTTATCGTTTAATTTCGACAACATGATCTATAGATTATATACCCTTACTTATTATCAAAGTTATCTTCTCCTTCCACCGGAGCCGCTCTCCCTTTGGCAGTTAAAATAGACGACAGACACCGGTAATCCAAGATTATAAAGCTCGGCGAAGTCTCTGGTATTGAAGTTCTGGCGCCATCCCGGAGCATACACTGTTTGCCTACCCAATTGGCGAAACACCACCAAAACAAAGCGGTGAATCCCCACTGTTGGCCTTGGACTTTCATAACACACTATCTCTTGCCCTGCATGATCAATATATATGGGTTTCATTATCAGTGTTCATTCTTGAATATAAGGGTTCCTTCATGGCAGACAATTAGGTTTTGGGTAAAATTATTACCCTGGGAGATCCTACCTAATAACAAAGCCTTCCCCTGAAGAGACCTTTACCATAGAGCTTATAGGCCCAAAAGGACATTTGCGACTGAAAAAAAAAAGAGCCCAATTTTCCTCGTCATCATGTGTCTTTTGCCATTCTTTTGGATATGAGATTTATTTAAGTTTTCCTGCATACTTGGACGTGGTCAAAGTGAATTTAGGGTTTAGGGTTTAGAATAATATCTTTGGCAATGGGAGTAGCCAATTTACCTATAAATTCATGCAATGTCCTTTCTTCTATATCAATGTATGATTCATTCTCAATATGCTTCTCACGTACGACGAATTTTTCAAGCTTAACAAGTGAACAATACAACGGGATAACATGGAGCACGTGTGGCCATTTGGCTTCATACGTGAAATAACCTATTTTGATATTATGAAGAAAGTTGAGGTTCCACCATAAAATCAATTGGTAATATGGGGACTAACCCAACTTATTTATAAGCTCATGCAATGTCCTTCATCAAATCAATGTGTGATTAATTCTTAATATGATAAGAGGGTTTATGATTAAGATATGTGGGCTTATTTATTGTTAACAATACAACAAAATTAATGGTTAGAAATAAAAAGTAAAATTACAATAGATTGCTCTAAAATAAACATAAATAAGAAAGAACCATATATAGTCGAATTTGAAAGCTGATCTGAAGATGCAGTAGAAACAACTAACCGAAGCTTGCCGCAGTTGTTGCTGGAATATCGGTAACCAACCTGAAACATTCGTGCAACCAGAAGTATCAGTACTACACTCCTTCCCCACTCTTGAAAGATAAACGCATAAAGAAGATCGTTGAAAGTTGAAACCTAGCTGTGCACAGAGAGAGAGAGAGAGAGAGAGAGAGAGAGAGAGAGAGAGAGAGAGAGAGAGAGAGAGCTACAGAATACACACCAATGCAAATATTCCTTCAGGTTGGGGTCACTTGGGCTGGGTGCATCAGGATCCACCAGGACCTGCAATTAATGGAGTTAATTAATGAAACCCGTGCATGTTAATTTCATATCTTCTCAATTCTGTATGTATGTATGTGTGTGTATATATATATATATATATATATATATATATATATATATATGTTATGGATGGATGGAAGATGGAAACTTACCAAAGTGTAGAAAGTCCTGAGATCGTCGCCACCAATATCAACTCTAGGTTGTTGGACAACTTGAGAAGGTTTGAGCTCACAACCATTGTTAACCTCCTTAGTACCGTAGGTCACCCTTAGAGAAACAGACCTTGTGAAGGGGTCTAAAACATCACCAACCACTCGTCCAACAACAAGGGGGTCCCTATCCCTAGGCATTTTCTTTCTTTTGGAGAAAGGGAAAGAGAGAGAGAGAGAGACACAGAGATATATATATATATATATATATATATATATATATATATATATATATATTAAAAAAATACTTGGTACTACTAGCTATCTGGCCAGATAAATGTGTATATGTATATATGTAGCTAAAACTCAAAGTATCCAAGTAAGTTGTGACTTTAGATATTGAGAGTTTAGTGATCAAAATCAAGAGGCCTATTGACTATTTATATTCTGTTGCATTGCATGTTATATAGCTATTTTCCCAGTTAGCTTTTGTTTCTGGGCACTCAATGAAAGATTCTGCTCCGGCCATATATCAATCGCTCTTTCCTTTTTGCCTTTTGCTCTCTTGATATTTTTTTTATATTCTTATGATTCTTTCTAAATTCCTCTGATACGAAAACACGGGGATTGGGGATTGGCGATTGGCGATTGGCACCTATTGACTATTTATATTCTGTTGCATTGCATGTTAGGCCATCTCCAACCGAAGGGTCCAGAGGGCCAGAGGGCCGAAAATAGCCCTAAAACCGTCTCCAACCGAGGGCTAGGCCAGAGGGCTCTGGAATCTGGGAGGGCCCCACGGGATCGGAGAGGGCTGGAGGGCTGGCTATTTTTTTTTTTATAGTTTTCCTATTGCTGTCGGTTATAACCGACAGCATTAAAGAAGGATTTTTTAATACTGTCGGTTATAAACTTATAACCGACAGTAATAGGTATTCATTTCACAAATGTTTTTTATTAATTACTATTAGTGTCGGTTATAACCGACACTAATAGAAATTAATAAAAAACATTTGAATGTAACGGCTATAATTTTTATTTTATTTTAAGCAACTAGCCGTTGCAATTTTTAATTTTTTAATAATTTTTTTTTTAATGTGAAGCAACTAGCCGTTAATGTGAAGCAATTTTTTAATAATTTTTTAAACTTTTTTTTTCTTCTATAAATATGGTGAATCTCTTTCAATACTTCACTTCATTTACAATATTTCCTTCAATATTTCCTTCAAATTTCCTACAATATTTCCTTCAAATTTTTCAATAATTTCCTTCAATATTTCTTCAAAATTTTCAATAATTTCCTTCAATATTTCCTTTAATTTTTTCAATTAAAATGGCCTCATCTGCAATGAAAGGTAGGGCTTGGACCCGAAAAGAAGATGAAGCTCTTTGCAGGGCTTATAGATGGGTTTCGGAAGATAGTGTGAGGGGGATTTGTCAAACAAGTGAAAGTGTTTGGAATCGTGTGTCCAAAAAATACTTAGAGTTCTACGAAGGCACCATTCCACCGAATACCCGAAACCATGAGAGTTGTTCTTCAAGATGGAAGAAACATCTTCATCCAAGTTTGAATAAATGGCATCAAGCACTATTAGCAGCTGCAAATAGACATCAAAGCGGCGCCAATTACTACGACGAAGTTAGTGTTTTCATAATTTAAATTGTTGATTATCCATATTAAATTTAAATTTAAATTGTTGTAGTTTTTAAATTTAAGTTAATGTTGTTTTTAAATTTAATTTGTAGTTTTTAAATTAAAATAATAAATTATGTTTGGCCCTTTGGCCCTCGGTTGGAGACGGTTTTTTGTGACAGGGCTAAAACGAGCCCTCTAGCCCTCTGGCCCTCGGTTGGAGACGGAGGCAAATATGGCCATGTACTGTTCATTAAAATATTAATATCTTGGAGAATTTTGGAGAGCCAGAGGGCTAAAACGAACCCTCTGGCCAGCCATCGGTTGGAGATGGCCTTATATAGCTATTTTCCCAGTTAGCCTTTGTTTCTGGGCACTCAATGAAAGATTCTGCTCCGGCCATATATCAATCCCTCTTTCCTTTTTGCCTTTTGCTCTCTTGATATTTTTTTTTATATTCTTATGATTTTTTCTAAATTCCTCTGATACGAAAACACGGCGTTTGGCGATTGGCCCTTCCTCTTTCATCCACTTTAAAGTCAAGTAGGACCACCTGTTTTTATTCCCATTTGATCAGTTTATGCGTTGTCGGTCCAAAGCTCCCTCATCATCGTCCACCTTGTCAAAATCTTCTCTTTCCCTCCCAAAGAAAGAAAATTCTATAAAGTTACCATTTAATTTCCAGATACATATATGTATATACACTAAAACTAACAAGAACTATTAAAAAATCTCTACTCATTACTAACAACAGCTTATTTAGTCAAGTATATAGAGGAAAGTGTTGCATTATTACTTTAGACTTTAGATTGTATTAGGTTAGGCTTCTTGAAGAAATTGATGTTCTACCATAAAACCACTAAACAATATAATGAGTAAATTAACTTACTTATAAATCTATCATCTATGCAAGTGAGAGATTTTTTAATATGTCGAGAACATTGACTTATGCACCAGGTGTCATAATTCAAAGTTCTTTATCTCATCAATGTGAATTCATTCTCAACACTTCTAATTTATTGTACTTTTAGTTTTTATTTTATTAATGTATTTACAACAATGTCTTTTCATGAAAGAAATGTAGGATTGAACTTGAAATCGGTGTTTAATTAAAAAATATATATCATTTTAGATTTTCTATGTTAAACTTCATATCCATACACAATAAAGATAATGATAAAGTATATATATGTATATATAAGAGCAGTTCCAGCGTGGGAGCCTTCCCTCTAGGTTATTCACTATTTAATCCACCTAGTGAATAGTAACTGCCCTTGATGAACAGTAATCGTCTTTTGCATCTCCACCTCTGCACTAAATAGCCCTGACAATTGGCAATAAAATATTAGTATTTATTTATTTATAAAATAATACATAATAATTTTATTTGTAATTTCAGATAAGATTTTTAATAGTTCTTGTTGCGCTACGTGTCATTATCCGAAAAGCCAATAGCAATAAAATATTAGTATTTTTTTATTTATAAAATAATTCAAAATAATTTTATTTGTAATTTCGGATAAGATTTTTAATCGTTCTCGTTGCGCCACGTGTCATTATCTTAAAATACAATTATTGGTGATTGATTTCCGATAAGATTTTTAATCAATCACGTCGTGCCACATGTCACAATCCGATTACAATCTTTGAGGATATATTTCCACCAGATTTTTAATGAATGACGGCATGCCACGTGGCTTTATCTACAACCTAACCTTTTTGAATCCTCCATATAATCCACCATCCATCCTCAGAAATCTCACACCAATTTTCTCAAGATCTCTATCATTATTTATAGTTTCTTCTTCATTCTTTACCAAAATCCCTATCATTTTTCATAGTTTATGCTTCCTTCTTCACCAAAATATCTATCATTATTCATAGTTTCTGCTTTCTTCTTACATTGTCTTCTTCTTCTTCTTCTTCTTCTTCTTCTTCAAAGATGATGTGGGAAATCGATCAAGAAGAGGAATAATTGTTTAACCAATCAGAAGGAATGTTCAATGGCGGGGATTGGGCCCAAAATGAGATGGAAGATGATGACGAGCGTAGACGAAGAGATGACGAAACAAAAATGGCAGGAGCCTCACATTCTCGTCGAGTCATCCAAGTTGTGGCTCAGAATTGCAGGCCCATTCGTGCTGTAAACATTGATAGAAGCAGGCAACGACGAGGTCAGGAGCTCTTGGACGATTATTTTGTCTGTAACAGTGCATTCCCTGATACGTACTTTAGACGTTGTTTTAGAATGGAACGACGTTTGTTCAACAAAATCATAGGCGCTGTTTGCAATCATGATTCTTACTTTGTGCAAAAACCGGATGCTTTTGGTGCTATGGGTCTCTTGCCTGAGCAAAAAATTATTGTTGCCTTGCGGATGCTTGCATATAGAGCAGATGCAGACCAAGTGGACGAGATAACGATGATGGGAAAATCAACCATTCTTGAGTCCCTGATGAGGTTTTGCTCGACAATCGAATCTATCTACACTGCAGAGTACCTCCGGAGACCCACTCATATGGACTTGCAGAGGCTTCAGAAGAAGGGCGAGATGTGAGGTTTTCCAGGGATGATTGGAAGCATTGATTGTATGCACTGGACTTGGAAAATTTGTCCAAGTGCATGGCAAAGCGCTTATGGGGACAAAAGGATCAAAAAGTATCATTTTGGAGGCGGTGGAATCTTTTGATACATGGATTTGGCACGCCTTTTTCGAGGTTCCGGGAGCTAAAAATGACCTCAATGTCCTTGCCCAATCCTTAGTGTTCAACGAAGTCCTGCAAGGAAAGGCACCAAAAGTCACATACTAGGTCAACGGACATAAGTACGACGGGCCATACTCCCTAGCAGACGACATTTACTCAAGGTGGGAATCGTTTGTCAAAACAGTGCCACGTCCACGAAGTGCAAAGGAAAAATACTTTGCAAGTTGTCAAGAATGGTGCAGGAATGATGTGGAGCGTTGTTTTGGTATACTCCAAGCTCGCTGGGCTATTGTTAGGGGTGCTGCCAGAATGTTTGATGTAGAGTCGCTTCGATCCATCATGATGACATGCATCATTCTTCACAACATGATTGTGGAAGATGAGTATGATTATGATGTCGTTGATGAATATGAGCCAGACACGATGAACAATTCCAAAACACAAATATATTGTGCTCATGACGCCACCGAAGAACCCGTGCAACACGAGCCATTACAAAGGGATGGACGTTACAATGATAGGGTCATTCAACGATATACTGCACTTCAAATGCCATATATGCACAATGCCCGCCAAATTGACTTGATAGAGCACCAGTGGGAGTTGAGGGGTGTTGAAGATACTTTAAGTTCATTAGTGTTTGTTTTTATTTGGTGTGTTTATTTAATTTTATGTGGTGTGTTTTTTTAGTTCATTTAGTGAGTTGAAATGTAATTTTGGTATGTTGATGTAATTTTATTTGGTGTTTGTTTTTATTTGGTGTGTTTTTTTTGATATGTTGATGTTATTTTATTTGGTGTGTTTAAATATGTTTTGAATAAAGATTCTCTTAGTAGCAAAAAATTACCAAATTAAATAAATATACTCTTAGTTTAAATAAAGTACTAAATTCAATAAATTGGAAACAATATAAAGTACTATATTCAATGAATAAGAAATTACAACCTGAATTGATTGGAAAATGATTACAAACAAAGTGATTGGGAAATTATGGGTTCATGAATGGATAATCATCACCTAACCAATTTGTGGTGCTAGGATGATCTTCTGTTGTCGTGCTAGGATGATCTTCTGTTGTCGTGCTAGGACCATCTCCTCTTGCTCTCGCTTCTTTTGCATGCCTTCTTCGCACAACGTTCGCTTTCTCCGACTTCCAAAAATATTTAGAGCTTGGAGACTTCCCTTCTAAAGGCTCCTTCGTAATATTATGATCTCGTTGAGCCATTCTTTCTTCTCTTCTATGTTCCCTTTCTTGCCGAAGTAGTTCTATTTCTCTATCATCAGCTTCAAATTTTTTCTCAAGAGCTACAACTTTTGCATCCTCTATAGCCTTATCAGCCTTAAATTTAGCCATTTCCCGGGTCAAAGTCAATTCACCTTGGCAGGCAAGGTCTTCCATATACTTTGCATAATCATTCTTGGAAGCATTACCTTTTCTCTTTGAAGCCTTCTTACCTCGAGGCCTAATTGGAAAACGGGTCGACCCCGACGCTTGTTCAACGGGGGGCGTTTCGGGCACTTCTTCTACATCATCTTCATCATGATCATGCGAGGCATGATCGGGTGTAGAGTGTAGAGGGGTGCTGTTCATGAAAACTTCTGGACCGATAGGCACAACTCTAAATTTAGGACAATCTTTGACAATATTCCAACATTCCCATAGGGTGAATGTTTTGTTTTTGCTTTTGGTTTTGGCACCATACCAAGCTTGTGCTTAAAGTTCCTACACAATGCGGGAGAATAAATAATTATAATGAAAATATGTAACAAATAAATAATACAAACAAATAATTATAATGAAAATAAGTAACAAATAATTATAATGAAAATAAGTAACAAATAATTATAATGAAAGTAGCTAACAAATAATTATAATGAAAGTGGGTAACAAATAAATAATACAAACAAATAATTATAATGAAAGTAGCTAACAAACAATTATTATGAAAGTAGCTAACAATTAAAAAATACAAACAAATAAATAATATATTGTTACATGATCCGCTAAATTTTCCCCACTTCGAAGATTACCACTAGCTTGTGCCAAGGCGTCTCTCCACGTACCAAACGATTGGCTAAGTAATTTCCAACAATTGGACATCGATTCTTTAGTTCTTTTGTGACAGCCCGTCCCGGAATAAATTATCGGTAGTGTGAAATGACGTTTTTACCCTTACTCGTTAGTGACTTCGTGTGTGTGTGTGATTGGGCTACGTTAGGCCAATTGGATTGTTTCCTACATAATTGGACCCAATGAGAACTTGGGCTTGGATTATTATGATTGGTTGGGAACTAAAGGTTACACACACACACACACACACACACACACACACACACACACACACTCATATGCACACGTGCACCTTTTATTCTCATTTATGTTATCCTTATTTCTCTCATTCTCGAGTGTTCTTCCCATTTCTTACCAAAAACGTACGGACATACATATATCTCTCACCTTTGGCCACAAATCGAGCTTTTGGTTGACATTTTTAGCCTCCTTGCAAGCTTGTGAGTTGAGGCATACCCTTGGTTTGTCTTGGAACACTCGAAAACCCTAAGAATATGTGGACTCCATGTTCATGCACTCGCGATCTTGAAGGTTTCAGTTGATTCTAAGATCATAGGAAGCTTTAGATCATCTTCACAAAGCTGGAGGATAATTTTGAAGTGTTTTGAACGTCGGGATAACAAGTTCCAAGGTTGACCGGATTTTACGAAAAATTCTCCTGCGAGATTCCGACAAGTTTTGAACTTCAAAGTGGTATAATTCCCTTCTAATCATCCTAAGCCTTATTTTGATATAAATTTCGTGAAATTTGGTTGAGTTTTGAGTTAGATATAAGGTTTTAAAGATTTTCCAATTTCCGACGATAGCAGCGGCGCCGGCGACTGGAGGTAGGAGAAGGGGAATATTTCGTCAAAGTTGACAGAATATTCCTAACGGAGGTTAATAGAGTTAGGTTAGATTTGACGAAATATTCTGGTTTCTGACGGAATATTCCCTAACGGCGTTAGGGATTCTGTCCGTGTGCTAGGCACGTGCCTGCGCGTGTGGCTGTGCCTTGGCCAGCGAGTGAGCCTTCAAAAAAAATTTCTAAAAATATGGAGGTGTTCGTGGGATTGAGTAGAGCACGTTGGTATATTCAAACACCCCAACTGAGCAACGTATGAGAAGTTATTACCTAATGTTGGTTATGTGCTTGAAATTGATGGTTTTATAGTTGTTTCGCATATAGGTGAGACCTATCCAGAGGACGAGTGCAGTCACGCGAGACTCAGGGGCTACGATCCTTCTACGTATCAGTGAGTGAGCTTTTGTTTTCAGTATACATATATACTTGGGATTTTCTCAGAAATTACATTTTAAATGGGTTTATGATTAAAATGCCATGTTGAATGCCATTTATATTATTTATGATTGCGTGATGGTTATTGCATGGCGCTGTGGACGCTCAGGTAAGTCAGGTGAGTATATATTTGATAGTGATGGTTATGATGATGGTGAGATTGGTATATAACTCACATTCTTGCACCCCGGTGTTTGTGCTCCGCCAGAGGTTAGGGCTTAGCCTTCACGTGATCGTTCACCTCCCGCACCACACGCTCACCTTGGATCCAAGGCAGGTGCTAGCCTGTCGTACAGACCACTATAGGTGGTTCCGACTCGTGTACAGGAAATCAGTTGATGAGTTATAGATTCAGTTGTACAGGTCACGTTAGGTGACTTTGGTTGACGTATTGATATTGCCGGCATATTGTGATTATGGGTTTATCTCACCTGATTGATGCATATATTGTTTGATTTGATATTTTGACATGGCGTATCCTGGCATGGCATATTTGAGATTTATCATTTTTCCAGCATGTTTTGTCATTCGAGTACGTATGATATTTTCTGGGAAAGTATACAGGTTTTTACAGCGAGGGGTTATTACTTTTTGATATTGAAACGGTTTTGAAAAGTTTTGTTTTTGCCCCACTCACGTTTTCTGTTTTGCGCCCCTCCAGGTTTTAAGTTGCAGTGATCATGGAAAATGAGGCATCGAGGGTAGTTCTGACAGAGTACCATCCATGTAGGATTTTTCTGGTTATCGGTTATCTAGTATTTGTGTGTTTGGACTGCACCTAGGTTATTTGAGCTATGATGTTGTGTTTTATGCTTTCGTTTTCATCACTTTCACTTACTTATCTTTTCATTGTAAATTATTCGGTTTGGATTTTATTTCCTCACATTTGCACTTCGGTACTTCCGCTCAGCGCACTTGGCTACGTCACCCGCACGTGACGGCCAGCACACCCTGATTTTGGGTCGGGGTGTGTCATCGATTCATTTCCCACCCATTTGCTCAAGATAATTGGTATGAATAAGACTCCACATTTCTCGCAACTAGATCTCATTACCTGTAAGCGAATCATGAGTAACTTTAACCCAGCTAGTACATAATGCAACATCTTCAAGAAGCGTCTAATTCGCACCTGCCTCATTAGTCATTTTGTTGGAAAAAATTGGATTGAAAATTTGAGAGAAAGATAGGAATGTGGTTGAAAGTAGTTGAGAAAATATGAAATTGCGGTGTAAGGTGGAAGATAATGAGAAGGTATTTATAAAAAAGTAAAATCAATTTTTTTTTATAATTTTTCATTTTTTTTTGGATTTTTTACATTTTTAAATTTTTTTTATTCACCTAATTAATCTGTGTCGTTGGATTTAAAAAAAAAATTGAACTCCAACACTCCAGATTGTGCCACGTGGTGACACACCCCGACCCGAGAGTGGGGCGTGCTGGCCGTCATATGAACGTGACGTAACCATGTGCACAGTGCGGAAGCAAGATTAATAAGGAGATGTACAAATCAATTAAAACCAAGCCACTAGCAATCCTAATTAAGATAGTGTGCTAGAGCGAGAATTAATAGTGTTTACACAACCAGAGCATAAATGGTCTAAGTGCAGTCAAGCAGAAAGTACTAAATGCAATTGATACCCGAATGTGGTCCTACATGAGTGAATTCTGTCAGAACGTCCGATGAGATCCTCGTATGCCACCAACGAACACTACCTAAAACCTGGAGGGGCAAAAAACAAAGTTGAGTGGGTCAGCAAAACAAATCTTTATAAAATCATTCTTTCCTCAAAAGTTATAACCCCTCTCTGTAAAACCTGTATAATTTCCTAGAAATAAAGTACATACTCATATATATAAATCTCGAAATCATGCTGGAAATATGTATGTATGCCATGCCATGCCAAAGTATCTCAACTGAACGCTAATCATAACTCTGTGAATGTGATTAAATGCCAAGTAATCAACTCAACCCTCGGCTGCATATATAGCTCATAATCATTCTTAATAATCAATTCAGCCTTCGGCTGTATATATAGCTCATAATCAATCTTATCAAATCAAGTATATAACCTACACACAAATCAATACCACCTTTAGTGGTCAACACAACATCACTGTATATAGAATAAATATGCTCTAGTGCTACAATCACGTGAAGACTGTTCAAATAATTCACGGGTCACCTACGAGTCAAACCCACTTATAGTGGTCTATACGACAGGACTGTGCACCTAACTTAGACCCAAGGCGAGCATGCGGTGCGGGATGTGAACATCACGTGAAAGATTGTGCCTCTAACTTTGGGCGGGAGCACTAATATCTAGGTGTAGGTGTATGAGCTCTCATCACATCACATCACATCACATCATTCAATCTCATTCTCATTATAACCATTACATGAACTTACCTGACACTTACCTGTGCGTTTACAGCACCATCATAATTATATGAAATCACTAATGCATAATTAAAATAAATAGATACTTTGCATGGGGTTTCAAAACGTATAGTCGTTCAAGTTCATTTTCTGGCAAAATAGCAATATATAGGTATATACGGAAAAACAACTGCCCACTCATAGATAAGTAGCCGGATCGTAGCCCCCAAGTCTAGCCTGGCTACGCTCGTCCTCTGAATAGGTCTCGCCTATATGAGAAGTAACTAAAATAACGTTATTTTAAGCACATAAATGGAACTTTAGAAATAACTTCTCATACGTTGCTCAAATTTGGTATTTGAATATACTAACGTGATCTACACATCGTCATGACACATATTTTTAGAATAATTTTTCCGGCCTCCACGCGCTGGCAGGCGCATGGACTTACGCGCCCCCACGTGCGGTCATGTGACTTGTACACTGACAGCGTCAATTAACGCCGTCAGGTATATTCCAGGAATATTCCGTTATCTCTTAACTGAAACTGTTAAAGTTAACTAATGACGTTAGCATATTACGTCAACTCTGACGGAATATGCCGTCATCTTCAACCTATGGCTCCAGCGACCGTCGTCGGCGCCAGAAAACTGGGGAAAATTTCAAATCGATAAATCTCGGCCATTTCTCAACCATTTTTCACAATCTAAACACCAAAATGAAGCATACGAAGAATAGAATAAGTTTATACCTCTTTTAAGCCTTAAAACCCACGGGATCTCGCCGGGGAAAAATCGAGAAAATCGGCCAAACTTCGAACTAGGGCTTTTCGACGTCCAAAACTTTCAAAAAGAGAATGAGAGCAGGATATGAAAGAGGATAAAAAGAGAATGACAAAGAATCCTAGTTCCAGCAGGCATGCTAATTTCTCATACATGTAAATGGTAATGGATTAAGTCATTGGCTAGCCATTGACAAGATATATATGCTCAAGCGCCAACAGCGAAGGACAGAAAACCACTATGTATTAATGTATATATGCACTATTTAAAGCCGGTGTAATTACGACCAGAATGTTGGAAAATACTAGTATATTATGATTATTTGAGTTTTCTTGTTAGTTAATATTTGAGTTTGCCGAGTGTGCATGTTGGAGTGAGAGACAGCGTATTGTCTTTGGTAAGAAAAAGGCGTACTGCACTTTAAAAAACCGTTGGTGCTTTCTTTATAATTATTAGGAGCATGCTAGGGGTGTCACGCCTGAGCGACGTGTTCTTCTCACTTTCAGACTGTAGGTTGTAATGTATCCATTGTTTGCATTGTTTGCTATTTGTTGTGATTTCTTCTTGCTTCTAACATTTTTCTTCATGCAATAATGTGAGGCACCATTAAACTGTCTGGACTGAAGCTCGCTGATGTAGAGAAGGTGTTGAGGGTGCACAAAGAGGATAGACATTTAGGCAAGCTACGACCCTTATTTCGAAAGTACAATTTCCAACCCCTAGTTTCCGAGTGCCAGAGACGAGCGAGTAAGTTGTATTCTTTATTTGACCTTTTTTTTATAAAGTTGTATTCATTACTTTGGTTTTCCTTGTTCAGTGAAGAAGGTGAGCAAGAAATGGGAGACTAGCACCAAGAAAGGGAAAACACCCATGTTAGTTCCCATAGACAACATTTTGTTTCACAAGGGAGCTTGTAAGCACCGGGTGAAACCAATCCATAGACTTAAGTCTCAAGATGAGGTCCTGAAGATTGTTGCCTCGAAGAAGGCTGAAGTTGAGGCCATCAGATGTGCTACTGCCATAGTTGCAGAGGAGGAGAAGCGATTGTTGCCTCCTCTTACTACCATCAATCTTATCTTTCCTCCAACCATGGAGTCCACTGACCAGGAAAGTGACCCTAGCTCTAGCCGCAAGAGAAAGTACAAGGAAGAGGTTGGCAACATCCTTTAGAATGACTTGAAGGTTGCTATGCAGTCAAGTAGTTTTAAGTATGTTAATAATTACTTGGCAGAGCGCTGATCCACTATTAACAAGTTTGGCGAGCCGCTAGCTGAGAACGAATTAGATCGTGACCAGATGATGAGGTTATCTTCTTATGTAAGTGTTACTTTGTCATTTCTTTACTTTCTCCTCCTCTTTTTTTTTTTGGTAGCGACGATCATCTTGTCATGTATGTTATGACTGAGTACGATGACAGACTATGATAGATCGAGCGGTACGAGACGAAGTTTAAAAAGAACAAGTAGATTGTGGATAACGCTAGGAAGAAGAGCAAAGCTTTGACTGAGGCCATCCAACTCAAGGAACAAACCTTTGAGAGGTTGACGAGACAGAATGGTGAGAACTTAAGGCTCAAGAAAGAGCTGGAGGCGACTATCCTCGAGGCATCCAAGGTCAAATAAGAGTTAGATAATGCCTTGGCTGAGGTTTTTGAGCTGAAGGAGAGTATCCCAACTAAAAGGGAAACTGTCGTTTCCCCGGCCTTTCGCCATACCATTATACCTCATTGCACTTGGGAGGTTCGACTGGAGAAAAGAAGATGGATGGTTATCCTTGATCGCTATGACGATGGAAGCATCATCGATAAGTACGGTGAAGAGATAGAGAGGTATCGATAAAAGGGTGAAACCTTTGCCCTCCTACTTGATCCTAGTAGTGAAGAGGAGTATGAGGATAAGACCAGCGTTGATGAGCAGACTCAACAGAGTGAGGATGATCTTGGAGATGCCAAGGATGGTGGTGAGACACAGAGTGATATTGTTAGGGGTTCCACTTCAGATGAGAATGACTCGTAGCGCTTTCATTTTCTGCATGCATTAGTTTGTTGTTTGTATGACATGTATTAAGTTATGAGCCTTAGGGCTTTTTGTTTATAGATGTCTAAGATATTGCATCATTTATTTTCATGTTAAGTGCCAAGTGGTTGCACTTTTATTTTATGAATGCTTGGCTATGCTCCAATGAATCATTTGTTTGGATGTAACCCATGACCTTGGTATAATTGAACTTTTGAAGATGTTTGTTTATCTGCATAGTCTTGTTAACAAATACTTAGATGTTACTTCATGTTGGAAGCATTCATATTGAAGCTTCAACACATGAGTGTGCGGTGTCCTTTATCACCTGGTTAGTGAGAATAAGGGTAAGGTACAGATGCACATTGTAGCAAGTGCCGAATGACATAGAGTATGTTGACCCCTTTTGAAACTCGATTGGCTTATGTATGAATGTGTTGAAATGTATAATGTTTATGTTGATTGACATGCATGGTGCTTATTAATGTTTTGCTATGCATGAAGGGAATGTATAATGTATATGTTGATTGACATGAGTGATGCTTATGAATGTCTTGCTATGCATGAAGGAAATGTTTGATGTTTATGTTGATTGACATAAGTCATTTAAGCTGAGGTCTTGAGTTAGGATTTTATTAGGTCAGGGTGAAACCAAGTGTTTCATTGCTAGGAATGTAAAAGAGTTAAGACCAAGTTGTCTGAATTACCTCTTTATTGAATTCGGCCAGATGCCCTTTATTATGTCGAACAACTATAGCTCAACACTTGTATAATGTGAGTCTACTTGTAATAGTACTTCAAGTGATTAGCTTTTCATGGATGGCCAAATGTCTTGCCATCAGAGCTTCTGAGCTTATAGGAGCCAGGGCGACTGATGCCAACAACTTTAAACTATCCATCCCAGTTTGGGCTGAGTGTGCCTTCGCTCGGGACTCTGTCACATAATAGTCTTTTCTTCAATACCCAGTCCCCTACTTTGAAAGAGCGATGTTTGACCCTAGAGTTATAGTAGTTGGAAATGCACTGCTTGTAAGCGACATTCCTCAAGTGACCATGATCTTTGTGTTCCCCAACTAGATCTAAGTTGAGGGTGATTTGTTTGTCATTTTCACTTTGCATGTAGTTCCAGACTCGGTATGTTGCTTGCTCAAGCTCAACTGGGACAACTGCTTCTGTACCAAAGGTGAGTGAGAATAGATTTTCTCTTGTTGAAGTCCAATACAAAGTGCGGTATAACCAAAGAACCTGGGCCACAAGTTCTGGCCAACAGCCTTTAGCCTTGTCCAAGTTGGTCTTCAAAGTGCACTTGATTTTGTTGATGGCCTCAACTTGTCCATTAGCTTGAGGATGGGCTGGGAAGGCGAAACATAAATTGATGTTAAACTTAGAGCATAAACTCCTGAACTTCTTGTTGTCAAACTATCGCCCATTGTCAGTGACTATTGCATTGGGAATGCCAGATATGCAAAAGATGTTATTCCATACGAAATCTTCTATCTTTGCCTTAATAATGGTCGCCAAGGGTTCTACTTCAGCCCGCTTTGTGAATTAGTCAACTACAATGATTGCATAGCGGAGCTTGCCCTTTCCCACAGACATTGGGCCGATCAAATCAAGTTTTCACTAGGCCAAGAGCTGATGATAGAAGTAAGAGGTTCATAAGGGAAGTGAGGAATAGCTACATAGCGTTGACACTTGTCACATGAACGTGATATTTTAATGCATCTTGGTGGAGTGTTGGCCAATAATATCCTTGGCGAGAAGCCTTGTGTGTTAGGGATCGAGATCCAGCATGATCTCCGCAGACTCCCTCGTGTATCTCTTGAACGATAATTTCTGCTTCAATAGGTGTAAGACACCTTAAGTATAGCAGGTTAAAACCTCGCTTGTAGAGTTGGTCATTAATGATCTGGTAGCAGGTAGACTTGTATCGAATTTGCTTAGTTTGGACTTTATCATTTGGAAGGGTGCCATGAGTAAGGAATTTATAAATCAAAGTGATCCAACTATCCCTCTATTGTAAGTTACACACTTCCACGGCCATGGTGCTTGGTGCTGCCAACAATTCGACATGAATTTTTCTTCCAATCTTGTCTTCTACTGCTGAGGCGAGGGGAGCCAGGGTGTTTGCATGACTGTTTGCCGCTCGAGGAACTTGGGTGATCTAGTAGTGGAAGTGCCTGAGCAAAAATTGGGTTTACGCAAGATATGCTGCCATGGAGTTATCCTTAGCATCAATGTTATTCATGACCTGGTTAACCACCAATTATGAGTCACTGAAAATATCAATTTGTTTAACTCCAAGGTATTTGGACAAACGTAAGCCTGCCAGAAGGGCCTCATACGCGGCGTCATTGTTTGACGCCTTGAATTTGAAGCGAAGAGCATACTTCATTGCCACTTTGTCAAGAGTAGTAAGGACTAGTCCTACTCCACAGCCTTGTTGGTTGGATGAGCCATCAACATATAGAGTCTATACAGGGAAGGTTGATTCTACTTTTCGAGCTTCTGAAGGTAATGAAGCCAGTGCCTCAGGTGTAGGAGAAATGTCAACAAGATATGTGAATTCGACTATGAAGTCTGCAACTGATTGGCCCTTCTTAGCTGGCTTTGGTTAGTAAGAAATGTCAACCTCAACTAATGTTATCGCCTACTTGATCATTCTTCCTAAAGTGTCAGGACTCTAGAGTATTTGTCGAAAAGGATGATTGATAAGCACGATGATGGAGTGTGCTTGGAAGTAAGGGTGAAGTTTTCGAGCAGACATGACCAATGTTAGAGCTAATTTCTCAATGTTGGAGTATCGTGTCTCTGCATCTTGTAAGGCCTTGCTAGCGTAGTAAACGGGTCGTTCGACACTACTATCCCTTCAAATGAGAATGGAACTGACTGCTGAAGCTGAAACAGATATAAAGATAATTAGAATGTCACAAACTTTAGGTTTGGAGAGTAGATGAGCTTTACTCATGTACTCCTTGAGGTTCTTGAATGCCTCGACACATTCATCAGTCCATGTAATGCATTTCTTACTTCCCTTAAGTGCTTTGAAGAAATGAGCACATCTGTCTGTGACCCTAGATATGAACCTGATCAAGGCTGCCACCTTACCAATAAGGGTAACGCTTTGGATGTCTTTTGAAGTTACTGGTTCTTTCATATCAAGGATTGCTTTGATCTTCTCGGGGTTAGCTTCAATGCCTTATTGGCTAATTATGAAGCCCAAAAAATTGCCAGAGTCTACGCCGAAGGCACATTTGTTAAGGTTCAACCTCATTCGATACCTCTTCAGTATGGTGAAAGTTTCAAATAGGTTGGTGATGTGTTAGTCAGCATGTTTTCTCTTGACTAACATATCATCAACATAAACTTCCATGTTATTTCCAATTTGTTCAGCGAACATTGAATTGACTAGTCTCTGATAAGTCGCCCATGCATTCTTTAGGTCGAAGGGCATGACTTTATAGCAATATAGTACCCTGTCAGTAGTGAAGGCTATGTGTTCTTGGTCTGAAAGGTTCATGAAGATTTGGTTGTACCCTAAGTAATCATCTATGAAGCTCAAGAGTTCACACCCTACCGTTGAGTCGATAAGTCTATCAATGAGAGGAATGGGAAAGCTATCATTCGGGAATCCTTTGTTTAGGTCAATGTAGTTGACACACATTCTCCATAAGATCTTTTGAAGTAGGAAACTTTCCTTGGTTGGATTTTTCTTGACAAGGACAACATTTGCTACCCACATTGTATAATTGACTTCGCAGACGAAGCTTATGTCTTTGAGTTTTTCAACTTCTACCTTCATTGCCTCGCATCATTCAACATCATAAGATCTTATTTTCTATTTCACTGACTTGGCCATGGGATCAATACTCAAGCGATGACAGATAATATCAGAAGAGATGTCTGGCATGTCCTTATATGACTAAGCGAAGACCTGGCATGTCCCAGTTAGGCTTTGATGTTTTCCTCCCCTGATATATTCCACATGAAACACTTGGTGGCTAGGCCTCAATGCTCGTTCATTGTTTTACATAGCCCTGTTGGAAGATTCAGAGATTGGCGTGCCATTACTGATAAAATATATCATGTTCACTTGGTGTTGGTTACGATTATCCCTTAAAGGATGAAGAAGAAATTGATCAATTTTCCTTCGTGTGCCAAAGCCTTAATATAGTCATAGAGGGTGATACATTTCTCATTGTCATGGCTATTATACTCATGGTAGCAACAAAACATATCAGTGTTCTTTGTGGACTTGTAATCTGGTTGCCTTGGTTTTGGCTTTGGTACCAAGTGAGTTATATTGGGGTAAATGGATGTGCACGTGGTATTCAAGGGTGTGAATGTCTCATACCTTGGGGTACGACCTGTTTTGATTTGTGCTTAGTTCACTACATTGATTACCTGGGGGCGGGCATTGTCATAGCGATACCATTGGTTGTCGCAATAGCGACCCTTATTCTTCTTATTAAAATGAGACTATTGAGGATGGAAATCATTCCTCTTACCCTGAGATTGATAAGTATGTTGTCTTGATGAAGCGTTAGGTAAGGCAGAAGGAGAAGCCAGACCCATTCAGAAGGTTGAGGTATTCTCACTTGGTTAGATTTAGCTCATACTTTCCACTTGTTAATAAGGGATAGTCGTAAGGGGTTTCCCTTTATATGTCCTTGCTTCGGCGGATGCATGGTTGTAGGCTTGGGCCATTACCTCAGAGTAAGTTTTTCAAGTGTTGGCATTGATCGTGTACTTGAAGAAATAGTCATGTAGGCCTTCCTTAAAGGTTTTGAAGGCAGTCTTATCATCTGCTTCAGTGCAACGAGAGTACTCATGGCTGAATCGATCAGCATACTCACGCAATGACTCGTCTGGCTTCTAGCGAATAGTGTACAAGTCATATGCGAAGTGCAAGTGATCTATTTGGAAATTGTGTTGAGAGACAAACAGTTTCCTCAACTTCTTGAATGAAAGCAATCGACAATACCAGTTTAAAGCTCTGTCAGAGAGGGTGGATGGGAAGAGAAGACATCGTTCTTCATCAGTATGCATCTGGTATGCCATAGTGGACTAAAAAAGGTTAAGGTATTCAATCGGATCCTCCATTTCAGTATACAATTACAAGCCGAGCTTCTGTTTTATCTTTGCTTGAAGAGGTGTGTCAATGATCCTCTTCGTAAGAGGACCAGGCTTGGGTTGATTCCAGTAAGGTATCTTAGCCTAACGTTCGGCCTTCAACTTGTTTACTTCCTCTATAAGTTGTAGGACAAGGGAGTCCTGAGTAGAGTAATGTACTATTGGAGCTTTCTTCCGTAAGTTTCCATAAGCTCTTGGAAGTAGGAAAGTTTGATCAAGATTTTTCCTTGTACTCATCGTACTGGCTTCTAGAGCGTGTCTGTCGGAAGACCTCTGAATCCCCTATACCTTCGTGTTCCTCTAGAACTTGCCACTTCATCCCTAGATTTGTAACTAGCCTGGGCTGTAGAAGAGGACCGAGTCTTTCAAAAACCCTTGGGTCATTGATCTTTGAGCTTATGTGGATAGGGTTCTCTCGATGTTAACTCAGAAAGTCTCGACAGTCGCGATAAACGGTTTTTGATCATTTTACCCCCTTTGTAAAGAGGTGTCTCCCTTCACTTCTCTTGCTTCGGGTCGAAACAGCTGGGTTAATAAAAGTCTCAAGTTGATCAACACATCAATGGATAGCTTGCTCCATGTTGGGGGTATCCCGGTGATGGTTGACATCCACAGGAGCAATGAGCTCTTGTGATTGAGTATGCCTAGCCTTGTGGAGCATCTCGAAGAACTTCTCATACTGCTCTTGGAGGATCTCATTCTTCATTGCTATCTTGTTGTTCTAAGCCTTCAGCTCATTGACTTTAGCTTGAAGAGCAAACTCCTTCCGTTCTTTCCTTCGTTGCCTCACAATATGCATAATGGGAGTGTCATTTTGTGTATTGTGGCTTCCTTCGCTCCCCTTGTTGGAGAGGGATGCCTGATCAAATGAGAGTGTACGAATTATGGAGACCAGCTTGATAAAGCTGGAGAGAGTAGGAATAAGTGTCATTCCCACAGAATGCGCCAAATGTTGATGCACAAAATCAATAAAGACTTTGGTACAACAGAAAGTGTCAAGTTTGTGACCTTCGCTTGATTGCTCCGGTCACTGATGAGGATAAGTATGTAAAGAGATAGAGACAGGGAAGCAAACACAAGATGTACATGGTTTACCCAAATTGGCTACGTCCACAAAGTAAAGGAGTTCTCATTAATAGTGAAGGGTTTACACAAATACATAGGTTCAAGCTCTCCTTTAGTGAGTTCTAGTGAATAGTTTAGTACAAATGACATTAGGGATTATTGTGGGAGAATGATCTCCTTTTATAGAAGAGAGTTTCTAACTTTATTCTGACATTGACACGTGTCGTGTTGTGATTGGCCTCTGATGTTGACACATGTCGCATTGTGATTGACCTCTGACGTTAACATGTGTCACGTAGTGATTGGCCTCCTGGTTGGAGGGATTGTGGGTTCTTGACGGTATAATATTGACCGGTGCTCAGTAATTTCAGGATTGATCAAGTGCGATATAATCAATATAGTAAGAGTCCCCACAAAGAAAGAGAAAGAAAAGATTCACTACACAAAAGAAAAAGAGCTAGCTAGCTAGCTAATAGATGAAATTGAAGTCTTGAAGGAAGTGATCATTCATTCCAACCAAAAACGAAAATTAGATACTATTTTATAGAAAAAGGAGAATAAGATAGACATGATATGAGGTGAGAAGCAAAAGCAAGCTGGACAAACGACTGCGCATCTAAACAAACAAAAAAGAAGAGAGCCACAGCCAAGGGAATACAGAATCAACTGATTTGCCTCCCCTCACTTACTTTTATTTCTCCAGATAAATAATGCATTGGTCACCAGAGAACCTTCCCGATACGGAAATTTCTGTGGCATCTGTGAGGGTGTGTGGCCCCCCTCCCCTCCCCTTACTCTCTCTTCTTCTTTTATCAGTCCATCCATTCAAACGCACCATTTTTACCTTTTCGTACAGCCACGGTCCCCGGTCCATCGCCCTTCTCCAGAACAACACCTTCTATGAGTTGCGAGTGCATTGCAATCGTGGTGTTCACTGCTAACGAAAATATCATATATAATATATGAGATGTAATGATCAGGTCTTGATCATCATAACTGATATCATCTCATTGAAAAACCAAAAACATAATCATATTTTGTTACGCCAGAAGAAAAAAAAATCGATTCTTAAATTGGGAAGCCAATTACATCTCAATTCTAATTTTATGATGAGGTCTTGATCATCGTAACCGGCGTAATCTAAGGGTGCGTTTGGTTGTTCCGTCCCGCGTTTGGTACGCCTAAAACGAGTGAGACGAGGCGTTCCACGGGACAAGTTTTAGATGATTTTTGGTTCTACCTCTCTCCTGGAACGGGGTTGTTCCACGTCCGTGGGACATAAATTTTTAACATTTTAGAACAAAAATGCCCCTTGTCTTTTTCAAAATTTACAACATCCGTCCCGTTCCGTTCCGTCCCGTCTGCGTACCAAACGCACCCTAATTGAACAAAAACATAATCATCGTATGTCACGTCGAAAAAAAAAACTCAAATTTCATGTTGGGAAGTGAATCACATCTAAATTCTAGTTAATAATTTATAACCAAAGTCAAAATATGACTGAAAATAATATCAAAGTGTCTCTTGGAATTAAGTTTCCCAAAGGAACATTATGTTCCTGCACTTCACAAAATAAATGTGAAATTAAACAAGTGGTGAGGCCTTATTCATCAAACAAACAACACCCTAATTACAAAATATTATACAGAGGTAGTTTTTCACTTTTCACTCCAACGAGATACCTTCAACACCAAGGAGTGAGCGAAACCGCAGCTCAACAAAGATGTAAACCTCATCATAAACAATTGACCGGACTAAACAAAATGTCACACATACAACCATCTAATCAGAATATATAGATATCTATAAATTAGTTAAATAAAATGCATGGACATCAAAACCTAATCCTAATTTTCCCAGGAACAAGGACCACTTCCCAGAATATGTTTACTTTCCCACGACTTCCTCTTTGTTAGTCATCTTGTCATCACAAGTCTCGGTCACCAGTGCCATCTACCTTGTTAGGCAGATTTATCAGCTCTAGTCTCTAAGTGTCGAAAGGGCTTCTTTCCCCGATTGTGCACTTTGGGTTGGCAGAATTCTGTCCTTACGAGAGTAAGACTAAACTAAACAAAGTTCTTCCTTATAAATACAAGGGTTGTATCATCTCTTTAACTCAATATCTTGTTTTTCACTTCCTTTTGATATTTTTTTGTTTGTTTTTTTCTGACTTGTTTTAATCATAACTATTACTCTTGACAAGTTGACAGTACAAAAGATTAAAGATCAAATACTTCTTCAGAAGAAAGAAAAATATCATCAAATCGGATACGAGCCAATTAACAGGCCATATATATATGTGTGTGTGTGTGTATACACACACCATCTTGAATATAGAGAATGATTTAGAAAACTAGAATATCCTTAAGGTTCCAACATGTGACATATATTAGAAAGAGATATTCGAATTTAAATAAGATTATTCAATTAAAAGGGTTGAAAAAACCACTTCAGTCAAATTTTCAACTACTCTCTTAACATCAACATATGCAAAAGGGTCATAACTATTTGCATATAGGTATAGCAGTACACATGAACACAAGCTTACTAAGATCATTATTTCAAATCATTATAAAGGCCCCCAATATCCTTCTACCTTAATCCAACTTAGCGGTGATCGATAGCATTCTCTGGGTGCTCCAATGTTTCTTTGGAATCTGCTCTGACAAAGAAACACGAAAAAATTTGACATATGAAAATTCATATGTGAATTCACATAGGATTAACATATCAGTTGAAGTTTATTCCTACCTTTAAATTTGAATACATAGTATTCTACTTAAGATTTGACATCTTCGTTGGACCATTTAAATCTTGATTTCCAGAGAGAAAGTTCCAGATTAATTATGCACCTCTCCACTCTCTCTTGCTCTCACCCTAAAACGTCACTGACTTTCCCCAAAAAAAACCCCCTTTTTTTGGTCCATCAATGGCGTGACCTTTTCCATCGAATCCGAACGAAGCCTGAAAATCTCAAGATTTCCAGAGAGAAAGTTCCAAAGGAAAAGGAGGAACCCAACTTTGTATAGGTCTAGATTTGAGTTTGGAAGATCCGAGAAAGTGATTTTTGAGACGTTGAAATCCAATAGCCCTTATGGGTCTCGTCGAAGGGATTATTGGGCCCTAGTCGGATTAGATCTTGGCGGAGCAAAGACGGAAGGGAGTTAGTCATCGCGAATCCCATGGTTCTCGATAGGTCCCATTAGCGAGGGAGTTAATCCTTGCGTGTTCCCTTTAGTTTCATTTAACTTAATCTCTCCACTTAACAAACACAAGACTGTTTGTGAGGCCAATCCAGAGACTGTTTGTGAGGCCAAACAAATGAACCATTTGCTGTTTTAATAAAAGTTGAGGGAGTTTTGACTGTAGCTTGCTACAGTCAAACTTTTACCACACAAAAAAAAAGAAAAAAAATTACAGGTTTTGATATTGTATTGTGCCGCATAGAATAAGGGCTCGTTCAGGACGCAAATATTGTCCGTCCCGGCGCGGCAATTCCAGTTACCGCTCAAATGCAATGGCATTCAGGCGCGAAAATCGAAATCCACCCAACGCGGGAATTTTAAGGCAAGTCAATTTGGCGGGAGAAACAAAAATTATGACAATTAGGAAAAAGAAATTATATCCTAAAAAGCAGAAAAAGAGGAAATTAAATCGCTCTCGAAATCATTTTACACTTTATAGAAAAGAAATTTGTTTGTTCTTCTAAATCATTTTTTAGCTCTTGGATCAAAAACTTGTTAATCTATTTATCTAATTGCCGCTCTCTGCCTCCTCTACCGTTGCCTTTTCTTTTCCAGAAAACTAAAAAAATCTCAAAGAAGGTTTTTTGTTTGTGAATATTTTTCCAAAAAGCCATTATTTCTCTCTCGTTAGGGTTTCGGAGTCTTATCTCGTTTTTCTTCCTAATCCCCAATCCAATTGACATAAACAGCGCCTTTACCCGTCCTGTCCAAATTCCGTGGGAGTTCGGGATTCATATCTGTGGCTTTCATCTGGGGTTTGACTGAATCGGACTTTTCTAGCTCTAAGCTTTTAAGAATGATGTGTGAAGTGGCGGTAATCGACGGCGGAGATGACCCGACCAGCCAGAAATCTACCAACCAAGATCAGGTGAGGAAGACCCAGAAGCGAAAGAGGGCTAGTTTGGACCCAGAATGTTTGGGAGTCGAGGCGAAAATGGCGAAGATTGAATCTTTTCGCAAGCAGCTTGATGGGTTGTTTGGGTACTACAAGGAAGTGATGGGTCAGAAATTAGATTTAGATCCGAAGCAGTATGGGAACAATGTGAATTCGGTCATTGGGGCTTTGATCGAAGAGAGTGGCCTGCCATTGTCCAAGCTTGTTGAGGAGGTCTTCGACAAGGTCAAGAACGGCAATGAGGTTCTTGGGAATGTGACTTTGGCCTATGTGAAGAGCATTGTGCTCTTAGTTGGGCAAAGAGTGATGTACGGCGTGCCAAATATTGATGCTGATGTGTTGGAGGACGAATCCGAGTCCTGTCTTTGGTGTTGGGAGGTAATGTTTGTATAGTTTTGATTTTTTGTCAAGCTTCAATATTTGCCCATCTATTTTGTGTATTTTCCTGAATTTGTGGTGATATATTTATGAACTAGCGTTTTGGTTAATCTAGTTTTGATTGTTGTTCTTATTGGGTATGTTTTTGTTCATGTGAAATTGTATTTAGATTGCTGTTTAGGTCTGAATTTAATTGCTGTTCCATTGTGAGCATTTTAATTTGGTGCTTGGAGAGAAAAACTGCATACACTGGCAGTTTAACTTTGTTTCTGAATATTTGGCAATTCTATGTTCACCCATAGTTTTTTTTCTCTTTTGAGATGTTGCCTATAGCTACTGCTTGCTTGTTGCTTGCATATTGTTGGGCCGTCTTCTAATTGTTGCTGTTTGTGAACTTTCTATTCTGCAGTATTTATCTTATCTTTGATTTAATAAGTTATTATGTTTTCTTATGTATTATATAGACAAGAGATGTAAAGTTGATGCCAGCATCTGTGCGAGGAGTATTGAATATTAGGCGTACTTGTCGAAGAAAGATCCATGAGAGGGTTACTGCTGTTTCTGGTATATATATGCTTCCTTACATAGATGGCTGGTTTTGGTTTGCTTATGCAGTCCTTACTAATAATGAGCAAGGATGCAATGTATTTTATCTTTGTTGTGTTTAGTTTTGCAATTCATGAACATGAAGGTTGTCACCACAATACAGATTGCTTCATCTAATTCTTATTGTCAACATAATTATTTAAAACCTTGTAATCTGATTGCTTCATCTAATTCTTGTTGTCACCACAATGCATTCTCTGTCGCTGCGGTACCAATATATTCTTTACAACCTTGTAATCTGATACTTATTTTGTTAGGCAGAAACAAAAGTCTGCAATGCGTAGAGCGATTTACTGCATAAGTTGGGTTTCACTTCCTTTAAGTTAAAATAGACTATTCAAGCATAGGGAAATTTGGATAATTGATCTAGTTGTATTCCTTGTCTTCTGTGTTTTTGTAATTTAAGTGCTTGCTGTGGCTATATACATACCGAGGAAAAAATCATGTTATGCTTTCTCATATGCACATAATGTATCTGGCTTGAAGACTACTTGTGATGTGACTAGCCATGCATAAACACTTCTCGATTTCTAACCTAAACCGAGAGATGAAGGGTTCTGGGGTCGAGGGGTAGGCTTTCATTTACTTAATACGGATTTTGGGGTCAGACAAGGAAAGGATCAGAGAAAGTGTGCTTGTACCCAAACCGAAAAGAGGGAAACAAAGTGGAAACTAGAAAAGAGGATGATGCAGACAATAAAGACAGGAAGTGACTACTTACATTCATCTGCTTTAGGTTGATGTTTCCAATTAACTATCATAAATTTTTATAATGCTTCTTAGGGGGCTTGGTCCCATATTATACAGATTATCTTTGCCACTTATAGATTTTATTTCTTTATTCTTTATAGGGTATTGACATACCGCTGAGAAATAAAATGAATAAGAGTGTAGAGTAATTAAAACTGATGCAAAGTAGTACGCACCAACCTTTTCTGCCTGCTGATTATGTTTCTTCAACTTTGGGAACCCTTGTCTAGTGTCTTGTTAGTTATACACTATGTGCACTTGAATTCTGCTCAGCTCACTGAAGAAGGTTTATCTAATTCATTTTCACGTGACTATGAAAAGAAATAAAAGTTGGTTTTTCTTTGTAAATGACTCCAGGATGACTTGAACCGTTGTGCACCTTTAATTCCTACACTGTCATCTTCATTAAGTTCATTTGCGTTTTTTATTGTAAGATGAGTCACTGACATATATATTTATGTTAGCAATGATAATGGCGCTACAAAATCCCGAGAGCGATCAAAATTACATACATGACCTGACGAAGGCATCAGAACAGCTTGATAAAGCGCTGTCTGAGGAAAAGATTCGATTGTTAATCGATCGCTTATCAGTGAAAAATGGTGCAGACATGTATGTATATTCTGCGAGTATCAGTAAGAGCGTTTCTATTTTACATTTTATATTCATTAAGGTCTTTATTTTGTTTACCTATTTGTCGTAGGGCAAAGAAGGAAGCACAAAGAGAAGAAAAACTACTAATTAAACAAATGGAGAGAGATAAACGAGAGGCTGAGAAGGAGAAAAAAAGATTGGAACGTGAGCGTCAAAAGGAAGAGTTGCAAAGTGTAAGTTATTTTTTGATACCTTTTGTGCTTCCTAGTTGTAGTGTCATGAAATTTAGAAGTATTTCAGGAGAAAGAGTTAAAGCGGCTGCAAGGGGAGTCAGAAAAAGATGAAAAGCGTCGTGAAAAAGAAGAGTCTGAAATGAGGAAACTGCAGAGGAAGCAGCAAGAAGATGCTGAAAGAGAACAACGCCGTCGAGAAAAGGAAGAAGCTGAAATGAAAAAAAATCTTTCCATAAAAAAACAAGCTTCAATTATGGAACGGTTTGTCAAAAGAAGCAAAACCAGCTCAGCGTGCCAGAATGACCAGTTCCCAACTAAAACAATTGTCTCTGAATCATTGAGTAAAAACAGTGAAAATATGCCTGATGTAGTCACTCAGTCAATGGACAACACTCTTTCATCTAATGTAGAGGTTAATGCTGAGGATATACGCAGGTTGGCATTATCAATATTCAAACCATATGTCACTAAAGATGTATTCGTCTCAAAGTAAGATAGTTTCTTCACACATTGCAGGTCACACTTGTTTTCTTGGCATCATGTTGGTCATTATATTCGTTCAAACAGAAACCAACACTGGGGCCGACGTCAGAAGCCTAAGACTGAACTAGTTAAGGAACTCAAGCTTACAACCAGTAAAGAGCTAGTTCATGGGGACGATTTAAGCATGGAGAAACTAGCTGATAGATGGGGAGAACAAGTATCCAATGATAAATCATGTCAGATTAATACAGATTGTTCTCTTGCTGCTGTTAAAATATGCAAGCAGGGAAAACAACTGTTACAATTTGATAAAAGCTGTAGACCTGCATTTTATGGTATATGGCCTAAGAAAAGGTGAGTTAATCTCCTTCATGGATTTTGTTTTTGGAGTGTGAGACTTACGTGAGATATTTTAAGCACATATTGTGTGGCTCAAGGGAGGTCTAAAACAGTCAACCTGCACAGTGTCTCCATTTTTTATCATTTAAATTTAATGATTGCTTGAAGTTTCAGAAAGCACATCGTTTGTCGATCATCTAGTAATTTTTTGGGAACATGCCAATGTTGACATATAACCCACCGGCCGGCACATAGTCTGTTTATATTTGTGTCTTTCTGTAGCTGACCCTAATTAGTTGGTATCACATTTTATTGAACACTTTTAATTGGAAATTCTTGGGCACAACGGTAAAAGGGAAGCAAGAAATTACATCATTTGAGTACTTTACACGTTTTATTTGTCTATTTGCATCAAAATTTACGTAGTGTATAGTTTGTAAGGGAATTGTTACACTCCAAAAACTCATTTTGCACTCCAAACTTTCTATTATTAGAAAGAACAATACACTTGTGAGGAGCGTAGAATGAGATTTTTGGAGTGCTAATAAAAGTTCCCTTTAGTAAATTTCATTTTTGTTGTCATTTTATACAGTAATGAAATTAAATCATGACATTTTGTCTTAAGTGATGTCTAGAATGCTTAACTGCTGTGTGTTCAAATATGACACTGATCATTTTTATTGTAATGTTGTCTTTCAGTCGTGTTGTTGGACCATGCCACCCTTTTAGGAGGGACCCAGACTTGGATTATGACGTTGATAGCGATGAGGAGTGGGAAGAGGTAATATATGACTCTTTTCATACAATGTAGTTGATATGTACGAGATGATTGTCAGTAATGACTGTAATTATCCAGGAGGAGCCTGGTGAAAACCTCTCAGATTGTGATAAAGACGATGAAGAAAGCTTGGAAGAGGGGTGTTCAAAACCTGATGATGAAGATGAAAGTGAAGACGGCTTTCTTGTACCTGACGGGTATCTCTCGGAAAATGAGGTGAGAAACTGTGATTGGTTGACGTTGTGAAGTTACTTTTCACCCTTATGATAATGCTTTGGATGATCATTGTGTATGTCCACCAAAATTTGGTGGTTGTGCTTATGTCCGTATGAAAGCCATTGCCATAAAGTAATTCCTTGAGCATAACATTTCCTTTCTGAATCTTTCTACGGTTCTACCTGTTATTGATGAGTGGAATGATGTCCATTCTCCTCATTTAAATTACCTTTATATGAAAGTATCTATTTGTGAAACTTGCTATTTTATGCATGCAGGGTGTACAAGTGGACGGGATGGAAACTGATACAACATTTGAGGAAACCAGAAGCTCACCCAATATTGAGCAAGATTTAGAGAGTGAAAAATTCTCTATATTGCTTCGACAGCAAAAATATTTAGGAAATTTGACAGAACGTGCTCTTCAGAAAAATCAGCCTTTAATTATATCAAATTTGGCGCATGACAAGGTCTCTTTGTTAAAGGCTGAAGATCTTAATGGTACTCTTAAGCTGGAACAGATGTGCTTGCAAGCTCTGAGTATGCATGTATTTCCTGGTCACTCACATGTGGAGATATCAGTTGATGGCATACAGGAAGACAACCAAGAAGTTTGTCTTTCAAGTGGCAGTCGCTGTATTAAATCAACCTCTGCCGTGACAGCTATACCAGAATCAGATTTGCCTACAATCGTAAGTAGTGCATTTGTTTCTACAGTTTAATTCAGAAACCTTTTATGAGATTGTTTCCAGTTTACATGAGCTGTTTCATTGGTACTGCATCCTAAACTTAGTATTAGTTTAAAGTAATAAACATTATAAACTAATAGGAGTGGTTGGGGTATAGCTTCACAAATAATTTTGCTTTGTTTAAACCGGTTTCTTAATGTTGCCAACGGTTGGCTACTAACAATAATCTCTGCAATTTTCAGGTTTCTGTCATCCAATCATGCTCACAGAGCATCAATAAGGTGTTACAAACTTTGCAACACAAGTTCCCAGCTGTATCGAAGTCTCAGTTAAGGAATAAAGTGCGCGAGATATCGGATTTTGTGGATAACCGCTGGCAGGTTAATGACTCATTACTCGGTTGAGTGCCATTCCCGCTCCTCTCAAGACCCACTCACGCACACACATGCACAGACACATGCGAAGTCTTGAATATTTGAGATCTTGCAGTTTTGTCACTTGGGAGTGAGATATGCCTCTTTGGTTCAGTCTAATATATGTAAGAAGTTATGGTTTGCTAATATACGGTCATCTTAATGCAGGTGAAGAAAGAAATTTTGGAGAAAGTTGGCTTGTCAATATCTCCTGGTATGGGTAACCGTGTTCAGATAAATGGTGTTTACCATCATGAACCTAGTTAATGTATTCATTTGAGACTAATATTCGTCTGTGATTAGCAGAAAAGAGTGCTGGGCGGAGCAAGAGTATAGCTATGTTTTTCTCGAAAAGGTGCTTGCCTCCTACTGGTAAAAGCTTTAATCCTAATGAACATTCACCTCAGCTGGCTGGGAAGGCAAGTTCTGCAGAAGCGCATCAGAGTTGCACGTAGGAACATCTGTAGATTGTTTTAGTTACCCGTTATGTCATATAATATACGGGACGGGGCACATGGCTGTCGTGGCATGTTATATATGCTAATACTATTTACTAGCAGCATGTATCTCTGAAATCCCATGTAGTATAGATGGGGTTTGATGTAAACTATGTGTCTGAGAATTCAGATAGTAAAACAGAATTCACTGGCGTTCATTACCGGTGGTAGAAATTTTTTCTGGGTTTGTATTTACAGCTTGATAATACTAGTAATCCTCCTACTAGTTATCTTGTTTTGGGACTATTGAGGAAAGTTTCAAGGAGGAGAAATAAGCTGGTTGAAATGAAGAGATGTATGTATCTGACACCAAATAGAATTTGGAAGGTTGAAGGTTGTTGTTTAGTAATTTAATATGGTTCATGTTCTCATTAAGTTAGGTTCATGTTCTCATTAAGTTTATGCTTAGTAACCTCTTCTTGGAAGGTAGAAGGTTGTTCCATGCTTAGCTATTTAAACCCACTATTCATGTATGAAATAATTTAGAAATTAAGAATTACTTTTAAATGTGGTTTAGTAAAGAGCGTTTTTCTTTCTATTCATAAACTCTTATTTCTTTGGTGAATTCTTTAGAGTGGCAAGTTTATCTTTGAGTGTTCACTTGTGGTTTTTTTTTTATCTCCATTATCTGGTGTCAGTATCTACTAGTGATTGACTTTTCAACATAATAAGTAATTTTGGGACGGTGAGTGAGTAATTAATTAAAAGAAAACTAACGAAAAGTTAAAAAAAAAAAACTTTAATTTGAATGAAAAATAATAAATAAATGTTTAGTGAATAGTATCGAGGAAATATGAAGAATGTAGTTTTTTTGTTAAAAATGAACAGTATTAACTCTCATTAATTAATAGTATCATTCTTGTACATTAAGAGAGGCATGTCAGATGTGTATGGATTCGTAATGGGTAGTGGCTGGGTGGGTTATTGGTGGAAAAGCATTGACAATGAATGAATTTTGAGGATGCTTTTGTCCCAGAAGCTTCAAAGCAGCAAAAGCAGAAGTCAAACCAATTTTCCTTGCTAGCTTTGTAGACTGACCGACTTGTCGACAACAAAATTGAATTGGAAGGAAAAGACAGGTGGGAGATTGTGGCTTTTTTCTTCTTCTCTACCCACCACTACCTGTCTACCAGTCTACCAGACAACTGATCCGACCCATTGCTGCCGATTGGTTTTTTACTACTACTTGTTTATCTTTGGGAATTGTCCACCTTTTCAAGGCCTTAAATGGAAATGCCTCTTCATGAATTTCAGCCGCAATTTTCTGTTTATATTGTATGATTTTGTTTTCTGTCAATGATTAGACTGGATTAGATTCAATCTTCTATATTCTTCTATCATTTTGTTTTGCTCCAAATCCAAAAGAAAAACCCATCAATTTGTAACCACTTGTACGATGACTGTGTGTGTATGTTGTATATGTTTACATGTGGTTCACTTTGCGACAATACGGAGATGATACAAAGCTGGTCTGTGCATAATCAACGCAATTAACCATGGGATGTTGCTCTTGTGCTGTTGTTGTGAGAACGTGGCTTAACCTTGAGCTTCGAATCTCTTTTGTAATAGAATAAACTGCTGGAAACAAAGAAGGAATGAAAGGAGAGAGAATTACCAAGGCATAGAATAGAATCCTGAAATGAAAGTTTAATGATTTCTTTCGTCTCATATTTTGTTGACATGAAAAAAAAAAATCACGCCATGATCTAGCGGTTGTGTTATTTCCATTGTTTTTCTTTATTTTTGACGCACGATAGTTTTAGTGCATTAAACTGTTAATTATTTATTTTACCAAAAAAACTGTTAATTATTTAAAGAGGACAGTTAGTGAGAATTAAAACTCCACAAGATCATACAAATATGAGTATTTTTCGCCATTACAAATTGCATGTTATGTTCATTGTTCACCACATACCTATTTATTCCTAATGTGGTTCAAATTTACTTTTAACAAAAATCGAACAAAAGATTTCTCACTTACAAATTTTTTTGCCTAATCATTGTTAGCAACCTAATTAATAACCAACCACACAAATTTATATGTATATGGAAAATACTTTTCGCACTCCTTTTTCAGTATAATATAAGTGTGCACTTCCTTTGTTTGAATAAGAAATCATTATTAGACATAACAATTTGGTCAAAAAATCTATTATGTGCTAATATGACACATAAATGGATTCCACAAAGTCTAATTAAATATTACCATGTGAAATTAAAAATATTTAAATAATCAATTTATTTATTTATTTATAGAATTAAAAACTAAAAATAAAAAGATGAATAGTTATTGTCACATCCCGACCCAAAGCAGACAATATCGTGCTACGGTGGTGGAGCGGGCCCGGGAAGTGATCCGCCCCGGGTATTGGTATCAGAGCCTATCCCTGGCCGCGTGTGTGCCGACGAGGACGTCGGACCCCTAAGGGGGGTGGATTGTGAGATCCCACATCGCCCATGGGAGTGATCCTTAAATGTATATTATCATCCCTACCTAGCACGAGACCTTTTGGGAGCTCATTGGTTTCGGGTTCCGTAGGAACTCCGAAGTTAAGCAAGAAGGGGGGCTAGAGCACTACCATGATGGGTGACCTACTGGGAAGTTGCTCGTGAGTTTCCAGAAACAAAACCGTGAGGGCGTGATCGGGGCCCAAAGCGGATAATATCGTGCTACGGTGGTGGAGCGGGCCCGGAAAGTGGTCCCACCCGGACCGGGATGTGACAGTTACGTTCTTCGCCTCCCCAATTCAAAACCTTAATAGGCAATGAAATACTCCACCTTCTCAGATAAAAATATAATGAAATTTAAGCCAAATTGAAAAAAATACAATGAGAATAGCTATCAAGAATTGGAGTTGGAATTAGATATGTAGAGCCGGATTTAAGCGAAAAGGATGGCGATTGTTGTTTGGTGGCTGGGTTCGAAGAAGACGATGGCCGGGTTCAAACGAGAAGAAGATGAATAATTTTTTTTTTTTTTGAAACACTTTTCTTTGAAAAAATTAAAACCTTTCTCTAATTTACATGTCATCATAAAATTGAAATAGAGGCTCACAATGTGCCAAGTCAGCACACTAACAGAAATTTTAACGAAATGATGACCTTAATTTGCAACACTCATATTCAGAGATAACATTGATTGTTTTTTAATTTCAAGATGTGTGTCAATTTGAAGGACCATTTGTAATAAAAATTCATTTGAAAATAAAAAATGTATTACTCAAGAATAAAAGTTATCTTCTTCGTCATTAATCATTTTTTAATTTCTTCAAAATGAAATAGCATTCTCCTTGATCATTAAAATACCTTAGATTTCGAAAGCTATCCACTCAAATCCAATTCTCCACAAACGAGACCACTAAGGTGATGAGCATATATATGCGTGTGTATGTTCTTTTTCTTTTCTTATAGAAAATCAAAGTGATTTCATTTGATAATTGAAAATTTTAAAAACTTAAACTACTGCCTATCATATCGTGTTACTAATTTACTTATATTACAACACATATATTTATATTATATCATGAATCGTATTATAATAACTATCGATGCAAAATAAACAAACACGTGTTCGAAATCAACCTCGATGGGACTTAGGTCTTGAAGGCGTTTGGGGTATGCAAAGGGGGTCTCGAATACTCAAGTTGACATGGTTTAGACGAGGTAAATTGTGATTACTCTCGAGGAAAATAATAAACTCTTTTTGTGGATTTGAAGTTGGGATAATTTCTCATCTCTCGTCGATATGAAACTCTAGAAACATAATTACCGTGGTGACATCTATCACCGAGCATGTGGGTTCCAAGTTGGGACAAATTGGGGCAGTCAAAATGAAGTCATTAGTTGTTCTTGATCTTAACAATTTTGAAAACTTATGTATATTTGTTTATGTATTGTATTTGATCTCTATAAATAGCTAAGCAAACTAAATTACAACCTCATTATCCTACTTTCTATTTTCTTCCATCATATTTGTCTTTCATTTTCTCTTCTTGTGTTCGATGAAATACTTTAGTTGAAAAGTTTTTTTAGTCTTCAACATTACTTTACAGTATTATGCATCCACTCTAGATAAGTCTCTACAAATAATAGTAGTTGTTGACATAAGTTGGCATAAACTTTAGACATATGTTGATAGGAATTGACATGTGCCTACAAGGTGCTCGACGAAATGACTCAATGAAGCTTTTTTTTTAGGGAACTTTAACGAAAAGCTCCCGGTACTGTTCACTTTAACGAAAAACCACATTTTTACACTAAAAAGTCAATCCTGGCACTATTCACTTTACCCTTTATTTTGTCCTTATCATTAAAACTCAAAGTTTTCAAGCCCTTTTCATTAGTTTTCCTTTTTTTTTATTGATATAATGACCTCATTATTTAAAAATCATGACTATGCCATTAAATGTGGGGCTTTGCATTGACTAATTACTCGAGGGACCAATGATATATCGCCACATGGGGGCTCTTCATGGGGTTTGTCTTGCTCATCGATGGTTACAATGAATGTTCTTTACACTAGGCCTCTTTACAAGGCGATTTTCCAATTTGTACAAGAGGCCTTTGTTCCTACAATAAACTTTTAGATCGATCAGAAGAATGATAGATTTCCTTATTAATTTGAAAGAAATGGTACTTTGCCCATACTCCTTTCCTCTCGATCATTAGCGTGAAAACCCCTATTAATATGGTTCGCCTGCCTTGGTAAGATGAGGACTTCTTTTACCAATCGGTACACTTGCCGATTTGTAGCTTAACTCGTATTCTACATGTAGTGTTATGGGGATGAAGACACAGTGCATCGAGATGTTCATATACGAGGTTTCGTGTTAAATGGATATGTGTGAGTGTTGGGCACTCATTGAATATATGTTTGTAGGAGGAATTAGACTTTTGTTTAGCCCACCTTGTCACATCCCAACCCGGACCCACACTACAACTCGAGCTCGACTCCATCGTAACACGATATCGTCCGTTTTGGGTCCCGAGCACGTCCTCACAGTTTTGTTTCTGGAAACTCAGATGAGAACTTCCTAGTGGGTCACTCATTCTGGGATTACTCTCGCGCGAACTCGCTTAACTTCGGAGTTCCTACAAAATCCGAAGTCAATGAGCTCTAAAAAGGCCTCGCACTAGGTAAAAATGAGAATATACATATAAGGCTTACAAGATCCTCTCCCTAGGCGATGTGGGATGTTACAATAGGATCCTATAAACCTTATATGTATATTCTCATCTCTACTTAACACGAAGCCTTTTGGGATGTTACAACCTCATTCATCTCTCTTTAGTATAGATAATATTATTTATTAAAAAAATCACACAATTCGGCAAATTCCCAAAAAAAAAAAAAGTGAAAGGAACGAAGGAGAGCAAAGCCAAAGCCAACCGACTGCCCGAAAAATAAAGTGGCAATGACGTGATTTGGTGGGAAATGAGTGGCCCTTATCGAAACAAGGTAACTTTAAATAAAGAAACTTGCCGTCTCTCTCGCCAAACATTTCCTCGTTTGGTTGCGGCTGTCCTTTTCTCGTCGCGTTGCCTTCCCCTTCTCTCTCACTGAGAGCCTCACGTCACACAACCTGAAACCAACTCTGGCAATTACCAATTCTCTGAGATTCACGAAAGTGGAACGCTCGAGAGAGGGAAAGAAAGCTTAGAGAGAAAACCAATGGCTGTGAGTCTGAATTCGATGCTGACCTTCCCGTCTCACAGCCTCACTGCCAAGTCCCACAATCTCAGATCTCCCAAAATCTTCATGGCTTCCACTCTTCACTCCTCCACCAAGTGAGTTTCCTTCTATTCAATTCATTTCTGCATTTTCATCGCATGTGTGCGCGGCTGATCATCTTGGGTTCTCGGATGCCCACTTGGCGAAAATGCAAATGGGTATCGCCAAGAACGAATTTTTAACCATTCTGCTGATCTGGGTTTTTACTTTGCGAAAGGTTTATGCTAATTCAGCTGAATAGGGGATGTTTTTGGATTTCTGGGCTTCTATTTTGCGTTAATCTCATTCATTTTGTATACATTTTGAGAAATATTTTGTTGTTATTGAGGTTAGTGAACGTAATTGAAATTTACGTTATTCCTATTTTATTTGTTGTTTAATTTTTGGGAACTGGTTGTTAGCCAATTCCTCTTTTCTTTCACCTGCATGCATGGTTCTCAGTTCAATTTTTGCTGCAGGACATATAAAAGAACTTCTAATGATGATTGGATGTTTTTTTATTCTTATTTTCTGAAAAAAATTAATAAAATCCTCTTCGTGCTCTTATTGCTATTGAATATATTCTATTGATCTTGCTGGGATATTTTAAAAGTTTTTTTTCTGTTATTTATGAAAATCGCTAGTAGGTTTTCTGTTTGTTGTTTTCAATCTGAAGGCATGTGTGTGTTATGTAACTATTTCTTACATTAGTTGAGCTGTTGATCTGCTTTCTTGGGTTTCTCTTTCTTTTTGAACTGTGTCCTGTAAGTTGGACTAGTTTCATTTATTTAGTCGATTTATTCAGTATATGTTATTTCATATACAAGTATAATGTATCAGTTCCCCCCGTTTCTTATAATTTTTTGTGCAATTTGTTGTTTTGTATTACTATTTCTCCGAGTACTTGTTATCAAAGAGTTATGGAGAAAGAATATGGGAGAAAGGGTAAATGAAGAAAGTTGGTGGGAGGGAGAAGAAGAAACAAAGAATAATTAATGAAAAGAAAAACAGCTTTAAAATAGTTTTTGGCTTTTAGTTTTCATTTTGTGTACTTTTCCTCATACATTTTCTCTACTTCATTCAGACAACTCTTCTTCATCCTTCTTTCCCCCATAAACTTTCCCCATATCTCTAGCACAAAAAAGTGAACTAAAACTAAAAACTAAATGGCCCTTTTTGTGTGCTTAATGTTTGAGTCTACGCATTTGCTTGTTTGTCAATTATATATAATTTTATGGGTTCATGCAATGTAGGTTGTTAGATCATTGTTTTCATTGTGCTAGACAATTATTCCTTATATTTTCAAGCGTTTAGGTGTCATACTTGTTGATATGGTTAGTGGTATTCTTATTGAGATTTGCAGTGGTATCCATGAAATCCACTATGTCCATGTTTTCAAGTTTTCAGTTTTAGCTGTTACACCGTGAGCAACAACTATGGTTTCTTCTGTTCAGTTTCACTTCTGAATTTGATAACTGCCTGTATATTTGATTTCTCTGTTCTGTATTGTGGTTGGTCATGTTTGTTCGCGTCTTCTTAGACGAGCTTACATCTCTGTTCACTCTCACTCTCCCTCTCCTCTCTACCCACCCCAATCGGCAATATTAATCTCTTGCTCGGTTCTTGTTTTTGTTAACTTTGTATTACTCTATGTACACTCTCGCTCCCACCTCTATATAGTTATATAGAGAACTATGAGGTTGTTAGATTCAGTAATTGAAGCATACCAATTTTAGATCTTTTCTTCTGTTTTTTACAGAGAGACTGAGAATCTGAAGAAGTCTTTTGGCCCTCCACGTGAGGTACATGTTCAGGTGACTCATTCAATGCCTCCTCAACAGATTGAGATCTTCAAGTCATTAGAGGGTTGGGCTGAGAATAACATCTTGGTGCACCTAAAGCCTGTTGAGAAATGTTGGCAACCACAAGATTTTCTTCCACTTCCTGAGTCAGATGGATTCGAGGAGCAAGTTAAGGAGTTGAGGGAAAGAGCAAGGGAAATTCCTGATGATTACTTTGTTGTGTTGGTTGGTGACATGATCACAGAAGAAGCCCTTCCAACATACCAGACAATGCTTAATACCCTAGACGGAGTTCGGGATGAGACTGGTGCAAGCCTTACGTCGTGGGCTATTTGGACCAGGGCGTGGACTGCTGAAGAGAATAGGCATGGTGATCTTCTTAATAAGTATCTTTATCTCTCTGGACGAGTAGATATGAGACAAATCGAGAAAACAATTCAGTACCTTATTGGATCTGGAATGGTGAGTTCTTTGTTTCCTCTCATTTTGTCTGTTTTTGTTATTTTTTGGACCCTGATATTTTGAGACTTTTCTGAGTCCACGACTCCATGCTTAGGAATTTCAGCATTGTAGCTAAGATTTTAAAGTTATATTAATCTTGAAGGATACAAACTTGTGAACTATGGGGCAGTGCAATTGTTATCTTCTTTTTTTTTTCTTTTACATTATTTGCTAACTGGAGTTTGGGATGCTTAAAACTGTTCAGCTGGTCATAAATATATTACAGTAGGGAAGATGAGAACAAATCATGAAATGTTAATAGTACACAATGTCCTAAATTTCCGGCGTATATGGAAGACTTTCTTTATGTTCATTTATAATACTATGCTTATGGCACCTCAGAGAACCGTTGGGGAATTCTAGTCTAGTTGATGCTCGAGTTTTTAAGGGTCATGTCTAATTATCAATTTCTTGATGTAAAAAAAAAAGAAAAAAAAAGGGATGTTTAAATTTCTGTTGATGATTATGAACAAAATGGTTGTCTATTAACTCATGTCTGCTTGGAAAATGAAGGGCCTGTTTGGTAGTGTACTTGAATCCAACTTTTTAAACTCAAAAACAGTTTTCAAGTTTTAGATCTTAAAAACTTGTTTGGTATGACTATTTTTAAAAACTGAACTCAAGACTAACTCAAAAATATAGTCTATTCCTTAAAAACATAAAAAGTGAGTTTTTAGAGTTTTTAAACTTAAACTCACTCATTTCTTTTTTCTCCCTCCTCCCCTCTCATTCCAAATATATCTCTCTCTTTTCTTCTTTCTTTCTCTTCTTTTTTTTTTTATACTTTTTTCGTCTCTATTCCAATCCAATCAAGTTTAAGTCGTAAGATTTAAAAATTTTAAATCGCAAACCAATCAAGTTTTTGAGTCTTAAAGAAAATTGTTTTCAAGAAATGTTCTTAAGAAATGTTTTGAGGAATGATAAAAAATTTCAAATAAGATACCAAACAGGCCCGAAGCATTTATGTGTGACTTATTGAGTTAACAAACTATTTCGAGGAATAGCCATTAAGAGATTACCTTGATTAGAATGTTGTACCTGCATGATTGTCACTTATTTTCATGGATGTAATCTCATGAGTTATCACTACGATGATTTAGACACAGAAGCGCACACACGCTGACAGAAGATTCTTAAGAAAGAACATCTACCCCATTCTCCCCCTCTCCAATTTTGGTTGCTTGATTTAAACTCTGCACAGTTTACGCTTTTTAAACATAGCTGAAATTTCTGTTTATACTGTTATTACCATGACTATTGTTACTATTATTATTATAAATATTAAATTACATTTATACTATTTTGGTTTTCAATTTTGAGTATTCTGTAGGATCCTAAAACAGAGAACAATCCCTACCTTGGGTTCATTTACACTTCATTCCAAGAGAGGGCAACATTCATCTCCCATGGGAACACAGCCAGGCAAGCCAAAGAGCATGGGGACCTGAAATTGGCTCAGATATGCGGCACCATTGCCTCAGATGAAAAGCGCCATGAAACTGCGTATACAAAGATTGTGGAAAAGCTGTTTGAGATTGATCCAGATGGCACTGTGTTGGCCTTAGCTGACATGATGAAGAAAAAGATATCAATGCCTGCCCACTTGATGTACGATGGTCAGGATGATAATCTGTTTGATCATTTCTCAGCTGTTGCCCAGAGGCTTGAGGTGTATACTGCCAGGGATTATGCTGATATATTGGAGTTTTTGGTTGGAAGATGGAATGTGGAGAAGTTGACCGGTCTTTCTGGCGAGGGACACAAGGCGCAAGATTTTGTGTGTAAATTGCCACAGAGAATCAGGAGGTTGGAGGAAAGAGCACAGGGAAGGACCAAGGCTTCGTCCCTTGTTCCGTTCAGCTGGATTTTTGGTAGGGAAGTAAAGGTTTAAGCGGGTGGTGGGTGGTGCAAATTCGCCCCCCACCCCCGCCCCAACTATCCCCATATCCTCGTGTCTGGTAGAGAGTAATTTCGGTAGGGCTTTTGTTGATGCACTGTTTGTTTTTCTTCCTTGTATTGGCACTGACTAGAGAGTGCACTCTTTGTTGATGCACTGTTTGTCATCCTACCTAGAAACTAGAACCAAAAAAAAGAAAAAAGAAAAAAAAAAGGAGAGTAAGGATTGTGTTGGTTTCGTTTTCCCTTAGAATGAATGAATAATGAATTGAATGTGTCGTTTTCCCTTGAGAGCGAGTGATGATTATTTCTTTTTTTGTTGGTTGTTTAGGCGTTCACTTCAGTTTACGCAGTAATTGAATGAATTGAACTCGCACATAATCAAGCACTAGCAGTCCCAACCAAGCCACAGGCCACTGACTGCCAGCCACAGGCAGCTACAACAATTCCAAAACTGGTAATTACAAATTATCGAGCGAGCGAGCAATTGAATTTAAATCAACGAATTAATTACTACATAATAACAAGCAGCAGCTGCAGCATCAGCACATATACATATTATGATAAGGAGGATATTTTATAGAAAATCATATGAAATCAAAGGAGCCTCTGCCGAAGCTCAAGGCAGTGGTTGTATGTTTGATGTTCCGTGTCAGACTTGGAAAGGCCATGGCCAGTCCTTCAAATCCTCGTCAGCTGCTTGTTGCACCTTGGAACTCCTCATACCAGCAGCGCCGCCGCCACCACCACCACCACCACTTCCCTCAACAGACGCATAGTACCTCAGGCAGAAGGCGAGTGTGAGCACCACCCACTCCAAGCAGAATATCACCACGCTCAGCCCTCCTGCCAATTTCAGAATCACACTCCCATCCTCTTCCCTCACGTATGACTTGAGCTCCCCGAGAAAGTCCCCCGTCCTCGTGAACACCAGCACCGCCACCGACCCTTGGAATATCGCCGTCAGCACCGTCGACACCATGTGCGCTCCGTACCACTTGGAGCTCGACCTGCTCCCCGCCGCCGCGCATCCCGATATGGCCCCGGCAATTGTCAGCACGTGGAGCAGGATCAAGAAGAAGCCGCACACCGACGGCAGCAGCCGCAGAGACAGCGTCAGGAAGATGCAGCTGGAGGCTGCTCCCAGCAATATGTAGTTGCTCAGCAGGAACACCTTGTGGGTGTGGTATTCCGACTCTGACCTTGCTCCTCCCAACTTCGCCACATTCATCGACATGCCAACCATTTCCGAACAATTATCGAATGTATGTGTGTGCCTAATTTGTAGACTGTCCTCCACTAAATACAATACTAGATGGATCTGGGATTTCTCAAAGCTGAATTTCCCCTTTTCCTAATCGAGAGAGAGAGAGAGAGAGAGAGAGAGAGAGGGGTTTGTGATTCAGATTGTGGGGGAAAATCCCTATATATGTATATATAAAAATGGGGTTAGTGGAGGGCTAACGGTCACCTTTTCTTTTCTTGTTCGTGAGGATCAGAAATATGACCGTTGGCTTTGGAACCAACGTTAATTGTAACGGCTACTTTTAATTTGAATAAATTACACCATATCCTTTCAGGTTTAAGGTCTATTACAATTCCATACAACATCTTTAAAACATTTCACTTTCATACATCTAGTACCATTTTATTTCAAAATAACATCTCCGTTAGATTTTTCATTTATTAATCTGTTAAATGCTGACGTGGCTGCCACGTGGCAAATAATTTTTTTTTTGAAAACCTGAATCTTCTAATTAAAAAAACAAAACCTAACAAACACAGGCGCACCTCCCTCCACCCTTCTCCTCTCTCCTCTCCCATCTTCATTTTCTTTTCCCGACCCCCCACCTGCAACCAGAAAAAAAACCCAGATCCTGTCTCGCCATTGTCGTGTTCTTGAAGTGGGAGGAACGGATGTGGATTTAAGGAGTGGGGGGTGTGTGAGGGTGGGTGCGGAGGGAGGGGGAGGGATGTGGGTTTCTGGGTCAGGGAGGGTCGATGGGGTTTCTGGGTAAGGGAGGGTTGCCGCAGGGTGGGGGGTCGCCAGGAGGGGGGTGGGGGAAGGAGGCGCGGGGGGGGGGGGGCACGCGACAATTTTTTTTTTCACAAAAATTCCCAAACCCGAAGAAGAAGAAGGAAGAAGAAGAAAAAGAAGGAGAAGAAGGAGGAGGAGGAGGAAGAGGAGGAGGAGGAGGAGAAGGAGAAGAAGACAGTGCCGCAACCCCCGCCTTCTTCTCCTTCTCCTTCTTCTCCTTTTTTTTCTTCTTCTTCCTTCTTCTTCTTCGGGTTTGGGAATTTTTGTGAAAAAAAAAATTGTCGCGTGGCAGCCACATCATCATTTAACAGACTAATGGATGGAAAATCTAACGGATGTGTTATTTTGAAATAAAATGGTACTAGATGTATGAAAGTGAAATGTTTTAAAGATGTTGTATGAAGTTGTAATAGACCTTAAACCTGAGGAGGTATGATGTAATTTACTCTTAATTTTTGCTCTTTATTTGTGTAAACACGAAAATTTCCTGAAGGAACAAGAACACGTGTACAAAATAATATTTGTTATTTGATGAATTTTGGGGTTACAATCTCTATTTGTTCCTCTGATTCTATATTCGTAAGATATGGATTTTGTTGATGGGTTGTTGATCCAAAGGGCCGTTGGGCTTGATCCTTGGATGAACAGTGATGTGGATTTGTTTGTGTTGATCTGAAGGGGCTGTTTGGCGCTTTGATTCTTGGGATGAACAGTGATGATCTTCAGATGTTTGATGATGAATGTAGAACGATGAACGACGAACGATGGATGAACTTCAAGGGGCTTTGAGCTTGATTCTTGAAGGATGAATGTATTGATTCCAAGGGCCGTCGGGGCTTGATCTTAGAGGGTGGATGAATGTTGAACGAAGAACGATGAACGACGAACGACGAACGATGGATGAACTTAAAGGGGCTTTTGGGCTTGGTTCTTGAAGAATGGATGTGTGGATCCAAGGGTCGTCGGGGCTTGATCTTGGAAGGTGGATGAATGTTGCTTCAAGGGCCGTCGGGGCTTGATCTTGAAGGTGGATGAACGGATGAGTGATGAATGGATCTTCAAGGGGCTTTTGATCTTGAAGAACAGTTGTGTTGATCCAAGGGGCCGTCGGGGCTTGATCTTGGATTAAGAATCGGCACGTGACCAAGGTGCTTGTTGATTCTTCAAAGGTTTTGGCGAAGTTCCTTCAAGGGCCGTTGGGCTTGATCTCAAAGGTGGATGAACGTTTCTTCAAAGGCCGTTGGAGCTTGATCTCGAAGAACGATGAACGATGAACGAAGAACGAAGAACGAAGAACGAAGAATGAACTTCCAGAGAATTCTCTTCCAATTTAGGAGTAGAGAAATGTATTTGTGAATTGGTCAATTGAAATGAATGAAATTGGCTTCTATTTATAGAATTTTCCAAGGCCTAATTTTGAATATAATATTACAGATGAAATAAGCCGTCTCTGCCAGGTGTTGACACGTGTCCTGTTTGACAGCTTTTCGGACTCTTTTCGAATTTTCGTCGAATCACACACTATGTGTACAATTTATGTAATACATGAGCATTAACATTTTGACCATCGGTCAACATTTTATTTATCGAAATTTCACTGTCTACAAATGCCCCCACTTCAAGGCGCGCTGCATACATGTGCTCGTCACGTGTAGAGGGTGCGTTTTGAAGTTTCCTTACTGTAGACGTCGATCCAAGGGCCGTCGAGGCCTGATCTTGGATTGGGCTGGGATCTCTTTCAAGTGCCGTTGATGCTTGATCTTGAATTGGGCTGAGACTATTTTCAACTTTACTGGGGTGAATCGGCACGTGTATTTGTTGTGCTTGTTGACTTTCCACAGACTTTATCTTGAACTGGTTTTGATTCAAGGGTGACGGACACCTGATCTTGAATCAGACTTGTGATTTCTTCAAGGGCCGTCGCGGCTTGGTCTTGAAGGTTGATTCAAGGGTGACGGACACTTGATCTTGAATCGGGTTTTGTGATTTTTCCACAGCTTCCATCTTGAACGGGTTTTGATTCAAGGGTGATGAACACCTGATCTTGAATCGGGCTTTTGATTTCTCCAAGGGCCGTTGAGGCTTGATCTTGAAGGTTGATTCAAGGGTTTTGGACACTTGATCTTGAATCGGGTCTTGATTTTCTCCAAGGGCCGTTGGTGGCTTGATCTTGAAGGTTGATTCAAGGGTGTTGGACACTTGATCTTGAATCAGATTTGGGAGCCTTTTTACTTGCAGGCGATCCTCAGCTTAGTTGAGGACGAATCAGCACGTTGTCTCCACATGCTTCAAGTACTCCGGTCTCCATGCAGATGTGCATCTTCTTGCACTCTTGGATCATCCCTGACTCCGCCTTCATCAGGATGCACCTCAGATTCCTCCTGCTTCGTCTGTGAGGTACTTTTGCTTTTGAAGAAGCACCTCTATACAGGTTTATTTTTGAAGTGGGCTGGGAGGGGTCTGAGATGAGTACTCGAGAGCAAGACTAGGTAAGCAATCAGGATCTCACTTTCTCCACGTTCCTCAGATGAAGGTGAGGAGAAAGCATGATATGAGATATTTTTGCTTTTAACCTTTTTGATATGAAATATTTTTGCTTTGGATGATTTGTTTTCTGGAGTGTTCCAAGGGATGAAGAACACTGAGTGACTCGAAAGGTTTCTTTGAGAATGCATTCTCGGAGATGAAGAGATGAAGAGAGAGTGCGCTTTGGCTGTGGAAGGCGAAGGTTGGACTTATAGAAATTTTTTTTTTCTTCACAACCGGAACTATTCCTTCACTATTTGTCGGCAGCCGGTGGATGGATGAACAGTACCAGTTACGCGCTTTCTGACAAACTGCCCGTAATTTCCGGAAAGCTGACGGTGCATGCGACGAGTGACGACACGTCTGGAATGATGATCTTTTGAAAACCGGGGTTTCAAATCCGGGTTCGGCTCGTGGTTTTCGCAAAGCTCCAAGCTGCATGTGACGAGTGACGACAACTGGAAAAGCTGAGCGCCTCGTGATGTCTGAGCAATTCCGAATTTTGAGAAAGGAACGTCACTCTTTGATTTTGCGAGAGGAGCGTCGCTTCGATCTCTGAGGCCTCTTTGATTTGCTTCTTTTTATAGAGGCGCAAATTCTGCTCCACCTCACACTTGAACTCCCTTCTTGCACTTCTGCACTCTTACTCCATCCGCTTTCTTCTTACATTTCTGCAATTTTAATCATTCCGATCTATTTTCTTCCTCAAGGCCCTCTAAAAATGTCTTGCCCTTCCGACCGTCGCCTTAACTTGAATGTCGGAGAAGATGATGACTTGTCTTCTCCAGACAACATTTGGCGTCCGTCCTTCATATCCCCCAACGGTCCTCTTACAGTTGGGGACTCAATGATGAGAAACGAAATAACCGCTACGGTGGTTGCTCGAAATCTCCTCACTCCAAGGGACACTAGGTTGCTATCCAGGCGGTCGGACGAGTTGGCTGTTCAGGAATCTCTAGCTCTCAGCGTCCAAAGTGCAGGCTCAGTTTCAAACATGGGCCAGCGCATTCTCGCAAGATCTCGGCAGGTGGAGTCACTGATGGCGGAGGTGGCAAGTCTTCGGCAAGAGGTCAGAGGACTCAGGCACGAGAATAAGGAGTTGCACATGCTTGCAACTAGTTATTCGACAAGCATGAAGAGGAAGCTGGACCAACTGCAGGAGTCGGACGGTCGGATCCAGAGTGACCATGAAAGGTTCATGGCCTTACTCCCGAGGTTTATGTTGCCTTCGTCCTCTGGAGCTGCACCAAGCGTTCCGGCTCCGGAGATTCCAACTCTGGCTCTTCGTCTTCCCGGAGCTCCGTCGACTTCTGAGGCACCACCTGATCGTCCTTGAAGAATCCCTACTTGTTTTGCACATTTCTTTGTCATTTTTTTTTTAAATTTATATATATATATATATTTTTTTTAACATATGTAATGTAAATTTATGTAAAATTTCAGAGAAATAAATAAAATGGACTTTATTTCTCTCAATGCGTTTTTTTTTTTTTTTTACTTTTTTTTATATATATATATATTTTTTGTTAGTGCCGCACCAAAATTCCACCATCTTTTTTTTTTTTTATTATTATTTTTTTCTTTTCTTCTCCACTCTGCTTTCGGTGACAAGCCCACATGCACTCATTTTTATTTTATATTTTATTCTTCCTTTTCATTCTGCTTTCGGTGTCGCTCACACCCACCATTAATAATTTTGCTTCCCTTTTTTATTATTATTGTTTTTTCCATTTATAGCTGGTGCTTCTGGCAAGGTTGATGGGCAGAAGATGAAGGAAATGAGGAGCTTGGATGGAGCTTTCGAGAAGTGCTGCATGGAGTAGGTGATGACCAGCGTGGTGGACGGCGGAGGAGACGGCGTCGCAGAGTGGCAATGAGGAGATGATGGAGAAGGTTTCTCACAACTCAAACCAACATAGCTGCTTCCACTTGCACCAACAGAGAGATCAGAGACCTGTAGAGTGTTTGCTTGCACCTTCCTGATCATATTTGCAGTCCTCATCATCATCGCTCCCAGACCCAGATAAAGCCAAAGCATCAACAACTGCCTTGGATAGTCTCTTGTGCACAAATATCACTGGCAAGATAATCAGGCAAATGAGGGAGGCCATGCTTACCAAAAGTGAGCACCTCAAGGAATGAATCCAGAGACCAAGGATTGAGAGCTGCAGAGCACCAAAATGCTCGTGATAGTGACGATGATCGTGCTATTCAAATCCGTACAACTTCATGTCCTCCTCCTCGCTTTGACTCTCGGCTTCGTCGGCGCCGGCGACTTCCCTCCCTTTCCGCTTTCGGTTATTGACACTCAGCGGCAGCTTCTGAACCGTCATCGACTCGGCGCTTGCGCTGGAGCCTCCAGAAGCCGTCATCGACTTGGCGCTCACGCTGGGACTCGCCCTGGAACTTCCTGGCGACGACGTCAACGACATTTCACACGTGTTTTTCCCGGGGTTGAGCGAGGATTGGTCGGAGAACTGGCGACTGAGGTTTTGGTGCAGCGATCCCGTCGATCACTGTAACAGTTGTGGATCGGACAAGTTGTATGAGTTGTATATGATCTTTCAGGGATTTGATTCTGTAGTGCTGGTGCAGTTCCCATTCGAGAGGCCATAGCTGGTTGCAGGCAGTGGCAGTGGCAAGTTGAGTTGTGGTGCTGCTGCCTTCCTCGGTCCTGAATTAAGCCTGATGATAGGTTCTAAGTGAAATGACAGTTGGCTCTAAAGAGGGGGATGGTGAGCTTGCGGGTGAAGACCTGAGGCGTCTCAGACTAGGGAGAGACAGGTGCGGCGGTGATGAAAAGCTCGAAGACGAAGTGCAGAAACAGAAGCCGTGGGGTAAGTGGAGCTGCCAAAGTGGTGCTTGGGCCCGAATTTGGGCTTCAACGAGGGTCTGCACTGTCTGTTTTATCTCGGGCCTTGAGGGAGAAGAATTTGACTTATAGCCAGCTTAACACGTTTGATGGGCTTTGGCGAGACTGGGCCGATCTGCAACACAAATAGAGGCTAGGAAGGAGGGGTGGGCCTAGATGCTTTGGCAGTCTTCAAGGCTTGGGTCTGGATTTGGACTTTTGCTGCTGGGGCGAGATGCAAGTGAGAACGGGCCATGGGATTTAGGCTCCATATGCATATATAAAAATACATGTATATTTCCTTTTTTTTATTTTTTTATTTTTATTTTTTTTAAATACATAAAACATATGTATTTTTTTTTTTGACTGTAAATATATATGCATGTATAACATAATGTGTGTACCCCCCACTGATGGACTTCTTTGTTGTGATGTCAGGAATTACGTAAACAATTTCGTGGAGGCATGGCATGACGTTGGGACCCCCATGAAGCTTCCTGACGATGTATTTTGTGCTCTTTGCTGCCAAGTGCTTGCACGAGAGACTGCACCGGAGTTCCGCCGTGTAGTGCCTTTTGATCACAGTTTTCCCTTGGTTGGTGCGCTGCCGTGTGGTGCTGTACAAGAGGCTGCACTGGGGCTTCGTTGTGTATTGTCTTTTGGTTGCAATTTCCCCTCGATGGTGATGTTGCCGTGCGGTGCAAGAAACTGCTTGCGTAGTCGCTGCGGGGTTGCGTAGTGTGACTGCGTGGCATTTTGGTTTCTTTGCTACCGTAACGTGCCTTAAAGGACCGTCTTGTAGCTGCCCTTTTTACCGTGCTTGCTGCCCTGTCGTCGCTGCATTATTTGCCGCACGCCATTGTACTGTCCGCCGTCCTTGTTGCACTGTCCATTGCCCTGCTGCTTGAAGCTTATTGCAGTGCGTCACTTTTTGCCATGTGGGGTTGTGCAAAACAGACTGCAGCGAGTTTATGCTGTGTAATGTCTTTTGGTCACAACTTTCCTTGGTGGTGACGTTGGCGTGATGTTCACCTTCGTAATATGGCTTTGTAACCAAATCGTTCCTTTAAAGAAATAAAGTATTCATATTTTGAATTTGCTCTTCATTCTTCAAAGTGTTTGTGTTTTTGTTGATGATGTGACTGTACTTGAAGTTTTGAAGTTTCAAGTTGCCTACGTACCCTCGGTTTAAGGAGGGATCAAGTCATCACGTAGTTCAAAATACATGCATATTTTTTTTGGTATTTTCTTTTGGTGCCGTTTTGCAGTTTTAACTCGTACAGGCAAGGAGTGTTGATTGTTGCCTTTTATGCTCGTGCAAGCCAAAAGCATTGGTGTCGCCTTTTATGCTCGTGCAAGCCAGGAGCGTTGTTGTTGCCTTTTATGCTCGTGCAGACCAGGAGCGTTGTTTGCCATGCAGTTTGGGCTCGTGCCGGCGAGGAGCCTTCGTTTAAGCAGTTTAGGCTCGTGCGAACAAGGAGCATGGTGTCTTGCAGTTTAGGCTCTTGCAGACAAGGAGCAGCACAAGGGTTTGTCAAGCCATTTTGGAGAAGCGTTCCTCGCAATTTTTGTAGCAAAGGGCTTTGATCGGGTGTTTGAAGAAATCTTCTGGGAGGAAATCGCGCATCGTGATGGGGATAGGCGATCTTCGTGTTGAATTTCCATCCTCTTCAACAATTTCTCGTTGCTTTGGGGATTGGCAAAAGCTGCTTTGCCCCCTTTCCGGTTGGTGGACTTGTGGTGGAGGTGTAGGCTTCATGTGCCATTTCTTTGGAGCAACATGAATCCATCCTTCAGCTTTGCTTGATTCAGAGCATGCCCCCAGCGGTGGCGATGAAGACTTCGAATCAAATGTTCCGGAAGTGACGGTGGTATAATTCGTCTTTACCACATCGTCGAGATCCAGCTCGATGATTCCTTGCTGGGCTAGCCTTACGATGAGATCTTTCAGCACAAAGCATTTTTCTGTTGGATGGCTGACGAAGCGGTGGTACTTACAGTACCTTGGGTTGTCGGTGCGATTTATTTCTTCCGGCCATCGGCATTCGGGTAAATCGATCACCTTCTTCTCCAACAAGTCTTCCAGCATTGCGGCCACGTCAGAGTCTGGAAAAGGATATATCTTCTGCTCTAGTTCCCTCAAGGTGCTTTTGTACTTGTCTTGGGTGCTAGAAGGCTCTCCTTTCTTTATCTCCCTTGTTTTATACTTGGACGGGATTTTGACGGGCGCTGATGAGATTTTGACAGGGGCGGTGTTAATGGTAAAAGCTTCCTTAGCGGGCTTCTTCCCAGTCTCGTCCACCTTCGGAGCAAACACTTTCTCTTTGAAGTTGGTGGTTGGCTCCCTTCTTCCATGGTTGGCGATGCTTAACTCCATGTCATGGGCGCGGGTTGCTAGCTCTTCGAAGGTCCGCGGTTTGATGCCTTGGAGGATGTAGTGCAATCCCCATTGCATGCCTTGGATGCACATCTCGATCGAAGAGCGCTCCAAGAGTCTATCTTTGCAGTCAAGGCTAAGGGTGCGCCATCAATTGATGTAGTCAACGACTGGCTCGTCCCTCCACTGTTTTGTGCTTGTCAGCTCCAGCATGCTGACTGTACGGCGGGTGCTGTAGAAGCGGTTGAGGAATTCACGCTCCAGTTGCTCCCAGCTGTTGATGGATTCGGGCTCAAGATCGGTGTACCAATCAAAGGCGTTACTTTTCAGCGAGCGCGCGAACTGCTTGGCAAGGTAGTCCCCTTCAGTGCCTGCATTGTTGCAAGTTTCAACGAAGTGGGCGATGTGCTGTTTCGGGTTCCCCCTTCCATCGAACTGCATGAATTTGGGTGGTTGATATCCCCTTGGCATCTTCAGGGCATCAATCTTTTTAGAGTAAGGCTTGGAGTACAACTCGGAGGTATTTGAGCTCCCTTGGTACTGTGCCTTGACTGTGTTGGCGATCATCTCTTGCAACTGCTTGATTGAGAGAGATCCCATGAGCGGCGCTGCTTGGTCTGGTTCTGGCTTTTCTTCAAACTTCTCCACCGAAGGCTCTTCTTCTTCGTCACCACCTTTCTTAGGGCCAGAGCCGGATCCTTCATCATGCCTTGCCCCCAATTTGTTCACGAGCATAGCAATCTTCAAATCTTTTTCTTCAAGGGTTTTCGTCATCATTGCAAACATCTCCTTCATCTGAATCAGCTGTTCTTCGATGGAGGTGGCGCCGATGACTTGTTCCTTGCCTGAAGCCATTATGCTTGAAGTGTGCTTTGGATTTCTTGAACGGAGAAAGAGATGAGAGGTAGAGATTGTCCCACTGGGCGTGCCAAATTTGTAAACACGAAAATTTCCTGAAGGAACAAGAACACGTGTACAAAATAATATTTGTTATTTGATGAATTTTGGGGTTACAATCTCTATTTGTTCCTCTGATTCTATCTTCGTAAGATATGGATTTTGTTGATGGGCTGTTGATCCAAAGGGCCGTTGGGCTTGATCCTTGGATGAACAGTGATGTGGATTTGTTTGTGTTGATCCGAAGGGGCTGTTTGGCGCTTTGATTCTTGGGATGAACAGTGATGATCTTCAGATGTTTGATGATGAATGTAGAACGATGGATGAACTTCAAGGGGCTTTGAGCTTGATTCTTGAAGGATGAATGTATTGATTCCAAGGGCCGTCGGGGCTTGATCTTAGAGGGTGGATGAATGTTGAACGAAGAACGATGAACGACGAACGATGGATGAACTTCAAGGGGCTTTTGGGCTTGGTTCTTGAAGAATGGATGTGTGGATCAAAGGGTCGTCGGGGCTTGATCTTGGAAGGTGGATGAATGTTGCTTCAAGGGCCGTCGGGGCTTGATCTTGAAGGTGGATGAACGGATGAGTGATGAATGGATCTTCAAGGGGCTTTTGATCTTGAAGAACAGTTGTGTTGATCCAAGGGGCCGTCGGGGCTTGATCTTGGATTAAGAATCGGCACGTGACCAAGGTGCTTGTTGATTCTTCAAAGGTTTTGGCGAAGTTCCTTCAAGGGCCGTTGGGCTTGATCTCAAAGGTGGATGAACGTTTCTTCAAAGGCCGTTGGAGCTTGATCTCGAAGAACGATGAACGATGAACGAAGAACGAAGAACGAAGAACGAACTTCCAGAGAATTCTCTTCCAATTTGGGAGTAGAGAAATGTATTTGTGAATTGGTCAATTGAAATGAATGAAATTGGCTTCTATTTATAGAATTTTCCAAGGCCTAATTTTGAATATAATATTACAGATGAAATAAGCCGTCTCTGCCAGGTGTTGACACGTGTCCTGTTTGACAGCTTTTCGGACTCTTTTCGAATTTTCGTCGAATCACACACTATGTGTACAATTTATGTAATACATGAGCGTTAACATTTTGACCATCGGTCAACATTTTATTTATCGAAATTTCACTGTCTACAATTTGTTTTTGTCTGATTCAATTATTCTGTCACATCTTCACATTATTCATATGGTCTTGCAATATTGAATTGACTAGGATTCAAGGGGTAAGATGAAACTATTACTATAATTCGGTCGCACCATCGAGAAACTTTTCCTGCAATCCAACGCTAGTAATTTTGATCAATATATATGAAAGCAAACTTATTTATGTATTTGAATTACCTGCGTTCAAAGTTGTAGCTCCTCCTTCAACCAAAAAATGGCAACCCTTATATAAATCAAAAGCACCTCATCAATGCACATTAATTACCAATAAAATTGTAAACGGGCATGATTGTACAAATTGAGTAATATTTTTCTCCACTTGTAAACAAAAATTTATCTATTCAATAAAATTGACTAATCACACATTTAAAACAGAGTTTAGGAATGATAAACCAAATGCAAATAGGTCTTTTAACTACGCAATGACAACTGCATCATCCTACTTTAAAGCTAATACAGAAAATAACAAGAAGAGAAATGAGGGAATAAGTAACCGGATTAAGTGGTCTTGCCCAAAACCCCTTTTGTTAATAAATATTGATGGTTTTGTTATCAACGAGGTTGCGGCGAGAGGCTTTATTATAAGGAATGCTCAAGGCAATCCTATATATAATTGCTGGTGCGTTGAACCTAGGAGAAAACACTATTTCTGTGGCGGATGCCTTGGCTCTTCGTGAGGCTATGAGATTGACTAAAAGAAAAAGGTTGAACCACAGTATCGTGGAAGGAGATTCCAAGCTTATTATTGATGTTATCCAAGGGTTTTGTGACGCTCTTTGGGAGATTGAGTCTATCTTGGAAGATGTTTGATAGTTTGTTGCCTTGTTTCAGTGAACCAAATAAAATCATGTACTTAGGGAAGCCAATTTTGTGACCGATGTCTTAGCTTCTATTGGTTTGAAAACCTACACATTTGGGATTCTTGTATCCCGGCTGGAGCTCAGAATGCCTTGTCTTTTGAATGTAGAGGAATTGGATGTACCAGAGTGTTTGCAATTTGAATGAAATTTTCATTTTGAGCAACAAAAAAAAAAGAAAAAAAAAAGAGCATTTAAAATTCAGATTTAACATCCCCTTGTAGGAATGGGCCGTAAATGAATTTGGTTTATGGGTAGAAGGGCTTTGGACCTCAACTAGAATTAGACGGGTCCGGTGGCAAATTTTGGACCCAAAAGAGTCAATTAGGCCCAAGTGATGGGAAAGAGCCCAGAGTTTCCCATTCATTTTTCCCATCAGTTTATTATTATATTTACAATTTGGTCGGTCTGTTAGTCGGAGTCGCAGGCAAACGATGTCGTTGGAGGAGGGCTCGCAGAATCACCAGCTAGAAGAAGAAGAAGAAGAAGAAGAGCAAGCGCAGAAATTTCAATCGGGTGCGTGGCTTGCTATTAGTTCTTTATATTTTGTAATTTTCGTTGTTTAGCAAAATCACCTCAATCTTAATCGTTGTTGAGCAAAAAACCCTTGGAAGTTGGAACCTGTATAAATATATACATACAATTAACGTTGTATGAAAAAATACAATGCACGAATAGAATAAAAGAAAAGGTTTTTGATGTGATTTGATTTGGGTTTGATTTGTAGGAGTTGGAGTTGCAGCAGCAGCAGGAGGGTGGGAGCAGAAAAGATTGGGGATGGAAGAAGAGTTGAGTGAAGTAGGATGGTTCATTCTGGGCGAAAGTCAACAGCATGTTGGTCCCTACGCATTCTCGGAGCTGCGGGGTGAGTTTGTTTTGTTTGCCTTGCCCAACCCCTACCCTTACCCCAGCAGCACCTTATATTATAATAATTACAATCTATAATAATAATAGTAGTAGTTGTAGATTATATGTAGTATGAATATGAACATTCAATTGTCTTTGCAGAATGAAGAATAGTGATTCACCTTTATTGCTATGTAATGTTGAATATGGAAATTGAATTTACCGGCACATTGTTTCCTTCTTCTCAATTAAAAGTTCTACTCGTAATCAATCGAGCACTCTTTCAGTCTCACTTATCATGTTCAATTTCACTACAATTTGCTTGCTTACTTTGCGACAGAGCATTTCTTAAATGGTTACCTCACCCTCCATACACTCGTCTGGGCTCAAGGAAGATGCGCTTGGCAGCCACTCTCCTCCATTCCCGACCTCGTCACTGCAATATCTCACCACGACCAAGTACCTCATGTTTCAACCGCAGGTCAATCATTTTTCTTCTTCTTTGGAATTGGATTATCACTTCCATGAATTACAAGACTTACAATTTATTCACTTCCATTGCAGTGCCCCCAATCCCAACTTATGATGAGGACGACTTTGACAAATGGCAGAAGCAGGTTAGTGAGACAGAACAAGCAGATAGTGACAGACCTTCCACGCCCCCGGAGGGGGAGGAAGAATTTACCGATGATGATGGGACTACATACAAGTGGGATCGGGGTCTTAGGGCCTGGGTTCCTCAGGTTGGTTCATGGTTTCTACAACTTCTTATGCTTTTCTTATATTTTATTTTATTGTTTGGGGTGGTTTTTCTGTTCATGGTATATCTGGTAGCCTGCCAATGAACGCACACAAGTAGATTTTGTTGTTTGGTTACACATTGATGAACCTTGGATAGAATGTTATTCCAATTTTTTGAAATAGGAAAAATTTGAAATCAAACTTGAAAATTTGTCTTGTATTTGTTGAATTTATATTTGACTGATTTAATATCTATTATCTAATAGGATAGCGCTTTCGGGGTAGAAGATATGACATTTTTGCAAGAAGAGGAGGTTTTCCCCGCTGCCAATATTTCCGAGGCCACCGCAAGGGAAGAGGTTAATGCAGCTGTAAAGGCTTCCGATCCCTCTAACGAAGATGATATCAATGGTAGCAGTGAGTTAGAAGGCAATCAAAGTTCTAAGAGGAAATTGTCGGATAAGGAAGCTGACAAGAAGGTCTGCCCTTAAAAAAAAAAAAAAAAAAATCAAAGTCTGCTAATCAAACTGTATTTTCTGGGGATGTGTGATTGGATCCTATTATTAAATTCGGTCATGCCAGTCTAGACTGGAAATGATCTATGTGTATAGGATTTATGTAGCAGTACCAGTTGACTCCCCCGTCTTATTTCCTTGTATTTTCAGGAAGCTAATAAACCTCCTGATAGTTGGTTTGAGCTGAAGATTAACACACATGTTTATGTAACTGGATTGCCTGATGACGTCACAGTCGATGAAGTAAGTCACTGTCATTGTTTTATGATTTCATCCTCCGTATTTATTGGGGCATGTTACTAATTTTGGTGATATTCATCAGGTGGTAGAGGTCTTTTCCAAATGTGGGATTATAAAGGAGGTAAACTTTTCTTCTTTTTCATAAAGTTCATGTTGTTACTTTGTTGATTAGTACCTGACGGTTAAATAATGCTTAAAGTTGAGCTCAGAATTGAATTAATCTTTTTGGAATGGAAACTTTTAAAGATGGTAGTACTTATCTGAGGTTTAGAGTAAAAAAACAATCGGTTATATAGCTTTGAATCATATTTTGCATAATGAATTTTTATTTTATTTTTAGTCCAGTGTTTGTTTGCAACCAAATTCTTAGACTTTTTCTTAATAGTTATTGTCAAATTATATTGGAAAGTGACCTTGTTATCGCATCATGATACTAAGTGTGAACATCTATGCACTGCGTAGCTTAATGGATAAATATCTGCTCTCATACTTAACACCTTATAAACTCGATACTCATTAATGAAATTTACAGGATCCTGAAACAAAAAAGCCTCGTGTGAAGCTGTATGTTGACAAAGAGACCGGAAAGAAAAAGGGAGATGCACTTGTTACATATATGAAGGTAACAATGCTTTTTATTACTTCTGCTGTCTTTGTGATTGTAACATGTCATATCTGGGTATTTTATTATATGTGTTTATGTGTACTATAGGAACCATCGGTTGTTTTGGCTACCCAAATTTTGGACGGAACACCTCTACGCCCTGGTGGCAAGGTTTTTATGTCAGTCACCCAAGCTAAGTTTCGGCAGAAAGGTACTTGTTAATACGTGGTAGTCAGATGATGTTGGTTGAACTGTTTTTTGCTTTGTATTTTTAGTTTGAGATTTTAATATTTTTGCTACTTTATAGACAAATGAGAGAACTACTTAAAAACATCATCGACACAGTATTAGAAACATTTTCAACAGCATGCCATAGATTATGAGCTTTCAATTGTGTTCTGTTTTATTTATGAGCTTTTGTTATGTATCCAGGGGACACATTTGTTGCCAAACAAGCAGACAACAAGAGGAAAAAGAAACTGAAGAAGGTGGAAGAGAAGATGCTTGGCTGGGGTAGGTTCTTATCTTAATATTAGTCGTTTTCTTACTTAACCTTATTTTTCATGCTGATTGATAACTAGAAGGCTTCTTGCATTAGATATCTTAATTCTGGGGAAGGAATACCTCATATTTTGATTACTTTGCACTTATGCTTAAAGCTTCTAGTCTTGTTGTCCAAATGTAGTATGTGTAGCTTCTGTAGTTAGTTGTTCCCTCTCTTTGTGAATAATAATATGCTTTTTTGTTTTATCATATGACATATATTATAGAAGTTCTTCTACATTTTGAGTTTTAAAATGGGGTGTGCTATCCACACATCCCTTTTTACTTCTCACACACCCTTTATTAATTTTTGTCCTTTGATCTTCTTTAATTCATCTGATCCAACGGCTGAAAACTAAAGGGATTTGTGAGAAGTAAAAAGGGGTGTGTGGATAGCACACCCCTTTAGAATACAAACTACATTTTCTTCTACCCTCAGTGTTTTCATTGTTTTAGTCATGAGGAAATGCCTGCAGATCATATACACATTCCTATGCTTCACAAGTAGTTTCTCGGTGTTTTGGTTTTACAGTGAAGCATAGTGTGAATCTGTAATGTGGATATATGTGGATAATTAGCATATGCCTATGCATCATAACCTGCGGGACATGTTCTGTCATAATTTTGGCATGAATTACCTTATGTGCTCTGCAACACTCATAATATGATCACATTTTCTTCTTATTGAACAGCCGGCCGTGACGATGAAAAGGTGTCAATTCCAGCTACTGTTGTTCTTCGCTACATGTTCACTCCTGCTGAAATGAGGGTAAGTTCATAGCTGTCCATGCTGCTGGAAAACTTGTTTTTTCCTTCTGCGTAACACGTATTGACGGATTAATAGTTGCTGATGTTTATTTGCACACACAACTTTCTCAATATATAAAGCCTGTGCGAGAAGGCTATTTTATCATTCTGATCCAGTTCTGGTTACCTCTCTCTTAATGTTTACAGGCAGATGAAAATTTAGGTCCAGAATTACAGGCAGACGTTCAAGAGGAGTGTGAGAAGCTTGGTCCAGTGGACTCAGTGAAGGTAATATACCCTTCATGTGTGTGTGTGATGAAGAATGGTATTCAGAATTTCTCCGTGATATGTGCATACATGTCTATCTATGTTCTTTTTTCTTTTCCCTTTCCTAATATCCTCAGGTTCCCCTTTTTCTTTTCTTTTTTAGGTTTGTGAGAATCATCCCCAGGGAGTTATTTTGGTCAGATTCAAGGATAGGAATGATGCTCAAAAGTGCATAGAAATGATGAATGGGAGATGGTAATTAATATTGTGTGTGTATTAAATTACAATTGCAGCTATTGTGTAAGGCTGGGTAGATGGTGCTGCTGTGAGATTTTTCAGTGTTCCCGGAAATGGGAGTATTTTTGCTCACCGCCATTTAGTGTGGTGTATGCTCACCATCCTATTTATCACCGTTAGATGTATTTGAATTTCGAGATTCGTGTAATGGATAGGCACAAATCTCAAAATTCAAACTCATTTAATGGTGATAAATAAGGTGGTGAGCATACACCACACTAAATGGTGGTGAGCAAAAATGCACTCTCCCGGAAATATGAGCTGGTGCACCACTTGTGATGACACTGAAAATTTTCTCGCTGCTAAGAGCTTAATTGTCTTTTTTTTTGATTTTTTTCCGTTTTCCAATGTTTTTTAGTCTTCCCATTTTCTTTTGGTTCTACATTTAATTATTACTATTATTTTTCATATGTTCATTTAGGTTTGGCGGCAGGCAAATACATGCAAGTGAGGATGATGGTTTAGTTAACCATGCTTCTGTCCGGAATCTGGATGAGGATGCTGCACGGTTAGAGCAGTTTGGCGCCGAACTTGAAGCTGAATGAGTTTTATATCAATGCTCAATAGTTGTGTTAGTCATACATCTGAATCAATATTCCTTATAAAAAGATCCGGCATCTGATGATCGTTTACTGTTTGTAGAAATTGTTGTCACAGGGTTTATGAATTTGGAACAGGGCCATTGTGAAGATGTTTTAGTGGGATCTTGTAGGTTGAAATATACTCTTAGTGCTTAGAAAGTAAAGAACCGTTTTTAAAATTGCAAGTAATGTTGTACATTCTGCCTAATTAAGGTCTTTGCTGCTAACTTGGATACCTTGTCGAGTTTGTTGTCATTTTTCGATTTACTTTACTTGACTGTTTCTGATCTTTCTTTGTTCACGATAAGAACTGTTGTGTCTGTAAAGGTCTGTGTCTCGAGTGGTCGTTTGGACACCAGCCCCAAAACTTTCACCTTAGTGTTTCTCTCCCTGTTTTCCTCTAAACATAGTGTTATGTTAATTATTGCCGGGCCAAACATTTCGAACTTGGAGAAATGCTGAGGAGGGTCTCTCGTAATGTTACTCTCCATGTACTATTTGTCAATATTATTTTTTGTACAATTTTTACAATGTTTTCAAAGAGATTAACGTTAAACTTACCAGTCCAGAACCTGATTAGTTATACGGGTCGTACCCGGAAGCAAAAGCCGGCGTTTCACTTTCTGCACTTGTCCTTCCCATCTGCCCATAGACGTCAGGGTTTTCGAATGTGAACAGTACAGTCACTAGCTGTTTGAGTTGAGTAAACTAGGCAGGCAGAGCAGACCCATAGAAAAAGATGTGGAGGTCTGCAGTGGCAGCAAGAGCAGCGTCCCTTTCGACGCAGGCGGCGGCACGGAAGCTGTGGGCAGCTCATCCAAACCACAAGGTGCTTTCCTGTAAAACCCTAACCCCTCCTCTAGTTGATCAATCCCCCCATTTTCAGACTAGATTCCAAAACCCTAGGTTCTTCTCTCAGTTCTCAGAAATCCGTAGCGATTCTGATTCCGCTCAAGGAGAAGAGCTACCCGTGGGATTGGGTGAAAATGGTGATTCCCAGCTGGACAATCTTGCCGCTGGGAATGGGGATGGGGACGAAAAGGGTTCGGAGGGTGGTTATGTAGAGTTGCGGAAAGGGGAAGAGGTTTATGAGATTGATTTGCAGCAGCTGGAGAGTGTATTGTCTCTCCTTCAGAGCAGTGCTGATGGGAGTCTTGAGTCTAGTTTTGATGCTTTAAATTTAACACTGCATCCTGAGTTTGTGGTTAAACTAGCTGAAACACCGCTTGTTTTGGGTGAGAATTTGATTAGGTTTATTAAGTGGGCTTTGAAGGAGAAACCTGAGTTTAGAGTCACTACCCATGTCCTCGATGCGCTTGCACGATCTACATGTATTGGCCTTGTTAGGAAGAGAGATGTATACTTTTTGTGGGATTTGGTTGAGGAGATTGGTGAGAAAGAAAATACTCTGTTGAATTTGGAAATTCTCAATCACTTGATATCCTCATTCTCAAAATTGGGTAAAGGGAAAGCTGCTTTTGAGGTGTTCAACAAGTTTGCTTGTTTTGGATGTGTCCCGAATGCAGATTCATATTACTTTACAATTGAAGCACTCTGCAGGCGTTCATTTTTTGTTTGGGCTCAGTCTGTTTGCGGGAAGATGCTTGATGCAGAAGCCTTGCCTGATGGTGAGAGAGTCGGTAGGATCATATCTTGGTTTTGCAGGGGTAAAAATGCTAAAGATGCCCATTTGGTTTATTTGTTGGTGAAGGTGAAGAAGCAGGACCTGCCACACTCACCGGTTAATCTTTTGATCAATTCACTCTGTAGGGAGGATGAAACCGTCAAACTAGCTCTAGCTATGTTGGGTGACTTATCGGGAGAGGCACGGAAATATGGGATTAAGCCCTTTTCAGCTGTTGTTCAAGGATTGTGCAGGATAAAAGATGTTGATGGGGCCAAACAACTGCTGCTTGAGATGACAAGGGAGGGCCCGCCTCCAGGAAATGCAGTTTTCAATTTGGTTATCAATGGTTATTCTAAGGCTGGGGATATGGGAGAGGCAATGGAGATGATGAAGCTAATGGAGAGTAGGGGGTTGAAACCAGATGTGTATACTTACACTGTTCTTATGAGTGGTTATGTAAATGGGGGTCAGATGGAGGAGGCTTGTAAAATATTGTCCCAAGCCAAAAAGAAGCATCCTAAACTGAGTCCTGTGACTTACCATACACTCATCCGTGGATTTTGCAAACTGGAAGATTTTGATGAAGGTTTGAAGTTGTTGGGCGAGATGAAATATTTTGGGGTCCAACCTAATGTTGATGAGTACAATAAGTTGGTCCAATCTCTTTGTCTTAAGGCTCTGGATTGGGAAACAGCAGAGAAACTGCTTGAAGAAATGAAGGATAACGGGTTGCATCTCAATGGGATTACAAGGGGTCTTATACGAGCAGTCAAGGAACTGCAGGAGCGAGAAATAGAGATTGCAGAAGCCTAAAAAGGTTATCTGGTTTTTGGTATGCGGATACTACAATGAAGGCGTGCAAAATAAAGTGAAGCTTTGCAGTTTGTTTTGTTCATGGTGCTTGTTAAACATCTCCGCATCTCAATCATATAGAAAATGAAGATTGGATATTTATTTCAAATCTTTTAGTGGTCACTTGGGTAACTTCACAGCTAAGCCAGAGGCACGCCCCTGAAAAGTGGGGACTAGGTCCCTTTCCTTGCAATATTCAAGTTTGCTCTTATTTTCGGGGCGCCCATTTGCTCCATCTTGATATCAGGGTAAAATAACTGCAGTCTTTGGCTTCGTTTTTACTATGAATTTTATACCTTTTAGTTTTTTTCTTGTTTGAATTTTGATGTGATTTATGTTCTTAAACGCTATTCGAAGGTTAATGTTACTTGTGTGGATGCAGTTAAAAGCTCAGGCAAGTTGCAGTATTTGTTCTGAACGAGGAAATTTTGTTTAATTGTGCCTCCGGCTTCTTTTATTTCGGTTGCAACCCTGTCCTCAAGTGGGTTTCAGTTCTTCTGTTGTGTTCTAAATGTGCATGTATGAGTAAGCTTGGCCTGGTTATTTACATGATTTTCGTCTTGAAGATCTGAAATCTGAGAAGCATTCAAACTGTTCGTTCATCGCAGAGCAGAGAACAGAAATGTTTCTGTTAGGGCGGAAGATGTTCTGCAAAGCTAGGTAGGTCCAATATAAGCTGATTTGTTGATCGATAACCTATTTTTCCTGGTCATCTGCTTTGAATGTTGTATAGCAGAACAAGATAGTGTCATTCCCTGTTGATAAGCGTTGCAGTAAAGAATGTCAATTCATAAATGATCAGCAGCATGAAGCTCTATTTGGAATTTTGGATGACATGACAATACTCTGGAACGAATCTGGATTGGATGTCATTTGGGGCTCGAAAATTAATTACAGTGAGGAGCTTTGCTATCCTGCGCATCAGGGGACAAAGGAGAAGCGTTGAGATTTAACTAAATCTCATTTAGCTACTTCCAACCTCAAAATCAATTAGCGGTCAAGGGTAGAGCAATTAAACAATTAATTAGTCTGAACGATAGCATTAGATATTTAAGGATATATTAGGTACTGAACCCCACTTATGAAACAATGCATAAAATTACAGGCACAGATAACCCCACACCCCATAGGAGATCAAATCTTATGCACCCAAAATGGGTGTGGCCACTCTATGGCCCCAATAAGTGTTTGACACATTAAATTTATGACAATAAAATTAAGAAAAGTTAAAGATATTGAATATGTGTCAAACACTTATTGGGGCCACAAAGAGGACACACCCATTTTGAGTGCAAAAGATTTGATCTCACTCCATAGGAATCAAGCAAGCATCTTATTGGTTATTCTCAAAATTTGGTTGTGCATAACGTCACCAACAACACATAACTCCTCCCTTGACGCGGGAGAGACTCCCACCTTTTCTACACAAAAATTATCAACATTAATAACTTTCGCATGCTAAAACAAAAAAATTAATCTGAATGCAATGGCAACTTAAAAGATTAAATGGTCCCTTTGGTTACCTCTAAAATCTTGGAAAATTTGAACTTAAATTCATTATTTCTGTATCATCACAACCATACAAATTGAAAAGAACTACACAACCATTGGCAATATAAAGCTTTAAACTTTCTCCAACAAATGAAATCACAGAACTCAAAATTAAAGCGTGGAGAGCTAAGGCTAAACGTGCCAAAATACCCATGATTTTTCATAACACGCTGCCCCTCGCCATCAACCTTCAGTAGCTCGTCTCTCTAAAACTCCTCAAGTCCTTCCACAACCACATTCATTTCTCATTTCCCTCTGTCAAGAACCCTAGTGAACCCTTCAATTCGCCGCATCCAGCAACGTCACTTCGTTACTAGATAACGCTGACTTCACCCTGCAAACCCTCGCCACACCTTCACAAAACCACATTAGTAGAAGATAAGAGAACTAATAAATAAAAATCACTAACCAACAATTTTAGAGCATCAAATTAGAGAAAAAGATAGCAAGTGGTCATTCAACACAGTGGTGAAAAGATGTTGAAAATGTAGGTTTAAATCTCGTCGGTGACTAATCTAACATCTAATCTAAAAATTAGAGAAAAAAGATATGAATGACACCACTTTTCGTTTTGAGCATGATTTAGGTTGAGGAGGTTAGCTTATCTTTTTTATTCAAACGTGCAATTGTAGTGGGTGTGAAACTGATCTCTTTTTTATAACTGTATGTTGGTTTCGTATATTGATTTACATTTTTTTTGTACAAAAATGCCCGTGGCAATTCTAACCCTATTTTTTTCTATCAACTTTGACATTTTTTGTTTGAAGGATTTTTTAGTCCAATTATTTTTGGTGAAGCCTTGAGACACCAAACTTAACTTTTGGCTTTCTAATATTAGAGATTAGAAATTATGGGAGGGGGAGGTTCAAAACTATTACAATAATTTAGGAAATGGTCAAACCTAAAACGCATGAGTGGAAATCTAGCACCCTATCTACTAGGATACTGAACTACATGCGAAAGAAGCCCAAATGCGCAAGAAGCCCAAATAGAAAGGACTATACAAGGAAGCCCATTATTTTCAGACTGTCGTAACTTAAATCATTATTCTCTATCAATATTAAGTTACACTATGATCCATGCGCATATATTGGAGCTCAACTGAGTCATGCAAGTGCCCTTTATATTCTTTCTTCTTCTTTTTCAAGGAATGAAGGAAAAAAAACTAAGAGCGATAGAACTTAATTATAATATGAGCATTTCCAACGATGTTTCTTATATTCAAGTTAAACTTTAGTCAAAATGACTATAAAATTATTTTCGAAGTCATTCTCAATATTTCAGAGAGTGTCATTGATTAACTACTAAGCACATTAATATGATATTTTCACTTAAATTTTACCATATGCACAACTTGACAAGCGTAGATTTTTTTATCATAAAAGAACATTGTAATTAGGATTGAAACTTTTCATTGTATAGTGCATTTTATTATGCTAAAATTCGATGTGGGATTTTTTAATTCTTCAACAAAACCTCTCACGTGAAACCACATAATGAGCCATAAGTGCAACTGATTCCACTTAGGTGATGATTTTTTTTTTTTTCCTTTGTAATTCAAAGCAAAGGAAGTCAAGGTAAGACCCCAATACTTCAAGCAAGGGGAAAAAGTATAGACTCACAAACTTATTAGTCTATCAACCCGCTATGATATTCTGTTGTAATTAGAGAGAGATGAGTTAACGTTTCACTGTTAATAATACTAATATTGTCTATCAAAAATGTTCATGCAATTAAAAGTAAAACTATTCAGTGTATAATATATTTTAGTTTATCAATTTAATTTTGCGGATGCTACAGTTAACATGTATATGGATAGTATATGTGAGGAGTGCGAGGACACAGGAAAAGAGAGTTAAATATTAAGTCGTTACTTTCCTTGAAGAGTTAGGGTTAGGAATGGGCAATGGTTATGGCGGGCATGTAATCGCGGTTATTTATTCATAACCGTTTATTCTCATACCCGCATAACCGTTTACCAGTTGGATAATTACCTAAACGGTTATATCCATACCCATAACCGTTTATAAACGGTTAACCATACCTATAACCACGTACCTATTTAATAGTAACCGTTTAGTACCCGTTTACTCATTTATCATTTTTTAACCTATTTATCCTTTCTTTTTTACCATTTACTCATTTTTCACCCGTCTACATGTTTTTTTAACAACTTGAAAACTAAAAAAAGAATAATTTGTGATAATTTTTTTTCTTCTAACAATTAAACACCGTTATAGGTACATTCATCATACATTTCGCATTTTAATTTTTTAAGTCCTTATACCATTCCATTAATTGAAATAATAGTTTACGGATGATATTTTTAATTGTTAACAATGAAGGTAATATAAAATTTGCTAAGTATTCTTGGATTACGAAAACTGTTAAAATACATTATTCTTGGATTATTTAACTTGGAATGTAAAGTATTAACCTAATATATATAATGGACCATGAAATTTAAAGTGGTTAAGGAAAACTATATTCTATTAGCTACATAAATCATGCACTATAGTCAATAGCATTGATCTAAGTTTTCTCCGATAGAGAACATGATTTGTGTTAATTTTACATATATAAAATAAATGGATAAACGGTTACCCATATATAATCGCGGTTAATACCCATAACCGTCCATTTAAAATTCGCGAATAAACGGTTATACTCATAATTATAATCGTTTAATTTAAATGAGCAGATAACTGTGATTACCCATAACCAATGAGTATTTGCTTATCCTTAATTCTTTTTTGTTTTTTGTTTTTTTAGAAACATGCCTATCCTTAGTTAGGGCAAGGGCAGAGGTTAAGTCGGGAGTTTGGAGGGGGACAAAAGGCGCGTAATTAAAGAAGGGGTAAGAAAAAGATGTAACAGGTTTTGCTCCTGATGAAACGTTCTTTTTCTCCATTTTCTCTCTCCTACTCTTTCTTTTTGTTTGTTTTGTAATGGAAGTTTGATTTTTATTATTATAAATATTGGAAAGAGTGTGAGGCCAAATTCCAAGAAGGGGAGGCTGTTGAATTAAAAAGTAAATGATAGAAAAGAAAATGAGAGAATAGTCAAGATTCAAGGCCCTGCCCTGCTGATGCCTGCCTGACCCGTCTGGAATAATACTTACTAATTGATCAGTGTGGGCTGAGGATTAGTCATCTCATATTCATGCCCGCCTGCCTGCCTACCTGTAGAGAGAGAGGAGAGGGGGAGAATAGTGTTGGAGTTGGCACTGTCCCATAAATGCAAAAGGGTTGTGTTAGGCATTAGGTGACACACTATGATCTCGAATGTCCACTTAAACTCTAAATTAATCCGTCTATAATTTTATTATATTTTATTTTGTTGTAAAATGTTAAATGATCAAAATGCACTTAGAGGGTATATGTCTCATATGCCTAGACAAGCTATACAAAGAAAGCATACAGTTTTTAATAGTTATTCTTATTACATGTATGTAGTAATGTCTTGCAGTAGTCATAGGAGTTTATTAAAATGGTGAACTACCAATGACTTGATCCCTTCTTAGGGTACGTAGGCAGTCTAACGCTAAAGTTAGATGCAGCCATAAAAGAAAAGAAAATGATTGCATGGTTAAACCATTAATTGTGTTGTGGTCTTGTCTCAGAGGTAAGACGTGATAGATAAACATGAAGGTGCTGATGTCACGTGTTGACCTTAACCGTATGTTGGGATCAGGGCGTGATATTGAGGAAAATAGATCCTCTCGAGATCTTTTTTTTTTTTGAGAATCCTAGAACCCCGCGATCGTGATTATTTATCGTACATCGTGTGATCAGAAATTATTTTAAAATTTAAAATTTAAAATTAAATATAAATAGTATTTAACGAAAATTATCTGTACATTACAATTGCGGAATTCCTAGGACCACAAGGATTGATCCTTTTCCGGCATTGAGTAGTAAATACTGGATGGATTTGTCCTCGAATGACACAAGGGGGATCCCCTTGGTGCTTTTGTGGGGGTTTATTATTTCACTGCGCGGAGCCTGAGGCAGAGGTACAACCCGAAGTAAATGCAAAATATTTACATCTTTCTACAATTTGTTTGCATGCTCATATACTGATACGATTTGCTTCTTTCCTCCACTAGGCAAAAAAAAGGCATTGAAAAGAAGAAATAGACGTGCTAACGTTAGATAAATTATATTTTGGTGAGCCAATCATCTTTTGTGATAGAAATGGACCTCATCAATAGAAGTATATTTATCTTTATGAAGAGATGATATAATCTTATCTTCCTAATATTTTTTTCTAACATAGATATACTATTCCAGTGATATTTTATATCAATAATACAAAAACATATAAAATAAATTAAAAAATATCTTTATACTATTAACATAAAAATTATTAAGTATACCCATACCATGCGAATTCCCTTCCTTAAAATGCCCGTGTCACCCATTAGGCCACCACCGCCTAAGCTATCTGGAGCTTGAGTCTCGCACTATCACATTCAAACGTATTATTTTCAACCTAGACGACTTCTAATCTCCTTTTTGGATCTTTTACTTTGCTTCTTGAAGTCTAAGATCTAAAAATTAGGTTCGATTCTTTATCTAATAATATTTCTTTTTATTTGTAAATGAAAGGTTTTAGATTCAATTTTCATCAATATCGAATTTGAACCACATTATTAATAGCCTATATTATTTCTAGTCCATTATGTGTGACATTTTAAAGATATTTCTTTACCTAATGATATTTCTTTTTTTACACAAGTTTTTGTGTGCCACTCCGTAATGCATTTTAAAGATTCAAATTGTTTATCTTTGAGAACATTACCTAAAGACCATCATTGCAAAAATTTAGACAAATCTAACACCATTAATACATTCATTTGTTGTGGAGAAAATGAATGAATACGATTTTACAAAAAATCCTAAACTCTTAACCAACAGCCGTATAAATTTTGAGTAATTTTTTGTAAACGTGATCTTAAAGGAAATACCTAAAATAAACAATTCGAATTGTTAAAATACATTACATAATAAACTCCATAAAATTTGTGTAAAAAATTATGTTAGAAAATAGTGCCACGAATATGTAGCAGCTACGTATGCTGAATGCGCATATATATACAGAGAGCTTAAGGAGAGGGATCCCCATTTTTCAAAAAAAAATGGGGACACGCTCCCCACCGTTAGATTTAACTTTAATGAAATTGTGTGGTTGAGATTGTGTGGCCTGTGTTTTAATCTCAACCACACAATTTCATTAAAGTCAATCTAACGGTGGGGAGCGTGTCCCTATTTTTTTTGAAAAAATGGGGATCCCTCCCCTTAAGCTCTCCCTATATATATATATATATATATATATACATACATAATATGATGAATGCATCCGAACATAATACAGTATTGTAATAGCATGAGCGCAAGAAGCGTCAGAGGATTAGTAAGTACGTACCCCAATTGCTAGGGGTTCAGTTTAAATTTTTTGAGTTTTTTTTTGTTCGATTTTTTTTTTCAATTTGGTTTTGTTCGATTCAATTTCGATTTTTTATTTTATTTTATAAAACTTGATCATTTTTAATATGAAATTTAGAAAAAAGGCTTGTATTGGTAGACTAATAATAAGAAAATGGGAAAAGTGAGAAAGTGGGAAGGTAGTTGTACATGTACAAGATCATATAAACAAGTCATATTCTATCAACAAACCTCAATTGTAAAGAAAAATGATCATCATATCCATCCAAAAAGCAAACAAATAGAGAAGCTCTTCCAAGTTCCAAAGCCTTCTAATTTTTTTCTTTCTATAACCAATGAAATATCATCCAAATTGAACGAAGTGTGCTCATTGAAAAAGCTCTAGGCTTAGTTTTAAACTTGACAACAAAGTTTCATAAAATAAATAGGAGAAATTAGGTTCCAATCCCTCCTTTTGCTACTCCATTGACTAAAACCTTATTCATTTTCAATTTTGGATCAAAGTCTTTGGGTATTAATAACATCATTAATTATTTCAATAATAAAATATTTTTATTTCTAAATATATACATTTAGTGTTAAAAATGTTACAATTAGTATATTTATATTTATGGCTAAAATTTTATCATATATTTTTATTTTTAGTTTGTACCCATTTTTAATTTGCAACCCTTTTTTAATTTGTACTAGTTTTATTTTCAGTTTTAATTTGTATCCATATATTAATTTATTTTTGTGCCCATATTTTTTAAAGTGTTATTTGTATTTATACCAATATTATTTTTATTTATTTGTACTGATTTTTAATAAAAAAATTAATAATTTTTTAAAATAAAAATTAATAATTTTTTGAAATAAAAATTAATAATTGATTTAGGATTTTAATGCTCACACCTTTATTAAACTCCTAACTAGTTTTCAATCCAAAACATTTCCAAAATAAATAAAAAATTAGAATAAATTTGTACCCATTAGCTTTTTAAAAAATGTTTTCAATTTTTTAATCTTATATGTACCCATTCATGTAACTTTTTCAAATTTTTAATCATAAAATGTACCTATTCTTAAATACACACACACGCACAATAGTATAATTTATATTTTAATATTTTTAATCCCATAAATTATGAGTTTTTATTTGAAATCTCATTAACATAAACAACTATAAATTTCAAGTTTTAATTAAAAAAATAGTAACATAAACAGAAATAAATTATCACATTAATTTCAAGAACTTAGATCAAAAATTGAAAACCAACAAGGTTTTAATAAAAAAAATATTGATAGATAGGGATTGTCACATCTGGGCCTGGGGGGGATCCACCATAGCACGATATTGTCTGTTTTGGGCCCCAACCACGCCCTCACAGTTTTGTTTCTAGGAACTCATGAGCAACTTCCCAGGAGGTTACCCATCTTGGGATTGCTCTAGCCCAAACTCGCTGAACTTCGGAGTTCCTACGGAACCCGAAACCAGTGAGCTCCCAAAAGGCCTCGTATTATTCCCCTGGGCGATGTCAGGGACTGCATCCAAAGTCTCCCTAAGAAATATCATGGGCATACATTCATAAAGTGCAAAGGAATTCGGTTTGGTTTGGTTCGGTTTGATTTTTTTTTTTCGGTTTCAATTCGGTGCTCGATTTTTTAAACTCATCCGTACTAATCGCTGATTAAAAAAAACGTTATATATATGAGTTAGAATTTGAAAATATACGTTCTTGGCACATGTTGATAAATATAAACATGTCCGATTGTTAAAAATTAAGGAAATCTAATGAAAAATATTTCAAAACTTTGATTTTCATCCAAAAATCATCTTATAATTATATTTAATGATAGGGACAAAAGAAAAAAAAAACTAACTAAAGGCGCTTGCAACATACCTTTGTCGCTTTTGACTCGCACCTAAGTTGCAGCACATGCACGAGAGTGAAAGCTCTTATGTGGGAGAGATTTTTCAGTGTGACCGACACACGAGATGGTACACCACGTGGTACTATATAAATAGTGGCATATGTGTGTTAAAAAGTTAGTAACTTAAAAATTAAAAAGTTCCACTACTTATATAAATACACATGATGTACCATGCGGCCATCAACAATGATACCCCATTAATTTCAGGTAAGCAAACACACAAAAAACAAAATCTGCCACTCCCCATTTATAGCAAATGGAAGCCTGCTTCTATTAAAAAAACCCCATAAAATAAAACCTAATAAGAATCACAAACCCAAGGAAAAAAATTGAGAATCAAAGAAAATTCTCCCATTATAGCAATTGTAATGTAAGTAGAATTCTCCCTCTGGTATCTTATATGATTGATGAAGAGATTATTAATACTAAATGCATAATATAGCAGATCATTCTAACTGGGCCGGAAGACAGAATTCCCATCGGAACCTGACGGACATCGACAAATATCTAGTCCTAAATGTAATTATTGAGTTTTCTCTTGGTATTATAGGTTTGTAACAGTAGAATATGGCCTTGTTTTGCTGTGCGTGTAGGTGCTTACATCTTTATTTTTTGTATCATTTTACAACATTAAGACATTTTTTGGGGGTTTGAGATTCAAAAAAAGTAGGATGAAAATGGAAAAAAATTAGAAGAAGAAAAGGTGTTTGGAAAAGTGCCGACAAAATTTAAAAAGATGAGAAAATAATGGTTGTGAGACTTCCTGGAGAATACCATATTCAGTTTTAAAAATAGTCAGTGCACGACAACCTTTCAAAAATAGTGCCCGTGTTCAGTTTCAAAAATAGTGTAGTACCCATGTTCAATTCAGAAATAGTGTAGTACCCGTGTTCAATTTCAAAAATAGTATGATATTCGTGTTAGTTTAAAAAATAGTTAGTGTTCAGTTTTCAAAAATATTGTTCAGTTTCAGAAATATAGTACTGTTTAGTTTCATAAATAGTGTAGTGTTGTTTAGTTTCATAAATAGTTTGTATGATGGATGCGTGCGCGCCTTTTTTTTTCTATTCTATTTTTTATTATATTAAAAAAAATTCATTTTCATTAAAATTTAAATCATTTTCATTAAACTTGTCTTTTTCATTAGATAAAGTTATCAAAATTGATGTTCTTAAATCCTAACCCCATATATATATATCACATAGGCTAATGATAGAGTCTATTTATTTAAATCATATTTTATAAGTTATATGATATGGTTATTGACGATTGAAGTATTACTTAGGCCATCTCTAATAGAGAATGCTAAAGTTTCAAAAGCCAAAAAAATGGTCTAATTTGTCCAAAAACTCATCTTCAACCGATGGAAAGACTATAAATTTATGGAGCTCATCAAGCTATTAATTGGCCAAAAGGGCATTAGGTTGGCCATATGTAGCCCCCATCTTAGCCTTTTTTTTGTAGTCCAGCTTCTCAGCTGCAATAATTTATTCAAATTCAACGACTAGATTTAAAAACATTTAATGATAGTTTAACTAAATTAACAAATAAATTTAAGGTATAAACTTTAAACTAATAAATTTTTGCCAAGTTAAGTTGTGCATTTTACTAAAAATTGGTGCCATGTTTAGCTTAATTAGTTGAAGATGATATATGAGTATGACTTGACATAGTTTATTTAAAAATAATTATTTAGAAGCTATAATTTTAAATGAAATTATATTTAATTTTTCTAGTTAGAGATAGCCTTAATGTTAATTAACGTATTTTCTTTTTATTAATGATAACATTACATAATTTATAATTCATAGTCTGAACATTTGATCTACCTAATATATACGAAGAAATAGGGATATGCGAGGTAGAGAATTAAAGAGGATAGCCAGATGACACTGGCAAATGCCAATTGCATTGAAGGCCAAAACCATCATTGCAATAGTACGTCATCATTGTCATGCAAATCAATTTTCTTTTTTCTTATTCTTTATTTGACTTGATTTGACTACGTCCGTTTTGATTTTGGAACCAAATAATGAAGGGAAGGGAGCAAGGGAAGATTGGGTTTTTCAGTTTTCACCCGTGAGAGGCATGGGATGAGGGTTACATTTGACCAGTATGATAATGCTTTGATCAAATAATGATCCGGTATTTTATAAAATTATGACTCAATCATCGATTAGTGATAGTTTTTTAAAACAAATCTAGCCATTTTTTTAGCTTTTAAACGTTTAACTCTCTTCATTAAAGATGAGGGATGAGCTACTAACTTATTTCTTTCACTGATGTGTGAGGAACTAGCTAGCTTAGCTAGCTATCAAATTTAAGAGTGTGCATGCGTAGCATCTGCAACTTAAGAATCTGTTAATGCTTTAATATTAGAAGAAAATATATAGATGTTCAATCCTAATCATAATTAATTGAAGAAAAGCAATCCTCTTACAATCAATTACAATTTTATATTCTGATTCGAACACTCCCTGCCTTTGTATAAATTTCAATTAATTAAATGCATGTTTATTTGTCTATGATTTCTAAATTAAGCACTCCATTTTAAATTGGTGCATAAATCTCAAACATGCCCAATTTAGCCATATGTTTTGCAAATATTTTATTCGACACAACTTTTGTTAAGACATGCAAGCTGACCTTCCGACTTGACTCAGAGTATCTCAATAATCTTCCGGTCTAGCTTCTCAACCAATCTACTTCTACATGCTTCATTTGATCATGGTCAATCGGATTAGCCCCGATCTGACAAGCAGCTTTAATGTCACAATACCACTTCATAGCCTTTTCTTGGACCATATCCTAAATTTCTTACGATATTTCGTGACCAAAGCATTTCAGTAGTTCCCAAAGCAACACCTATGTACTCTGCTTCGACACTTGAGCTAGCAACAACATTATGTTTCTTATTTCCACGTCACCAAATTACCTCCCACAAAAGTGAAGTAACATGGTGTTAATCACCTGCCATCAACCGATCTTGCCCAATCAACATTTGTATATGCTTCAACTTTCAAATGACCATTCTTTGAGAGCAAGATCTCTTTACACGGAGCTAACTTCACAAATTGTAAAATTTGCATCCATGCATCCATATGTTGCTCTTTAGGATCATGCATAAACTTGCTCACCACACTTAAATCATAAGCCAAGTATGTATGTGACTCTGCTTATGAGCCAGATACATCAATCTTCCTACCAACTATTGATATCTCTTTTTATCACATTGGCATCTGGCGAGGAGGAAATATATAACTATACAAACCAAATCACAATTACCCTAGGAAATAATCAAGAAGACCTATTAGGAAATAATCTAGGAAATATCAATTACAATATTTACATTTCTATTCTAACACTGCCTGCCTTTAATATAAATTTCAATTAATTAAATTCATGTTTACCTCCCTATGATCTGTATGTCTGCTTCTTCTCCTTCCGGCCTAGCCACATCACATTTCTGATCAATCTAGCTAGCTAATTAATCTCTTTTCTGTGCAGCTTGATTTCTGTTGTTTTACATCGGTTTTGAGTAGGATTTTTTTTCTTTCTTTTCATATATTAAAGTGAGTATTCTGTACAGAGGGTAGTAAATGGCCATGACATCTTCTCTGGAATGGCCTTTCATGTTTCTGGCAGAAGGAGAAAAACTAGGCTAACACTCTCTCTCTCTCTCTCTTGAGGTTGAGGGTCGCCTTAATTAATTTTCCCCATCACCCATCCGTCAGTCAGTCATTTTGTCTTATTTCGTTGTCTTCTGCCTTTGTCCGGGAACGGAAGAAATGCCTTATGCTTGCTTAACAGTCTCCATGACTTCCAACTAATTTTGCCCAGGCATTTATCATCTGTATCTGTATAGGTATATACTCTCTACAGTGTGTATAAATATACATACATATATATATATATATATGTATATTTCAAAATGCGTATATATGCTGGCTAAATTATTCCTTTTGCCTCGTGATCAGTCTAATTAAACTATGAGGACAAACACATATAAACCTTATTATTGGAAAAAGGACACATGATCGATTAAACTTGATTATTTCTCCACTTGCAATAAATATTGTCGAGTGACTTACAACATTTGATTTCACCAGTTGGTCAAATGACTTTTGAGTGCTGTTAGAAATTTTATGTTAACTCTAATCCCGTACAAACTAAAACGGTCATTAGTCATTTTACATACTAATTAACTAATTATTGTGGTAATCATATTTTGATTTAGAAATTTTATGTTAACTCTAATCCCGTACAAACTAAAACGGTCATTAGTCATTTTACATACTAATTAACTAATTATTGTGGTAATCATATTTTGATGCATGCATGCACGCATGCATCCAGCATCCATCTTTCCAGAACTACCATATCATATTAATGTGGTGTGTGTGTGTGTATTATAGAAGTGACTTAGCTATCATAGGAATAGGATCATATATATGGGACTGCTGCAAATAGATATATCTGTCTCCTAATTTTACTGTTGAGACAAAGAGTGCAAAAAGAGTACAAACAAATCCAGACCCATGCACTGTGGCAGCTCCATAACCGGACACGAACTTGTGGTGTTATACTGTGAGACTGCTGCGAGTTCAAGTACACTTTCTGGACAAACTTGTATTTCCCTTTTCCTTTATTTTCTGTGCAAGTTCTTGTTCTTTTTCTCCCCATTTTTCTTTTCTCCTTAGAGGACGGAGGAGGATACGCAATAATATTATATGCATGAAAACAGATACAGTTGATATACTATGCGTGCATGAGAAAACAATTTCAAAGAGACATAAATTAGATATAATTAAATTGTCTGTAAAAGAGGTATTTGATTAATTAAATAAAACCGTCAACCTCTTCCACCCATCTCTCTCTCTCTCTCTCTCTCTCTCTCTCTCATCGCTGTTTATTTTGGCTTTTGAAAATTTTCCAACTTTGTTTCTTGATAGTACTTGATACCCTGCATGTGTACCAAAACAAATGGATAGAAAGAGTTAACAAAATCATGAGTGTATGGGAGTCTGGGACTATCTATGACTTGTAAAGCAAAATCTGCAAAACCTAATTAATCATATACTAACTAGCTAGCTTTTCGCATGACTTGAGATTGTCATACAATACAACCGTGCGCAGTGTAAGTATGGTAGCAAAGCGAAAAATCTGAGTCCGGACATCGGGTGCTATATATGTACTCCTCACTGTATTTTTTTATTAACAAACAATATTTTTTACTTTAAGAGAATAATATGGTTTAAATTCGTTTTTAGTAAGAATCGAATATAAAACCTCTCACTTACAAGTGAAGAAGAATACTACAAAATCGTAATATTAAGTAGTTATACTCACTGTTTTGGGTATAATCATTTTTTCTTTCACAGTAAGAATTTATTTTGTTTTAAATGGAAAACGGAAGAACAAAGAATTGATAAAAATATCATCTCTTTAATAGAGATGAGACCCATATGTATTGGCAGACCCTATCTCAATTAGAGGATGGTACAAATGATGTACACAAGTGATAAGTGTAACATTACTCTTTTGCAATTGGAACAATGTCATATTTTTGGTCAAACCGACGAGAGTTTTTTTTATTAATTAGATATTTCTCTTTATTATGGAGATATTTTGGTACCGAAAAAGTGAAGACATTTCTATAGACATTTAAGAAAAAATTGAAGATAATGGTGTGTAAGAGACAAATAATGATGTGTGTGAATCATTTCCTTAAAACAATTTCGGTAAGCACCTTCCAAAACGCTACCTCAGTAGATTTTTGAGAAAAAATTCTAGACTTTCAGCATCGCTTCGCTGAAACTTAACTCACTTTCGGTTGGAAGCTACTGACTTTTAAAACAATGTATTACTTGGGAGGTGGGATACCGTGCGAGTGTACGAATAGTTTTTTTTTTGGTAAAAGGATGTACGAATAGTTTGGCTAAGTTAAGTGGGTGTAAATGATAATTTTTTGTTTGAAAAATATAATTTAGAGTATTTTCGGTAGATAAGGTGTACTTAACAAATGTAGGATGTCAATCAAATCCCTCTAGTATTTAAAGTTAATTGAGTATTTTACTGATCATTTTTAATAGTAAACAATAATATATCACTTTTTTTTAAAGGGTAATAGTAAGCAATCATGTATATGAGACTAAAGTAGTCTGGAAATTTAGTTTTTTTAGTATTATCTAATTTGGAAATTAAATTTTGAAAATTAAAGTACACGAAAGTTGATGATTGATTTATTACTTAAGCGTTGATAGACATGCTCATTTTTATTGATCACACATAATTTAATTTACAATTTTAGTCTCCAAATTTAATCTTCCTAGCATTACTCTTTTTTAAATAACTAAATATGAACTTCAACAATTAATTTGCAGTCTTAAAAAAATATTAATTTTCACCATAATTAAAAATTTTGAAAACTTTTATTTGATCAGCATTTGGCCTGATTGATTGTATGTCAATTAGCGCATAATTGACCTAAAACGGTGATCATACAGTACTAAGTAAAGGCACTTGTATATCCAACCCTCAAGAGTTAGACAACGACATTAAAACTAACAAATGGATCACAACCAAACTGATAGTATTGTGGAAATGAAATATAAATTTGTAATTTATATATTTATGTATAACAAATAAACGTACCTTAATTAATTTGATGGAATTGGTTGAAGTTGTTGTGAGTAAATAAGGAAAAGAGGAAATCCTAATTAAGAAGGATCAATGGTTAGGCGGTCGTCGCCAGCAGCAGCCCTAGTTTGCTGGAACTGATGACTGAGTTGGCCATGAATGCCCCCTGCAGCAGCGTTCATGGACAGAAGGCTTGCATCGTAGTTGTTTCCGGCATCAAAACTCCTAATCATCATCTGTTGCTGATGATGGGATTGATGGTCTCGTTCTCGATCTCTGGGGAAAAACTGGTGGGGGTAGTGTTCTCGGCCACCACCGCCGCCTGAAATGAGATTTATCCCCATTCCCAAGTTGTTGAGTGAAGAGGACTGTAAATGTAGAGGATAGTGGTGATTGTTATTATTATTGTGATTGTGGGTGTGGGTGGCAGCAGTGGCAGTTGCGGCGGCAGCAGCGGCGGCGGCGGCTATGAGTCCGTGGCTGGCAGTGAGACCCTGCAGGTTCTGATATTTGGAGAGTTCGGATTTAGCACAGGTCAGATCCATCTGAAGTTGGCGGAGTTGGTGCTGGAGGAGAGAGATGACTCCAACGCAGCCGTAGACGGGATCGCGGAGGCGCATGTCGGCCTCGTAGGCGAGAGAGTTGACGGCGTCCTCACGCTGGTGGGGGTGCAACTCGTTGAGCAGTTTAGTGACGTTGCTGGCCCCAAAAACTTTGTGAACATTAGCAAACTTCTGCGGCTGGTCCGGTGGGAAGTATGGCGCAAATACGCACTCTGGCTGGCACTTGCGTCGCAGGAACTTGCACGCGGCGCATGGCGAATTCGTCGACGATGATGCCATCTTCCACCTCTTCCTCCTCTGTAAATAATTTTGACCTATACAATCAATAATATAACATACATAATATACGTGTATTTAATAAGATCATCACCCATCAGCATCAGCATCAGCATAAAAAGATCGTGAAAATTCCAAAAATAAAATTCAATTCATATGGCATTTCCAGAAATAAACTGAAAATTAAAAAGAAAAAAAAAGTCTAACTACAAAGAAGTGGAAAGAAAAAAACCTTATACATTCACAAAATTACAGATGGAAAAATAAATTTTTGGTCGATGTTTAGTTTTCTTATCAGTATCTTTAAACTTATCCAGTTACCATGACGGACAGTAAGTAATTAAGTAGTTATTGATGATTATCTCACCAACCATTAATTTGAATTCTTGCACCGAATAACAAATGATGCAAAAGGGATGAGAAACGTACGGCAGAAAAGGAAACAATGAATCATGATGAATGAATAGGCCCAACCCGAGTGGAAAAGAAATTAAACAGACAAAGGAGGCTTAATAAAGAAACGAGTTGGAACAAGAAAAGAGGGAAAATGCGAAATCTATGGTATAATGGCGGTTTGCCATAGTAAGAGCAGCGCCGGCCAATCAAATTTGGAATTTCCTTCTCAATTATGACCTTGAATAATTCCCCAATAAAACCAAGTAATCAAAAGATTCAAAATTCGCGTCAGCTAAAATTGGTATATGGTATTATTTGCCAGAAAAAGAAAGTAAAAGTAAAAAGAAAACATTGATACAAACACGGAGACAAGATACGATGCAAATAGCTATATCGCTCACCACCCCAGAAACGTTAAGCTGCGGGTAGCGTTGCAAAAATATAGATCTCCTCTTGTAGGGAATAGTCGACCACTAGATAAACACTGAGAGAAGATAAGATGCAACTAGCGAGCTAGAGAAAAGGAGAGGAGGAGAGAAGAAGAGAAGAAGGGATTATTTGATCGGGACTTTAATTTGCAGGGTCCTCTCTCTCTCTCTCTCCCTCTCGGTGTAGGGTTTTAATCGGAGGAAGGAAGCATACAGTAGTAATAATATTTAACTAAAAAAGAAGGAAAGGTTATTCACCCGTGGGTTTGAGCCTGAGAGATTGGATCTCGTGATGGAAAGGAGTTCAAGAAAAAGGGGTTATGTTTCACCGTTCTCAATGAAGGCTTTGGAAGCAGATCTTGCTTGAAATTCATACTAGAAAAATTATATATTTTCTATTGGAAGATTTGTATGGGACTAAATAAATTTTAATTAACTAAGAAGACTTTATTGGGATGAACCAAGGTCCAACTTACTTACCTGTAGTAACATGCTATAATAATGTCCAATAAAAACGTAAAACGTTGGACCAAGTGTTAAAAATGGAAAGGAAAAAACAAAAAATTCCGTCCAGGCCATAGGTCTTGATTGAGGACAAGAATGAGATAAAAGAATAAGAATTAAGAGGATGTGACTCGACAACTCTGACTATGTGGGTGGAAGGGAAGATTATCAACTCTCTCAACTTTTTATTCTTATTCCTTTTATACCATCTCCAATCATGACCTAAAACTTAAAAATATTTAGTCCATAAAATTTAAGTTTTAGTCTAGAAATAGTTTTTCTGCTCAACCCTCTTGGCTTAAAATTTTAACTCCAGATTATTAAAGAATGAATTTAGGTTATTTAAAAAAAAATTATGTAGATTATCCTAAATTAATTTTATGAACATTTTAACCCAAAAATATTTAAATTCCAATAAATTTTGAAAAATTACTAAATCAATACATGAAAATCATGATAAACCACATAAACTTAATACAAACAACATTTAATAAACTACATTTAAATTTGGACCGTTAGATTTGATTATATTCGATCTAAATCGTTAAATTCAATAAATATATAAATATAAAACTAAAAAATAATAATTTGAACCTAGACCGTTGGATTAACCAACAGCCCATTTAAATTCAACCATTAGATAAAAAAGAGTAGCTGTTGGGCTACATAAATGGCTGACACTCGAGGGGACAACCCCCACATGGGTAGGCCTGGCTGGCTGGGACGCCTGGGCGAATGGGTTTTGGAGAGTGGGCTTCACAGCCTCGGTTTTAGTCTCACCTTGTGGGGTTTACTCCAATTTGTGGCCTAAAGTTGGGCCAGTATTTGGCCCTAGGATCAGTTTTAGGTTTTAGATTAGTTTTAGGTCATGGGTTGGGTTGGGTTTTGAGAGAGAAAAAAAAAAGAAAATTTAAGATTTTAGGTCAAAATTGGAGTGAGCCTTAGGTACTGTTTGGTATGCAGACGGGACGGAACGGAATGGGACGGGACGGGACATGACAGGATGGGACGGAACATAGAGGGAACAAAGATGCCCTCGGATGGAAACGAGGAGGATGAAGAAGGAGATGGCGAGGTTATAATTCTGTATTCCACGGATGTGGAACGAGTCATTCCAGAGGGTGAGGCGGAACGAAAATTCACCCAAAACTCGTCATGTGGAACAGCTCGTTCCACCCGTTTTAGGAGCACCAAACGTGGGATGGAATGCCTCGTCCCATTCCGTTCTGTCCCGTCCCACGTACCAAACGTTACCTTATTGTCTTGAAAGTTTAGCAAAAAGCAGGAATAATAAACAACGATAAATATAAGTATTTATCAAATTAAAGATATATAAATATTTAGAGATGTGATATTCACACACCCCTTTTTACTTCTCACACACCCCTATTACTTTTTGTTTGTTAGATCTTCTTCAATTCATCTGATCCGACGGCCGAAATTCAAAAAGGAGTGAGAGAAGTAAAAAGGGGTGTGTGGATATCACACCCTAATATTTATTTATGGAAAAGGAGAATAATAGTAGTACTAGTTCTAGTCTTGCGTGCGTGCGGTGGCCTCGATTTCTACGGTCAAACCTTTTTTTCTCGGTGGAACTTTTACCAGGACTACCACTACTGTACCAGACTAGTAGACTAGCAGTAGTGTGAAAATGGAGAGGAGGACCCGATCTCCAGACCCCAAACACAAAGCCTACACTTCCAAACGTTTACTTTATTTTCCACATATGGTGATAATACGAGGTGTATATTTCGATCTCTCTTGTAGTTGGATAGAGATATATGTTTCCTAGCTAATTTATTTGTTTCAACTTAATTTATTGCTATTTCTCTTTATATTTTTTCCCTTCTAGCAATCTACTATTAACCAGGAGAAGGAAGCGGTTGGAATACATAGTTATATATATAAAATTATATTCAGGGGTTCATGCAAATGTCGTCTTCTTTTGGCACTCTTTTTCTTATCGACCGCTTCTAATTATTCGCCGGAAAACAAATGGCACGGAATATGCATATAAAGATGATGCTCGCAAGGCAGTCCTAAGGCTAAGGAAATGACTCGTACGTGACTACGTGGAGAGAGAGAGAGAGAGAGAGAGAGAGAGGATTCACTTCACTTGCTAGTGAATCAGCTGTGAATCTGCTTTGATATTAATATCTAGGAATGTACCCCCAGCAGAACCAGAAGCTAAAAAGAAAAAGAAAAGTTCCCCAGAATCAGTGACTATAAGAAGAACCGGACAAAATCAAACAACTGGAGTTGAGCTGGTGTTGGTGAGTGAGCGATCAGGTGATGCAAAATATATATGATGAGTTTGAGGGTATTAGTCTGTCCTTGCATAATTAAGTAAGTAAATTATAATAGAAAACTTCATTTTAGTCCTTGGCAAAGATTACTTTTTGATTAAAACCATGAGTAAGATCAAAATCTAATTTTAGTCCATTGATACATTAATAACCTCATTTATTAATTATATTTTGATTTTTTAATTATTTATCTTTTTCTTTTCTAATTTTTAATGTATTAATTTTATTTCATTATAATTTTTATTTTCATTTCATTCATTGTAATATATTTTTGTTGTGAACATTTAGATAAACTAATTTTTGTTATACAATATATTTTGATGTACTGTAACTTCTTCATTTAGGTATATTAAATTCATTATAATACATTTCGATGCATACATTTAGGTATACACATTTTGGTACTAACATTTCGGTACACACATTTCGGTGCATACATTTAGGTACATACATTTCGGTGCATACATTTCGGTACACACATTTAGGTACATTAGTTTAATATTAATACATTTCAGTGCATATATTTAGGTACATACATTTCGATGCATATATTTAGATACATACATTTCGGTGCATATATTATGTGCATATATTTAGATACATACATTTCGGTGCACATATTTAGGTACACACATTTCGGTGCATACAGTTCGGTATACACATTTAGGTACATTAATTTAATATTAATACATTTCGGTACTAACATTTAAATATATTAGTTCAATATAATATATTTCGGTACACACATTTAGGTACATTAATTGAGTCTTTCAAGTTTGAAGAATGTTAAATAAAATTAATAAATTAAAAAACTCTTTTTTGGTAAAAAAATAAATTAAAATTTGTGTATTAATAAATTTAAATATTTAATGGGAGATATTAAATAAAATACACATTAATTATTTTGAATTAAGGACACATTAGGGACTAAAAATCAATATTCAATCTAACACCAGGTTTTTTTTAAATTTTAATCTTCTTGAAGGATTAAAGTTCAAAAACTCCAAATTATAATAGTCCGTTGGGCGTTTGAGTTTATTTATTTCTCAGTTCTTTTTATAGAAAATTTTATTTTAATCCTTCACAAAGATTACTTTTTGATTAAAACCATGAGTAAGATCAAAATCTAATTTTAGTCCCTTAATACATTAATAACCTCATTTATTAATTATATTTTGATTTTTTTTAATTATTTATCTTTTTCTTTCTAATTTTTAATGTATTAATTTTATTTCATTATAATTTTTATTTTCATTTCATTCATTGTAATATATTTTTGTTGTGAACATTTAGATAAACTAATTTTTTTATACAATATATTTCAATGTACTGTAACTTCTTCATTTAGGTATATTAAATTCATTATAATATATTTCGGTGCATACATTTAGGTACACACATTTTGGTACTAACATTTCGGTGCATACATTTCGGTGCACACATTTCGGTACACACATTTCGGTGCATACATTTAGGTACATACATTTCGGTACTAACATTTCGATGCATACATTTCGGTACACATATTTAGGTACATTAATTTAATATTAATACATTTCAGTGCATATATTTAGATACATACATTTCAGTGCATATATTTATATACATAAATTTCGGTGCATATATTTATGTACACACATTTCGGTGCATATATTTAGGTACACACATTTTGGTGCATATATTTCAGTACACACATTTAGGTACATTAATTTAATATTAATACATTTCGGTACATATATTTAGGTACATACATTTCGGTACTAACATTTAAATATATTAGTTCAATATAATATATTTCGGTACTAACATTAGGTACATTAATTGAGTCTTTCAAGTTTGAAGAATGTTAAATAAAATTAATAAATTAAAAAACTCTTTTTTGGTCAAAAAATAAATTAAAATTTGTGTATTAATAAATTTAAATATTTAATGGAAGATATTAAATAAAATGTACATTAATTATTTTGAATTAAAGACACATTAGGGACTAAAAATTAATATTCAATCTAACACCAGGTTTTTTTAAAATTTTAATCTTATTGAATAATTAAAGTTCAAAAACCCTTCTTTTTATAGGCTATAGTGCGTGCGTGTGTGTGTATATATATATGTAGTGTTAATCACAGAGATTGGAGTCTTTTTTTTTTTTTGGGTCGGTCATTAGACTTCTTTTATCATTACCAACAAACAAATTTACAAGAAAGAGTCCAAATACAATATACACACAAAAATGGACCCCCACAGTACAGTAAAAAAAACCCAACAGAAAGCTAAAAACGAAAAACAAACAAGCAACCAAAAAACCCTTAAAAGCTTGCAGCCGCCGCCGCCGCCATCAGAAGGATCCTGACCGCAAAGTTCAAACCCATCGCCAGAAACGATGCCAAACAGAGACCCCGAAGTGGAGAAATAGAAGATGCCATCCTTTAGAGCAAGTCCACCCCTAAAGACTTTGCACAAGCATCCAACTCATTTATCTACCCAAGTAAACAGTAATACACATCAGTAAACAGTAATAGGCCAAAACATCTCCACTTCTAAAACCAAATAGCCTAGTCAATTTTATTAAAATATTATTAATTTTTATTATAAAATAATAAATAATAATAATTTTATATTTAATTTCTGACTTTATAAAAATAAAAAAATAAAAATGTTTTCAATTTCATCACTGCACCCTGCACTTCCTTTCTCAATTTCACTGCTGCACACTTGCACTCCTGCACTTCCTTTCTCAACTTCACCGCTACACACCCCTGCACTTCCCTCCCATCTTCGAACTCTTCCCCTCCTCATCTGCTGTCATCAACAAGCTCATACCCAACTCCTGCAAAACCAAAAGATTCAATCTTGGTGCCAGCTATGCAGAGCTTGTCGTCGACGACGATGGGGTTGGCGTCATCTTCCCCCGTGGGGAGTCGTTTGGTGAAGAAGAAATACAGTCGGGTCTTCCCCCTTGACCCGACCTTGCGAGGAAAAAAGGAAGGAAAAAAAATGGTGACTGATGTCATGCTAGCGTCATACTGGCCCATTGCTCTGTCAATTTTGGGCTGGCCTGGAGACCAGCTTGGGCTAGGTGTCAGGCAAGAACACGGGATTGAGAGGATTGGCTGAGTGCCAGCCTTGTTTTTTGGCTGAGTGCCAGCCTTGTTTTTTGGCTGAGTGCCAGCCTTGTTTTTTGGCTGAGTGCCGGGCTCTATTCTTCCCGATGGACTTGCTCTTAAAGAGCACGACGCAGATCTGCAGTAAAAAATGACAGAAGCTCGCAGGAACCAACGCACGAGCAACAGTGCGAACAAGGGCACACAGTGGGAAAGAGGTGGTAGGAACATCTGAGCGAAGAGAAAAATCGAAGCTCCACGCATTTTCCCAGGAAATTGTGAAAAATCGCAGTGTTGAGTAGTTGTTGCAGACACAGATGTAATGATCAATGAAGGACAGAGGCAAATGGAAAGGATTGGGAACAGAGGGTGGGGAATCATGGAGGTGGAGGGAAGGGTAAAACGGAGAGGGGGCCACTGGGCAGCAAAATCAAAATATGGTAAAGAAGGTTAAACTAGCATAAGGGCAACGAAAAACGCAAGCAGAAAGAGACGGAAAGAAAAGGAAAAAAAAGAATAGGAGAAGCAAGAGTCTGCCACCGACCCTAGCCAGAGCTAAGATTAACGGCTATAAGGTCGACGACGAAGAAGGATGTACACTCACAACCCGGTGAGAAATCTCTCAAAAACAGAGAAAGGCTCACACCCTGGTGAGAAAAGTTTTTTAGATTGGAGTTTGTGATATTGGGAGTGACATGACCTATCTTTTCATCCCTAGTATGGTAGATATAAGTTATATCATCTTTATCTTTTTTTCGTATGGAAATGAAAATCTTATGGATAATACATTCTTTATACACTCCCTTATCATTACTAATTTACTTAACTAATCTCTTTTTACTAAAAAAATTAGATAAATGATATTTTACCACATCAACTTTGGGTCACACAACAAATTCATACCTCATCTTTTGAACATTTCAATATTATACATCGACTTACGAATTCGTTGTAATGTCAAGCCTCTAGTGTGCGCAGAGCTCTCTTTCTTTCCAAACTCTCATCTTCCTCCTCCTTTGTGTTGTTGTAGCTCGTCCAACTTTCGACTGTTTGATCTTTCAACATTATAAATTTCATGGATCACAAAAACGGACCTGTAAAGTTGAAGATGCTATCCGAAGATTTTGATCCCACAATTGTGGCTGTGGAGCCTCTGGCTCTGGTCGTAACCAGCTCTGTCAACTATGATCTCATTTAGGGGTGGGTATAAAAACCAAGAAACCGTGAAATCAAACCAAACCGAATGAAAAAAACCGAAAAAAAAACATGCTGACCAAAACCCGTCAAACTTTGACTAAGAATTGGATCGAATCGTTTTGAACCAATTTCGGTTTGGTTTTGGCCTTCAAGAAACCAGTTTAAACTGAACTGAACCGTGAGGATATTTATATGGTTTTTATTACATATTAGGCCCAATTTTATTTACCTATTAATTTGCCAAGTCCAAGTCCATCTTGTTTTTCTTAAGCCCAAATTATTTTTAAGGTAAATTACATTTTACCTCGTCAGGTTTTGGTGCACTTGCAACCTCATACAACATCTTTAAAACATTTCAATCTTATACATTTTCATTCATTTCATTGCAAATTCATACATCCATTAGTCAAATCGTCAATTTGACCATTAAATAATGACGTGACATATATAAAACCCTTATATTTTAATGATGTGACAAATTAAAATGATTTTTTTATATTTAAACCCATATATCCTCTTTTTACACAGAACGTAAATTTTAAATATGAAATGTCAATATTATCCTATTGCATAATTACCATCAAGTACAAGATACAATTAACAATAAAAATAAAATTTATCAATAAACTCACACTCATTAATCAAACTTAACAAAAAATGGCAGCACCCCAATACAAATCATGTTATTAAAAAATTGATCAGCATTACCGTTTGGTTCTTTCTCTTACACAAAAAATGACTATCCAATGCAAATGAACAAGAAGTTTTCTCACCAAATAGAGTTGCTCTCAACTAGATTTTCTATCTCCTTTGAATTGCTTCTCATGTATTTAGTTGACTTATGAGTTTTTTGATTTCAAACAGATACAATTTGCTTAACTTTAGTGGATCAATTCCACCGTCGGGATATATATCGTTAAATCTTTCTAGAGTATAGACTTCTTGGTCTCCTAAAATGTTGGCCCTACATAATATCTTATAATTTCATAGTTTTAGACAGAATTGCATTTTCGTTCAAAAAAAAAAAGAGTTAGAATTGCATTTAATTTTTACAAATTCAGAACCTCTCACAATATAATGGAGAAGAACAATCTTTGCAACTTTTTTCCTCTAGAACTTTTGATTCAAGACTAGAATGTTCGAAATGATGCTTCTCACTTAGCTTCTATTATTTTGTTTCATGGTACTGCAGATTACTCCATACCATCAGATATACGTTTCCCCAAAAATGAATTATTTGATTGCATGTAGTTATTTCTTAATGAAAATAGTGTGAATCTATACAGTTGATGCAAAGGAACCTAAAATTTATCGAGACTAACACTATAAAGGAATCAAAGGCAATTGTTGGAAAATGAGAGAACGTACAAGGAGGGAATGCTTTGATTTTGATTTGTTAATTTTCAAATGGGTGCAAATACAATTTACATATTGAATTGAGTTTGTGACTGTAGTTTAGACAATAAATTTAGATTTAAAAATATATTAATAGTTTAATTAAAACTAATATGGGTGTAAAGAGTAAATTGAGTATAGAAAGAAGTTATATGAGTTCAAATAAAAAATTTCAATAAAAATAATTAAATATTAAAAACTAAGGTGAAAAAAATGAAAAACGAAATCTCAAAGGAGGAGATGCTCCGCCCACCCCTTCTTCCAATCCCTCGTCCCGCATTCCATCTCTCTCTCTCTCTCTCTCTCTCTCTCTCTCCACACTTTAAATTGCACATAAATAAAGCTTCAAATTTGAAACAAGAAGAAGAAGATCAAATTCCAAATTTCCATCCCAATTTTCCTGAGAAACAAACAGAAAATTTTCTTTCCAGGAAGCCAAAAAAGAAGAGCATCGTCGCTTTGTCACCGGTGGGTGTGGTGGCGGCTTTGCAGTGATTACGGTTTTTGTTCGCCAACGGCTTTCAGTCGACTCCGACCAGCCAATTTGTGAGATTAGGGTTGGGACTCAGAAGGTGACTGGGTGTTGATAGGGATTGGGGTTGGGACTCTCCACGGCCGAGCTCTGCTCGATTAACGTCGGTCCGGGTTTTTATCACATAGCTCAAAGAAGAAGGAAATGCTCCTAAAAAACCCAGCTAAACCTATAAACCAAAAACTAAGGGGGTGTAGTCAAATAAGGATTTAGATGAATTTTAAAGGATTTTAAAAGACTTTAAAATTCAGGTGTAGTCAACTAGGATTTTAAAAGACTTTAAGAGAGTCCATTCAAATACAGGTGTGTTGTGGACTATTTTATTTGACAAAAATGAGAGAGGGAGGCCGGCGGTAGAGGAGGAAGAAAGAGAGAATTGTAGGGGAATTGTGTTATGTATCCCTCCTACTTTGCACCTCTATTTATAATAATAATAAGGTAAAGGTATTCCTTGCTCTCCAAGGAATAAGAGATACAATAGAATAAGAATAAACCCTAATCAAATCTAATCTAGGATTTACACAATCATACTTAAACTAGAATTGTTTACAACACTCCCTCTTGAGTGTGTAAATACTCAAGGTAGATTTAGCATCATGCAGAAGTTGATGAAGTCGACTTGTCAGTGCTGATTCCAAGGAACAACGCTTATTCTCAATAAGGTAGGAATTTGCATAAGTAAGTAAGTCTCACTAAAAACCCTAAGGCTATGGCAAAAACCCAAGTAGGGACAAAATCCACAGTCTAAGGAAAAATACGTGAGAAATGCAAAGTCAAAAGAAACGTCTACAAGACGTCATCAGGGATATGACCAGCCCAAGGTGGGTGCCTCGTTAAAACCTAGTTAGGTTGCAAAAACTCAGTGGGAAAAATGCTCCGAATCGTAGGGAAAAATAGTACATTAAGATCAAGCAAGTATCTACAGGATACTCCCCCTGAGTTTGACATAATTCCAAAGAGAAATAGCAAAGTTACAACTCAGAAAGTTTACGCATACCAATTCCATGAATAAGCTTCTGAAATGTCGCCTTAGGCAATGATTTGGTGAAGAGGTCGGCCAGATTGTCTTATGAATGGATTTGCGTGACTTAAATCTTTTGATGCTCTTGTTGTTGATGTGAAAAGAAAAACTTCGGCGCAATGTGCTTGGTGTTGTCTTCTTTGATGTAACTTTTCTTGAGCTGTTCGATGCAAGCTGCGTTGTCTTCAAAGATTGTCGTCGGGACATTAACGGCGGGATAAAGATCACATGAGCTTCGAATATGGCCCACTACTGCTCTCAACCAAAAGCATTCCCAAGTTGCTTCATGTAAGGCAAGAATTTCAGCATGGTTAAATGAAGTGGCAACTAAGGTCTGTTTTGTTGACCTCCAAGATATTGCGGTGCATCCAACGGTAAAGACATAACCCGTTTGAGAACGCGCCTTATGCGGATCAGATAAGTATCCAGCGTTGGCATAATCAACAAGGCGAGAATCAACTCGATGAGCATAAGGTGTAGCATCATTCAAGGATTCGTAAGGATAGAACAAGCCCAGATCCGTAGTACCTTTAAGGTAACGGAAGATGTCTTTCACGCCAGTCCAATGTCTGCGTATAGGTGTATTACTGTATCTTGCCAAAAGATTAACAGCGAAGGAGATGTCGGGTCTAGTGCATTGAGCTAAGTACAATAAAGTGCCTATCGCACTTAGATAAGGAACTTCAGACTCCAAAATCTCTTCATCATCCTCATTCGGACGGAAGGGATCTCGTTTTGCATCTAGTGTACAAACGACCATAGGAGTACTCGAAGGCTTCACTTTATCCTCATTAAAGCGGTGCAACACCTTCTGGGTGTAGTTCGATTGATGTACTAAGATTCCATCTGAACAATGCTTTATCTCGAGACCGAGACAGTGTCGAGTCTTACCTAGATCTTTCATCTCAAATTCTGACTTCAGATGCGAAGCAGTTCTTACGAGCTCTTCAGAAGTTCCAATGAGATTCATGTCATCGACATATACTACAACAATCGCAAATCTGGAATGTGACTTCTTAATGAACACACAAGGGCAGAATTCGTTGTTCACATATCCCTGACTAGTCAAATACTCACTCAAACGGTTATACCACATTCTTCCGGATTACTTCAAACCGTAGAGTGAACGCCTCAGCCGAATTGAGAACGTCTTTCGGGGTTTGGAAATATTTGAACCAGTCAACGTAAGTCCTTTGGGAACTTTCATATAAATTTTCGTATCAAGATCCCCATAGAGATACGCGGTTACTACGTCCATCAGCTGCATATACAGTTTTTCAGAAACTAACAAAATTATAAGGTAGCGAAAAGTAATCACATCTATAACGGGTGAATAAGTTTCGTCATAGTCAATCTCAGGGTGTTGTGAAAAGCCTTGCACAACAAGACGAGCTTTGTAACGCACAATTTCTTTCTTCTCATTACGCTTCCGAACAAAAACCCACTTGTAGCCAACGGGCTTCACATGTGGAAGAGTAGGAACTACAGGTCCAAACACCTTACGTTTCGTAAGCGAATCGAGTTCGACTTGGATTGCAAGTTTCCAGTTTGACCAATCAGCTCTACGTCGACATTCATCAACGAAACGCGGTTCAATGTCATCGCTCAACATGATCTCAGTAGCTACTATAAATGCTAATGCATCGTCGACAATTATCTCATTTCTGTGCCACACATCATCTAAGCTAGCATAATAGACTGAAATCTCACGATTCTCGGAAGGAGGATTCGTCTCTTCAAGAACGCTTCCGTAATCTAGAATTTCCTCATGAGTTGGGTAGAATGAGTAAGCGATAGTCAGATTCACGGTAGGTTCTTCGGGACCTTGTGTCGTGGTTTTCCTCTTCCGGGGGTGTGAATCCTTTGAACCAATGGGTCTGCCACGCTTTGGTGTAGAGGCAGATGATTGGCTAGCCGCTAATGTACGTGTATCACCAGAATTGGAGTCCTGGGCTTCCAGGAGGGCAGTCCGTCATACATTTGGTACATCTATCTTTGCAGGCGTATTCACAGCTGCTATGCTCTGAAGATCTAATATGCGCTGCACTTCAGTTTCAGACTGAGCGGTGCGGGGATCTAAGTGAGACAAAGTGGGAGTCGCCACGATAATTCGCGTCGTTCTTCAAGAACGTTGACGTTCTTATCTCCCCGTAACGACGGGAAGACTGTCTCATAGAAGTGACAATCCGCAAAACGAGTGGTAAACAGATCGCCTGTCAAAGGTTCTAAGTAACGAATAATCGAAGGAGAATCATATCCGACATAAAATCCCATCCTTCGTTGAGGCCCTATTTTTTAACGTAAGGGCGGCGAGATTGGCACATATACCGCACAACAAAAAATGCGCAGATGCGATATGTCGGGTTCGTATCCGAAAAAACCAACTGAAGGGCACTAAATGGTTGTGTCGCAATAGGCCTCAGGCGGACCAACTTTGCTACGTGCAATATTGCATGGCCCTAAACAGCGATCAGGAGCTTGGTACGTATGACCAACGATCGAGCAATCATTTGTAAGCGCTTAATGAAAGCCTCTGCTAGGCCTTTCTGGGTGTGAACATGGGGTACTAGATGTTCAACTTCAACCCCAACCGACATGCAATCGTCATAAAAAAATTTAAATGTGAATTCTCCAGCATTATCCAATCGAATAGATGTGATTGGATAATCAGGGTGGTGAACCCTGAGCTTGATAACCTGAGCCAACAGTTTGGAGAATGCAGCGTTCCTTGTGGACAACAAGCACACGTGTGACCAACGTGTGGAAGCGTCAACCAAAATCAAAAAATATCTAAATGGTCTGCATAGAGGTTGAATCGGTCCACAAATGTCCCCTGAATCCGTTGTAGAAAAGTGGGAGGATTCGAGCGAATCTTGTCATAAGAAGGCTTAGTAATAAGCTTTCCCATAGAACATGTTTGACGTGCGATTCCTTGGATCGAACCTAAACTTCAGGTTAGTGGATGCTCGTGTGATGATTTGAGGATACGGCGCATTGCTATTCGTTCAGGATGTCCCAAACGATCATGCCAAATTGTAATTTCGTGCGCGGTCCCAGTAGTAGGGCTGGCCAGATAGTGGCATTCTATGGGGTGTATGGTTGTAGTATACAAACCACTCGCGATACGCTCCATCTTCTATAGAATACGCTTCTAGCCATATTCGTAGGAAATTATGCACAGAAATTCAACTTCGTTTTCTACGTGGGTTTCATCGTGGTAATTATTATCTCTAATGTCCTTGAAACTTAGTAACTTTCTTCTGGAACGTAGAGAATAGAGTGCCTCAGCAATGGTCAAGATTGTACCATTGGACAACATTATACGCGCCTTACCGTATCCTTCTATCAGGTTGGATGGGCCTGAGAGGGTTGTCAGAGGTGCATTCTTAGGTATGAAGTTAGTGAAATAGATGCGTTCACGCAAAACAGTGTGCGTGGTTGCACTATTTGCCAAACAACTAACTTTCCCACTAGTCATACCTAGAATGAAAAATTAATTTGAATCAGTCACATGCATAAAAGTTTATAAAACAATTATCAATTCAAAATAATTTCATTTATTCAAGGATTAAAACTTAATATCCAAAAACAAATCACCAACTAATAATCCAAAACATAAAGGAAAATTGTTCAAAAAAACAACCAAAAACAAGGGGGGTTCGGCCACTAGGTGGAATTCAGCCCCATTTGTCTTATTTCAACTAAAAAATAAGTCTATGTCTAAGATTCTAATCTTCCATAGGGGTGGTATCCTCCTGAAAGTCATAAACCTCTATTTTTGTAGTCTCTGGTTCGTCCACTTGCATGAAGTTTGATTCAAACTTCTTACGACAAGAATGATATTCATCTACAACCTTCTTTGGAGCGCGGCAAACACGGGACCAATGGTCCTTTGAACCACAGCGATAACACATATCGTCATCCATGGTCTCAGGTGCTTTGCCCTTATTCTTGAAGTTCTGGGCCTTGGGAGCGAGGTTTGGGCACTACTGGGCTTTGTTTCCTCCATAGGGTGGGCCTTGGCTCTGTTGACCTTGGTTGGATGGCTTCTGTCCGCCCCTACCACCCCTCTTTTGGTGTCTTGGGTGCTGATTAGTGCTATAATGTGCTTCAGACACAGCTGTAGCCCCAATAGGTCTAGCTTGATGATTCTTCATCAACAGCTGGTTCTGCTTTTCAGTGAGAAGTAGAACAGAGATCAAATCCGAGAACTTGGTGAACTTCTGAGCTCTATATTATTGGTGCAGGACAATATTAGAAGCAGAGAAGGTCGAATAGGTCTTCACCAAGAGATCCTCTTCGATCAAAGTTTCATTGCAAAACTTGAGAAGTGATCGGATTCGACAAACTTCAGAATTATATTCATTCACAGACTTAAAGTCTTGGAAGCGCAAATGCTGCCAGTCGTGTCTTGCTTTAGGCAAGAACATGTCCTTTTAGTGATCAAAACGATCAGCCAAAGTGACCTATAATGCACGTGGATCCTCCTCAGCAAGATATTCAGTTTGTAGAGCGTCATGGATGTGTCTTCGAATGAAGATCATAGCAGTGGCTTTTTTAGCTTCGCCAACAGGCTCATCTGTTGCTTCTTTAATGGCAGGACACAAGTTCTTTGCAGTGAGGTGGAGCTTCACATCTTGAACCCACTTGAGGTAGTTCATTCCAGAAACTTCTAAAGCGATGAATTTGAGTTTGTTTAAATTCGACATGTTCCTATCACAAAAAAAATGGATGGACAAGATGTGGTGAGTGTAATGAAGATAAATCAATCCATTCACATAGGAGTATAACATACAGGTTCTAATAGACATGTATTGGTTTAATTTTGCATGAAAAACTTTGGGTTTTCATGGGTGATGTGTTTAAGTGAAAAACTTCAGGTTTTCAAACAAGACATGTTTATAAGAAACTTCAGGTTTCAAAGTAATTATGAACTTCAGGTTCATATATTCCTGCAGGCAAACACAAATATATATGCAAACAAGTATGCAACAAGTATATGCAAAAATATAACTTTAGGTTTATAATTATAATTTGATTTTAATTTATTTGGACTTCGGGCCAAATTAGATTGTGGGTGAAAAATATAAAAACCCATTGGGCCTAAAAAAAAAATTAGGCGAATAAAATTCGGAGCTCAAATAAAAAAACTAAGCCACGGGGTGGCTTGAAGGAATTGTTCCATGAGACCTAGGCCTAAAAAAATTGGCTTTGGGGTCTTTAGTGAGCTGCAAGCTCGCGGGGATAGAGGTTGGGCTGCTGCAGGCAGACCCAAAAAAAAAAAAAAATTCTTTTTTGATGCAGGTTTCAGGCCTAGCAAAGGAGTGGTTGGGCCATCGCAGGCTGGGCCTGGTAGCTTGCAGTCTTGCAAGATGTAAAAGGAATGGGTTCGAAGAACCCTAATTCCCCGATGCAATTTTTTTTCAAATTCAATTATAGGCAAATAATTTTATATGTTGATGCATATGCAAAATAATATTTTCAATGCATGTACATATGTAAGATTCAATTCATAACCAATATCCAATTCACATAATTTCAACAATTATGGTTATGAGGCATGCACAATTTATGTAGAATCTAAAATACGTTAAACGTAAAGTTGGGTCATGCATCATGGTGAATGTTCATACTATTAGGGCTGCAAAATATCGAGCTAAAAGCCGTTGTTTTGAAAGAACCTGAATGCGTGATGATATAGATGAACTGGTTTGATGCAGAAAATTTCTCCAACATCAGATTCCTAAGCGCAGCGGTATGAGCGTGCTGATAACGTGTTGTGGACTATTTTATCTGACAAAAAGGAGAAAGGGAGGCCGGCGGTAGAGGAGGAAGAAAGAGAGAATTGTAGGGGAATTGTGTTGTGTATCCCTCCTACTTTGCACCTCTATTTATAATAATAATAAGGTAAAGGTATTCCTTGCTCTCCAAGGAATAAGAGATATAATATGATAAGAATAAACCCTAATCAAATCTAATCTAGGATTTACACAATCATACTTAAACTATAATTGTTTACAATAAGGTGTAGTCAATTAAAGGATTTTAAAGGATTTTAGAATCTTGGTGTGGTCAACTAGGATTTTAAAGGATTTTTATTGAGTCTATGCAAATCTATATGTATTAAATTTTTTATAGATTTTGAAGGATTTCATTGAATGAGTGATTTTGTAGGATTTGAGAAGAGATTGTAAGTTTAAAAAGACTAAAGAATCCTACCTTCACCCCTAGGATTTCTTTCTAACCCCCTTCGATTTCTTTCTTTCCCTCTCTCTCTCTCTCTCTCTCTCTCTCTCTCTCTCTCTCTCTCTCTCCACTCTGCAACCCAGCTTTCTTTCTTTCTCTCTTACCATTTCATTGAGAATATTTGATCTTACCTACTAATTATCCACTCTACAACCGAGATTCTATCTCTCTTTTTCAATGAAATGGACAAAGGCAAATCAAATAATTTCAATGGAATAGGGTAATAATTTCCACTCTGCAACTGAGATTCTTTCTCTTTTTGAAGGTGTATAACACGCAAAGGCAAATCAAGCTAATTATCCACTGCATCCCTCCCTGACGAGGTAATCTACGCATTCATTTCTAATACTGAGATTGTTTTCCTATTTACATAGGAGTGAACCTATTTACAGTGTTGAGAGAACTGGACATTTTAAATTAAGGGTTATGAGAACTGGGCATCCGGAAAACATGGAGGATTAGGCATTTTACATTGGATGGCAACGCATTTTAAATTAATGGGTGGAATTTGTCAGGGAGAACTGGGCATCGGGAAAACATGGAGGATTGGAAGAACTGGGTAAAGTTCTTAATTTTTTTTTCAAGTTTTTTTTTAAATATTTTTTAATCTTTATTTTATATTTAAAAAATAATTCTTTAAATGACAAGAAATCTCTCAAAATTCATTCAAATCTTTAAGCAAAATCCATAAGAATCCTTGAAAATCCATTTGAAAGTTGTAAGGATTCTACAATCCTTTGAAATCTATCACTCAAAAAAGTCTTTTAAAATCCTGTGAAATCCAAATTGACTACACCCCCCTAAAAAAATAAAAAATATCCCGCTGAGGAAGACACTGACGTTGGGATGGGGCTTTGCATTTGCAGGGTGGAAATGGCCTATTTAGAGTTTTCATTTCTTTTCTTTTTCTATTTTAAGTTTTTAATTATTAAATTTTTTTTTATTAATTAAATATTTTTTATTAGTTGTTCGGTTATGTGGTCCAAGTTTAGTAGCCATGTTAGTATAAATGTGGAACTCATTGTTATCACGTCATTTCTTAATGGTTAATTTAATAAATTCTTTAACGGTTGTATGACAGTAAAATGAAATAATAATAAATATATGTGATTGAACTGTTTTAAAGATGTTGTGTGAGGTGCAATTACACCAAAACTTGTAGGTGCAAAATATAATTTACCCTTATTTTTATTACACCTATCTCATTAATTCAAAAGCCCAACCCAGCTATCCATATTACTATAGAAAATACCCTATCTAATTCTCATTATTAGAGGTGGGCAAACTGGTCCAAGACTCTCGGGTCATGGCAGGTATTTGTGATTTGGGACAGGTTTTGGGCGGGTACGAATTTATCAAAGAAGTAATGTGGAGGGATGGGGCGGGGTGGATCCAAAACATAGGAAGCACGGGGCCCCGAATCGGCTTGTATCTAATATTAAATGAATGGATTGGATCCGCTCACTACATTGATTCGACCTTTTCTTTTTCCAATCCTCTCCAGAGTCCCGAGTCTCCTCCTCCTATACACCACACAACCTGCCATCTAGAGGTGGGCAAACGGTTCCTGAATCCGCAGGGCAGGCCGGTTCTTTGCGATTAGGGGCGAGTCCAAAAATTATAAATACAAAACAGGGCGGGCCGGGCCTGTTCCTTATAAATAACGGGGCGGGCCAGTTCTAAAAATTGGAAAAAAGGAACCCCGGCCTGGACCGTTCATTGAATCTATGATCTACCCTCTATTATTACCCATTTACCCTAACTCTTTCTTCACCCTCTCTATGTCCCGTCTCTACTTTCCTCTCTCGATTTCTCTCAATCTTTTCCCTCTCGATCTCTCGATTTCACAAGAGATGACTAACGTCATAGACAAACTGGGTGGAAGCAACAACGGTGGTGGTGGAGGTGGATTTCATAGAGTGCAAGCATAGACCTAGAATCCAATTGGGAACTCGATTATTTGCTCCGGTGAAATACCCACTGAAGTAGAAGCCCATGTCGCTATTAATTTCGCAGAAGGTGTTCCTTTTGCTTCATACTACTATTTTTTCTTTTAAATTTTTTTACTTTTGGAATTGTTTGTGATGATTTTTGTTAGGTGTAGCTGTGTTGCTTCTTCAAGGTTCAGTCCAAGTGTATAGCCGGAATGTGGAGTATCTATACTAGGTTTTGCATGCTTTGGAGTTCTTTTCCAAAAAGAGGTTGATGGTGTTTCTTTCCCCTCTATTTTAATTCTTTTTTTTTTTCGATTTTATTGTAAATTTATATAATTTGAATATTTTGAGGAAGATTGGGAGGAAGGTCAGGAGGATGAGCGAGTCCAGAAGGCGATAAAAAAAGGAAAAAAAAGTAAGAGGACCCGTCCCGAACCGGCCCATTTCAAACGGGCCAGGTTAGGTCTGGTTCCAGTGATTAGATTTACAATACGTGTCCCAACCCGTCTTGTTTCCTATTTAAGCGAGTCTGGTCCGGTCTCTCTAAATTTGGGCCCGGCTCGGCCTGTGCCCACCCCTACTGCCATCATCACCGATTTACCATCATCTTCTTCTGACTCCCAATCGTGAGTCGCCACCACCATCTCCCTATCATCACGTCGAGAACACCACCATCATCTTGCAAAAAAATAGTTAATTTCTAAAATAGGGTTTATTATTATTATTTTAGGGATTTAAGTTTTTGAATTTGGATTTGTGAAAATTGATTTTTAGCGTGAATACTTATGTTGATAAAATGTTGTTTTAAGAATCAGTTCAAGATTGCTTTTAGGAAGATGAAAACATCCAAACATATTAGCCCAGAAATTACTTCTCTCATAATACTTTTATTTTCCATGCTACTTCTGCTCATAGAGGTTCTACTTTAAATATCAGAGCTTGGCTTAAATTGGTGACTGCTTCTTGGCTTATGTGGATTTGAATCTTGAATACTTGTATGAATAAGCTAGGACTCTATGCGTGCAACATTCTTACGAACAAAAATAATCTGATACTACAGCTAAATGCTCATACACCAATCCAAAATTCCAAAAAAAAAAAGAATTAGATCGTTGGACCTAACCAATTTCAAACGGGCCGGGTTAAGTCCGATTCAAGTATTAAAATTTGTTATACTCGCCCCGACCCTACCTGTTTCTTTTAAATCCGGGTCTGGTTTGGTCCCTTTAAAATTGGTCCCGGCCCGACTCGTGCCCAGCCCTACTCATTATTGCTCAAACCACACTCAGCCACTCATTTCTCGATGACATTAACTTGGAATGGGCGCGTTGAAGTGTGGTTACTGCCTTTGCTTCACTTCGAGTTGTGACGCCAACGAATTCTCCATTTGCAGTTGAGAAGCTTATTACACTCTTTGCCTTGGTGGCGATGACAACTTGACTCTTCTTGGAAGGCATTGATTTCGAAGTGTTTTAGATTTCTTGAACGAAGAAAGAGATGAGAGGTAGAGATTGTCCCACCAGGCTGTATTGTATTAATGAGTTTATACAATCTCTTTACAACTTGAATCCTCTGATTCGATCTCCGAAATGTATACATGTGTGTTATTAGTCCGAAGGTCGCGATGACTTGATCTTGGATGAACGGTTGTAACAAGGATTTGACTTGTGGCGATATAAGAACCGCTATGAGTAATAGTGCTTGATGATTCTTCACGGGTTTAATGAAGAACGCATAGAGTTTTTCTAGTCTTCTTGAGTGTTTGGGGAATTTGGATGTTTGAGAGCTTAAGAGTTTCAGAGCTTTAACGTCAAGAAGCAACAGGGAATGCGAAGACGATGGTTTTATTGCTGGGCTGCAGTAAATAGATCGAGAGGTCGTTATGCTCCTTGTCATACTTGAATGATTTTCTGGACCTATTCCTTGTCTTGGAGCCTTGTATTTATAGACTTTTCAAGCCTTATCTACATATGGATTTGGCCTTGAGTGTGGTCTTGATTAATTGATGAAAGAAGCAAGACTCAATTTATGGGCCGGTTTGTGATTTGACTCCATCAATTAACATTTGATTTAATTTAATTAAAATCAAATAATTAATTTCCGCCAAGTGTTGACACGTATCATTCTTGATGACTCATCTAATTTTGATGAGTCACATTCACATGTACAATTTGTGAGACGTATGGTGTATACCTCGTATGCTTTGAAATGTCAAAACATTTACAGTCACATTCACATTCACATGTACGATTTTCATGGAAATTTCAATGCTTACAACCATTGTTTGGAATTTTTTTGTTTAAAAAAAAATGGTATCCCTAACATTACCCAACTTAAAATCTACCAAGCTACTATGGATCTAAACAACTACATCATCATCATTTGGTTGGCTGCAGTAAAATTATTTAGCGGTTGAATGGGAGATAAATAAACAATTCTAATTGTAGGATACAATTACTGGATATGAAATGGAAAGCATGAAGATGATAAGAAGCATATATTGTTGAAAAAAAATAGGGTCTATTTGCTATATTAAATCATATAAAAAAATAAGAAATAATTTGTACAATTATATATGAAAATAATTCATGCACATAAGTAACTAATGTTAAATGAACATGACATAAGGGATTAGAAAAATCTGGAAAATACGGTCGAGGTAAGTGTTGGACACTTTGTTCTTAAGACAAGTTTACGCTCCACTACGGTGTCTCTCAAGATACAACGACCATGTCCTTGTAATAGTAGCACTCAAAATCGCAAAACTCTATGAACCACGATTGTGTTGAAAAATCTCACATATGAATTCAATGAGACTCTCTAATATTTACTGCATTATATGTATAATTACATGTATGATAAAAAGTTGTTTTACAATTATAGGGGGCTTCCCTATTTATAGAAGTTGAGATATCTTTGGAAGTATGTGATTATTCATGAAGAGTTAAAAGTCGCAACTCTTCATTAGGATAGACACATATTTTTCACTAAAAGACATCACTTATAATTTCCATTCAATTAATAAATTTTCCAACATATATAATTACGTCTCATATGCATGCATGTTTGAGAATTGGAGGTCCATTGCCCATTGTACGTAGTCTTAGCTAGCATGAGTACCGTACATTCTTCGAAGACCGGAGTATTCATTAATCAGAAACCGCGCACTGGGCTTTTTATGATCTTTTATTTCTTCATGATGAGTAACTGCTTTTCTAGCATTCATCACTCTCTGCACTATTCTGCTTCCCAGAACTTGGGTTGCGTTGTTTCCTGTTTGAATTCTTCCTTTTAGACTTGGAGTACTATCCAAACTGCCGTGAATTGCTGTTGTAGTAGTAGCAGTAGTAGTAATCTCCTGCACCTGCATCGTGCGCTCCAGTACTTTCCGACCCCTACAGACGCTTGGTGAGCATGACTGCCTCCTTATTGGTTTTGAAGCAGTTTCTGGTGCAGCTGCTTTGGTCGGGATAAGGTGAGTCGGCATCGTACTGGGTCGACCTCGTCCTCCTCGTGTAGCAGAAGTCGAGCGTTGTTCTGTCCTCACACTAGCTGGTTTCTCGTTAGAAAATCCAGCTACAATTAGATGATCAGGGGAGGCAGCAGAGACACATGTAGTAGTAGTTGTTGACGTTGTTGGCTTTGTTTTTGAATATTCCATCTTCAGTACTCCTCCCAATCCCATGGCCATGCCCGACGAGGATAAGAAATCTATTGGAGCTGATGTTTCACCGGCCACGTTATTATTTGCTGATCTTTTTGCTCTTGTGTCAACGGATGCTGATGACCTAATAATATTAACATTCGTTGCTGGTTTCTGGTTCAGACGAGGATCAACTGCGACTGGTGTCGTTCTGTTTTTTGTTTGAGCCTTGGATGACACAATTGTCCCTGTGCTGCTGCAGATGCTTCGTCTTTGACTCGGGGTGACACTTCTCCTCACCGGGATTTTCGGTTTTGGGTTTGGAGATTTTGGTCTCCCATTTCTTGGCTCAACTGCCTCTGTGTTGCAATTGCTACCTGCAAACTGGTTTCATCCATGTTTCTTATTAGTAATTCTTTTCATTAGTTAATATGGCATGCGAATGACGTCTAAATTATGATCAAGTCGGAGCTTTGTCTCTAGAATTAGAAATCCGTGATATTTTTGCCTTAATGAGGAGAATTAATTCTTTTAGCCAATTACCTTCCTGTTCTTGTCTTAAATTGCAAACGTAGAAGCACGTGATCAACTTTTAAAGTAAGGTTTGACTAAAAAATAACCACTTGAATAATTAGATAAAAATGCTAACAAAATCAGTTTAAAGAACCCATTCTCCACATATATCAAATTATTATATCGAATGTTACGGATTTTTAATTCAAAAACTAGAACTTCAATTCGACCATAGTTCAAAAATCGTTATTTCAATCGTCTATTGAAATTAGGTCTCACTTTTTTACTGACTAAGAAATTACCAAAATTTCTAAATTCTTAATAGCTTACTAAAAAGTCATTAATTTTCTTTTGGTTATAAAACACAATCATTTCGATACATAAATTTTATGAATATTGGTAAAGAGAGTAAACCATGGAATTTGTCCTTAAATTTTCATCATAGTTTAGATTTCGTTTCTGAATTGATTGTGTTAATTATGGTATTTGAAAATTTGAATTTAACAAAATGGAGAGAATTAGTCATTTCATCCAAACTTTGTTACATTTTCTGTTATTCTGCTTAGGTGTATGACATCAAGAATTTTTTTTTTTAACAAACAATATTATCTACACTAAGTGTGAAGGAGTGGGCTAAGCCTTACAATAGGCTTGCAATAATGTGGTTCAAATTTGCCTTTGGCGTGAATCGAACCTAAGATTTTTCACTTACAAGTGAAGAGAAATAACACTTTATCACAGTAGCTCATTCTACTTACATGCGTGGCATGTGGTTCAAATTTGACTTAATACTATGATCTAGTGGTATTCTTATTCACTTATAAATGAGATGTCTTAGGTTTCGATTCTCGCCAAAAGAGAATTCGAATCAAAGTATTATGACTAGTCTAATATGAAACTTAGCCTACTCATCCACATAGATAATATCGTATGTATTAAAAAAAACATTTACATACCCGCGAAAGAGGTTGGAAGATTGGTATTTCCCTTTGAACGACCAATTCAGGGCCATTTGTGTCCATTTCCAGAGACGGGAAAAGAGGAGTTGCAGGCGGTGTTTTTAACCTTGATTGATGTACATAAGATAAGAGCAACAATATATTTAGCTACTATTGGTCAACAACGAGGCAATTTTATAATTAGGAACTCATTATTTTTTTTTTTGGTAAATTAAAACTTAAAAACTTAAGATCTTTTTTTTTGTTAAACGATAGATTTCATTAAATTAAATATTATATTAGTCATAAACATAGTTTTTCACTACTATAGTAAATAATCACTTGTTTAAAAACTTAAAATTAATCACTTCTTTTCTTGCTTTGATTTATTTATTTTATGTCGTATCTCTCTTTAATAAAAAGCTAGAAACAAAACTAGAAATTAAATTAAATTTAGGCTGACGTCAAATTAATGGATAAAAAAAGGGATAAATAAAGAAGGCCCACCAATCATAGTCGTTCTTGTCGTTTTCGGCAAAAATTTCAGATCCCTTCTTGGCAGACGCAATTCTGTAGAGCTGATAGTTTCCTGCGTGCAGTTTTTTTGTTTTCAAAGGTAAATTAAAATGGTTTTTATCGGGCACTTGCATGTACACTATCTTTACTTTTGTACATATTTTTTTTCCAATCATGAAATCGTACTATTTCTTTAAAAATAAAAAGGTAAATTTTATTACAAACAAAACAAATGTAGACGAGTTAGTGCTAGCTATGGTAAATGAATAATTAAAAAGCAACAAACAGCTAGCTAGGGCAAGCTATAGTAAATGAATCAAATTAAGAAACCAATGAAGGATATATGAAATATTCACATATAGTTCTAAAAATATGATTTTAATTTGCCTCTAAAATATTATACAGTTAATATTTGTATATATACACGTGCTAATAATATGCAGCAGTACCGTACGTACCATTTAGCTCAAACTCGTCAGAAACGGGTTGGAGGAGGCTGACGATATTGCATTCTTTTTCGCGCTTTTGCAACTCCTGGAACAGAATAAGATCTTGATCATGATCTCTGTCGTCCTTCCGTCCTCCGTTGATCAAGGGCATCCCGGGAACTCTCCTCCTGGTAACACCCCTTAAGCTTGCGTTATTCGGTTTCGAATTCGAATTCATGGTACTATTTCTATATATCTACGGGCGCACGTTGAAGGTTTTGAGGGTTAGGTCTCTCTAGCTCATTTTGTTTTTATTAACTGCAGCTGCAAAATGCTTCTTGCAATTAGATACAACATATATATATATATATAGACATCGATTGATCCGATAGAGGAGGAGGTTTAACTTATAATTTATAAACATGGATGAATCGATTTATACGCTAACCACCATAGCATCGGCATAAAAGAGAGGTTGCCACGTGGAATCTTAGCCGGCAATTTCAGAGTCCAAGCTACACAAACACAAAGCGACGTTTGCTTAATTATATCAAATGTAGGGGAGTTGCAGGCGGTGTTATTAATCTTGATTGATCTACATAAGATAGAAGCAAATTATATATTACACATAAGCTACTATTGGTCAACAACTAGGCAATTTTATAATTAGGAACTAATAGTTTGTTTGGTAATAAATTAAAACTTAAAACTTAGGATTGATCGCCGCTTAGTATTACGGTCTAGTGGTATTATTCTACATTTGTAAGTGAAAGATTTTAGTTTTAATTCTCACCAAAGACGTGTTTGAACCAAATTATTGCTAGTCTATTGTGAGGCTAAAGCACACCTCATTCTTTCAGTGTAGATAATATCGTCCATTCGGCCGAGTGTGGTAAGAGAGGAAGAGAGAGTGAGATGCAAATGAGAGAGAGAGAGAGAGAGAGAGAGAGGTTAAGACGCAGACACAGAGATGAAGATATAGGAGGGAAGTTGATGGCTGTTGGTTGAGTGATGAGGGAGGAAGAGACGGAAGGTGATAGGTAGTAGTAGATTAGGGTTTGGAAATTAGGCTTATGGAAATTGGGCTTTAGAAATTTGGGCTTCATAGATTACAAAACCGAAACCAGTTTTTAGATTCTGTCTTAAAAATCAAAACCGAAATCGGATCAGGCTGGTTTGATTCGGTATCCGTTCCCTTTTTTTTTTTTTTTCGTTCAACCAGTTTTCTTCTGTTTTGCTAGCATATGCCCACACACATTGTGTGTGAATATTTTTTATTTTTATTTTTAAAATGAAAAGAAGAGAGAGAGAGAGAGAGAATAGAGATTTTTTTTCTTTTCGTTCAACCAGTTTTCTTCTGTTTTGCTAGCATATGCCCACACACATTGTGTGTGAATATTTTTTATTTTTATTTTTAAAATGAAAAGAAGAGAGAGAGAGAGAGAGATTAGAAATATGCTAAAATCATATTAGATTTGTATCGCTCGGATGAATTTCTTAATTCTTCAGTTGTTTTGCCCAGCCACTAAAAATTACCAAATTAATGCCCTATTTCTTCTCTTACTCTTCAAAACACACACGAACAAAAAAAGGGGCATCGATTAAAAAGAACATAAAAAACTATGCTTACACACGAATACAAAAAGGCACAAAACCTAAGGGCCTGTTTGGTAGTGTACTTAAATTTAACTTTTTAAACTTAAAAACAGTTTTCAAGTTTTAGGTCTTAAAAACTTGTTTGGTATGACTATTTTTAAAAACTGAATTTAAGACTAACTAAAAAATATAATATATTCTTTAAAAACATAAAAAGTTAGTTTTTAGAGTTTTTAAACTTAAACTCATTCATTTTTTTTCTCTCCCTCCTCCCCTCACTCCAAATATATCTCTCTCTTTTATTCTTTCTTTCTCCTCTTTTTTTTTTTTTACTTTTTTTGTCTTTACTCCAATCCAATCAAGTTTAAGTCGTAAGATTTAAAAATTTTAAATCGCAAACCAATCAAGTTTTTGAATCTTAAAGAAAATTGTTTTCAAGAAATGTTCTTAAGAAATATTTTGAGAAATGATAAAAAATTTCAAATAAGATATCAATCAGGCCCTAAAATATTTGGATTTTTTTCTCTCTTTATATTGTCTAGCCTCTATGCACGTGCTAACGCGTATGTGAGAGGTCTTTTTTATTATCACGGGCGCTACGCTCTCCTAAAGATCTTTTATGTATGTCCAAACCATGTCATTTGATATTGAATACTTTTATGCACCCCTAAAGATCTTTTATAAATGTCCAAACCATGTCATTTGGTATTGAATACTTTTATATTTCATTATTTCTTACAAACATTTGTTATATTTTTATGTGTCTGCAAGCGTATTTTTGAATTAAGGGATCAATTTGTATTACAGAAAGTATGAAACGATCATGTTGCATTGTGAAAAGGTTTGAAAATAGTTGTACGTACATGTACAAAAACACTAATTGTAGACAATCTCTTAATACAAACATTTACATGCATGTAGATAAATTACTAACACAAAAGAATGGTTGAATACATACAATAAAACATGGAGAGAAACAAATAGTAAGATTATTTTGAGTCACTATGTATGTTGTAAGTCATAGTTCCTTAGTATCCTCTTGGCTCTTGTGAACTCTCTGTCAACAAAGTAATTTAGTAATCAAACTTTCAGTAATACAATTAAAGTAGAAATCCAAAACAATTAATATAAAGCGAAGTAAATGGAATCATTAGAAGAAGAAAAAAAAACTAACACCAATATTCTAAAAGTATCGTGATAACATCTAAATCTAAGAAAAACGTTTGAAATTGATTAGCAACACCTTTTAAAATCAAATAAAAACAAACAAAGCTATAGTGCTGCTTCAAAACTACAGTCCTTGTCTTCGATGGCCTCATATAGTTCATCATTGTTTTTTTTTTTTGGAAATTTCAAAACCCAAATGCAATAGGTTATCAAATTCTATAACTCTAGAAATTAAGAAAACAGTATAATTAACATTCTACTATCAATTCATAAAACAGTAAGTTTCATTAAAAGTCTAGTACCAAGAAAAATAAATAAAAAGAAATTAAATGTTAGGAAAGAAATGCAAGTCAATTCAAATGAAGTGATTTCTTCTAAGTAGGGTTTACAAACAAACGGCGTCACGCAATGTGAACTATACAACTTTAATACAAAACATAATGTATAGTACGGTATGCAATCAATATGTAATAACTCATATGTTGTAGTTTAGGAATTACCTATGGAGTACTCAAATATGTGGTAATGTGGTAGTCCAATTTTACATAATCCTCTTTCCCCTACACTTTTAATTAACCCACCTACTGATATAAATTTGGCTGTGATTGTCTTCATTGCCAACATGCCCCAACGAATGAGTTGGCCAACGCTCCATGGGTTTCTTTTGTTAGTGAAATTGCAGTGAAAACACATCAATATACTTTAGTGGAAATAAGCCATACTTTGAAAAACTGCACATACCATATATGATCTTTTCCAAAACGATGTAAACAGAAAATGGAATCCAAAAATTAAGAAGCCTTAACACTGTAGATGTGTCACTTTTAATGTCCTGCACAGTGAGTAACCAAACACCACTAATATGCACAGTAAAATCAATACAAAACTTTACACACATTGCAAGTGAAGGAGAAGATATTCAGTACAAAAATATAAAATTGAGAAAATAGTAGCAAAATTTTATTGAGACATATACTATCAAAGAATAAAACAATTGACAGATCCACAGCAACCAATCTAGAAAGACATAGATAAACAATAACAAAACCACCATAATCAATCAGGAAAATATTCTTCATAAATAAACCACACCTTGTTCTTGTAAATCAAGAACCACTTCTTTGTAACCGACGAATGACAGCACCATCAAACATATTTGATCACATATCTTTACTATGAGTAATATATATTGTTTTTTGAGGAAGAAGACGTCCATCATCTTCCCACCTAAACAAAAGAGAAACGCTAATCATCCCCTTCTACTAAAAAATGTTGGGTAAATTACATTTTACCTCCTCAGGTTTGGGATCCATTACAACTTCTTATAATATCTTTAAAACATTTCAATTTAATACATTTACTTATCATTTTATTTCAATTTCATACATCCGTTAGAAAATTCGTTAAGTAAACCGCTAAGTGACGACGTGGCAAATATAAGATCCACATTTGTGCTGACGTTTCCAAATTTGTGTCACACGGCAAAAAAATTTTTTTTTTAATAAATTTAAAATATAATAATTTACCCTTAAAAAAAAAAAAAAAAAAAAAAAAGCCTCCCTAACACCTTCTCCCTCTCCCCCCCCCACTCTTCACCCCCTAACACATTCTCCCTCCCCCTTCATTCTCTTCACCTCTCCTTCCATCCCACCGTAACCCCAAATAAACCAAAAACGAGAAAATTAACTACAACAAACAGAACCCATCAAATATTAGCTCCAAAAGCATACAACCCCACCATTATCTCCTAAATCCAATCACACCCAGAATTCCAAAACCATCAAAAGCTTAAAAGGAAAGCAGAAATCTTACATCTTCCCAAGTCGGAAAAGCTGATTCATAGTGTCGTCGGTTTCAAGAGCCATCATGTTTGGGAAAAGATTTCACTTAGAGAAGAAGGTCCTTCGGACCTCAACATAGCTCCCCAAGGGATTGGCACTTTAATGATTAGTCGGCCTCTTGTTTGCTGATGTGTTGCGAGAAAAGGACAAAGTTAGTTCTAAAAGGTGCCTTTGTGGGGCCTTAGGTGTAGGCCTTGAGGCTCACAATCAAAACTAACCAGGTGCTAGGCGTGCCACTACTATCTCAGAATAGTAGATATAGAAAAAGTGTGTTTTAAGTCGATTATTTGCACCCCAAGTTACTCGGACTTCTTGTTATCAAGGGATTGTCATGTATGGGTTAAGTCCATATTAAGTTCTTTTCTTGGCTTGTGATCAAGGACTTTTAGTTCATGATCTTGTATGCTGGAATGAATGGTGTCCAGAACTCTTTAAATCATTTACTTAGGGGCATTTTCTTCTTTTTGTAGGCAAATTAGCCTGACTGCTGTAACTTTGCTCTTGCCCGAAAGCATTTGGAGAGTGGTGAGTCATCATCCTTTTTACTTGAGTGCCACTGGAAATTGCTTTTTAGTTGGTAGTAGGTTAGTCTTCTTCACTTGTTACTTCCAAAATTGACATATGGCTGGTTCCTTAGTTGAGAAGGTTTCAATTTGCCCTTAGGCTTGATGATGGGCTTCGGGCAAGTTTTTTTCAATTGGTATCCTTGGGCTTTATCTCTTTCAAACCCAATATTCAAATATTAACCTAAACACATCAGTCTTTGCTTTCTGTACTCAGGAAACTTTTCAGAGAAGCCGTGGAAGGCCAAGAGGTCTTCACATACTGATAAGCATTCTTCTCGGGTGGGTCGGGGGTGATTCAGGTACAGGTCCTCTGTCATTGCTTTAAAGGCATTGGCGGTTTTGGCTGATTACAAATAATCTAGGGTTTTTTTGGGTTTTGGGTGGGGTGAGGGGTTGCGAGATAAATATGGTAGGTTTTTTGGATGGGAGGGGAGGTGAAGAGAGTGGAGGAGAGGAAGAAGGTGTTGGGGAAGATGGGTTTCGGTTTTGTCCTTTTTTTTAAGGGTAAATTATTATATTTTAAATTTATAAATTTTTTTTTTGCCGCGTGACACAAATTTGGCAGCAACATCAGCATAAATGTGGATTCTATATTTGCCACGTCATTATTTAACGGTTTACTTAACGGATTTTCTAACTGATATATGAAATTAAAATAAAATGATAAGTAAATGTATGAAATTAAAATGTTTTAAAGATGTTGTAAGAAGTTGCAATAGACCCCAAACTTGAGGGGGTATGATGTAATTTACTCAATTTTTTTTTATATTAGTGGAAATCAATTATACCTGTGAATTGTGATCCCTCGTGCTAACTGACAAATATATCCACCCTTCTTGGTTTAGCCTCGTGATCACACCCATTTTTCTGTTCCATAGTAAATGAGTTAAACCATTAAATAAAGCCAAAGAACGTACATCATACCCATTTTTCTTGGTCTGCAGATTGTGGAATGAAATGTGAACATCTATTTTTTAGCGCACCGTATTCCTTGAAGATTTTGCATAAAATTGAACCTAATGTATCCAATAATAAAATTAATGCATAAAACTAGAGAGAGATAGCGAATACCAATCCAATTCCAAACTAATGCATAAAAACAAGGGTAAATTACACTTTACCATCTCAGGTTTGAGTTATATAGTAACTTCATACAACATCTTCAAAACATTGCACTTTCATACCTCAAGTACTAATTTATTTCAATATAATACATCTGTTACATTTTTCATCCATTAGTCTGTTAAGTGCTGACGCGACTGTCACATTTGTGCTAACGTAGCTAACACATTTATGTCACGTGGCCAAAAAAATATTTTTTATGCATTTAAAATATTATAATACGTTACACTATTTAAAAGAAAAGGTAAATTACATTTTACCCCCTCAGGTTTCTGTGCAATTACAACTTCATACAACATCTTTAAAACATTTCAATCTCATACATTTAGTATTATTTTGTTTTCAATTTCATACAACCGTTAAAAAATCTGTTAAATTAACAACTAAGTAATGACATAGAAAATATGGGATCCTCATTTGTGATAGTGTGACTGCCACATTTGTGCCCCGTGACTAAACACTTAATAAAAAAAAAATTTAAAAAAATTAACTAAAGAAAAGTAAAAAAAAAAAAAAAAAAATCGTCTTCCCCTCTCATCACCACCCTCTCTCCTATCCATCATCACCCAACCCCAAAAATCCCACCCGTGCCCACCCCCTTCTCCCATCCCCCATCACCCCTCCCAAAAATCCCCCTTCTCAATCCTCTCCTCACTCATGATTTCTGATAGCCTCTTCCTCCGCTCTCCTTCTTCTCTCTCTCTCTCTCTCTCTCTCTCTCTCTCTCTCTCTCTCTCTCTCTCTCTCTCTTCTTGCTCTCTAGAAGAGCTTCTCCACGAAGCCTCAAACCCTAACCCTAATCTCATGCACTCCTCTCTCTTCTTCCTCTTCCTATTGTCGATCGATTCATAGAGACGCTCGTTGGCGGTCTCTACTCCTACAGATTTGTTAACGGTTGTATGAAATTGAAAACAAAATAATACTAAATGTATGATATTGAAATGTTTTGAAGATATTGTATAAGGTTGTAATTGCATTGAAACCTGATGAGGTAAAATGAAATTTACCTTTTTTTTAAATAGGGTAAAATATTATAATATTTTAATGTATAAAAATATATATTTTTTTTGCCACGTGACACAAATGCGTTAGCCACGTCAGCACAAATGTGACAGCTACGTCAACACTTAACGGACTAATAGATGAAAAACGTAACGGATGTATTATATTAAAATAAAATAGTACTTGAGGTATGAAAGTGAAATTTTTTGAAGATGTTGTATAAGGTTGCAATAAATCTTAAACCTGAGGTGGTAAAATGTAATTTACCCTAAAACAAAAGAGAGCGAATAACAATCCAATTCCAAACTTTGGATTCATGATTTTTCTAGCATGCAGTTTCATATTTTTGTTTGGGAATATTGAAGCAAGAAAAGGAAGATTTCATCCGAAGTGGTACTGTAGTGGAGTCGATTTGGCGAAGCAGTGCAGAAAGGAACTTTTTTTTATTTTTTTATTTTTAAAATTTTTAAATCAGGAGGAAATACTGTTTTTTTCGCGAAGTGGTAGTGTAGTGCAGTTGGAGGTTCTTCACGCCTTCATCTCTTCTCCTTTTTTTTAAACATTTCCAACAATTTATCTTTTATTTGACAAAATAAAAACAATTTACTTTTTAATTTCCAAGTTTTCATATTTTTATGACAAAATAATCCTGTGAATTTGTTTTCATTATTTTCAACCAATTTTAGTTTTTTTTTATTTTTTTTATTTTTTATGTTTAAAGGATGCTTTAGTCCAATAATTTTTTGTGAAGCTTTGAGACATCAAAACTCACTTTTGACTTTCTAATAGAGATTAGAGATTTAGATGAAGTAATTGTAAATTAATGGAAACTTTAAATTACAAAATTTAAATTTCCATAATTTAAAATCCCGACAATTACAAATTTCAGGGTTTGGAAATTATGTGGGTAGAATTCTAAGATGAACGGAGATAAAAAATTTACAAACTCTGTACGACAAATTACCTTTCAAACTTGCAACCCCACACTCTGTTACAACGTCTCATCATTATGTGTTGCCTTCAGGATTCATTCGAATTCCACTACACTTGCATGGCACTTTCTGGACAAAATCAACCTTTGCTCGTGCGCTAATGTGTCCCGCATGAAGCGGAGAGGTGCACGTATGCAAGAGGAAATACGGAGGGATGAAGAGATGTCAGGAGGATCCTCGAGCAATCCTCTTTGTGAGGATCTAAGGATCCTTCAATCAAATCTGTTTATCATACTTCGTGCGATCATAAATTATTATAAATTTTTTATTTAAAATTAAATATAAACAGTACTTAACAAAAACTGACAGCATGATGTACGATGAATGGATGTGATTGAAAGATTCCCGAAATCCCCACAAATAGGATTCAGCGAGGATCCTCTCTCAAATGGATCTCAATAGTCCTAGGCCCACTTTACTTTTTTTAATATAAATTATATATACTAAAGCCCTGCACCAAAAACACGATTCATAAACACAGTGAATTGGCAAAAATATCCTTACATTACTATACACTTCACTTCTTATTTTCCTCATTTGCACAATTAAATGACAAAAAAAGCCTTGGCTCTTTACTTGCTTTTTTAGCTCTTTCAATCAAAGTCATTGAAAGGACTCTTAACACTTCCACCCAGCTCACCACCTAGCTTTTCCATCGCTTCACCTAGAACACCGCCACCACTGATACATCCAAATCTATGAATTTGCATAATCGCGCCGCATAACCAGTCAACAACGCAGAGCTCTCTTCGTCCACGGCAACTCATTGGTCCACCTCAACGTCGCGTGTGCAACAACTAGCACAATCCCAATCAACAGTGGCACCCAAACATTCATCGTCACCTGGGAAAAATAGCAGTAGAACCCATTTTGCTAAAGGTAACCAATTTATCCTAATTTAGAATTCCAAAGGAAATTGGTAAGTTATACAGTATAAAAAATTCTGAAAAAAAAATCTGAACAAGAAATTTAGGTATGGGTATTTAGGATTGTTTTTTGTTGTGAAAATGTTTGATTGAAAGAGTTCCATAAAAAGGAGGTGAAACACTGCTCAATACCCGGTATGTCTATCTGTACGTGATTTTTTGTGAGAGACTAGGAATTATGCGAGCATTTGGTTTTTATTTACGAGATTTCTAATTTCTCATTCTCCTCAAGTTTTGTGTTTGGTTTTCAACTGGTTCTGTATCAAAATTGAGTTTATTAACACATGTATTTTCATAACTCAAATTTTATCATATTTTTTACATAACTCAAATTTTATCATATTTTTTAGGGAGCTTTAATAAAACACCCCTGACACTGTTTACTTTTAACGAAAAACCACTTTTTTACCTTTAACTGTCACTATTCATTATACCTTCAAAAAGGACTTTTCATTAAAACTGTCACTATTCAGGGACTTTTCGTTAGTTTTCCATATTTTTTATACAAAAAATTTAATTCCAATCTACAGCAAGAAAAGTGAAAAGATGATTGATCCACCATACATATTAAGTTTGGTGGAATCAACTTGATTCCTACTTCAAGCATTGGATCTCTGTCTCAATTAAGAGGAGTCATGGAGAGAACAAGTTCAAAATCACGATCAATTCCTTTTTCAAATCCTGCTACAGCTGCATGAGCCATCCCCTCGTGCCATTTACCTACGAATAGGAAGAATCCTAGAACAAAATTAGGAGTAGCTAACCAACTTCTAGGAGAAACATAATTGACTGTTTTGATCTTGGTAGCTACGCTACCCACGAAATTTAAAGAACCTAAAGGAGCATGAGTCATATATTCCACAGAACGTTGTTCTTGCCAAGGCTGTATGTCTTTTTTCAACCTACTCAAGTCTGTGACAATACAGAACAAATGAGAAATTTTTTGATGAGCCCGAGAACAAAGAAGTAACATGAAAAATAAAATAATGTGGGCAATTTTCGAAACCGTATATATTTAGGACTTGAAAGTCCGTCCTTTTAGTCGTTCAAATTTACTTTTTTGGTTGTACATAGAACTTTTAATATAGAATTAGTAAAATACAGATGCAAACGACTAAACAATGTGGAAGACTTTTGAAAATGTATATAATGTAACTTAGGAATGTTCCTTTTGGATTGCAAATATGCTTTTGATGTAAAGTAAATAGAATGGAATGTAACTTAAAAAAAAACTATTTTACCCTATTTGTTTAGTTGTCCTATTAATTTATAAAATGTTTTGCAATGCATGTATTGCTTTGTGTATAGTAATATACGTGTTTGTTAATGCAGATAAGCTGTTTCTAGCTTTTGAATACCAATTATTATTAGGTGCCGTTATTCAACTTTGTCTCTTTTTTGATAAATGATTCATATTTGCTGTAAAATGTAAAATAATTCTAACCAACAATTTTACATTTGAACACTAATTATAACCAATACACATAGGCCTTGTTTGGCACACCGTATTAAGCATCGGATAGTATTAATAATACAGGAGCAGGTGTTTGGAGACTTATGTACTAAATAGTCGCTGGACTAACGAATCCGGTCCAAGTTAATTAGTACGCCTCACACCCGCTAGTTAGTACGCTAAAAAAGCTCGGTATAATTAGTCGGCCTCAAAACGCCTCACACCCCTCTCGCATCTGCTCCGTCATCTCGTGTCTGTTGCTGGAGATTCAGAGCTAAATCAACGGAACCACTCCCGCTCACACCTCATTGCTTCATCTTCCTCATGGGTGTTTTCTTGTTTCATCTTCATTGTCTTCCTCTTGCTACAATTTTTCATTTTTTTCTTTTGTTCTTCTCTTTTTCTCTCTGTCTTGTTTCCTTTAGTTTGTGACTTTTTCTATTTGATGGATGTGTGATTCTTGATAACTTGTGATTTTTTCTGTTTGATGGATTAGTTTGTAATTTTCGTTTTGGTATGGGTTTCAAAGGGATCTCGAATCTCTGAGCACTTCTCCCCTGTTCGTCCTTCTCTGGGTTTTTTTTAAATTTTTTTTTGTTGAATTTATTTTAATTTGAATTATCATTCCTAAAATACTATTAACAAGTAATTAAAAAAATATAACATAATCGATCCTATTAATACGGTGATTAGTCCGATATTACACCAAACACCCGACTAATTTAGTCAGTACTATCCAACGACTATTTATCCTATCCGACTGAAATAGTCAGTACAGTCCGAGCTGCCAAACGAGGCCATAAAGTTTAATTACCAAGAACTACAAATATAAAAGAAAAATCAAATGATAATTTCAAATGCTTAATAATAAACTCATAATTTGACATTTCCTTAAGAGATGGCTTAACACAAAAGTTTCAAATCTCGTCAGAAAATAGCGCATCGGTTTGAAGGATTTTTTTTATGTCAAATATGCACAATCATATCTTCACCTAGAATTTAACATCTCTTTTAGAGATGTTCTAACAAAAAAGGATTATCGCCGAATCCTTTTCCTAGAGATCCCGTAATCGTGTCCATTCATTGTACATCGTGTGGTCAGTTTTCGTTTGGTACTATTTATATTTGAATTTTAAATTTTAAATTTTAAATGATTTCTAATTGCATGATGTATGATAAATGAATATAATTGCGGGATTCCTAGGAAAATGATCCGGCGAGGATTATTTTCCCTCTACCAATATCGAGGTATTTTGTGATAACACTCCACACCTAACGGGAGTTTGTAATTATGAATTTTTATTTATTTGAATTCTCATAAAAAAACACACTGTTTACGAGGGTTTGTAGGGTTTTAGAAACTCAAACGGTGATGTACTCATCGTTAAACTGTAGATGATGCAATCATGAGCGTTTGCATATATATATTTTCACATATTGCATTTGTAAATTAATTATTATGATTTTTAATGTGATTTGTGTTGTAAAGATGGATGGCCACTAAGAGTTAGTTGTCTACTCAACAAAGGAAGTGGAAATTTAGGCTAGCCACTAAGAACATGTTCTTCCACTATGAGTTATCAACTGCATGCTTTTGGTGCTCTTGTTTTCCTACAAATGTAAGACTTATGGAACACAGAATAGAGGGAATTACACGGCAAAGAGAGGAAGGAATGAAGAGAAAGAGAGAAAAGAAAGGAAGGAGAAAGGAGAGAATAAAGAGAAAGTTATCTTTATAATCTTATTACTTTAGATTATAAATGAAAGCATCACTGCTGATCCGAGGACGTACTCCAGTTACACTGACGGTAGAGGAACCTCGTAAATTTTGTGTCTTGTTATATTTATTTCATTGCACACACTGTCGATTTTACAACACGTTATCAGCATGAGAAGCTCTCGTGTAAGTAGAAAGCACAACACCACAAATCATGTTCACCTCTGTCACCTGGAATCTCACAAATAAGAAAATCTTTTCATTTCATCGTAAAATCTTTGTACTACTAATTTTCCTAAAGTAAATATATATGTGTTGTTGTATGACTTTATATCATCCTTTGCTGAAGCAAAAGAGTACAGACTCAAAATTCGTAGAGAATCTGACAGCCATGAAAACAGCCTCGGAACTCCAACTTGTAGACCCCGGATTGAAATACTTTCTTCTTCAAAGTTGTTCATCCGCCCAGTACCTACAACATATAAAATTTTCAGAAAATTCCAACAGTGTGATCATCACAGATGCCTGAAATACCAAATCAGTTTCCAATTTCCGCAGAAAATTGGACAGGCACCTTATGAGTATCAAAACTCCATTTCGTTAACTCAGATCGAAATTGTTTCTTCATGAAAGTTGTTCGGTATCCTCTTATCCATATCATATTAAAATTTGAACTAAATCTAATGGTTTAATCTTTTCATAAGTTACAAACAGTACTCTTGACTCCAGAACTTATGAAAACCGTTTTGATTTTTTCGAAACTCACGGAGAAGGAACACCAATTTGAACTTCTTGTTATTATTACTTCCTGAGTAACTAAAGGACTTAGAGTTGTGAAATAAAAATTAAAAATAAAAGGAATCAAACAAAAGAAAATGGCAGATCAAGAAAAAAGAAAAAGCAAAATATGGGGACTTAATCGTTGCAATTTTTCTGTTTTGACATATTTATGTGAATGGTGTTGGTTTAAAGCCTTCTCACAAGTTTCATTTATTTACAATGGGTAGAATTATTACCCTTTGCTTTAAAGCTCTGATATTTATGTGAATTGTGCTGAATCAAAGCCCTTGTCACAAGCTTTATTTACTTAAAAGTAATTTATTTACCACGGTTGGAATTACTGCCTATTGCTTTAATTTATTTATTATACTTCTTTTTGTTACAATGAGTACATACTGGACCCGAAGTTCCTTGATTAGATCAGAACCTGAAGTTTTTTTTTTATTTTTATCATTATCACATACAATGATTAGACCCGAAGTTCTATCATGCAAAAATATCACGCATGAAGTTCCCAGATCCTTAAGATCTGACATGAAGTTCCTTGATGAGTACCTTAAGTTTGAAGAGCTGAAGTGCCACAACTTAATTGTAATAAAAGCCATGAGAGTCCCAATTCATAGGCTATTAAATAAGAACCAGAATTTCCTTGATATATGTAAATGATAATATGATACATGTTTGCTGGAGAATTTACATCTCGAAGTTTTGATGATTATTGCATGTCATTAGGCATTGATGTTGAACACCATGTTCCTCATGTTCATACTCAAAATGGTTTAGCAAAAGCATTTATTAAGCGGATGAAATTGATTACTCGCGTTCTGCTCATGAAAACAAAATTGCAAGTTTTCTACATGTGGACATGTCATTTTACATAATTCACTATTAAATTTGGTTGATACCAATTACCAACCATCAATATTTCACAGTATAACTCGTGTTTTGGCACCAGCCAAACATTACACATTTACGAGTTTTTGGTTATGTTATCTATGTGCCTGTTGTATTGCCACAACGTGCTAAAATGAGGCATCAACACAAACTAGGAATTTATGTTGGATTTGATTCACCATTTATCATTTAATACTTAAAACCCTTGACCGTGGATATATTTACCGCATAATTTACGGACTATGATTTTGATAAGACAGTTTTCCAACCGTTAGGAGAGAAAATAACATCGTTCTAGAAGAACGATGAGAAAATATCATTCCAGAAGAATGATGAGAAAAGACCGTTCTAGAAGCACGAAGAGAATTTGTCTTATTTTGATTTACAAAACAATCAATGAGAAAATGAAGTAAGAATAATTGAACGATGCAACGAAAGTGATGAAATTACATATACTTGCTGCAAATGTGCCTACAAGAATTGATGTCCCTATTGGACAGAATAATGAGGCAGCAAATGATTTATCTGTTACACACTTGAAGAGTGGCAAACCCTTAGATTCAGAAGGTTTAGTAATTTGAAAGAAGAAGAATATGGCACTACTGAACTATTGCATTCCCAAAGCATAACCGCTGCATGCCAGAAGTATGATAGTTGCCGTATGGATACACATCCCAGAAAGGACAATCCGCAGACATGAGAATTTTGATGTCTCATGCATGAAGCATGATAGACGTATAGGTTCTAATGACTCAACTCCCGGAAGTGGAGATTATAATACAAGCTCTATAATGCTCAAGAAGAGGTTATGATCCGCATTCTCTAAATTATGGCTATCCTGGAAGAGATAGTGTAACGCTCTTGAAGAGGTAATGGATATCTAAAGAAATGAAAAGCTTTTATGCATGCGCATGCACATGAGAATATGAGATCTCAGATTGATGATAACCAATGATAATTTTAGTTTTTACAAGTAGCTACTAAATTTCATCAATAAGCTGTGTTAATATTGAGTCGCGTTCTTTGTTCGTCAATGAAAGGAAAAATTATTGGCCAAAAATTGAGAAATGCAATTCCATTACAATTTTGTAAGAACGTGGAGAAATGGACCTATATATTTGAATATAATACAAATAGCCAAAAGATGTTAAACCAAAGAGGTTACATACGGGTATTTGTAATACAGTGAAATACACTAACATGATATGACACAAGGTTACTAATTGAAACATGAAATTATAATCCTGTAAACGAGTTCATATGAATGGAGAATTATATACGAAGGGTTATGAGTCGCCCACATCATATCTCAATAAGTAAATACCTCATGTATAGATGGGAACAAATTGCTCTATATAAATTTCAAAGGAAAATGTGTCATGAAGTGTAAAAAATCCCTGAAGAATTCAAATTGCTTGAAATAAGTCCTGGAAGGATAAAGCATAAATTATGTACTCAATACCAATGGATGGTATAACTTGCCTTAGTGAGTACTATCATTATGATTTTTTTGCAACATACTAAATTTTTTTGCAAGAGTTAATGAAATTAAATTAGAACTCCTGAAGAGTTGATGATATTAAATTGAACCTCCTGAAGAGTCAAGAAAGATTATAAAGTGTTAAGAGAAATATTGTCTCAAACTGCAGATCGAACAATACGCCAACACGAATCTTATCCATGATTTTTATGATATTAAAGAATCCTATGGATTGAAGATCATGAGTTGAACGCTCAAGTGGTTAATTAATAGACACTAAGGAAATCATTAATCCTCGTGAGGGAACTGATAAATTGATATTTGGTCCAGAAGTATCACATCTTAGTGAAGCATATGCTTTATTGTATTTGCCATAATACACTGAATGAAATAAAGCTTATCTATTAATATCTCCGAGAAATTACAGACATGAATTAAAACAAACAAATAAGAGAGACTTCACAAATGTTGCTCATGTGAAGCCTCAGTACTCGGAAGTGCTCTAGCGGGGGAAGCATCAGAGGTTGATTATTTGAAACCTCAATACTTGGTGGAACTCTAAACGGCTGAGATAATGGGTGTCTTTGGAATAAAGATTCGTACCCCTGATTGTCATTTTGAGTCCGACCATCGGATTCCAGTAGCTGGTCGAGCTTTTTTTTTCATGCTTGTTGAGTAATTATTTGTAAGCACGTGTAACACTCTATTCTTGTGCTTGAGTATTCTAATTTCTTGTTCAAGACTTGCCACCTCAACCATCAATGATTCAACTTAGCTAGTTCGAGCAAGTAGACGCTGACCCATATTAAAAACTGAGCCCGCACACTGAATACTAAAAGCCAACTAGTCTTGAACGATCGACTTATCAGACCGTTTTGAAAGGATTCTGTTATCCTTTGGAGTGAGAAGATTCCATCACAGAGTCCCAACTGTAAGAGGACCATTAGAAGATAAGAAAGACGAACACCGTATATTATCCTGACACAGCTCGTCTGTATCAGTCTTAAGACTCAAATCTAAGCAAATGTTAGATGTGCAAACCATTTTTCAGAAATTATGAAGAAAAAAAGAGATCAGATAAAATCTCAGAAGTGCAAGAAAGGAAAATTTCTGCAAGCAGCAATTTTCTGAGTGGATTTGAATAAAATTGATATCTTTATAACAGAATAAGGAACAGGGTCACCTGTTCAAAAATTAAAGAAACATCAATTTTCGAATTTCAAAAGCTGGATTTCCCTGCATAACGTATGTCAACATTTCTCGGACGCAATCTCAGCTTTTTGGATATCACGTGCAACTTTGTCAAAGATCTCTGATAAAGTTGAAAACTCGTGAATCTTACTGTTCTAATTACACCACAGTTACTGACAAGAGTAAAGGCATAGCACCACTACATGCTATTGGGAAATCCCTATATATGTCGACCTCTATCTTCCATAACAAGGTATACCTGCAAAAATATCTAACTCTTCCTCCTCTCCGAGAATGCATCTTCAACAAAGCATCTCGAAATACTTAGTTTTCTTCATCTCCGAGAATACCTCTTCAAAACAAGTCACACCAGAGTAAGAGTATCTTATATCATCAAGGTCGAAAGTAAGGGTATCTCATATCATGATTTTTCTTGTCCTTTTTCTTTGTTGTTGTTCTTACCTGCAAAACAAGGAAAAAAAGAGCAATCAGTCACCACTTGGAATCAAACTTCCGATCTGGAACTAATTGTCTGGAACCCTTCCCTGGTTGCTTACCTAACATTGCTCTCCAGTACTCATTTTCAACTGTTGATATGATGACAGCTGCCAAACATGATGAGTCGCTGAGAAGTAATGTTCTAAATGACTATCCAAATGCAAGAGTTGCATTCTACTCCTACATCAGAGGGCAAATACTACAAGAGAAGATGCCAAACCTGCATGGGAAAAAACTAGGAAAAATACCACTTTTGAAAGAGGAACATATAAGGCAACTGAAAATGATACATTGAAGCATGTGGAGACAAACACAGTAAAACACATGCCAATTCATCTAGACAAAGCTGAATATCACTTGCTACGTGAAGCTCCTCATTGTCCAATTTCATTCAAAATCAAGCCGCGACGACTCTTGAAGAAATCACAAGTCCGATTCAAGATCAAGTGTCCATCACTCTTGAATCAAATTCCGCTTCAGAAAAAAGAAGTAAATTTAGACCTTTGGAACAAGTTTAGCAGAAGGTCATCCAGCCCAATTCAAGAAAAAGCATGTGAAAAGTCAACAAGTACAACATATGTGCTACTACTCATCAGGGGGAGCATTCAAAAAACAGATTAAGATTTTAACAAGTCAATCGAAGACTTGTGGCTATCCAAGGTTGTAAAGATGGCTGGCCACTAAGAGCTAGCTGTTCACTTAACAAATGAAGTGGAAATTTAGGTTGGCCACTAAAAACATGTTCTTTCATTATGAGTTATCGGCTGCATGCTTTTGGTGCTCTTATTTTCTTATAATTGTAAGGCTTATGGAACACAGAATAGAAGGAATTACACGGCAAAGAGAGGAAAGAATGAAGAGAAAGAGAGAAAATAAATGAATGGAAGATGAGAGAATAGAGAGAAAGTTATCTTTGTAATCTTATTACTTCATATTATAAATAAAAGCATCACTGCTGCTCCGAGGACGAACTCCAGTCACACTGATTGTAGAGGAACCTCGTAAATTTTGTGTCATGTTTTATTTATTCCATTGCACACACCGTCTGTGACATCCCACATCGCGCCAGAGGAGTGATCCTTAAATGTATATTCCCATCCCTACCTAGCACGAGGCCTTTGGGAAGCTCACTGGCTTCGGCTTCCGTAAGAACTCCGAAGTTAAGCGACAAGAGGGCTAGAGCACTCCCATGATGGGTGATCCACTAGGAAGTTGCTCTTGAGTTCCTAGAAACAAAACCGTGAGGGCGTGGTCGGGGCCCAAAGCGAACAATATCATGCTACGGGAGGTGGCTGCGCCCGAGCGGAGATGTGACAATTGATATTAGAGCCTAACCCTGGCCGCGTATGTGCCGACGATGACGTCGGGCCCCTAAGGGGGGTGGATTGTGACATCCCACATCGCGCCAGGGGAATGATCCTTAAATGTATATTCCCATCCCTACCTATCACGAGGCCTTTGGGGAGCTCACTGGCTTCGGGTTCCGTAGGAACTCCGAAGTTAAGCGAGAAGGAGGCTAGAGCACTCCAATGATGGGTGACCAACTGGGAAGTTGCTCGTGAGTTCCTAGAAACAAAACCGTGAGGGCGTGGTCAGGGCCCAAAGCGGACAATATCGTGCTACGGTAGTGGAGCGGGCTCGGGATGTGACACCGTCGATTTTACAACAATTTGAAATTTTTTTTGGGAGATTATATACTATTATGGCAATTGTAGTAACTAGTAAGGTTGTTCTTTCATAGTTTAAAATTATCAAATTAATTTTTTTCTTAATAGATGACATGATAATGATCATATTAGTTAATGTGTTGACTCAAACCCCATTATTTTAGTACCATTTCGGGTCCAATCATTGTGCAAAAAATTGCAAGGTCTACCCGAAGCCATGTGCTACTTATATTTAACCATTAAACTTGGTCTAACAATTTTCAAACCCTCTATAATCAGTGGATTGCCTTGTTTGTTAGGTATAACTCTTTAACTCATTGCGTCTTGAGCTTAAACTCTCCCGGATGAGGATCCTCTCTGAATCCTCTTTGTGGGGATCCTAGGGATCCTCACATCCTATAAGTTTAATGCATTATACGACCAGTTTTTGTTAGGTACTATTTGTATTTAATTTTTAAATATAAAAACTTAAAATGATTTCTGACCGTATGATATATAATGAGCGGTTAGTATGTTAGGATCCTTAAGATCCCCATTGTGGATGCAAATTTTCTCCTTCTTCTTCTTGGACAAAGTTGCATCTACAAAACAATTAACACCTTTGGTCAAGGCCAAAAGCCTCACGCGCGCCCACGATGAATGGGCGGGGGGGGGGGGGCTTTGGCCGAAGAACCTCTGATGCCAAAGTTAGAATTTTAGAGAGAAAATGTGTTTGGAGAATTTCTAGAGTTTTGCAAGAGTGTTGGCCTCCCTTTTGAAGAGAAGAGAAGGGTTTAAATAGGAGAGTGGCCGGCCTCTTAGGGTGAGAGAGGACCGGCCACCTAGCCTTGTTTGTGGGTATTGTTCATGATTGATGGTAATTTTAGGAGTTATGTAGTTAATTGACTAATTAATTTGGCTAAATATTATTGCCAAATTAATTAGCTAATTAGTGGGACGAAATGGGCAAATATGGGGAGATCCACTAGGATGGCCGGCCATTTGGGATTTTTAGGGTTAAATGGATGACTTTAATTAGCAATTAATATATTATTTAGGTAAATATATTAATTAGCTAATTTATGTTACAAAAGGAATGAATATATGACTTTTATGGCATGATCAGCTAATCAATCAAAAAGATTAGTTAATCAAATATGGAAAAGGCAAGTCAAAGTGGGAAAATAAAGGAGATGGTCAGCCCCTCTTTTGGGAGAGGGATAACCGGCCTTTAGGGTGTTTAAACTAACAATTAGGGGATTAATTAGGCAATTAATCCCTTAATTAGTCAATTATTGTGATTTAAAGGAGGATTTTAGAAGATATGGAAGAAATATATTATTTAGCTAATTGATTTAGCTAAATAATGAAATTGAGAATATATGAAATAAATTAGGTTTGAAGTTGAGGGATGATTACCAGCTGCCTGGGCGTAGGAATCCCGGTATGCCCCAATGGTAATTTTGTCTTCTTTTGTCAAAAATCCACGTGTCGCCTTGTGATTATTTTTGGCTCCACAAATGCCCCCACACCTGTTGGGCTGCTCGCAAAAAAGGGCAACAGGTGTAGAGATTTTCTTGTTTTTGGAAACTTGGAATTGTTCCCTATTTTGACGTTGATTCTCTCTTTGAAAATAGGAAATCAAATCTTTCCAGGAAAAGGAAACAAAACCTCTCCCAAGGCTTATTTAAACTCACCTTAAGTGAATTGTCAAATCAACCTTAGAGAAAAATTTTATTCATCCTTGCAAGAAAGAAAAAAGAGCCTAGAGGATATTTGTTCCCCCTCCTCTAGCAATTTTTCTTCGTATCACCCACGCAAAGGATCGCCTTCCATTACTTCTAGGTAAGAAAAAAAAATTGTGACTGGCTCGATGGGAATCGGAAATTTGTGACTAGGTGATTTAGGTGAACCATGGCATGGCAATGCCAAAGTATACATATATGCTGGGCGCTGGGGCGCTGTCAAAAATCCAAAGGACCAGGCCGTGAGGCCTGGCGATTTTCTTGCTGGGCTCCTGCGGTTTGGCATGTTTGAATAGTATATATATATATATATATATATATATATATATACACTATTGCCGAGAGCTGGTGCCCTTTTTTGTTTTTTTTTTTTTAAACAACTCTCTAATGAATCCTTCTTGTGTTTGTAGAATCCTTCAATCATGTCATCTTCGGGCCACAAGTACGATGATGGTGCGCCACCATTGTACCGTCAAGGCGGGTCTTTGAGCAAGGTTGGCTACTTCAAGGCTGCTCACTTCAAGATTGGCTCCGATGATTTGTTTAGAGACTTCCTTGAAACCTACTGGCATGCCATTCCAACGGGAGTTCGTGTGAAGCGTGTTAAGGATGGTAGCAGTCGTGAGCCATGTGATGGGACTCGGAGAGCCATCAAGTTCCATCCCTACTACTTTGGGTTTGGATTTTCATTTCCTATGCCGCAATTTTTCCAAGAAGTGCTCTGCTCCATGAAATGCGCCTCTGCTCAATGTTCACCAAATGCGATCCGTGTGATAGTGGGATTCCACAATCTTAGCCAAATTTTTTACTTGGATTTGACTGTGAACGAATTTTGGTATTTCTTTGACATAGGTCACATCGAGGGAGTTGGGCAGCTACGATCCCGCCATAGGCTATTTGACAATTCAAGCAAAGGAGATCATGATTGGGCCAGGGAGACTTTGGAAATGAGTGGAGAATGTGAATCTGATTCTTCCCCCGAATTGCGTGTACCAACAGTCTTCATCTCTGGTAAGTAGGCTGCCCGACCTTTCAGTCTGCTTAATACTTGTGCTAAGCTACTCTTTATTATTTTCTTCTAATCTCCCATCTGTTGCTTTTGTAGATTCTGAATTCGGCTCCACCCCTAAAACTTCGCCGGACATGAAGAAAGTGCATATTGCCTTGGGTATTCCTTCTGAGTATCGCGAGTGGCGCTGGCTGCTAAGTCCTCTTCGTAGGGAAAAGGGTGGGCTGCCCCCACGAGATGAGATAAAACGAATCAAGACTGAGGCATTGACTCGTCCTATTTCCGTGTTAGAGCCTGCCGCCAATGAAAGTGGGAAAAAGAGACCTTCTCCGCCTGCTCAAGAGTCACCTGCTGAGAGAAACTGAAAACTTCTTCCACTGCCCGCGCGGATTCTACCGCTGCTCGAGAGAAAACTGCTGAGAAAAGATCTAACACTTCCTCTACTACTGATGGGGAATCTCCAGCTGTTCCCAAACTTGTGATCGATTTGACTTCCACCAAGGGTGAAAAAGAAAAACCTGCTAGGTCTGCATCTGCGATGTTTGCTGCTCAAAGGGCCAGATTTGTGCCTGTGACACCCGTAGTTCCAAAAGCTAGCTCAATTGTCGACAAGATTGCCCAGCGTAGAAGCTCTTCTGTGCCCCCAGTGCCGAAATTTGTGTCCAAACGTCCGTTAGGAACCAAGTCTGGTTCACCTCTGGAGAGGCTCACTACCATGAAGAATAGCAAAGCATCCTCGCCTACTAAAGTAACACCAAAAATCGTTCATTCCGCTGCTGAAACCAATTCATCTACTGAGATGAATACGACTGCTAGCGTTGGCAGCCGTGGAAAACCTACCAAGATTGCTACTACGGAGGCTGCTGAGGTTTGCACATTTTTGAAACCAGACCTGCTTGAAGATATGGATGCATGTGCCAAGTTCGTCAATGGCATCAAGGAGATTGTTAGCCCGAGCCTCTTTGCAAAACACACTCCCGAGTACATGAAGACTGCCTTATTAGCCCTGATGCAAAAATCAACAATACTAGCAGCCGAGTCTATGTTTCTTGACCAGGAAGATACTAAAGTTACTAAAGAGGTGGCAAGAACCATGGCAGCCGAGGCTTACTCCTCATCCGGAAAAGTCAAAAAATTAGAATTTGAGCTAGCTATTTTGAAGGGATCATCTAACACATCTGCCCCCACTTCTCTGCAGCTTGAGGACACTCACCAAGAGATTATGGATTTGAAAGCTAGACTTGACGCGATCCAAGTAAAGTATGAAGGTGCAGAGAAAAATATCGAGCATTACATACCTCAAATTCAAGATCTTGAGCGTTTCATCTCCGAATTCCGCTCCGCTGCTTATGCGAAAGACGAAGAGCTAATTGCTACTTACAACCAAGTGATCCACTTCAAAAAGGTCATTGCTAGGGTCGAGCCCCAAATTGTAGAACTTCAAGGTGCTTTAAAGCTCAATGACAACTTGAAGAAAGAAGTGGAGGAATTGTAACGGGTCCGTGTTAGCATGCTTGAGGAGAATGAGCAGCTGAGAAGTGAGAAGGTTGGGTTCGAGGCTTCGCTTACTCAAAATCAAGCTGATTTCTACAAGCTTGGCTATGTGGATCATCTCTTCGGAAGACCATCTGACTTTGAATTCTCTGATAAAGACTTCGAGACTTTCTCTATCTCGCCGGAAAATGTGTCTGTTTTCACCTTTGAATCTTCTATTGGTGAAGTGATTGGGGAAGTTGGTGCTCAAACTAATGCAGCTGGTAATGAAACATCGGATGGTTCCGCTGCTCAGAACATTGAGCCTGCTGAAGATGTGGCGGCCGAGTAGCTGTGATCCAAGCTGCCGAGGAATAGTCTTCTAGGACTTTTTCTTTTATTTTCCTTGTTGTTTTTGCTTGAGCTCATTGGATCTTCGCTAACGGTTTTATCAAATTTGCTAAGAAATTTAATAAAACTTACTTTCTTCGTTTTTCTCCATCCTTACTTCTTTCGTTCCTGCCCTAACCTTTAAACTTTATAGGCCAGTGGCAGACGTGCTACTTCTTTATAAGCAGACAGGCCCACGTAGCCAATGCAGCCGTAGGTGTTGGCGTAGAACTTGGCAAAGTTGTTGGCCATAGGATCGGCAGCCGGATGCCTTACTTACAGAAGCAGGTAAATCCGCGTGACCACTAGGCCGTTATCCTTGGCTTTTTTCCAATTCCGTAGGTTGCATAGCAAGTATCACAACACTTTAGGATTTGGTGTAGAGTATTCCACGCTTGGCAGATATGAAGCTTATCAACTACGTAGCATGTCGGCAGTGGATAAAGCTTCGTATGTGCACTCTGGCTTTTTTCCAAGTCTAGTGTGGCTTCACTGCTTGAAGGGCAAGCCGTTGGCAGTCTTCTGAAAAACCGTAGTCTACCTTAGTGCACTCGGTAGCGGCTTTAGGTTCTCAGGGCAGTCGTCTATTGGGCGTACTGCGTAATATGCCCCATCCGTTTCTGGGGCCCGGTCTCCCGCGGATTAGGTTAAGAAACCCAACATCCTTCAGTTAGCTAAGTCTTGAAAAGACCATTGTGGCTAATCTTGGAAATCCCGGCGCAAGCCATCGTGCATCTAGTTATACTAGGTAGGGCTGGAAAAAAATCCCAAAAATCCCAAACCAAACCAAAAAATTCCCGAAACCAAACCGAAAAAATCCCAAACCAAAATTCCCGAAAATTTCGGTACCAAATACCGAACCGATCCCGAAATTTTGGTACGGGAATCGGTCTCAAGTTTTTGGGATTTCGGTAATCCCAAACCAAACCGAAAAAAAATATATATATTATTTAATTTTCAAACACCTTTTAGACTCCCCCATTGCTCTTCAACAATTAACTGTATGCAAAAATCTCTTTCATTTTTTTGCTTTCATTTTGTTAAATAGCAAATTCTCTTTATTACAATGACCAATGAGTCATTCTAGTAATACATTCATTCTCTTGACTACAAAATAACTTGCTTGCATGAGCACTTCAAGTGTAATTGGTTGCTGCCATACTTTAGAAATTGTTTATGCATTCTCACATCTTTGTTTTGTTTAGTTTGGTGAAGTTCTAGTATTATTGATTAATATGGTTTCACATTTTAGACACTAACCTTTAGATGTTACTTTCAGATTTTTGAAAGCAAGGAAGTTTGATGTTGAAAAAGCCAGCCATATGTGGGCTGATATGCTTCAATGGAGAAAGGACTATAGTGCCGACACTATCATGGACATAACTGCGGCTGATAAAATTTGTTTGATTATGCATACTTTTTAATTCTCTTTTAATTTACCATGATGTTTTTTTCAGGATAGTACATGCAAGTTATTATCGCCCAAAAACCGAAAAGCCCAAAAGTCCAAAAAAAAGGCGAAAAAGCCCAAAATCCCAAAAGCCCAAAATTATTTTGGGATTCCCGATTGGTCCCGAAAATCCCGAAACTATTTTGGGATTCCCGAAATTTGGGATTCCCGAAAATTTGGTTTGGGATCGGTATTGAAATTGGAATTCCCAAAAATTTCAGTTTGGGAATCGGGACAAGGGTTTCGGTATGGGATCCCATACCGAACCACCCCTAATACTAGGGCAGCCCAGCTCATCCACGTCTGGATATTCGGAGTGTAAGTTTATCCTCCCGCCTTGGAGAACATGGTTGATCCCTTGGGGGATGCATTTTCTGCGATGGATCCCTAAGAATGGATGTGATCTTCATTTGAAGTGCCGGAATGATAAGTTATTGCAGAGTTGTGGTCGAACCAAGTTGTAAATTATTTCTGAATTCTTCATTGAAAAGTGAATGATATGAATAAATAACTTAGCTAAAAAAAAAAAAATTGCATAACAACTAGATAGTCTTTGATTCGCGAGACGGTGCTTGTTAAACTGCTTGAATTTTCGAATCTTTGGCATGATGGGAAGCTACACATAATACTTCCTTAAATTGAAAGCGTTCCACTGCTTCTCAATCTCTTTGTCATTCATAGTTGCGAGAGTGTAATTCCCCTTGCCCCCTACTCTGCTGATCTTGTATGGGCCTTCCCAAATGGGATCTTTTTTTTTTTGGAACCTTCTCTGCGAGCAGTGATAAAAGCTTTTCTTAGGACTAGATCTCCAGGTTGAAATTGTCGGATCTTGGCCCTTTTGTTATAGCTAGAGAGAAGCTGTTGCTGGTAGGCTGCAATGCGGGTGATGGTTTGTTCGCGCCTCTCCTCTGCCAGATCTAAACTTATGGCCATTTCTCCACTGTTCTGCTCAATACTTGGCAGAAGAGTACTAACGTTGGGCACAATGATGTTGGGATGAATGATAGCCTCTGAGCCAAATGCCAAAGAAAATGGAGTATCCCCAGTAGCTCGTCTTTTGGTAGTGCGATATGCCCAGAGACATCCGGGGAGTTCGTCTGGCCACTTTCCCTTTTTGTCAGTGAGGGATTTCTTGAGGCAATCAAGAATCGTCTTCTTAGATGCTTCAGCCTGCCCATTGCCTTGAGGATATCTTGGTGTGGACATATGCTGCTTGATGCCATACTTTTGGAAGAACTTTGCCAAATCTTTGCCCACAAACTGCGGGCCGTTGTCGGTGATGATGGATTGAGGTATGCCAAATCGGCAAATGATGTTCCTCCAAATAAAACGCTCTACGTCCGCTTGAGTCATGGTCGTCATGGGCTCCGTTTCCACCCACTTAGTAAAATAGTCAGTTGCTACGATCATCATACCTCTGCCCCCAGTGGCGGGTGGCATAGGTCCTACCAAGTCAATTGCCCATTGCATGAATGGCCACGGACTGGTTTGTGGATGCAATTCGCTAGCAGGCAGCGCTGGTACCGGTTTAAAGCGTTGGCAGCGATCGCACTTTTGTGCTAAATCCTTAGCATCCTGATGCATGGTAGGCCAATAATAACCTGCGTTGAGGGCTTTTTGTGCTAGGGATCGGCCTCCAGAATGATTCCCGCAGACGCCTTCATGGATTGAACTTAAAACTTTTAAATCATCGGGAGACGCTAAGCAACGGAGATACGGACCGGTATAAGACCTTCGAATAAGAAGGCCATTCCACATATAGTAACGCGCTGCTTTTACTTGTAGCTTTCTAGATTCCAATCTTTCCAAAGGGAGCGTGCCATTGACCAGGTAATCTATAATAGAACTCTGCCAATTGGGAGTTATACTAACCTGTGACACCTCGACTGTTGGCTCTGCTTCTATACTTGGTTTGTCTAAGTACTCCACCGGAATCGAACGTTTGAGTTGGTAATCAAGGGCAGAGCCTAGGCCGGCTAATGCGTTTGCGTGCGCATTGTCAACTCGCGGAACTTGATTGAGGGTGTAAGTCAGAAACGCCTCAAGTTGCTTACGTACCTTTTCCAGGTACTGTTCCATTCTTGGATGTTTTGCTTCAAACTCTCCAGTAGCTTGACCAGTGATTAGTTGAGAATCAGAATAAATTGCAAGTTTCTTTACTGCCAAGTCCTTTGCCATTCGAAGTCCTGCTAACAAGGCTTCATACTCTGCCTCATTGTTGTATGCTTTGAAGCCTAGAATAATTATTTGCTTGAACCGTCTGGGGTGACTAGAACCATGCCTGCTCATGAGCCTTTGTAATTGGATGCGCCATCGACGTGCAAGTGCCAAAAATCTCCATTGGAAAAAGTAGGTATGGCTAAAGTATGTTCGGCTGCTACTGGAGCACTCTCGGGTAGTTCTGTTGCGTCACCTAGGCTAGGCGTGAATTCTGTTATGAAATATGCCAAGGCTTGGGCTATTATTGCCGTACGAGGTTGAAAAACTAAGCCATATTGGCCAAGTTTCAATGCCCATTTCATCACTCTTTGAGAAGTATCCGGACCATGTAGGATTGACCGTAAAGGATATTGAGTCATGACAATGACGGTATGAGCTTGAAAGTAAGGTCTGAGTTTCCAAGCCGCCACAACTAGTGCCAAAATTAATTTTTCAATTTTCGGATATCTAGTTTCCGCATCGAGAAGAGCTTTAGAAGTATAGAATACTGGTAGTTGGGCCCCCAGCTCTTTTCGTATGAGGGCTGAACTCACTGTTACTTCTGTGACTGCCAAGTAAATGTATAAATCTTCTGCTGCCTCCGGCTTGGATAGTAAGGGAGGTGATGCGAGATATTTCTTCAAGTCTTGGAAAGCTCTTTCGCACTCTTCATCCCATTTATCTCGTTGCGCCTTTTTTATAGCTTTGAAAAAAAGGCTTGCATCGATCGGTGGAACGTGAGAGAAAACGGTTGAGGGCGGCTGCCCGTCCGGTCAAGCTTTGGATTTCCTTCAAGGTAGTGGGAGACTTCATTTCTAGAATTGCACGGATTTGTTTAGGGTGTGCCTCGATTCCTCGCTGGGTTACCAAGTACCCTAAGAATCTGCCTGAAGATACTCCAAAAGTACATTTAGTGGGGTTGAGCTTCATTTTGTACTTTCTGAGGATCTCGAATGTTTCTGCCAAATTGCGGATATGATCTGCCCGCTGTTTGCCTTTTACCATGATGTCATCAACATAGACTTCCATAGTCACCCCAATTTGCTTTTTAAACATCATATTTACTAACTGTTGGTAAGTGGCTCCCGCGTTCTTGAGGCCAAAGGGCATGACCTTGTAGCAATAGGTACCTCGCTCAATCACGAACGCGGTTTTTTCCTTGTCAGGCTCGTACATAGCTATTTGGTTGTAGCCGAAGTACACATCTAAAAAACTGAGCTGCTGATTTCCGGAAGTCAAATCTACCAGCAGGTCAATTCGGGGAACCGGATAAGGATCTTTTGGGCATGCTTTGTTGAGGTCGGTATAATCTACGCAAACCCTCAATTTGCCTTTCTCTTTTTTCATGACTAGTACGACATTTGCAAGCCATGCTGAGTGTGCTACTTATTCTATAAATCCAGCCTCTAACAACTTGTCAATTTCTGCCTCGATGATCGCTACTCGTTCGGGCGCAAAGTGCCTTCTTTTTTGGATCATTGGTTTAGCAGCTGGATCGACGTGCAGCCTGTGGCAAGCTACTTCGGGGTCAATACCGGGCATGTCGGAAGGTGACCATGCAAAGATGTCACGGTTATCCCTAAGAAAACCCGTGAATTCTTCTTTCTCGGCTGGACTTAAGCGCGAGCCGATTCTAGCCGTCTTTTTTGGCTGCTGGGGATCAAGAATGATGTCCTCTGCGTCCTCTTCAGGCTTCCATCCCTTGTCGTCTATTTGTACATTGGTTTGGACGCCATCCTCTTAACCCACTTGCTGTAATTGCTATTTGGTAGCATTTTCATCCTTTTGCACCTTAGATGCTTCTATAGGAGTAAAAGTCTTTTTTTTATTCTTTCAACACTTGCACAGTGCATCGTCGTGATGCGGCTTGATCAGATTTGATTTCCCCAACTCCTCATCCCGGGATTCGGAATCGAATTTTTTGGTACTTAACAGAGGTAACGGCATCCAACTTTATCAACCAGGGTCTTCCAAGAATCCCATTGTAGGGAGATGGATTACTTACAATCGTGAATGTTTGTCTTGAGACCACTGGCGGAGTTTTCACATCAAGTGTAATATGACTGATAACAGTTGAGGTGTGCCCGTTGAATCCGGTGAGAACCTCTGCTCGGCGTATGATTGTGCCTTCCAAGCCCATCTTCTGAATTACTGAGAGTTGAAGTATATTGACTGCACTTCCGTTATCAACCATCATTCTGTCGACTATAGCGTGGGCTAGTTGAATAGACACAACTAGTGCATCGTCGTGTGGAAAATCAACGCCTTCTGCATCTTGCTCGGTGAAGCCAACAACGGGTCCAGGTTGAGTCTCGACTGCTTAGACTTGTGAAACTAGCAACGCTTGTTGGATCTTTCTCTTTTTTGAATTATTGGTTGCCCCCAAGTGTTCAGATTCGGCAAAGATGCCATTGATCCGAATCGTCTTGGTAGGTGGTTCTTCGCCGGCTTCTGCATTCTTTCTAGGCTGCGTAACCGGTTTATCCAAATATCTATCAACCTTGCATTCTTTCACGAGCTTTTCTAAATAGTTCTTCCAACCGTAGCAGTCGTCGGTTGTGTGACCGGGACCTCGATGGAATGCGCAGTACTTGGTATGATTCAACTTGGAAGTATCTCCTTTTGATTGTTTTGGCAACTTGAACCACGACTCATTCTTGACATCATGAAGGATTTGGTGGATCGGGACCGAGAACTTAGTGTAGTTCTTAGTCGTTGGGCTTCCTTTAACCGGGGATCTGTCCATTCGCTTGGCCCCTTGCCTGCTTTTATTATTGGACTGCCTTCCATCCTCATTTTTTACTGATATTTCTTTTCGAGATTGCTCAGGGGCCTTATCTGCTAGTCGAGCCTCATCCCAAAGTGCGTGCTTTTCTGCTAAAGCAAATGAGTCTGCTAGGGTCAGATCTTCTTTCATGATTAATTCCCCGAACAGCGGGTGATCTGCTGGGAGTCCCTTTTGGAAGGCTGCATTTGCTATTGAATCGTCACATCCAGTTATCCCTGCTTTCTCTGCTTTGAACCTTTTCACATAGTCACGGAGTGACTCCTTTGGGTTTTTCTTCATATTGAACAAATGATCAGATTTCTTCTTGATCGAACGGTATGATGAATACTCTTTGGTGAAAAACAAGGAAAGATCATTAAAGTTCCGGATGGACCGTGGTGGTAGAGTATGGAACCAATCTTGCGCTTTACCTTTCAAAGTGGTGGCGAATATTTTGCACATAAGAGCATCATTGTTCCGATAAAGGACCATTGCGCTTCGATAATGTTTCAAATGCCTTTCAGGGTCTCCATCTCCTTTGAAAGTTGTGAAGTGTGGCATGCTAAACTTTCGCGGAGGCTCTGCATGCTCGATCTCATCCGTGAAAGGTGACATGCTCATGTTGGTCATGTCTCGCCGTAATGCCTCATCGGTAATTTCATTGCGTGGGAATTTACACAATCACTCGTTTAGGAGCCTCTCCACTTCTTCCTGTATTTGCCTTTGCTGAGAAAATGAAGCTTTCGACTGCTCCAGGTCTTGACCTTTCGGTTTAGATTGCTCGTGCTGAATCTGCCCATGTCGTGGTCCATTTCTGGTAGGCGAGTGAACTTCTTGTGGGCTATCGGTTGAACTCGAACCGGATTGAATTGTTGTGTCTCGCTGCCCATTATGCCGTCTTCTCCGATGCGATATAGTGGATACTCTTTGCAGTCCAAGTCGTGAATGAATGCTCTGCCTGGAAAGTTGCTTATGTTGATTATTGGACTGCGGCCCAACCGAGAATGTACACTTGCTCTAGGGCCTAATCGAGAGTGCACGCTTCTCCGTGCACTAAGGCGAGAGTGAATGCTATCTCGGGGACCTGATCGAGAGCGCACACTGTCTGAACGCTCTGTTTGTGGATGATCAAGCGGCTGCTTGCCTGGACGTTGCTGGAAAGGATCACTTGCCTTTGCCTTACTTTGAGATTCTTCACTTGGGTCACGCCGCACCTCAGTGCGTTGCAAGAGTTGATTCACCAACGTCGTCTGTTGCGCAAGGGCGCTTGTCAATTCCACGACTTGCCGAGACAAGTGTTGTTCGCCATTTGGATTGGAAGAGCTTGGAAGGAAAGCGGCTCATTGAATAATAGATGGGTGATAAACTCCAGGCGCGAGATTTGAGTTGGGGAATGTCAAATCCATGGAGAAATATGGTGAGAGTACTCCTAGTTCGATTGTGGGTCCCGAAACTTGAAGTCGAGACAGTTGTGCTACTCTTGGGCCAACTTGGACTGCTTGGGAGACTAATGGGGCAGGCTGGGCTAAAGGAGCAGTCTAGACCAAGGTAGCAGGCTGGGTTAAGGGAGCAGTCTGGATCACAGAAGCAGGCTGAATCTCGGGAGCAGTCTGGATCACGGGAGCAGTCTGGATCACGGAGGCAGGCTGGGTCACGGGAGCAGTCTGGATCAAGGGAGCAGGCTGCTAAGTGCGTGATGCGTACGAGCGCGAGGCTTGGGCCCGTACAAGTTTGGATGGTGCGGCTTGAGCCATAGTGGTGGTGTGGCTTCCGCCACGGGTGATTGGCACGGTGGAGCTCCGTGGTGGTGCCGTTCTACCCATGACCACATTTAGTCTCGTGGATCGCCGTGGTCCCGTTTCTTGAGAACTAGAATTTTCACTTTGGGAATTTTCTATATTTCTAGCCATTATATTTTTCTTTCACGCTTTATTAAAGAATCTTTGAAAATAAAAAATTCTTAACAATAAAAACGTATGAAAAATATTCAAATGGACTATAAATTAGAGAAATACCTTATTATACGAGAGTCTTCTACGAGTATGGATTTCACTCTCAATGAAAGCATCAATTTGTGGATGGAAATTTTCTCATTCTTCTTCTTGGACAAAGTTGCACCTACAAAACAATTAACACCTTTGATCAAGGCCAAAAGCCTCACGCGCCCACGATGAATGGGGGGGGCTTTAGCCGAAGAACCTCCGATGCCAAAGTTAGAATTTTAGAGAGAAAATGTGTTTGGAGAATTTCTAGAGTTTTGCAAGAGTGTTGGCCTCCCTTTTGAAGAGAAGAGAAGGGTTTAAATAGGAGAGTGGCCAACCTCTTAGGGTGAGAGAGGACCGGCCACCTAGCCTTGTTTGTGGGTATTGTTCATGATTGATGGTAATTTTAGGAGTTATGTAGTTAATTGACTAATTAATTTGGCTAAATATTATTGCCAAATTAATTAGCTAATTAGTGGGACGAAATGGGCAAATATGGGGATATCCACTCGGATGGCCGGCCATTTGGGATTTTTAGGGTTAAATGGATGACTTTAATTAGCAATTAATATATTATTTAGGTAAATATATTAATTAGCTAATTTATGTTACAAAATGAATGAATATATGACTTTTATGGCATGATCAGCTAATCAATAAAAAAGATTAGCTAATCAAATATGGAAAAGGCAAGTCAAAGTGGGAAAATAAAGGAGATGGCCGGCCCCTCTTTTGGGAGAGGGATAACCGGCCTTTAGGGTGTTTAAACTAACAATTAGGGGATTAATTAGGCAATTAATCCCTTAATTAGTCAATTATTGTGATTTAAAGGAGGATTTTAGAAGATATGGAAGAAATATATTATTTAGCTAATTGATTTAGCTAAATAATGAAATTGAGAATATATGAAATAAATTAGGTTTGAAGTTGAGGGATGATTACCAGCTGCCTGGGCGTAGGAATCCCGGTATGCATTTTGTCTTCTTTTGTCAAAAATCCACGTGTCGCCTTGTGATTATTTTTGACTCCACACCCACAATTTGGATCCGGATGGAATCCAAGTCCAACTCTCCCTACCTCCTTTGAGTATCTTTTAGTGTAGATTAGTGTAGCATATATAGGTTTAGAATCATTTTCATTTTGTGCAAAATATCTCCAAATAAAATATGTCATTGAAAAATGTGCACATATGGAATACTTTATATATATATATATATATATATATATATATATATATATATATATATATTTTAACAAACGATATTATCGACATTAAGATGGAAGATATAGCTTAGTCTCATAATATACTAATAATAATGTGATTCAAATTATTCTTGACGATAATCGAACATAAGATCCCACTTACAAATGAAAAAAATACCATTAAACCGTAGTAGTATCTTTTATATTGATTTGTTCTTGATAATCAAATACTTATCGCTTCCATAAAAAATGTAGGAAAAAAAAACACACGAATCTTTTAGGGTCTGTTTGGTAGTGTACTTGAATCCAACTTTTTAAACTCAAAAACAGTTTTCAAGTTTTAGGTCTTAAAAACTTGTTTAGTATGACTATTTTTAAAAACTGAACTCAAGACTAACTAAAAAATATAGTTTATTCCTTAAAAACACAAAAAGTGAGTTTTTAGAGTTTTTAAACTTAAATTTACTCATTTCTTTTCTCCCTCCTCCCCTCTCACTCCAAATATATCTCTCTTTTCTTCTTTCTTTCTCCCTTTTTTTTATTACTTTTTTTGCCTCTACTCCAATCCAATCAAGTTTAAGTCGTAAGATTTAAAATTTTTAAATCACAAACCAATCAAATTTTTGAGTCTTAAAGAAAATTGTTTTCAAGAAATGTTCTTAAAAAATGTTTTAAAAAATGATAAAATATTTCAAATAAGATACCAAACATGCCCTTAATTTGATTACAAATATTGACGGTAGGTACTAGCGACGTGTGGGCATTTCTCCCGAGTTGACCAAAAAGAAAAAGAAAAAGAAAATACAAACGTTTGAGCTGACGGTCAAAGTGACGGAGTATTTACATTTGCTATTTCCCCACTTGGGAATAAATTAAGCCACAGTTAACGGTCACGGACACTTTGTTAGTTAATGATACTTGTTGTTTGGTGTAAGGTAAGACATAGATCCTCTGGAAAGCTCCAATATCGGGGTTTGCCTCTGCTTCCTGCTACCGCCTTCAACATTTAACAGTCCAAAATCTCTGAATCAGAATTTGTGATTCGGCCACAGATGGATGAAAACGAGGACCTGTTTTCGTCCCCGAGCTTCTCCGGTAACCCACCACCAAGTGACCTCCGCAAATTCAGCCTCCTCGACCAGACTCGCACTGACACACTTACTCTTTCCGCTCCAAAGCTATTCCCGGACTCTTCCTCTTCCTCATCGGAAGATGAGGACAACGTCGACTCCCTCCACTCCACCTCCAAACGCCTCGACTACATGCTCCAATTCCTTGACCGCAAGCTCTCCGTCATCAACGACGACGACTACAACAAGAACAACAACAGCAGTAGTAATTATAACAATAATAATAATAAGAGCAACGCCTCCGAAGGGAACTGCTCGTCTTCGCTTCCGGAGTTCGTGGCCAGTGGGGGAGGGACTGGGATCTTCAAAGTCCCGCTTCGGGCGGCAGTCCATCCGAACCGGCCGCCGAGGCTGGAAGTGAGGCCCCACCCGCTGAGGGAGACTCAGATAGGGTGCTTCTTGCGGACAATGGTGAGCACCGCGTCCCAATTGTGGGTTGGGACGGAGTGCGCCGTTAGGGTTTGGAACTTGAGCGATCTGTACTCGGCGGCAGGACAAGGCGAATCAGGGGATGAGGAGGCGGTGCCGTATAGGGAGTCGGTATGCACATCGGCTGTGATATGCTTGGTTGGGGATGAGGGGAATAAGGTGGTGTGGAGCGGGCATAGGGATGGAAGGATCAGGTGTTGGAAGATGGATTCGGCTCCTACTCTGACGAATCCGTTTAAGGAGGGCTTATCTTGGCAGGCTCACAGAGGCCCCGTTCTTTCAATTGTCATCTCCTGCTATGGTAAATTTATTTGTTTGTTTATTTATTTATTCTGCTGCTCCTAATGCTGCTCCTAATGCTGCTGCTACTACTACTACTTTGATCGATCTAGGGGATATATGGTCAGGCTCAGAGGGTGGTTCCATCAAGATATGGCCACGGGAAGCTCTTGAAAAAGCTCTCTCCCTAACAACCGAAGAAAGACACATGTCTTCTTTGTTGGTCGAGAGATCTTACATTGAACCTTGGACCCAAGTTGCCGTCAATGGTTTCACTAACATATTAACTTCAGATGTTCGCTACTTATTATCTGATCGTTCTGGAGCCAAGCTCTGGACTGCTGGTTATCTCTCATTCGCATTGTGGTATGTAACCACTCTCAATATTCTAATTTTTTTGAGAATAAGGCGAACCATTCCTGATAAAAGTAATAAATTTGAATTCAACCATTCTTATTTTGGTTTTTCTGGTGCGAACTCATCATTTTTGTGTGTGTCAAATGTAAGGGAGTATTGTTTTGGCATATGGGTTTAAAGTTTTTTTCAGTGTCCCTTTGAATTATCTATGCAGTATGAGATGTTTTAGAGTTATTAGTGAATGAGAACTGCAGAAACTACTAACCTTTTTGTGACTTCAGACCTCTTTATAGTGATACTCTATTGGAACAACCTTTATCTAGTCATGAAAAGTTTCAGTTCCAACTTGGGCCAGTTATAATAGGAATACACTCCACATTTTATTTAGTTATAATTTTTCTAGGTTCTGTCTTAAGAAACTTGCTTCCACATGGTATTAATTGTCAGTGAGTCCAAAAATTTGCAATTCACAAATAAAAATTTAAGATGAAATGAAATATTTTCTCTAAAGTTGTTTGAGATAATGAGTTATTCTTTAGAATTGATGCTACGTCTTTGAGCTTCCATGTATGTAATAACTCGTCAACATGGACCTCTTGTTCTTGAAGCCAAAATGTTTCTAGCTTCTCAAGCATGTTTACAGCTTCTTGGCATGAAACTTTAGGCATTAAAGATATCACTACATCTTGGGAATTGACATGTTGCTATAGTAATTTAGATTATTGTATCTATACAGCTTTCATTAGATAACTAAGTGAAAGAATAAGTTTTGTAACGGCAACTCTATAAAGTAATAACCTCCCTGTAGAAATAAATTGGTTTGGTCCCAGCATTATGACTGTATAGAGGTTTTACTGTATCAATGATTACATGTGTGGAGGACTTTCTTCCTCTCTTTGTTTTTTCAAATTGGCAAACGTTTCTACTGGAGAATGTTGAATTTTTTTGTTGTTAAGTATTTTGCTCAAAGTTTGAAGTTTGACCCCCGCCCGCCCGCTCACTTCGCATTTTTATAGAGTAAGCTGTAGGCACCTACAGTTGTAAGGGCAGGCAAAATAAAGTCATGTATTTAAGTTATGCTAGTAGTTTTCATATACAGGGATTCTCGTACAAGGGAGTTATTGAAGCTGTTCAGTACAGATGGTCAGATTGAGAATCGAGTGGACATTTCATCAGCACAGGACTTCTCAGCCGAACCTATTGCTGGATCAAAGAAAGACAAAACACAAAGTTCTTTTGGTTTCTTTCAGCGGTCACGTAATGCCCTAATGGGAGCAGCAGATGCTGTTCGTCGAGTTGCAGTGAAGGGTGCCTTTGGAGATGATAATCGAAGAACTGAAGCACTGGTGATAGCAATGGATGGAATGATTTGGACTGGGTGTACAAATGGCCTACTTGTACAATGGGATAGAAATGGCAATCGTATACAAGAATACCACTATCATTCTTCTGCTGTCCAATGCTTTTGTACATTTGGGCTACGTATATGGGTTGGTTATGCAAGTGGTACTGTCCACGTATTGGACCTTGAGGGTAATCTGCTTGGAGGATGGGTGGCTCACAGCAGTCCTGTCATAAAAATGGCTGCAGGAGCGGGTTTTATATTTACCTTGGCTAATCAAGGTGGTATATGTGGATGGAATATCACGTCCCCTGGACCTCTTGACAATATATTGTGCTCAGAATTAGCTGGCAAAGAATTTACATATACAAGGATAGAAAATTTGAAAATATTGACTGGTACATGGAATGTTGGACAGGGAAGAGCATCTCAGGACTCACTTATATCCTGGCTGGGCTCTGTTGCTGCAACTGTTGGAATTGTTGTTGTTGGGTTGCAAGAAGTTGAAATGGGCGCTGGTTTTCTTGCCATGTCTGCAGCCAAAGAAACTGTAAGTTTTTATTTTATTTTTTATTAATAAATTTTCTTGCCGAGAGAGTTGATAAATTGCTGCTTGGTGCCTGAGGAAAAAGGTTCGATGCAAGAAATTTTGAGCCACGTAGAATGCCTTAAGGTCAATCTTATCCAAAAGTATCTTTGAATGCTCATCAAAATGCCTTCCATCGAGGACAATGCTTATGCATTCTTTTGCATATGAGCAAGTTTCAATTGATACAATAAGCCTAGACGAAGATTATTGTTATTATAATAATGATGGCGATGTGCATGTGTTGAATTTATCTTTGAAATGCTTGCCAAACTGCCTTCGATGAAGAACAATACTGATGTATGTTATTGTGTGTGATCATCAGTCATTTAGTTCAGGAAGCCTAGATCTAGAATTAAGACGATGAGGATGTTAAGGTTATAGCCATTTATATAAAAATCATTTTAAATTATTAATATTGGGCTGAAACTCTAAGAATCTATTTCCATCACCCAAATGCCATGCATTGTTTAGAGCACACATACCACTGGTGAAGTGGACCTCTGGGGCAGCATTCTGTATCTTCTATGATGCAACCAAACACAAATAGTAACGTTTTTATTTTTAATAAGGAGATGCTTGAGTATATCTTTACTTAACCTGTTAACCACAATTCTCTTTCCAATGAAAGCAATGGAATGGCTGTAACTTGATATTTTCTCACATGTTAGTATTGTCACTTGTATGGTTGACTAAATCACCTCTCGTCATGACTCTCCATCTGTAGGTAGGGCTTGAGGGCAGCTCTGTTGGGCAGTGGTGGCTGGATATGATCGGAAAAACATTGGATGAAGGTTCGACATTTGAACGTGTTGGCTCCAGGCAATTGGCCGGATTGCTCATTGCTGTGTGGTAAGTATCCTTTGACGGGAAGCTCCCTAATTCGTTTATTGATTATTTCTTTATCATTAAGGGTCTGTTTGGATTTGAATTTGGTTTTCAAATCCATTTATTTGAAATTTTTTTTGTTTGGATAAAAATTCTTGGCTCCGAGATTTCATCTCAAGGTTTAGAAAAATATAAAAAATATAATCAGTTAATTAAAATGTTAAATATATAGACTGAAATTTAGTAAAAGAACAGCAATTCACGGTCTCACCAATTCAGAAAATTCTTTCGTTTTCCCTCAATTTCTCAACAACCAAACACTGAAGATGGAGATTTGTGTGATTTGATAGTTGATTGCCCACAAATCAACCTACGTCCCTCATATGTCTCTACCTCTTCTTGAGGTCACTTTGTAGAGAGAGATGGAGATTTGATCCATGATGCTGCATCGATTGCAAATAAAAACTGAAATCTGATCCGCAAGTGGAGAAAAGAAAGAAAGGGAGAAATACTGAGAGATGACAGAGAAGGTTGAGAGAGACAGCAGCGGAGGGGAGAGAGAGATCGTGAGGAACATACCTCTAATCGAGGGTGGTGAAGGTTTAGATGGGGGCATGAGTTCTGAGACGGTTGGATTGCGATTTTGTCATTGAGGACGTTGAAGAGGTTGAGGGAGTTGTCAAATGACTGGTTCTCATTAATGCAGCCCAAATGACTAGATTTGGATTTAGAGACCCAAATTCAAATCCAAGTCCAAATTCACCCTTAAATCCAAACGGCCCTAGAATTGATTTTCTTACCATTTTATATAGATTTTACCCTTGCAAGTCTGTCATCATAACTTTTCATTTTTTTTTTGTCTTTGAGGGTGAGAAACAATCTTAGGACTCATGTTGGGGATGTTGATGCTGCAGCAGTTCCATGTGGTTTTGGGCGTGCCATTGGTAACAAGGTAGGGCTACCTCTGTCATGCTGATTTGTACTGTGATAAAAATTGTGTTTGTGTTGTGATAATTAACAAAATGATTGCCAAAGATATAAAGGGAAAAAGGAAAAGGAAAGATGAAATATATTAAAGTAAGGATCAACTTTAGTGCCTTGCATGTGAGCACTGTTCTAAAAATCCCCGCCTAGGCGCTAGGCCCCTGTCCGCCGCCCCGATTAATGCTAAGGGCACCTAGACCTGCTGAGGCACTGTCTAGTACGCCTAGGCACCCGCCTAGACCGCCTAGGCACCCGTCTAGACCCGCCTAAACACTCGCCTAGGTTGCAACTCACTTAGACAGAAAATAGATTACTTTCATTTTACATTTTATTTTTTTTCAATAAATTGTAAGAGACTTGTTGCATACTTAAATGAACACACATTATATCCTTATTTCACATGTTTTCATTATGTTTCAATACTTCATAATATATATGCATTCTATTTTGTAGTTTATGATGAAATTATATATGCTTCAAGTATAAGCAGACACTTATTTACACGAAATATGATTGATTTACTTAAATCCGCCTTGTCCGCCTAGGCGCCCGCCTAGGCCCCGCCTAGCCGCCTAGGCGCTAGGCCCCAGCCCACCGCCCGACTAGCGCCTAGCGACTTTTAGAACCTTGCATGTGAGCAAATTTTAATAGCTCTGTGCTTGTGCCAGTATCTGTTTTGAGGTCAAAGTTCACAATTCCACACGCAAATAGTCTCACAGAAAAATTAGTGTTAATACTGGTTATACCTCACAAATGAGATTTGATAGTTTTCCTGCTTATCCTATGAGTTCTCCCATGTACTAGTGATATTATTCAATTTGGTGAACTTTATTTATTAATCTACTCATAGAAGGTAGAAACATCAGTATTCTGGTTCTAATCTAAGTTTCTGCTCATGACTTGATGAATATAGATCAGGAGGTGATCAATTAATTTCATATATTTTTTAGTAGTCATTTAGATGGTCTCAATTTCTGGATGGAGATGAAAAGATTTTTTTTTTTAGAACAAATGTGAGGAGGTGAATTTTTAGTAGGATAAATATTGTTTTGGGCATCTGTGGGATCAGGTTTTGAGTTTTTTAGAAAACCTATCTTCTTGGATTGGAAGGCTGAGGTTACTTACGAGATTGCTTTATTTTTGCCCATATTGTGCATGTTGATTTATCTTGACTTGACCTGGACTGCTTGTTCACCTTCATTCTGCTGTATTACATTTATACTAATACATGTACTCTGTTTTCTATAAAAAGAATTTTTTTGGGGGGTTTCTGTCTCCCTTGTGTTTTCATAAGCATGCATATTGCATACACACTGGTACACCTGTGCTTTTGTTCATTTACTGTTGTGTTGTCATTTTCATTTGGTTATGACCAATATTAATTGGCTAAAGGTCGTTCAAACAGGGAGCTGTTGGTTTGAGGATTAGAATATATGGCCGGGTAATGTGCTTTGTTAATTGTCACTTTGCTGCACACTTAGAAGCCGTTAATCGCCGCAATGCAGACTTCGATCATGTATATCGAACAATGACCTTCTGCCGACCTAACTTTCTCAATTGTGCAGCTGGTACAACACTTAACTTTTCTTCTATTGTTCCCTTGCCATCTCAATATATTTATTTTGGTTTGTTTATAGATCTGGCTTGCCATTGATCCATTCTATTGCAGCTAGTGCTTCATCTGCAGTTCAAATGCTTCGTGGCACACATGTATGTGTAAAATTGGTAGAAGCACCTTTTTGGTTTTTAAGTTACTTGTTACAGGATCAATTTTCTTCCAGCCATCCGATAAACCATTGCTGGTGCCTTTTCAGGCTATTGGTAACAATTCTGCAGAAGGGATGCCTGAGTTATCTGAGGCAGACATGGTCATATTTCTTGGCGATTTTAACTATCGACTTGATGGTATATCTTATGATGAAGCTAGAGATTTTGTTTCTCAAAGATGTTTTGATTGGCTTAGAGAAAGGGATCAGCTCCGAGTGGAAATGGAAGCTGGAAATGTCTTCCAAGGAATGCGTGAGGCAGATATTAAATTTCCTCCCACGTATAAGTTTGAAAGGCATCAAGCTGGTTTGGCAGGTACAGTTTACTGTTGCACATATGATTCCTAAATTCATTGCTTTAGATGGGCACTACAAAGTGAAAGAAAAAAAAAAGGGATTGGTTGAACATTCTTTACTGAGTGCTGAGTAATCTATTTAGGTCATTTAGCAGTATTTAGTTATAACTTGTGTGTTAGGTGGTCTGTCAAGACTCAGTGATAATGTTTCTGTTTTTTGAATTACTAGATCATTTCACTTTTATGTTGTATTGTGCTGTTTGGACATTTATGCTTCTGCAAGAAAAAGATAAGGCATTTGCGTTGCTTTTCTTCTGAACTCTAAACTCGTATTAATTGCATTCCTATAGGATATGATTCTGGTGAGAAGAAGCGCACTCCAGCTTGGTGCGATAGAATCTTGTACCGTGACAGCCGCTCAGCGTCAGTATCAGAGTGCAGCTTAGAATGCCCTGTAGTGTCTTCAATCTCACAGTAAGTTTTCCTGCCATGAAGTATTTGGCCATTTCAAATTTCAAAGGAATAGGGTTAAGTAATTCCTACAGGCCTATTGTTATATGTTGTGCCTTGTGTAACTCATGGATTGGAAGAAAAAAATAGTAATTGAGGCCAGAGGATCTCATCTCCTATGCATTTCATTCTCACTAGCATTCACATTGACTTGATTTTTAGTTGTTAGAGGCAAACTTTCAACAACAACAACAACAAAGCCTTTTCCCACTAAGTGGGATCGGCTATATGAATCCTAGAACGCCATTGTGCTCGGTCCTGTGCGTTAGAGGCAAACATTATTGGAAATAAATTTGTTTTATGAAATATGCAAAGTTCATGAGATTGTGTGGCAGTGAAATCTTTGATGGAATAATGAATGCACGAGTCAAATGTGTTTCAAGTCTGACATCTTCTTTTATAGGTACGAGGCCTGCATGGATGTGACAGACAGTGATCACAAGCCTGTCCGTTGCATTTTTACTGTTGATATTGCTCGAGTTGATGAGTCTCTAAGGAGACAAGAGTTTGGAGAAATCCTTAAATCAAATGAGAAAATCAAATGTATTATTGAAGAACAATGCAAGATTCCAGAAACTATTGTCAGTACAAACAACATAATCCTTCAAAACCAGGACACCTCCATTTTGCGTATTACAAATAAATGTGGCGATAGAGATGCGTTTTTTGATATTATTTGCGAAGGACAGTCAATCATTAAGGAGGATGGACCCACATCAGACTATTGTTCCTTTGGCTTTCCACGATGGCTTGAGGTAACTTCCCAAACTTTGGAACAGTACATGTGCTTTTCATTCCAGTTATTGTTTTTGGCCTTTTTTCTGTAAGGAAAGTTAGGATTGTTCTATATTGAGAATTTAAGACTAAGATATGGATGTTAAAATCAGAGTTGCACCAATGTTGGAAACTTGTGCATTATATAGATACAGTCTAATGAGTTCCTTCTGGGCATAACCATGTTTCATTGTTATCCGCAAGTTAGGAACAAAGTTTACCAAAGTTATTGTTGTTAATATGGAAATTCTTCTGTTTTTTAAATTTGTACACCAGACTGTACATTCGGGATAACATGCTAATGTTGTAGCAGCAGAAGTCGTGTTATTATTGATCATTGGATTCGTCTGTTGCATGATTAAATTGTTTCCATTTGGATCAGGATGTAACGTGGTACCTTGGTCAAACCTTGTTCTCTCCAACATTTAGTTGAAAATAATTTGTTGTAATTTTTAATTTTTGGCCAAAGATAATTAGTCTTGATTCTGAACCAGGTTACTCCTTCAGCTGGCATTATCAGACCAGATCATATAGCTGAGGTGACAGTTCATCACGAGGAGCACCAAACCCTAGAAGAGTTTCTTGATGGTGTTCCACAAACTTGGTGGTGTGAAGACACCAGAGACAAGGAAGTCATATTGGTGGTTAAAGTGCGTGGCAGTTGCACTACTGACACAAGACATCACCGTGTCTCTGTGCGCCAATGCTGTTCAGCCAAGACAAACCAAAACGAACCCACTGGACACAGCACCAGACAAGCACAAGGGACGGTTCTTCGCCGGTCTGATTTTCAACACCTGAGCAGTTCCTATGATGTGGTTGACCATCTCTGGAGTTCGCGTAGTCCTTAAAGCAGCACACTAAAACTGGCTCTTTGATGTGCAGAACGAGTGTTTTTTTTATTGACCAATTCTTCAAGGATTTTGTTGTAAATAACCGAGAAACGTTGTTGAATTTCTAAGGTTTTACAAAATTTGATTTGTGTCCATGGAGTTTTGTTTCAGTTCAAGCGAAGAGAGTCATTGTTTTCCTGTTTACGCCTGTTGTCAGTCCAACTGATAATATGTGGAATTTATTTCAATTCCGAAGGGTACAGGAGGGTCCGAATTTTCCTTTGATCCCTTTTTTGGGATGTTAATAATTGAATGCTGCTGTTGGTTGCTGTTAAATTCGTATAGTGGAAATTGCACTCACCGGCCAATTGTTGTACTTATATTGGGAAGTGATTTTCACCTTTCATTATCCCTAGAAATGAACAGGGGTTTGTAACAAAGAGAAAAGTGGTGTATGAGATCATTTGCCTTGTATATTTGATGCACCTCGACAACATGGATTCCTCGTTTTCTTTCTCAAATGGTGGATTTTAGGTTTTGCAGATGATCCCTCTTTCTATGGCGTTATTGTAGGGTTGGGTTATTTACACATTTTTTTATGTCTCACGTATTTTTGTTAATTTTTGTGCATTGATATTTTTCAATTCATTAGATTCAAAGGAAAACTAATGAAAAAAACTTCAAAAGTTTGTGTTTTAACAATAAGGACAAAATAAAGGGTAAAGTGAATAGTACTAGAATTGAATTTTTAGTGTTAAAATGTGATTTTTCGTTAAAGTTTTATAGATTCAATAGCTGAAAGTTGACAGAGCTGGTTTGGTCTTAGTGTTAGGTAGGCAGGATGTGTAGACAGAAACAACGGCACGTGCAAAAGGTATATACTATTAGGTGGACGGTGGGGGTAGGTAAGTGGTAGCGAACACGGTGATTGGAATGATGGGCAAGGCGGACCCAGTCCCAGAGGCAGGCAGAGGGAGTAGTTACTCACTGTCCCTAATCCCTCCCTCCCTCGTCACGAAAGTCAGTCAGTCAGTCACATTGTTTTGATAGGGAAGAAGCGTTGAAACCAGAGGCACATTGTGTTGATAGGGAAGAACCGTCGAAAACAGAGGCAGGCTGTGAGTGTCTAGTGTTATTGAACTGAATGGCTGAAAAAGTACAAGTAGTAGAGAACAAGCAAGTGATATTCAAGGGGTTCGTAGAGGGAAATCCAAAGGAGACGGACTTGCAAGTGGTGGTCGGTGCCACGACTGAGCTCAAGCCTCCTAAAGGCTCCGGAGCTTTTCTGGTCAAGAATCTCTACCTCTCTTGCGACCCTTACATGAGAGGCCGTATGCGCGATTTTCGTGATTCCTATATTCCTCCATTCGTTCCTGGCCAGGTACGGTACCTACCTAACAATTGTCATTTCATTTTACTCATTTTTTCGATCATTCTTAATTTGTGTTTTACTTCCTTCCTCTTATATATACACACACATAAATGAGTCAGCCAATCGAAGGATTTGGTGTGTCCAAAGTTGTGGGTTCTGATAATCCGACTTTCAAGCCTGGCGACTTCATCTCTGGGTTCACTGGATGGGAAGAATACAGTTTGATCTCTAGAACTGAGCAGTTGAGAAAAGTTACGCCAGACGGCGACATCCCTCTATCATTCCATCTGGGTCTTCTTGGTAATCTTGTTCTTCTATCTCATCTTTCGATTCTTATGCCTACACTTGTTTGTAAATCAGCATGTATGTATATCTCCGCTGGAGAAGAATAATATTATCAGAATATCAAACACTTGTAAATCAACTGAATATTGACCTAGAAACACCTTTGACGATATTGTTTAGATAACTTATAAACGTAAAGTGCTTCGTTATCTCTAAAGTGTCATTGTAAATAGTTGAAGACCTTCGTTATGGTTATGAACTTATGAAGATTGGATTGCGCATGTACTTGTCCCGTCAATCACTGATTACGTAATGCTGACTGACTAAGCAAGAGATTTTTTTTTAAAGTACGAATCATTCATTTTTTTTTATTTCTCTGCACTAGGTAATCAAGCATTAACATCTAACTAATGATAGTTTCTTGAAGGATTCTGAGTCATTTGATCACTTCTAACAACCAGCCGCAATTTCAGCATTCTAGTCATTCAGAGTCCCGCTTGTTTTCCTGGAGATTTAAGACGCTTCCATTTTTCTATTCAATGTATGCTTTAGCTTAGAGTGTTGTATAACTGTGTCCAATTGTTCCTTCCCCCCTTAGACAGCAACAAGGGAGGATGCGAGGGACTCAAATCAACCCTGCTTCTAGACTAGTGTATTACACTATTACTGTTTTCGTTAGATTAAAACAAATTAGTTTAAATATAATTCTTTTGTTTAGCTCTTAAATCACTAACCAAACAAGAATTTCTTGTTACAGGTATGCCAGGTTTTACTGCATATGCAGGATTCTACGAGGTCTGCTCCCCTAAGAAGGGGGAATGTGTTTTAGTTTCTGCTGCTTCCGGAGCTGTTGGTCAGCTTGTTGGCCAACTTGCTAAATTGCATGGCTGTTATGTTGTTGGAAGTTGTGGCTCAAGCCAAAAAGTAAGGTCTCATTTGTGTTTCTCTGTTAGTTATGTTGATAGTTTGAGACAATGTATTTGAATCATATTTCATAAAATAGCGCTGACAAGAAATAGAGCTTAATTGGGACATGTTATTACTAGGTTGATCTTCTGAGGAATAAGCTTGGGTTTGATGAAGCTTTTAACTACAAAGAAGAGGCAGACCTGGATGCAGCTTTGAAAAGGCTAGTGATTGAGTTATGTTGTATTGAGAGTATAACCCATGTTGCGAATGTAAAACCTTCCGATACAATGATATAAGGTTTTGTCTTGGATTCTTTACTTTTAACTTGGCATAAAATAGGCAATCCATGTATGAGCCCCCGATACAACTGATCCACATTTTTGTTCAAGCCTAGTTGCACTTGAGCTAGGGTGAGGGGGCGTGTTATGTTGAATATGTTTACACTTGTGAACATGACGATATTTGAGACTTTAATCCTTGCATAACGATATTTGAGACTTTGGGCCATTGTCAAATGAAGATGTTTACACTCAATATGTTATGTTGTTACAGGTACTTTCCACAAGGCATTGACATTTACTTTGATAATGTGGGAGGGGATCTGCTTGATGCAGCACTGGTGAACATGAGAATTCACGGTCGTATTGCTGTTTGTGGAATGGTGTCTGAGAAAAACTTATCTGATCCCCGAGGGATCCGCAATGTATTCAGTCTGATATCAAAGCGTATCAGGATGCAGGGATTCCTGCAAAGTGATTACATACACTTGTACCCACGCTTCTTGGAACATGTCATTAGTTACTACAAGCAAGGGAAGATTATTTACATTGAAGACATGAATGAAGGCTTGGAAAGTGCTCCATCTGCTTTTGTAGGCTTATTTGCGGGAACAAATGTTGGTAAGCAAGTTATTCGTGTAGCCCACGAATGAATGATTCGCCTCTCTCTCTCTCTGCTGCTTGCACTGTTATAAGAGAGTGGCCAAGTTGAGGCAATTTATACAGCCTTGAATAATTGGATAGTTATAAATAATTTGAGTTTCTGAATGTGGTTTGTAAATTTTGTGAAGTCACCTTGCTCATGCTGTGGCAAATTGAACTTTATGTATGACAAACTGCGGAGTTTTAATCTAATGTCCTCCTTGATTTTCGATTTGATTTAACCTTAAGTTGTGCTTTTCACTATAACGATTTTTAAGTTGCACATTGTGGGAGAATAGAGTCCTACATGGCATATCGAGCATGTGACAAAAAATAGTACAATTTATATAGGAGATATTTCACCCTAATATCACTAAGCCATTTTGTGATAAAACTCTTGACTTAATAATGTGGTTAAGTTGGGGGGGCAATATCGATAATCTTGGGCTTGACTAATTGAGCAGTCTGCACTCGAATTTTCTACCTAGACAAAATGGGCCTGAGTTATGGGCTTGAACATCCTACTGAATAACTGCACATCTGAAAAGATTGGCTTTAGCTCCAAAGAGTGGATACTGACCGATTTGACTAGTTCCCGATGTAGAAATTGATTTCCCTTGTGACTCTATGTGGGTTTACTCGTGAAGAGACGTGTTGGAGAATAGAGTCTCGCATCAGGCATATGACAAAGTACCACACAACTTATAAATAGGATTTCCACCCCTAAGATCACCTAGCATTTTTGTAATAAAATTCAACAGCTAATAATAGGCGATTTTGTTATATTTTTTTTAAAACATCGACAGTAAGAGGAAATTTTATTGATATGAAATAAGAAATTATATCTAGTCCAGAGGGATATAAACCTTACCTCTCAAAAATTAAGAACACAAATTACAATAAAAGAGGGAGAGACATAAAATCTAACCTCTCTTAAATAATAAAATACAAAAGAAGAGAGGAAACATAAGGCCAAACCCCTTAAAACTAAACCTAGAAGGTTATAACCTGCAAAACAAGAGCCAAAATGGTTGGGAAATTAAAAACACACATAAAAAAAGGGGAGACAAACATGTATGCAGGAAAGCCTAAAAAATCCGAATGTAAAAAAGGAATAGTTGCTAGGGGTGGAGCCGCATGCCAAACAAGTAAAGACGAGAGCATCCCTAAATTGACTAATTTATCAGCGACCGCATTCCCTTCTCAAAAAATATAAGCAATGAAAACCTATGTGTTGCAACTGGGAAAAACAATTCTTCTAACGAATTCGTAGCTACCAAAAAGAAGAAAAAAAAGAGCTAAAAGCAAAACAAGATACCACAATTAAAAGGTCATTTTCAAGCAAATTGTTTTTGGAAAATAGACAAAAATGACCAATTTTCTTAATCTTGAGATAGAATAGGACAACCCGACAATGCACAAGCCATACACAACACCAAAATTACTAAAATACCCGTATAAATATTAAAAACCCTCAACTCATTGTATCACTTTTCTCATTTGGAAGAGAGGATGTTGAGAGAGTTATGTGAGCTTTGGACTTGTGGGTTGAGTGACCTCCAAAATATCACTATTGTCACGGAGGTGTCTGCAATTCCATGGTCTAGAGCGTTGATTCAAGATTTCTCATGAAGGTAACTATCATCCTCGGGAAGAGATCCTCTCTGGATCTCTCCCACCAAATCATAGGGATCTAGAGATCCGAGTCCTTGAAATTTGACCCAACGGCTACGGCTACAAACAGGGAGTCCCTTTAAAAGTTATAATAATTGTAGCCGTTGAATCAAATTTTAAGAGTCCAAATTTCCGAATCCTTAAGATTTGGTGGGAGAGATCCGGAAGGGATCTCTTCCCCATCCCTTCTTCTCTTGATACTGTTCCGTGAATTGTTTGGAATATAGTGCTTAGATTTTTTTGATGTCATTCATGCACCCATGGATCTAAAATTTCATCAATGCTCATGTATATTTGTATGTATGTGTGCATGTCTTTATTGATGGATGCATGGGGAAAATACTTGCATGAATCCGGATCTGAGTGCAGGAGTTAATCAATGGTCTTCCCTTGTGTTGCTTGGTTCCTCCCAAACATGAATGTAATGGAATTTTTAATAAAATGTGAGGGAGATATTAAGTGAGAGAAGGTTCCAAGCGATGCAGAGGGCTTCATCAGCAACCCCACTGTGAGTATATCCTTGGACCTTTGTGTGTGCTCGTTTTGTATTCTTTGCTTGAATTTGTGTTGAATTTGACTGCCATAAATATTCTGATGAATGGGATGATGTATGTGTCGATGTGAATGAATGAATGCTGCTGAATGCATGATTCAATCGAATGAGCAAGCTTACTGGATATTTAGGGTCGAAGTGCTTCCAAATGCAATCTACAAAAATCACACAATAAAAATTTAATTAGAATAAAACCCAACATAAAATACTAATTAACTAAAATTGTTGTTTTTGTGTTTTTAAATTTTTTTTTTGATTTGTTTGTAATTGAAATAAAAGCAAGAAAATAAAATAAACGAAAATAAGAAGAAAAAAGTTTAAAAAATTGGGTTGCCTCCCAATTAGCGCTTTAGTTAACGTTTATAGCTAGACAGATTTGAATGAGATTTGTGATCACGTCACTTGTTCCTTTAGAGTCAACCACTCATTGATAGCATCATACGACAACAGTAGGTACAAAATGAGTTGATGTTTATAAGTGGTTGAATCCTTCATAATTGCCCTTCTATGTGAATGAATTTTTGTGTTCAAATATGGTCCCCTCCATCGATGCTTATGTTTCTCTTGAACTGACTTCAATCTTGTATTTAATACCCACAATTTCTATATAGGCCGAATGTCTTGACAAAGAATTGGGCTGCCTTTAAGCTTTTTCTTCTTCCCGTTGTAGAATGTAGCCTGCTCCACGGACTTGCACTTAATTTCTGCAATTATGATTGGCTTTGCTAGTGCATTGTCATGTGATTTAGCAAATTCTAACTTGGTGTGAACAACCCCTTGCAACACGTCTATTATGATGAATTCCGGCAGCTTGGTTGGTTTCTTTGCAGCCTCTTGATTGGGCATGTGTGCCTTATGGACTTGAGTTAAAGCAGGTTTTGGAGAAATTTCAAGATCATCAAGGGTTGTTTCCTCCGTTTGGCGTGAATAAATGGCAAATTGCTCCTCAATTTTTGCACTAATATCCTCTTGATCATCAAAACTTTTCCCACAGTTTAATGCTTGAATCTGAAATCCATGATTGATTATTTCTATGTACAACTCATTTGATTCCAACAATTTACAGAGTTTGTCCTCTACCGAAAGCTCTTGTGGCAAATTAGATTGCTAAAAAATAGTGCTCAAGATGCTTTTGCAAATTTGGGGTGTAAAACTTTGAATATGGATTGTTCCAATATCTTTTTGAGTCTTTTCTCACATTGATATGCTCTTGGACAAACCATTGAAAATATTCCCTTTCAGACACTGCAAAATATTATGGGTCTTCAAACAACAACGTGCACAAATTATGGGTTTAAATCCATAAAAAACCCATTATGCATTTTGACACACCCGTACCCGAAAGTAGGGCATGCTGGCTGTCACGTGAGTGTGACGTAGCCAAGTGTGCTGTGCGGAAGCAAGGATCGATAACGTAGTACGAATTAATTAAAATCGAATTCTAGCAAACTAGAAATGAATGTGTGCTAGAGATATTACAATACTTATACATATCCAGAGTGTACTAGGTCAGTGCAGTCAAGCATGAATAAAAGAGTTCAATTACACCATCGGTGCCCCTACATATATCAAATCTGTCAGAAATGCCGGAAGATCCTCGATTTGCCAAACTCAGGAATTCAAGTTATCTAGAACCTGGAAGGGCGAAAAACAAAAGGGAGTGGGTCAGCAAAAACAAATCTTTTCAAAATCATTCTTTTCTCAAACGTCTAGCCCCTCTCCGTAAAACCTGTATAGTTTCCCAGAAAATAATACGTACATATACATCACAACTTTTCTCAGCATAAAACCATTTTCAATGTATCTCAATATATGTCGTGCAATGCATTTCAATGCCATCAAAATCTCATAAGTAATGCCATGCTATGCATTTCGATAATTATATCGTTATTAGATATCATCTCAGCCCTCGGCTGTAAATATAGCTCATAACATATATATCTCATCATCATATATATACACTGCACATACATCAATATCATCATCATTATCAGCGTTGTATCAATAATAAATGCTCTAGTGCTACAATCACGTGAAGACTGTGCGAATGAACGCGGGTCACCTACATGTCGTACCCACTCAAAAGTGGTCTATACGACAAGACTGTGCACCTAACTTGGATCCAAGGCGAGCATGCGGTGCGGGAGATGAACGACACGTGAAAGACTGTGCCCCTATCTCTGGGCGTGAGCACTATCAATATGTGCAGGTCTATGAGCTAACAATTCATAATATCTCATCATTTCACATCATATCTCATCACTGTTCGTCTATCGTTTCTTATCAATACATGCCCTTACCTGTGCGTCCTCAGCACCAACATATGCATAAAATGAATGTATAATTATTCGTGCATCAATTCTGAGTATATGCATGACGATAAAAACGTACTTTTCATTTAAAAGCTGATTCTGGGAAAAATCATAGTATATATATAAGTTTTATGAAAAAGCTGCCCACTCACTGATATGTCGCTGGATCATATCCCATATGTCTAGCATGGTTACGCTCGTCCTCGGGGTGGGTCTCACCTATATGAGAAATAACTGCACAATCGTTAATTAAACGCACATAACCTAACTTCGATAATAACTTCTCATACGTAGCTCAATTTTGGCATACGAATATACCAACGAGACCTATTCGACGTCACGAGCGTCGCCATATTTTTAGAAAAAATTATAGAGCTTGCACGCGCCCCCACACGCCAGGAAGGCCACGAGGCTACGCGCCCCCCACGCGCGGCACGTGCGCGCCACGTGTCATCCCTGTCAGGGTTCGCCGGACTGGTTTTTCCGGTGACCGGAAAACTTCTGTGTGTGATTTCTCACTCGTTTCTCAACCATTCTTCGTGAAATTTTCACCAAATATTCCAAATTGAGAGTAGAACAAGTCTATACCTTCAAAAACTTCGAACACCAACGAGAATCTCGTCGGAAAATCTCCAAAGATTCGGCCTCCCTTGTTCTCGACAATCCCGACGTCAAAGCTTAGCAAACAAACGTCTCCGAGTCTCTAGAGGACCCAACAAACACTCATGTGATCTCAGATTTTCCTAAAATGTAACGTATAAAAAGTTGATGAATAGTGCCAATTATAAACCTTGAGTTTTGGACGTGAAATCGTTGTAGTTCTTACCTGAAAATGGTATGGTTGAGTTCGTATGGACTTCACGAGCATGAATATGTAATTTTTTTCTTCGATCTACAAGGTTTTGATGGGTTTGTGTGTTGTGCCATGCCTAAAATGGTAGAGAGAGAGAGAGACAATTAAGAGGTAGAGAGAGAGAGGTCTGAGAGTGACTGAGAGGAGAGAGGAAGAGTGTCGGTGGACCAAGACCATCAATCACACAAATATCTTTCTAACTTTTCATTGGCCCCCAATAACTTGGATAATTATATAATTGGCCCAAAAATTATTAAACTCATGCATAAACGTTCACTCGAACTCAAGGGCATAATAGTCATTTCATAACGTCGAAATAAAAATCCCGGGACGGATTGTTACATAATTGACCCATAAAGGTAGTCTTCCTAATTGTATATTGAATCCAGGAAGAGGAACAAATTCCATCGTTGCACAAATTATAACTTAATAAAATAAAATAAAATCAAGTAAATAATATAGTTATGTACAAAAATAATTAACTAAGAACACAAATTATTTAAAACAATTCCAGGCAACGCGCCAATTTCTTGATAGAATTTTTACCACCTAAAAAAGTAGGGATAAAAACAATTAAATACTTGCAAGAGTGCAAAGTAATTGTAGTATAGTCGGCTGTAACAAGACCGTTCTCCATTGAATGAATAATTTATGTTAACCAAATCTTAATTAATTATTTGAAAACAAAGTTTGAAAAATGGTGATTTTATGACCTAAAACATTAAAATCGAATTGTCACATCCCGGCCCGGGCATGACCACTTCCCGGGCCCGACCTCCGCCGTAGCACGATATTGTCCGCTTTGGGCCTCGACCATACCTTCACGGTTTTGTTTCTAGGAACTCACGAGCAACTTCCCAGGAGGTCACCTATCCTGGGATTGCTCTAACCCCCTTCTCGCTTAACTTCGGAGTTCCGATGGAACCCGAAGCCAGTGAACTCCCAAAAGGCCTCGTGCTAGGTAGGGATGAGAATATACATTTAAGGATCACTCCCCTGAGCGATGTGGGATGTCACAATCGAATTTAATTAAAAACAATTAAATAAATTAGGAAAGTAAAGAAAACAAAAGATAATAGTTTTGAAATATATATTTAGGCACTAGGATTCTGTTGTCACCTTAACAATCCTACGTAGTTTTTCCAATTCCTTATGACTTACACATGCATATTCAAAGGTTAGGTTTTCCTAAAGTATATCCTCTTGGAACCTTCAACATAAAACGCATATCTAAGATGCAATCCATCCATGGTGTCAAGATCGAATGTGAACATGCAAGACTCATTAAGTTATGTGAAAACATTTTGAAAGACCATATAACCCTTAAGACGTGTCGTCCATTCTAAGAAGTTACACATATTCACCACAAGAAGCCTTAGTCAATTCCAGGGACAGCCCTCTGCCAAAATTGCATCAAATAACTTTTCTAAATGTCCTAATGGTGGCCAATAAGTTTCAAACATGATGATTAATAATTCAAAACCTACATGCATAATATCATAAGCAAATTGAAAAGAAACTAAATATTCTTGCTAAGACTCGTGGCCTCGCCCTAACAAACGAAAATTAGTTTTGAACAATCATAAAACAAAATATTATTGAAAATAGAAAAAGGATAGAAAATACCTTGAAAGAAAAACACTAATTGTCAAACCCTATACTATATTATCAACTCATCATTGAGCTTAGATCTCTGAGCTCGGATTTCAAAGAGATAAGTCCAAAGAGAGGTGAGAAGAGTAAGATGGGTTTTGGGTTGACCTCAAATCTTTGATTTCGAACACTAGGATACGAGAGAGATGAGAAGAGTGAGGTCGGGGTTTTAGATTAAATCTGTGAGTTATGTGTGTTATTCTTCCATAACCAAACACAACAATTTGTTCCATCCTTAAAGATTAGACGTTTATACCATATTTTATGTTTTGGTTGGTAAATTCCATTTTTTCCCGGTAACTGAAGCTTCGATAGACATATTAAGGTAGGGTGTTTAGTTCCAAGTTCCCTCACCAATGATTTATGGAATAAATGAGTTGTTCATAAGATGAATTAATACTTAGAAGTTAAATTAGGATTTGTGTTTCATGTTGGGGTCTATGGGTTGTGCAATAAATTTTAAGTTTTGACGTGCTTCAAAACAGGTTGGAAAAATTTCTGGTTCAAGTGTCCAATTGCAGAAATTTGTGAAAATTTTCCCGTAATGTGCATGTTGTGTGCATAGCTACATCTTAATATGAGAAGTGAGAATGTTCACTAGTTATGATGCATATATGTTGTGCCTTGAAATTTACCGAGTATAACTACAACCTAGCTGGCCTCGGCGGAAAAAAAAATTAAGAAAAATCTTAGAGGACGTTAAGGGTCATGCGTGTCCATGAAATAACGACAATGAGTATCATGTTTTTCACGTGCCCGGTTAAATGGTGGTTGATATACATAACAAGACTTTTCAAACTACCACTTTGACCTTATATACGTAACAATTATGTTTTTGTATCTACTATACTAATAGGTTGCCGTTAAAGTTTCTTATTAATGCAAAAAGAAGTTTGTTGCTCGATCTCCAATTCTGTGCATATCATGTGCATGTTGTGTGCATATAGTGTATAGGGTGGTGACGCCACATGTGATGACGTCATTTTTTTTTTCTTCAAAGAGAGACCTATGAGCTCTGGGTTTTTGGGTTGGCTTGGACATGTGAGCATATCATGTGCATGTCTTATGCATGTTGTGATTTGTAAACTACAGATTTTTTAGGGATTTCCAGAATCTAGGCCCCCACATATCCCTCAACACTGTTAATTGCAAAATTGACGTCGTTGCACGTATTGATACATATAACAATTTAGGATTTTCTTCGAACTTAGAGGGATAAGGCGTTCATCGGTAGAGAAGAAAGAGAGATTGCAGCAGAAAAAATGGTGTCTTTACTTTTTCATAATGAATTTTCTTCGATATTTGATTTTTTGGGACCACAGATTGGTTTTGACCCATATGAGTTTTGAATGGGATTTCAAATTTGGAGAGAAGATGATTTGAGGAAGAAATTCCAATCTGTAATCTACAACTGCAAGCACATAAATGTGTTCATTTTCCAAAAGGACTAATCAGCAAACACAAAGATTCTCCAAATAAATCGTTAAAGAGGCCTTTTTATTTTTCTTTTTCCATTCTTACAAGTTTCAACAAATTTCTATTGCAAAATTATCACTTCCAGCCAAAGCATATATAATCAAATATTCCAACTGGGTTTTTCATTTTCTTTCATTAATCTAAGAACAACCAATAAATATCAATTTTAGAGAGAGATGGGGAGGGAGAGGGAGTAGAGACAGAGAAAGGGAGATTATATTCACACACCCCAAATTACTTCTCCCACACCTTTTTAAATTTTTAATATTTTTTATCAAGTGTTAGTGGTGTGTAAAAAATATTAAAAAATTAAAAGGACGTGGGAGAAGTAAATTGGGGTTTGTGAATATAATCTCTCTACAGAAATTAGAAAATGGGAGGAAAAAACTCATTTATATATGAGGACAATTAAGTCATTTTAAGGTGTAAAAAAAATTCTACTTCCATTATGTTGTTGTGCATGACTTGTGTATATTTGAAAAATCTTATTTTTGTCACAAGCAGTGTTCTAAAAATCAGCCTAGGCGGTGGCTGGCCGCAGGGATTAACTCAAAATTGGGAGCAAAATCGGGACAAGGATTAGGTGGCCGTCGAGATGGCCTGAGCGGTCCTTGGGCGGCCTAGGCGTGCGACTGAGTGTTCTAGGCGGTCCAAGAATTTCAGTTTTGTAAGATCAGCTGCATTCAAGCCTTTCTGAGTTTCTTTTAGTTCTTGGTTTGGCAAAGAGGAGAAGACGAACACGAAGACGATGACTTTCTCTTTTTTTTTTTCATACCACGTGACCACTCTACATACTTGTCTTATTTAATTTTTTTTTCCTTAGTTTCTCTCCAATCAAATTTGGACAGCTAACATCAAATGGCTTGCTTTTTGTAAATAGTTATAGGCTGTCAGTCACTCAGTCATCTTTCTCATAAAAAGTGATGGGCTATTAGGCTAATAATGTCATTGCAGAGTCCCATCTTTATGAGTCATCGTGTGCCGTTTCCACATATACATATTTGACACTATTATTTCGCTTTAAATTCAACATAAATTAAGATGATCTCTAAAAAATATTTTATAAATTATTATGAACCATCCATATTGATATCAGAATTTTCTCTTTATTATGAACCACCCAACCCACTATGTGGGATTTTTACTTTTATTTTTTTAAAATTAGATATAATCATTCAAAATGTCTTAAGTTATATGATATATATGCTTAATGTGTTTTTAAATTTTGAACTTGTTTGATATTTTTTTTTGTATTTTATCATTCTTTTATTATCTTATCCATGAATTTCATACAAGTATAATTTTTTTATAAGTGTCAATATGCACTTATTTACAAGATAAAACAAGAAATTTACCTAAATTCGCCTAGGCGCCCGCGTTGACCCCGCCTAGCTGCCCAGGCACTAAGCGCTAGCCCGTCGCCCGACTAGCGCCTAGCGTTTTTTAGAACGTTGGTCACAAGATTAAAAGAAGGGATCATTTTTATCTATTTACATAAATTTTTCTAACCTAGCGCATGAGCAAACTCCAAATAAAAAACATTTGATTAAATTTACCACGCCTCCCATTACCTCTACTCGCTCGCACAAACTACCCCTTCCACCCCATTATTGGCTTGATGAGCAAACACCACACCAAAAAAAATTGATTAGGGGTGTATTCAATTGAGATTTTGATAGATTTTAATTCTTTTAATAAAAGAAAAACTAATGAAAATGACTTGAAAACTTTGAAAATTAACCAAAAGCCATGTAATAACTTTATTTAATGGTTAAGACAAAGTCTAATACTAAACTAGTCCAATTAAAATGGCCCAAACGTTGAGTTTCCAAATTTACCCCAGACAGCAAGCCTTTGTGTGTGTTTAATATCTTTGTTCAGTTAACAGTTATGCATCTCTATGCTATTCTATGTCTCCTCCATTCCTTCCCAAAACCTTCCATTTAAACACAAGAAAATTGAAATCCCGCAGGCCCTCCCCCTCCTTGCACTGGCGAATGAGGTTTTTCAAATTAAGAACAATTGTCTCATGCAAATTTTTGTCATCTTTTTGGAGCTCAGAACATCTTCCCAAAATTTTCACTAAACAATATTCTCGCTTTCCATCTTCTCACAACTCATATCCTCTCCTCACCTTGAATTCCAATCGATAGAATAAACTTGAGCCTTGCCGCTTATATTTCTGTCGTGAACTTTTGTCGCCCTTTACCTCTGCAAGGATCCTTGTATCAGCATATCTGGCCGAATCTGGTAGGTGAAGATCTAATCTTCACAATCCCCTTTTTTCTATTGTGTTACTTTTGTATTTTTGGATGAAGTGGATCTCTATCTGATCTTGAAAATGGGGAAGACAAGTCGCTGTTTTCACCGGTAGTGAATGAGTTTAGGTGTTTCGGCCTAAGAACATCTCTAATGGTGACCTAAAATTTAAAAATATTTAACCCAGAAAATTTAAGTTTTAGCCAGAAACAGCTTTTCTACTCTAACCATTATGACCTAAAATTTTAGCCCGAGATTATCAAAGAATGAATTAAGGTTAATTTTTTTTTACATTAACTTTTTGAAAAAAAAATATTATATAGACTATCCTAAATTAACTTTATGAACATTTTAACCTAAAAATATTTAAATTCTGATAAATTTTGAAAAATTACTAAATCAATACATGAAAATATTTTAACTTAAAAAAATAATTTGAACTTGGACCGTTGGATTAACCAACAACCCATTTAATTGAGACCCTTGGATGACTTTATTGGTTTGACAAATGGGAAACACCCTCACGTGGGGCTGTTTGTTTTCAAAAAGTTGAACAAAAAGTTGTGGGGCTCATTTTATTTTGTGGCTTAAAATGTGACCTAAATTTGGCTCTCATTTGAGTTTTAGGTTTTAGGTTAATTTTAAGTCATTGTTGGAGTGGGTGTTGGGGGTAAAAAAAAAAGAAAATTTTAGATTATAAGTCACCATTGGAGATGGTCTAATGAAGATGGAATAGCGTTTGCGTTGGGATGTGTGAGTAGCCTTTCCTCTTGTTTGTGTTGTCTCTTAAATTTGGGGTGGACTTGTTGCTAGTTGGATTCCCTTTGTGATACTAGTATAATTGCTCAGTAAGTTGATCATTATCTTATTGATATGTTGTTTATTGTTCTTAATTTTATATCTGAACCATCATTTTTTTAAATGATAATATTTTGTCACTTATGTAATTTCCCATGAAGTACAATGAAATTCTCTTTTCTTATGAACAAAAGAACAATAGTCTTGTAAAGTAAGCCAAAAGATGTGCAGCAACTTGACATATTAAGATATAAAATAGACCATTTATCTTTATCTCGTTGTTGCATGAATAATTCAAGCGATTTCAAGTTAAGATATACAGACTTCAAATTTGGATTTTTTTTGTTAGCCTTATTATATGGTATTGAGCAAGTATTTGGTAAATGAGAGATTGGTAATGTTGCTAAATGATATATACCGAGTGGTTGTTTTCGACTATTTTCTACCCATGATAATTTGAGAAGTTTAATGGAAATTTCAAAGCTTAAACTATCTTAAATATTGGATTAAATATATGGAAATTTTTAAAGAACAAGCATGCCTGCGAAAATTCGCGAGTAGAAAGCCAAATACTTTTGATGGTTTCAGTTTAAGAAATAATGATAGTATTAATGTTTAGTTTAAGAAGTAGTTAGTGTTCAGTTTTAAAAAATGAATTGTTATTGGCACTTCAAAATTCTCATTTTACACTCCAAACTTTCTATATTTAGAAAGAAAAATACACTTGTGAGGAGTGTAGAATGAAATTTTTGGAGTGCCAATAACACTTACCTTAAAAAAATAATGATAATACCCATGTTTAGTTCTAGAAATAGTTAGCGTTCAGTTTACGAAATAGTGATAGTATCAGTATTCAGTTTAAGAAATAGTCAGTTCTCACTTTAAGAAATAGTGATATTATCGTGTTTAGTTCTGGAAATAGTTAGTGTTCAGTTTACGAAATAGTGATAGTACTAGTGTTCAGTTTAAGAAATAGTCATTGTTTAATTCTATAAATAGTCTATATTCAGTTTGAGAAATAGTGATAGTACCAATGTTCAATTTACGAAATAGTTGGTGCTCACTTTAAGAAATAGTGAAAGTGATAGTATTGTGTTTAGTTCTAGAAATAGTTTGTGGTCAATTTACAAAATAGTGATAGTACCAGTGTTTAGATTAAGAAATAGTCAATCTTCAATTCTAAAAATAGTCTGTGTTCAGTTTAAGAAATAATGATAGTACCAGTATTCAGTTTACGAAATAGTGATAGTACCAGTGTTCAGTTTAAGAAATAGTTGGTGCTCATTTTAAGAAATAGTGATAGTATCGTGTTTAGTTCTAGAAATAGTATGTGGTTAGTTTACAAAATAGTGATAGTACAAATGTTCATCTTAAGAAATAATCAATGTTCAATTATAGAAATAGTCTGTGTTCAGAAATAATGATAATACCAGTATTTAATTTATGAAGTAGTGATAATACCAATATTCAATTTAAGAAATAGTCGATACTCACTTTAAGAAATAGTGATAGTATTGTGTTTAGTTTTAGAAATAGTTTGTGGTCAGTTTACAAAATAGTGATAGTACCAGTGTTCAGTTTAAGAAATAGTCAATGTTCAATTCTAGAAATAGTCTGTGCTTAGTTTAAGAAATAGTGATAGTACCAGTGTTTAGTTTACGAAATAGTGATAGTACCAGTATTCAGTTTAAGAAATAGTCGGTGCTCACTTTAAGAAATAGTGATAATGAGTGTTCATTTTCATTAAAAGAAGATCAATTGCTCTTATTGATATGTATCAACAAGTTCATAGGGATTTTGATTGACTGATTTTCCGCGTCATACTAAAACTCAATGTTTCTTACATCACCTGTTGTTTATGATCTGACTGTGAAAAATAATTTTCATTTTTAGTTTCATAAATAGCTTTTGTGTTCCGTTTCATAAATAGTTTTTGTGTTCAGTTTCATAAATAGTACTGTGTTTAGTTTCATAAATAATTTTCGTGTTTAGTTTCATAAATAGTTTTAATGTTTAGTTTCATAAATAGTATCCGTGTTTAGTTTTATAAATTGTTCTCGTGTCTAGTTTCATAAATAGTTCTCGTGCTCAGTTTCATATATAGTATTCATATTTAGTTTCATAAATAGTGTAATACTTGTGTTAAGCTTAAGAAATTGTCAATGTTCAGTTTTAGAAATAGTGATAATACCCATCTTTAGTTATAGAAATAGTTAATGTTCAGTTTCAAAAATAGTTTAGTACTTGTGTTCAATTTCATAAATAGTCAGTTTAAGAAATAGTGTGGGACCTCGTATTTCAAAAATATATGTCTAAAAAAAAGAGTTTTATTGAGTTTCTTTTACCCTGTGCGTCAGATACATAGTCCATTTTGCCATTATACCGAGTCCAGGGTGTATGCGACAAATATTTAGTGTTCAATTTAAAAATAATGATGGTACCAGTGTTAGAAATAATCAGTATTCAGTTTAAAAAATAGTCAGTGTTCAGTTTAAGAAACAGTGATAGTTCCAATTTTCAGTTTAAGAAATAATGATAACTCTGTGTTCAGTTTTATAAATAATAAGTGTTCAATTTATAGTTGATAATTTTTTTACTTGTGAAAATATATTTTTAGCCATTTGATTTTTTGTTTTACTTGAAAAATTGCACAAGTATCAATTTTATAGTTGTAATTTTAATGTTGTTTTGGAATTAACCAATGCGGAATGTAATACCTATATATGGTTGGAAGCACCACACAAATTTTTAGTTATAACAATTAAAAAATGAATAAAAAATAAAAACAAAAATCCAATCATCCCTCTCATCTCACTTAAAATCTAGTCATCTCCTCCGAGAACCTCAATTCCACCACACCCACTGCACAACAGCATCTGAAGTAGAGACACTCGGCAAAGCAACCTCATTTCTTTCAAGCGGAAACGGGTATGTTTGTGCAAACGTCAGTGAGAACAAACTGAACAAGTAGCTTGTCTGCAAGAGATCCACAACATACTGCAAACTCAATCCTTCTCTCCTGCCATCGATCCTTTAGAGGGTCCCAATTTCCATTCCCATTGGTTTACTTTGACCCTCATATGAAGTTAGAGGTAAGGGATGGAAAAAAAACAGCTGACTTTTAGCTCAGCCCATTGTGTTCAATGTTTATAAGGCCTAATATAGAATAGTTGTGTCCTTATGATTAAATATGAAGTCCTTTTGGTTAAATAATAGTATAGGGTGGTTTTTGGTTAAATTAAACTTAGTTCAAGCATTTTTCATTAAAGTTCCCTTTAATAAATTTAGGAGTATTCAATTAGGATTTTAAGTAATTCTTTGAAATTCGACTTGTATTCAATTAGGATTTTAAGATAGTTTATTAAAATCCTTAGAAATTGAGTGTGACACACCCCGACCCGAAAGTAGAGCGTGCTGACCGTCACGTGAGTGTGACGTAGCCAAGTGCACAGTGCGGAAGCAAGAATCACTAACGAAATACGAACTAATTAAAACCAAACTACTAGCAACCTAGATAAGATAGTGTGCTAGAGTGATAATATAGTACTTATACATAACCAGAACGTACTAAGTCAAAGTGCAGTCAAGCATGAATAAATAAGTTCGAATACACCAACGGGTGTCCTACATAATAAAGAGTCTGTCAGAACTGCCGAAAGGTCCTCGCTAGCCACCACGGGTACTCTAGCTATCTAGAACCTGGAGGGGCGAAAAACAAAATTGAGTAGGTCAACAAAACAAATCTTTTCAAAATCATTCTTTTCTCAAAAGTATAGCCCCTCACCGTAAAGCCTGTATAGTTTCCCAGAAAACAATACGTACATATATATCACAACCTTTCTCAACATAAAACATTATCAAACGTATCTCACAATATATCATGCAATGCGTTTTAATGCCAATCTGAATCTCATAAGCCATGTCATGCGATGCATTTCAATAACCATATCGCTACTAGATATCAACTCAGCCCTCGGCTGTACATATAGCTCATAATATCTCAATCTCATCATATATATACACTGCACATACATCAATATCCTTATGAAATCATCATCACATCACTGTATCAATATAAAAATGCTCTAGTGCTACAATCACGTGAAGACTGTGCGAATGAACGTGGGTCACCTACATGTCGAACCCACTCAAAGGTGGTCTATACGACAAGACTGTGCACCTAACTTGGATCCAAGGTGAGCATGCGGTGCAGGAGGTGAACGACATGTGAAAGACTGTGCCCCTAACTCTGGGCGCGAGCACTAACAATATGTGCAGGTTTATGAGCTAACATATCACATCATATCTCATCATATCTCATCATATATTGTCTGTTCTTTCTCAACAATGCATGTACCTACCTGGTACTTACCTGGCGTTCTCGACACCAACATATGCATGAAATGTATATATGAATACTCATGCATCAATATTAAGTTATATGCATGGCGATAAAAACGTACTTTTCATTTAAAAGTTGATTCTGGGAAAATCATTATATATATATAGGTTATACGGAAAAATAGCTGCCCACTCACTGATAGGTCACCGGGTCGTAGCCCCCATGTCTAGCCTGGCTACGCTCGTCCTCGGAATAAGTCTCACCTATATGAGAAATTACTAAAAATACGTTATTTAAGCACATATACGCAACTACGGAAATAACTTCTCATACATAGCTCAATTTTGGCATACGAATATACCAATGCGACCTACTCGACGTCACGGACGTCAACATATTTTTAAAATAATTTTTCTCGGGCCCATGCGCCCTCACGCGCTTGCTAGGGCACGGTGCTACGCGCCCCCCACACGTCATCCTGTTTTTGCTTCGCTGGACTAGTCTCGCCGGCGACGGAAAATGTCGCCGGTTTCTGGGCAATTTTCAAACGGCTATAACTCGTCCATTTCTCAACCATTTTCAATGCACTTTATATCAAATTGAAGATCTCGACAAGATGAACAAAACCATACCTGTCTCGACCCCCAACTCGCCGGAGACTCGCCGAAAAATGGTTCGATAATTCCGGCCAACTTTCGAAACTCCGATCTCGCTGTTTCGACGTCCAAATCTTTCAAACGAAGCACTCCGAGCTTCCTTAGGACCTTCTTAAGCTCCCTATAAGCTTAGAATTCCATAAAAATTAACCATTAATTTTTGCATGAACAGTACCAAATCGGGGCTCGAGGTTTCGATGTGAAATCGACGTAGTTCTTACCTGAAAATGGTGTCACTAGACTCGCAAGGACCTCAGGATCACGATTGTGGTCTTTGTTCGTTCGATCTGTGAGATTTGCTATGGTTTGTGGGTGTGCCGTACGAAAATAGGTAGAGAGAGAGAGTCGAGAGTGAAAAGAGAGAGAGAGTGACGGGAGTGAGGTGAGGGTGGATGTGTGTGGACCACAACCATCCAAAATGTAAGGATAAAAATATCTCATTGGTTCCAAGTATTGAGGGCCACAATTAATTAGTCCTCACACAAAACACATGTATACGTACACGACCCCGAATGGGTAATTTCGTCCATTCACAACAAAAAAAATGTGTACATCGGGACGGGTTGTCACAGAGTGTATTCAATTAGAATTTAAAAAAAGTTTATAATATTTTAGGTGTATTAAGTTAGAAATTGATTTTAAAGAATTTGAAAAAATTGAGAAATTGAGGGAAATAGAGAGATTTCTTAGTGTATTTTAGGTATTAACCAATCTCACAGCTCTCATGAGATTTTGAGAGAATTGAATAATAATTTTTATATAAATCTATACAAAACAATTAAACTCTATAAACATTTATAAAATCCGTTAAAATCTTTCAAAGTTCCAATTGAATACGCCTCTAAACACTATGTTTGGAGGAATTTTAAAATGACAGAAATTGAAATGTCGAGATTTTATTTTTTAGAATTTTTGAAATTTCTTGTTTGGTTAACTTAAAAGAACAGTGGAAATGAATACAAAATTTGTTTTTTTCACACAAAAAATATTTATAAATCTAAATAAAAAAAAATTAATGTATGCCAATTTATAAGTTCTAATATTTGCTTAAATCCTAAGTTTATTTTCATCATCAAACATAGTCATTTCGAATGAGAGAAAATAAATATTGTTCCAAGTACTTTCGTTTTTGGTGCTCCACGCTATTCGATCCCTAAAAAAATCCAAAATCTAAAATCCATCACCAAAGGTGCACCAACCCACACCATAACATAACCAAGTTCGAAAATCCAGAGGCGCTACCTCTCTTTCTGTTCCACATAATCTCTCTCCATAAACGCTTCGACTCGGTCCGATCTCTGACTCACTGGGTCAAATTCAGTCCTTGGCACCTTTGCAAATCCAACTCCAAGCTGTATAATTTTGTCTTTGTATCTACACAGCCTCGTTTTACGACACCTGGGTTTCAAAGTTCCAACTCCAATTTAGCTACGCTTTGTCAACTCCAACTACTTTAAGGTTCCTGTATCTCTTTCTCCCAAAGCTCCAAATTCTTGGCCAAATAGTCGCGGATGATAAGTGTTGGGCTTTCTGAAAGGGTAGAATAGCGCTATGGCTTGTTAGGGTTTTCTTGTTTGTTAATTTGGGATTTTCCTAAATCCTGACTTTTAGGTTGAGGAGACGATTGCAAGTTTTTAGGTTTTGGAGGTTAAGTCTTGTCATGTAAATTTAGTATTTTTCCTTTTGATGTTCTTAGTTGGCTGGCGTAAAAATTGGGGGTTCGCTTCGCCTGTACCTGTATAGAAAGATTGTTGTATGTAATCTGGTCAGAAGGAAAAAAAAAGGCAGAGATAAATGTTTTATTCTCAGTTTATATTGGCCAAGAAAGGTCCTCTTGGAACGATATGGATAGCGGCACATTTGGAGCGCAAGCTTCGCAAGAATCAGGTCGCCGACACCGATATTGGCGTCTCCGTAGGTCAGTTCTCATTTTTTTTAACCTTCTGTGCTCCATGTTTTTATGATTTCTTCTCTCGAGAAAATATAGGAAAATGATAGCAGCAATTTTTCAGCTTGAATTATGAAGTGGTTGAATTTTCCTTTATAAGAAACAGAAATAATACAACTACAACAGTGGAAACCAAATGTACAGATAGCAATACAATGATTATAGAACAGCTAACCTGGAGAAAATATAATCGGCATGAATAAAGAAAATTTTGTTTGTCCCTAGATTTAGAGATAATAAAGCCTACATGAATGCTCCAAATGTGTTTATCCGCTAGGAACTACACATCCTCCCACACTTTTTATTTTTGATAAATCATTGTTTTCTTTCAAATTTTAATCCAAACCACCAAACAATAGCCACAAAACTATATTCCACGAACTGCCATAATTGAGAAAGAGACGAAGTTTAATTTACACAAGTGGACAAGATGTCCACAACGAAAAACAGAATGCAAAATCGAGACAACAAATAAAGTCCCTTTGAATATGAAACAGTTACGAAAACTCTATACGGCTAACTATTGCACCTTTCCGAAGCAACAAATAAAGTCCCTCCGAATTTGAAACAGTTACGAAAACTCTATAAGGCTAACTATTGCACCTTTCCGATCACGCCAAATAACTTAGAAGGATAAATCTTTATATTTTGTAGAAACCTAAGCCCATAACAAAAACCTAAGCGAACTTCATCCCATAACTTCTCTCCTCTACTGCCTGCAAAATCCACTTATATTATCCTATTTCTTTCCATCCATATTACCTAGAACATAACCAAACCTCTGCAGGTAAATTTTGCTTCGCTGACATAAAAGAAGAACAACCTCTGGATACAACCCAATTAATTGTGAACTCCCTAAACAAATGCAGCCATAGATTAAAAGCCACTGGACTGCGTAAAAATGCAATTCAGCAAATTATAGACAATTCTTGCAAAGGATACACCACTAAGAGCATATGTAAGAATTGGGTCTTCTTTTTTGAAGCATGTCGCAAGTGTTAACCTTCCCACGAGCCCCTATCTAAGTAAAAACTTTCACTTTACGAGGATCTTTAGATTTTCCAAATCAAACCATAAGGCTGAAAAGCCATATCTGCATTCATTTTTAGCAAAAAGCAGCAATAAAATTTCATGGAAAAGCTACCCAATGAATCAATACACCATTTCAAATCTCGGGAGGATGATTAACCATTGGAAGATGGCTCATCACTTAACTTGCTGAAATAAGACTTGCACAAGACCAAGTGTCTCACCTCTAAGTTTCCAAGACCTTCTGTTCGATCTAGCAGATTGTGAGGATATATTTTTCTGTCAAAGGGACCCTACGAAACTTATGATATCAACCCATGGAAAAGAAAACCAACCTACACTGCCATGGATACATTACGAGAGTACCATACTCTATTTTAATCTATAAAGACAGGAAATGATTTGCACCACCCAATATTAGGAAATATGAACTCATGCGGTCTGAAATGACTTTCCAAGGACAACGATGAGAGTGATGTAGAACGAGTAACCAGAAATTAGGGTTTGGAGCCAGATGACAGAAAAGGGATAGGCCGAAGAGAATTTAGAAGAATCAGACAGAGGATTAGAATAGACTCTAGAGAAGAAGATCAAGATAGAATAAAGATTTAAAGAAAAGAAGATAAACAGGGAGAAAATCCTTTTAATCAATCATTCAAGTCTACCAATATTGAATTACAAAGCAGCTATTTATAATAACCTAATCATACAAAGGAAAGAATTGTAAATCTACAAGAAGTAGAACAAAGCAGCTATTTATAATAACCTAATCATACAACAAACAGGAAAGATTGTAAATCTACAAGAAGTCGGAAAATAATCTTAATTCCATAATAAATAGGAATATAGATGATATAGGAAACTAAATAATAATATCATTGATATTATTCTGCAGGGAGCCATTAACCACAATGTTATTATCCCATAGTATTGACGTATAATCCGTATTTGCGTGTAATCACACCATACCTAAAAGAGTTAAATTTGAAAGGGAATCTACACAAACATTTCCAAGAAGAGCTGCTTTTTCTTCTTCTTTTCTGAATTTCCTTCCCCAGTTATTTTTATTATTAATTCACTAGAAAACAAATCTTCTTTAAAAGAACAGGTGGTGGACAGTGCAGTGGATAAGATATCCACTGGGCTAAGAAACCAAAAACTGAATACACTCACCGAATGCATCAACAGATGTGGCAAAGCTACTTATCCATGAGTTCTAAAGAAGCTGAAGGCTGTAATGATGCCCAGAAGTGTACCTGATGCAGAATAGACCAGGATTATTTTAATTTAGGGTTTTCTAGTTCTCAAATATTTTTACCTATTTGTTAACTTTGCTTATGCTCGTGGTATAATTGTCTCAGGGTTTTCAAAGCTAGATGTCTTAGTAATTTAGTTACACAGGGCTTCTTATTTGGTTTTTGTTCTATAAATTAAGGCTTTGTAATACATCAGACAGACTTGACTTATGGTGCATCATGCATGTCATAATATATGGTTATGGTGTAATTGTATCAGTAGTTATTGCTTTCAATCTTTTACTGTTTCTAATTAAATGTTTCATTCTTCTCCGCCAAAAAAAAATTCTAGAAAAAGAAAATTTCTTTAAGTGCAGAGCACTTTTAGTTAATTCATGCATTTAAATTCTTTTAGATCTTATTCTTGCATTAAATTTCATGGGGCATGTAGTTGCACTCAGTAAGCTCAGTTGTTTCTCAATTTGTACTCTCTCTCTCTCTCTCTCTCTCTCTCTCTCTCTTAATGTTCAATTCATCTATCCACTCATGTAACTTTGATGATCTATCTTTGGTTACAGATTCTATTCTTTTTCCTGAAGTTCCGATTGCTCTCCGGTTGTCCAGCCATCTTCTGCTTGGTGTGGTGAGGATATATTCTAGAAAGGTGAATTACCTGTTTGATGATTGTAGCGAGGCTTTGCTTAAGATAAAGCAAGCTTTTCGCTCCACTGCAGTCGATTTACCTCCAGAAGAATCTACTGCTCCGTATCATTCCATAACCTTGCCTGAGACTTTTGATCTTGATGATTTTGAGCTACCAGATAACGAAATTTTTCAGGGGTTAGTATGTTCAATTATGTTTAGGACTAAAGCGTTCGCTGTAGAGATGCTGGATATGAAGATTTGTTTTTGTGTTGGTTTTAACATTTAGTTGTTTTGCAGTAACTATGTTGACCATCATGTCAGCACAAGGGAGCAAATAACTCTCCAAGATACAATGGAGGGTGTGGTTTACTCAACATCTCAATTTGGATTGGATGGTTAGTACTCATCAATTCACTGTCACGAGTGATATGATTGTACATTGAATTAAATTTGATAGTTAGGATAAAATTTAACGATGTTTATGTACGAGCTAACTTAAATGTCCAATATTTCCTGGTTTATTTTCAGAGCGGTTTGGTGATGGCGATACTTCTCAAATTGGTCTGGAATTTGATGAGGTAATATTTTGTTCCTGCTTTGTAGTATTAACTTTTAAGTGGAAGAATTTGGTAATGGACTGGATAGTTGAATATTATGGAATTACAAGACTTCCTTTCCTTTGCATACATGGAAAATTTGTCCTTTTTCCTCTTTATGCATGGTTTACTTAAAATTTGTGTTGTTGCAGTGAAATTATGGCTTGCCACTGCTTTTATTGATTTGTTACTACAGTTTCGCTAATTGATTGTTATAGGGTTTGGCATTACCTGTGTCACTCACCGATTAAATCGAAAGCCTTCATAGAATGCTTCAAGTTGGTTGGAGTGGCTAAAAGCTCTCATATTCTCATATGGGCTTGGACAAAGTAAAACGCGGGCTAGTGGGTTTTTACTGACTGTTGTATATAATTTATAACCACTTCAAGAAACCATACGTGCCTGTCTCTCTAATGTCTTTGTTTAAATCTCTTATATAATCACAAAGCCAGCTTGGGCTGATTTTCAATTGTAGGGTTTCACCAATTTTTAATGTCTTCAAATCCTTTGGGTTATGTGTAACTTTCATTGTTTTTTTGGGTGCTCTTTGGTGTTATTTGTTGCTTGTGCAAGAATATAGTGGCCTAACTGTGATATATCTGTCATTTACCTTGTTTATGGTGGCTTGTTTTGTAGGCTGTGGTCCACTTTGATTTTGCTTCCTTTGTAGACCTCACTAGTATAATCTTTATGTTTCCTACAATACAAAACTATTATATCACGTATGCATATATGTCACTTACCATTGTTTTTTGAATGATGGAAAACAGGACCTGTTTTTTGGCAAGGTTTCAGCTCAAGGGAATGATGGAATTTCAGAGTAAACTCTATATCTCTAAAGTGTCAAGCATGGGTTACAATTTTAATTCTTTCACACATTGTTTGATTGCACAAAGAGGATTTTATAAGTTAGAATTAAAGCATCTCAACTTCTTTGCTGGAATCTGAAAAAAAAAAAAAAAAAACTTCTTTGCTGGATTGTTTAGACCTATGTTTCTACCTCTTTTCAAGTAAACAAAGCCTCTGCTTTCACCCATCTTCTTTTTGGCCACCATATCCTTAAGATTAACTATATATGGAAAAAATAATAATAGTGGGTTTGGATAAGGTAAATTTGAAGTATCCAATAAATTTTAAAGGCTTTTTAGCTAAAATGGTCTTGAGATTTGCATAACACATCACTTTGGTTCATGAGATTGAAAATCAATAGAAATGATCCCCGAGAATGTCCACCGTCCATTATTTTGGTCCTCCCCGTTAAAAACTCCGTTAAGTGTTTCGGAGCTCTTGGCCAAAAGTTTGGGCAATTTTCAAAGCTTCATAACTCAATCGTTTTTTAACCAAATTCGACCCATAATATATCAAAATGAAGATAGGAAAGTGTAGAACAAGATTATACCTATTTGGAAGCTCAATGGTGGCCAGAGATGGTCGAAAAATAGCCTGAAAGGCGACTGGTCCGTGAGAAAACTGAAAAACTCACCGGAAACTGGGTAAACTTTAAACGTTCATAACTTCTTCAATGCTCAATGAAATCGAGTGATTAAAAAACGAAAATCATACTTCTTGATAGGACGAAGAGAATGGTACCTTTATCGATGGCTAACTCGCTGTGGTTTGGCTGGAAAATGGCTCGAAAGTGGCTGTCTTGGTCTCGAGTTAGCTACTTTTGAGCCGTTTTTCAGCCAAACCACGGCGAGAAAGGTACCATTCTCTTCGTCTTGTTGAGAAGTATGATTTTCGTTTTTGAATCACTCGATTTCGTTGAGTATTGAAAAAGTTATGAACGTTTAAAGTTTACCTAGTTTCCGGCGAGTTTTCCAGTTTTCCCATAGACCAGTCACTTTTCAGCCTATTTTTGGCCATCTTTGGCAACCATTGGGCTTCCAAATAGGTACTTTCCTATTTTCATTTTGATATACTATGGGTCGAATTTGGTTAAGACACGATTGAGTTACGAAGCTTTGAAAATTGCCCAAACTTTCGGCTAAGAGCTCTGAGACACTGAACAGAGTTTTTAACGAAATGACCAAAATAATGGATGATTGACAATCTCAGGGACCATTTCTATTGATTTTCAATCTCAGGGATCAAAGTGATGTGTTATGCAAATCTCAGGGACCATTTTGGCTATAAAGCCAATTTTAAATCACAGGATTTGAGAATACAAATTTGAAGTGTTAGGTTTTGTAGATTCTCATGTTTTAGCTCCAATTTTCATGGTAAAGTTGAACGCTGAAATTTGTAATTTATCCGTCTGGAATTCAATAATCTGTAAGTATGAATGGTGGTGGTGATTTATTATTTTAATTTTTAAACCAAGTATATTTTTTCCCCGTCATTAAGCTGCAGAAGAAAACTGTGACTGGTATGCTGTTATCTACTTAATAATAAAGTTGGGTTTTTTTTGCCCTCAATGCTTTATTTGTTTATTTGGAATTTTTTTTCATGTTGATGACGTTGGTCCCTGTTAGGCGGTGTTGTGTATGGTTGTGTGGCTTCTTTATTTCTTTGATCCATGGAATCATTAGAACACTACAACTTTTCTGATGTACCCTATTCATTCTCTACTATTTCAGTGGTGATCCTCAGACATTGGGCCAATCAGTAACACCTTTGGAAAAGCATGATATGTATGAGGGGATACCTGGAACTTCAGAAACCATGCAAATGAATGGGATTGAAAGCCAGGTCTATTAATACCACCCAAAAGCTTATTTTCTTCTGTTTTAATTCTTGTCCTAATTATTCGTCATTTGCGTTATGTAATCAAGATTCTATTCTGTTTCTTTTTTTCGTTGTTGTTGAGAGGTGCACGGAAGTGTGATTCATGTAATATTATGTATAATACAATTCTTGCCTCAGTGACGAATATTTTTTTTTACCTCTTTTGAACAGAATGAAGTCCTGGCTGCAAATACTGATTTTGTCATATATGCTCAGGCTCCATCAACTCCTGGACTATTTGAAGAGCCAAACCTGTTTGCTGTTCAGGAGCCTATGGCCTGCAATGATCAGTTGGATTTTGAAGACCATAATTTATCAAACTTGGCCTCCATGGGCAGCTCAGAAAATGCTGGTAGTATGTCAGGTCCGCGTTGTGGGGATGATAGTACCAAGGAGAATGGCTATCATTTGGGTGATATAGAGATCAAACAAACAAAGCTACAGGAGCATGACCAAATAAAACCCTTTTCTCCAGTATTGGAATGTTCAAAGGGGACAGTTGGTGCATTGGATGGCCGAAACAGGGTGGAAGATATACATAATGGTATTGTGATAAACAATGAACCACTTATGCCCGGCCTAGATCAAAAGGATGACCAACATGTAGAACCTGCTGGAGTTAGGTTGGATGAAACTGATGCATCTCCTAGCTGCTCCCAGGTCACATCTGAGTTGGACGACCCTTCTCGTAAGATTTATTCAAGTAGTAACTTTCCGAGAGTATCAGAGGATTATTTGGAGGATCAACAGACATATTTAAAGCCTGAAATACAGAATGATGTTGAAATTGCTAATAATATGGAAGAATCATGCACACCTATCATAACAGATCCTTTGAAGCCTGTTACGTATGAAGACACAGCAGCTGCTGAAGTGCCTGTGCTCCGGGCATGCGGCTCCCTCCCTATTCATCGTGATATGCTATCTCCTACCGATAAAATTTCGGAAGTCCCTTGCAACTTACCATCTGAGGTTGTAGGGCCAAGTTCAGTGGACAATGCAACATCTTTGGAGACTCAATTGGAGAACTTGGATAGATCTGCCACTTCTAACTTGCCTGCACCTGAAAAGTTGCTCTCTTTACCAGAGGGGTTCACTTCTAAACCAAGTGATTTTATAGTGGAAACTACGCCTGAAAAAGAAGTCATAGTTGGGGATGCCGGTGATGGTGATGGGATTAAATTCATATCAGGGAAAAAACGTAGTTCCACAGAAAGTACAATGACAGTGCAGAGTTTAAATTCAGTTGAATCATTTGGGGTGGCCCGAGAAAAGAGAACCGAAGAATCCATCCCTGATGATGATGATTTATTGTCTTCTATTTTAGGTATCAAATGGGTTCTTTTTTCATGCCATCAGAAATTTCTACATGTCATTTTGTGTTGATAGATCATTCTGGCATTTATCTCTCTCTTTTTTTTTTTTTTTTTTTTTGCTTCAGTTGGAAGAAGGTCTTCGGTTCTAAAAATGAAACCCACTCCGCCTGCACTTGAAATAATGTTCACAAAACGCTCAAGAACTGCTGTCCGTGGTACCTCTTCAAAGAGGAAAGTGCTTATGGATGATACAATGGTTTTGCATGGCGAGTATGTGATAACGGACACCAAATAATTTTGATCAAGCATAATAAAAGTGCTTCCTTATGAAAATAATGTTTTCTTGTTTTAAGACTATAAAAAGCCTATACTACTAAATTTGTATAATTGAGATTTTATTCTTTCTCTCTCTCTCTCTCTCTCTCTCTCTCTCTCTCTCAATGCTAACTACTTGCCTACTGGTTTTCTGAAGTCAAATACGCCAGCAGTTGACAAATACTGAAGGCATACGTCGTGTGCGAAAAAAGGCTCCTTGTACTCGCCCAGAAATTTCAATGATTCAGCGACAATTTTTGGAAGATGCAATTTTCACTGAACCCATATTTACTGGTAAGTTAAATATAATTAGATGTGCGTGTATACAATTACTGCCTATCATTTATTGGTTTATTTAGGAATACTGGTAGCCATGTGAATGATTGATATACTTCACAAAATCTTTACAAGCCACCTGAATTCGTTTGATGTTTGTCAGGCATGTCGGCGGAACTGATATATCTGCACACTGAACCATTTGATCTGAGTACAACCCAGGTTTCTGAAAATGATAAAAACAATGCTTCTATGGAGCCATTGAAGGATGTAGCATCCTCTCTGGAGCCAAATGCTACTAAAGAAATTGAACCCCTTCGAAGCACTGAACCTTTAATAGCGAGAGATGACACAGCAGCACAGCCTGCTGACATTGAGAATGAAAACCAGAAGGAAGATCATAATCTAAAGTCTCACCATACTGATGCTGAAGAACAAAGGATCAGTTACTTGGAAGAACTTAATACTTCCAAACATGAACCCTTGGGAGAGATAGCTGAAATGGAAATTGACAAAGAGAATTTTGAAGTTGCTGATCCTGTTTTAGAAGATATTTACAAGGTGTCAGCTGAAATTAACGTCCAGTCAAGACTTATGGATAAAACTGAGGAGGAAAATGTGTCACTGCAGATCGATGCATTATGCGGGGCACTGGACAATAAGTTGGACGCCCAACCCATGGAGGTGGACGCATTGATACTGGAGTCAAATATCCAGAAAGAAGTTGAAGTTGTTGACCGCAGTGTCGAAATCAGAGCAGATGTTCAGATGGGTGCATCTGAACTTACTGACAGTGTAAATGTTACGCTTGCAACTGGGGAATGCAAAAACCTTAGTTTTTCAACTGATCAATCTGTGGGAGAAATTGAAAACAGCGAGCAACAGACTGTGAATGAAACTGAGGTCCTGGAGTCAAACTTGCATTGTGATGACAACCCAAACTCTTATTGTATTCATGGTGAAGACAATGAGAATGCTTCCTGGAATGGTAAGGAAAATGTAGGTTGCCGGCAGGTTGGTCCACATAGTGGTATTGATGTAGAAGTCACTGCAGACCCCCCCCCAGAAGATCGTGGTGTAAGTTGTTAACGTTCTTTCTTGTTGGTTCTGAAAATAATTTGGAACATCTCTTATATAAAAAAAAGGAGTTATTTTGAATGTAAGCCTTTGAAAAGGAAAAAGGAAACCCAATGCATGTATTTTCTTTTCTTGGGGACAAATATTTTGTACGCATTTACGTATATATTTGGCTTTGTTTAATTGTTACAATGGTAAATCCTCATGCTGGTGATGCTCTATTTCCATTAGAACTAAATAAAATTCTTCAAACAAGTATTTGCTCCATTCCCTTGCCTGTCAAAACTACTTTCCCAGCCATCCCTTTCATTTTATGATTACCGTATTTTACCCCGGATTCTTTGAGAATTGTTTGATTTAAGTTCCCTAATAATGACTAGAAAAAGATGAAGTGACATTGTAATGCTGTTCCTAAACTATATATGTTTTTGCCTCGCGGATAGGCATTATCTTCTGGAAACAGGGCTCTTTTCTGCATCATGTCATTTTGTTTTATAGGCATTGTCTCTCTGTAAAGTTCAATATGTGTTTTTAACTTCACATTTTGGCTATATTGTGCAGGATTATGAAGATGTAGCTTTTGGAGATGATACAGGTTGACCTTTTCTTCTTCCTGCCTTCTTGACTTCTTATTTGTATCTCTTGGCCTGCCTTTTTTCTTATGTATTCTGCTTAGAACCTATTAGTATGAATATTTGGTGTACACGGCATTATACAGAACTATTTATGCATTTATGAATGTACTCTTTGTACGTTTTTGGCCCTTCCAAACTCCTTTCTCAACTTTGTTGGACTTTAGCTACAACTATATGCTGTGAAACACCTAAAGGATAAATGAAGATTTGTCTGTGCATGCATAATTGATGACTATGTGCTTTCTTATACTAGTGTCTACACATCTATTTTAAGTGAAATACTCTTTTGCCCCTGCACCTATGTGCTGGAGTTCCTTTGAATAACATATTTTATTGTTGTTCTCAGAATTTTTGAATGTAGATGATGATGAAATAGGTGAAGATGTCAATGACATGCCATGCGCTGGAGATACTAGTCTTCTTGAGAATAGTGGATGGTCTTCCCGCACCAGGTATGTGTACTTAATACGGTCAGTTCTATGTTTAATGCACGCTGCTAATTTCATTTTATTGTAAGTCAGTGGAATTGCTTTTTCTGGTTTGCATGACCTCGTTGAAGGTGATACTGACAAGTTTATGTTTTGAAGCCTTACAATATGAAATAATTTGCTATATTTTGATTTAAGAATTTTTAAATGGAAAAACCCTAAACCCTCTCTCTCTCCACTTCGAGAAAATGTTTGTGTACTTGTATATAGGTGTTTTTCATAATTCCTATGCTATACAATTCCTTTAGTCACAGTTCCTAAGTTAAAATTACTGATTGTTCTTTTGTGATGATGATTGTCAATTATTTGTTATCATTCTGATATCAGTTTTCTATTATTATTAAGACCCAACTCTTGATTTTCTTATAGGGCTGTTGCCAAGTATCTCCAGACTTTACTTTATAAGGAACCTGTGCATGGGAAAAAGGTTCTTGGCATGGACAGTTTATTAAATGGTAAAACTCGAAAGGAAGCATCAAGGATGTTTTTTGAAACATTGGTAAGTGTTATAATCGAATGTTATGCTAAGGTTTTCTTATATCTGGGTGATCTGCTAAATTAGTCAGAAGACTCAATTCATGAGGCAGCCTTTTATGTGACATCATTAATTTTTCAAGAGAAGGAAGATACTAACTACCAATGGAAGGCTATAAGCTTTTAATTTTTATCTTTTATTATATGTGTTCTGGAAAAGTATTTGGGAAATAATTTCCTGTCTAACTAGTTTAGGCCCATTTGATAAAACATTGTTTTTAGTTTTTTATTTTTGTGCTAGAGATAGAGAGAGAGAGAGCATATGGGGGAAAAGATGGACAAAGGGTGATAGGTGGGAGGAGGGAGAAATGAAGGATAATGTACGAAACAAAAACTTGAAAGGGAAAACAACTTAGAACTGTGTTCAGTTTATAGGTTTTTAGGGAAAACAACTTAGACCTGTGTACCATACCCTATGCATTTGTTCCACAACCCTCTCACCATTCTTCCTCGGCACCTCATCATCTCCCATTTACCCCATGTAAATACTACTAAAATAGGGTTTTAGTGGCCATTAAGTTTAATACTCTGTTTTGGTATACTTTAGCCTACTTGTCCAAATTGTGGGTGTGTAGTTTGAAATGCTTAATAATCTTTCACTCACGGTTCTACTCACTCTTTTGCAGGTGCTTAAGACAAGGGATTACATCCATGTGGAACAGCCAAAGCCTTTTGACAACGTCTACATCGGACCTCGAGTAAAACTCATGAAATCAGAGTTCTAATATTTTACATAGGAAAGGCAGATATTGTTGAAAAGGCTTTACAGTTTAGTTTGTCTTATGCTCGATTGAAAATTGGGAATATTCTTTTCCTTCAGTAGGTATTTTCTCAAAAGAATCTTTTTTGTTCTTAAAAATTGGTTCCCTTCCCTTAGGCTAGGATTTAAGCTCGCGTTAGGTTGTGCAGTTGGTAGTTTATCGTCGGGGGGTGATTGAGGAGGGACACATCTTGTTTATTGTAGCGACAAAGTTGTAATGTGGATCGTATCAGTATGATGTATATATATCTGTAATCAAGTGTCATATGTAATCGAAGGTGATAGTATTTCCTTGTTTGTTAGGGCCCAAAAATTTCATGCAAGGCCCGAGGGTGGTGGTGGTTGTTACACCCCACCCCTTAAATTAAAAATTGTTTTTGAATCTTAATTGGTGAGCCACGTGGGGCTCACCCTATGAGCTTTGTCTTTCGGTCTCTCTCTCTCTTTTTTCTCTCCTCCCCGAGCTCATTTTCTGTCTCATTTCTATCCCTCCCTCTCCAACCTCACTCTCTCATCTCCCCTTGCTGCACCATTCTCTCCACAAGAAACACACCCACGCACAACACCCATCACTCTCTTCCCGTGCAAGCACCACAAGCCGGGGGCGATGAGACACTGTGCCATGTACACCATGACTGCACCACTGTGCAGTTCGTTCACCGATGAAACTTTGACATGGGTGAGCTCTGATAACACTCTAAAACTTTCCCTTTTAATCTTCATCATTCATTTCTGATCATATTTGTGTGTTTTGGTCGTCGAAACTACGAAGAAACGCGTTGGGGAGACTTTCCTAGATTTCGGCGAAGAAACTGTCACTTTCGAGGTAATTTCCGGCCAAACCACGGCGAGTTGGTCGGCGTGCAAGGTATCAATCTCTTCATCTCGTCTCGTACTACAACTTTCCTTTTTTGTTTCACTTAATTTCCTTGAGTAACGAGAAAGTTATGGCCTTTTAAAGGTTGTGTAGTATTCTGGCCGATTCCGGCCTTCTTCTTCCTTGGATCCGGCGTCCCTCAACCCAGAAACTCAGGCCTTCGGGCCTTTGCTCAGAAAACCCACGAGCCTTGGGCCCTTTAAGCACCAACCCAACCTTTTAATTTTTTTAGTTTTATTTTTTTAAAACTAAAGGCCTTTGGGCAGTGTGCTGGTGGAGGCCTCAAACCCAAGAAACCTCTAAGGCCTTTGGGCCATTCCTGCCGAGCCCAAACCCAAGAAACCTCTAAACCCTAAACCCTTTTTACTTTTCTTTTGTTTTAATTATTTTTGGTTTTAAAGGCCTTTGGGCCTTATATGTTAAAACCCTAAACCCTTTTAGTTTAAAAAGCTAAACCCAACCCACCTAAAAGTCTAACCCAAACCCTTTTAACCTAGGACCTTAAGCACTAAACCCTTAAACCTTTCAAACCCTAAACCCTAGCTGGCCCAAAGCTTTTACATGGAATATTTTGTTAGGAAATATTCTAAGAATATTCTATTGACTTTTACAAAATTTACCTGGGACCCTTCTTAGGGTAATTCGATGTCCTGAATCCGTTTCCGACGTCCGTTTTCCCAAATTCAATTGTTTTAACCTAGGGCCTTAAGCACTAAACCCTTAAACCTTTCAAACTCTAAACCCTAGCTGGCCCAAAGCTTTTACATGGAATATTTCGTTAGGAAATATTCTAAGAATATTCTATTGACTTTTACAAAATTTACCTGGGACCCTTCTTAGGGTAATTCGACGTCCTGAATCCGTTTTCGACGTCCTGAATCCTGTATGTGCTTAGGGGCAATTATTGGTGACGATTTCTTGTTCGATAGTTGCATGGCTCTTCGGCGGCTAAGTACTGTGAGTGGACCCCTTCTAAAAATACATGTTTTATTAGTAGAATTGCACACATGAAAAGCATGAGTTTATAAGAATGATGTATGACGTTACTTTTCAATAAATATATGTGAATGGTTCTGTATTACCTAGTGGTCCCAATTTCCGCTACGGGATGAAGGGATAGATTTTGTTTCATCCCGGGCGACGGTGGAGTTGGTATAGGGCCTAGAGTGTGTTTTCTTCTGGCTATTTAGCATAGGGACGGGGAGCTGGCATAGGGCCTGAAGCGATATTTGCCTCTGACTGTATGCTCAGGGACGGGGAGATGGCATAGGGCCTGGAAGGATGTATGTGGACACTATTGATTATGATATGCGAGTTATGAATTGAGACATTTCACGACGAGTTATGACATGAGATATTGCACGGCATTCTAGGTTTCGGAAACCTATGTTTATCAAGATATAATTGTGTTTTCATAAAACCTGGGGGATAGTATGTTGATAACTATTTTCTTATATGTATATCAAATTGGTCCACTCACCTTTGTTTTGCGCCCCCTTCAGGGCTTAGATTCGAGGCATATAATCCCCGTGTCAAGACACTTCTGCATCGGCATCTTCAAGTCCTCTCGGTGTAGGACCCACTCCTATTGTTATTCAAGTTATATTCTTTCTTTTGTAATCTACATTAGACGTATGCTTTGGACAAGGTTTGTTGTATCCTGTTTTGTTTTGTGTTGACAGTTGAATATTATTTTAGTGTAATCATGTTTCTGCTGCTTTATGTTTAATTACTATTGTTTGAGATATATTATGCATGTTTGTGAACATTTTCTGGGTTTTTGATTTAATTAAATGGCTTTTGACACCCTTTGGGTGTCGACCAGCACATGACCCTCCTAATGTCTACAGGACATTGGGATCGTGGCGTGTCAGTGGTGGTGGTGGTTCTCGACATGGAGGCTATGATGCCTAAGTCTGGGGTGTTCTGGGCTTAACTATGGTGAAGGCCATGAGGTATATTTATAGGCACTCTGCAGAGAGTTCGCGTCACCCGACATTCTCCTTCGTGGTCGGGAATAAAAGGTTCGATGAGGAGATCGTTATGACATACAGAAGCCACATCGGAGGACACTTTGTCTCTTCTTCATCGTGGGCGGGAGGAGTGGTTGCACCTGATTGTGCCGCTTGACACATCACGTGGTCCAGAAGATACTGTATAGGCTAGCCTCTGCAACCTAGTAGTTGGACAGCTGGCTGAGGCTTTACTCCGGATTGGCTTGGCTTACTCCAAGGGTAAGTCGGTTGCATTCAGTCATACCTGGAACCACCTGGTTAGATCTGTCCCCTTCGGGGATAGGCTTAGCCTTCTATTTATTCTAGGTCGCACTCGACGGTAAGAGCTTATGTTATGTCCACTCTTGAAAGGTGATAATTTGGGGTTTTACAATTGCCTCTAACTATCCATCTCAACTATCTTGGAGGGATATTTACATCCATTCGAGGTACTTGTTTTCGTAGTAATATTCGATATTCGAACCTTCTTGTTGTCAAGCTCTTCGCCAAGGCATTGCCTCGAGCGAAGGGTGTGAGCTTGTTTATTTTTGGAGTGGTGCGAACGGTGTTTGGACGTTTTCTCGGAGTGGGTTCTTCACTTTACCTTTGGCCTTTTGTTGTTTCTGTTGTCTTTCTCCGCGAGTAACTGGCGAAGTGACCGTTGAAGAGAAATGAAAAGGCTGGATCTCAACAATTAATGCAAAGGGTCGTGCCTTTTTGGGCATGACACTTATGACACGTTTACGTACCCGTAATCGGAATCAATTTACAGAATTGGATTCTGATTACGGGATACACTTTTGTTTATGTAATCTTGGAGAATCAAAAAACATGTGGGGTCCACACGCATTAAGGAATCCAACTCCTAATTTTGGAGGAATTGGACTCTCTACATGAGGGAGGTATTTCAATTCCTTGACACTTGAGGGATCTGGAATGGATTTCTTCTACCAATTATGCCCTCACTTGTTTCTAATTATCCCAACATTGCCCTTCATTTGACACTCATTATGCCATTTTTAATAAATAAATAAATAAATAAAACTTATTTATATATTTTTATATAGATGAATTTTATTATATAAATTTAATTAAAATTAAAATTTAATTAATTAGTATGAAAATAATTTATTTATGTAAGATCTAGTTTTCATTCTGATCGAAGTGAATTAGTAAACAACTTATATGGACTCAACATTATTCCTGCCATCTTTTATTAAATAAATAAAACCTATTTATATATTTTTATATAAATGAATTTTATTATATAAATTTAATTTAGAATTTAATTTAATTAATTACTATGAAAATAATTTATTTATGTAAGGGCAATATAGTAATCAACCTAGTTTTCATTCCGATTGAAGTGAATTAGTAAACAACTTATATGGACTCATCATCATTTCTACTTCGATTCTAGACAATTTTAGTAAACAACTTCAACATGAATTTGATTGTGATTCCACCTCATTTCAATTCCTCTTAATTTGATTACGGATTAGTAAAGGCGCCATTAAGGTTCGCATTTTGGCGTGTGAGAGATGTCGAGTGACACCTCGTTCCCTGATGGCCATCATTGATATGTTGTCGCATATGGATGGCGAGGTATGAAGATCGCACGAGTTCCCAGCAATTGTCGATTGCCTTTTCGACCTGCCAAGTGTCAAGATACGACTCTTCGCCCGAGGCTGCATGTCTTTTTGAATGGTCTGCATCTTAGGGTATTTATACCCCTTGATTCATCCGTTTTCTTTTTCTTTCCATCTCCTCAAAGATTTAAGACTTTTCTTTTAAGAGACAAAAACCCTTATTTCATTCTCCTTATTTTCCTTGCATAATTTCCTTATTCTTTTATTCCTCTCAATTCTCTTCCCTTGTTATTTCGCATTTATTCATTTTGCCATGGACGCCGTAGACTTCAGGTCATTAATGCTTATTAAGGGATGTCTCATATTTGATGCACCTATCTCCAGCAAGTCATTGTGCAACCGTCGTATGCCCTTGCCCATAAACAAGAAGGGTGATCTTAAGGCGTTTGCAGAGTTGCACCATGATGTGTTGGGGGGGGGGGTTGTCGCCTAAGACTGGAGGTGCATAGGGTGAACGCGTTCACTGACCCGCATGAAGGTAAAAAGGTGACCTGGCCTGTGGTATTTAAGTTTGGGTCTTCAATTCCCCAAGTCTGGCTTCATCAAAGAGGTATTGGCCTACTATCAGCTTGCCTCAATCAATCTTACCACCACTGCCTATAGGGTCATGTATAAATATGATTTACGAAGCCGGGTTGGACCTTCATGAGTTCCTGGCTTTGTATCTGGTAAAAAGTATTTCTGCAAGTCCGAGATACTTTTATCAGAGTCGTCATGCCAGACGTTGGAATTGGACCTGGATTAGTAACCTGCCTAACAAAAACAAAGACTACGACCATGACATATTCCAAGTTGTAGGGAATTGGGAGGGTGACATAAATAGCCCTCACATTCTCATGATACCTGTTGCCTCATCTGTCATCTTTAATCCTGCTCGCTTCGTCGGAGTCGTGAGAGCGCATTTGACCGATCGTGCCTTCACTATCATTCTTGACATTCATAAGGACCGGTCTTGGATCTTTCACCTGGATTGAGATTCTCTCAACTGACTGAAGGACGTCACCAGTTGGTGACCAGAAAAGGTGGTGCTAGAAAAAGTTGGTGACTACCTGGACGTGAAGAAGCCTAACAAAGTTGTATAAGTTCCTAGGGATGACCAGTCGGAGTTGAGGGTGGCGAAGAGGAAAGCTGACACCTTTTCTTAGAGATAAGGTAGGTCTTCGAAAGGTAAGGCTTGGGAGGAAGTCGTTGACTTATGCAAGTTTAGTGGTGTCGTAGGACGTGAGGTGGAGTTAGAGGCGGAGTTGTTGGTGATTGACTTTGGGCCTGATAAAGGCAGTTGAAGGAGGATAAGTGGATCTAAAGAATTAAGTACCTTGGAGAAGAAGGCGACTTCGTAAGGCCAATGAAGTGGCCGTTGCCAAGTCCAAGAGAATGAAGATATAACTGGTTGAGGCCATTAATGCTGTGGAGGTTGTGGAAATTGCTGATGCTGGAGATGTTGTCGCACCTGTTGATGGGGAACAAATGTCGAGGAGTTGACGCTGGAGCTTATGGGCAGAGTGGAGTTGAAAGATTCATGGATTTAGTCCGTCGGAGTGAACCCTTAAACCGTGGAGGCCAGCAGTATGGACAAAGTAAGCACTATAGAGTCCATGATATGGAGGTTGCTAGAGGCTGGGTTTATTATGGGAAGACAATATCTTGCCTAGCACCCGCTCTAGAGGTTGGTCGTCACCAATGCAATGTCGCTCCAAGATAAGATTCTCACTTTGTTGTTACTCTAGTGATGGACAAGGGTTACTTGGCTTTGGACGCGAGCAGGTTGGACAATTTTGTAGTGGCATCAGCCTTCATAAGAGCTGCCTATACCCAGCACAAATTTTCAATAGTAAGAAGATCGATGATTTGCCCTACTTGGGTTTTTATGCTCGTTATCAGGTAAGTCCGTGCTTTCTAAGGAATGACTTTTTCTTCTTTTTTATTTATATTTTCATTACCCTTCCATTTGTAGGCCAATTGTTCACCGAAGATGAACAACGGAACTGCTGGGTGGAGATCAAATAGCTGGAGGCGGAGTTTGTAGATTTGAGGGATGAGTTTGAGCGTGCAATCAAGATGCTCGAGGATGGGAAAGCTCACTTCGACATGATGGAAGCTACCATCCAGAAGGAGAGAACTCAAATTCAGCATGTTAAGGACGCGTTCGAAAGTTCTCTATATCAGCTACGACTTCAGAGAGATGACGCCGAGGTTGCACGAACAAAGTGAAAACAAAATTGGACTCGATGAGAGCAATTATGGTGAGCTAGAGTAAGGTTGCAGGCTCTCGAATTGTGAAGTTCAACAAAGAGTTGGGAGTTAAGATTGCTGAGTTTGGAATGATGGAGGAGTTTAAGTGCTAACAATAGATGGACACAAGGAAGGCATGCGAAGAGGAAGCTCACGACATAATCCATGATCTGAAAGAGAAATCGAGCCAAAATGAGGAGGTTTTTGGTTTCTCTCCCGCGGGTACCCAAGGTTCTCTTTCCCGTGACTCAGCAGCGTCCGTTCACTCATCTGCCCCCATTTTCGTGAATATGGAGGCACTACGGCATGTCATCTAGTATTTTTATTATCCATATGCTTTCTTTCATGTTTGTTATCATCTTTGGACACCTTTCTTTTTGTAAGTTAGGGCGCGGCTTTTGCACTCGATTTCCCTGTTTCCTTGTTTAGTTGAAGTACTAAGTTGACATTACATTGAAGTCAAGTGGTTTTCCTTTCATACTGTTTTACTTGCTTCATTTATTTTGGCTTTGCATTTTGAAGTTTCAACATCATTTTGCCCCCTCTATTTAGAGCGGAATGTCTCCTGTTGACTCTGAATGGGTGTATGATAGGGTTTAGGGTTAAAGGGTTAACGATTAAGGGTTTAGGGTTTAGGATTTAGGGTTTAGGGTATAGGGTATAGGGTATAGGGTATAGGGGTTAGGGTATAGGGTATAGGGTATCGGGTTTAGGGTATAGGGTA